>BLBF01000055.1:21589569-21637047 GCA_015471245.1 Laticauda colubrina | reverse complement strand
GGGGGGCAGATTGTGCTGGGAGAGTCTAACCCTTGAGTAACCTGCTTTTAATGAAATTCTCAATCAGTGCCTGTGAGTGAATTGTGCTTACTCCTCCCTTTCTTTCCTTTTTTTCCTCCCTCCCTTCCTCCCTCCCTCTCTCTCACACACACTACTCTTGCTCATTCACAGCCTGCTTTATCCATAGTCAAAGGAAAGATCAGTTTCTCTGCCTTGAGTAGCACAGTCGTGGTGAGAACATTCAAGACAAGAAAGTGAACTGCGAGGAAGTGGGACAGAGGAACGGGTTGGAAACGCAGAGAGTGCAGAGGAATCTCTAGTTTTTAGAGAGGGTGAAGGAAAACCAGAAGATCCCTTGCTTTTTCAGAGCAAAGGTGAAGCCAACTCTGACAACTGATCACTTGATCTGAAGACCGTTTAACAGAGGCAGGAGGTTTTGCAACTCAAAGTAAGTTTTTTTTTGCTTAACTTGTTTCTGACTGTAGGTGTAGTACAGTAAACCACCCACCCACACATAATTTCACATAAAAATGCAACTTGGGGGAAAGGCAGTGAGTCAAAGGAAGCTAAATACTCCTAAGGTTGTATTTCCGTTCATCTGTTTCCATGGCTGAAGAAAGTTGATGAAGCAGATAAGACCTGAGGGACTTCAGAATATGTGTTTTTGTGGGGAACAAGGATGACATGTCTTCTTTTTGTGAGGATGGATCCACCATCCCCTTTATAATTTCAAAGTGCTGAGCTCAAATAATATGAGCATCATTCATCAACTCACGAGGGATCTTCCTGGTGATGCCTTCTTTCTGTTGTACTTACTGAAGGAATTGTATCGTAAGGAGTAAAATAGATGGAGTTGTATGTTTGTTTCTGCTTCTTAAAGGATTCAAGAGACAATTTAAAAGTAGAAAAGAAAACCGAAATCCCCTCAGGATTGCCTCTTGAACCCCACTGGGAAGGGAAAGGGGAGTTGATGATGAAATGGAAGAGCCTGATTTTAACCATCCCTTCTTTCAAGAGTGAATGTCCTTCAGTCAGCACTAAACTGAGGGCAGAGCTTTGCATACTTCTTCCCCCCACCCCCGCCAAGTACCAGCTAGCGTTAGTCACCTTTGCTTCAGCTTCACTGGATATGTAGACATTTATAAGATGAGAGGGACATGGCTGCAGATTACTAGGTCCAAAATGAGTTTTTCTAGCATGAAAAGTCTGCAAATACACATTGTTCTGCTTCTTTGACTCTACTTTTGTGGATTTAATTAAATCTAGATTTCTTTTTACAAGAAGGTTTATTTGATGTCATCCTTTTCTTTAAGATGATAATGACCAACAATTTAATATAGCAGAAAATTATACTTTCTAAACATTTTTTAAAGAAAGATGCCAAACTTACTTGAAATGACTTAAAGTAGCCTGCATGATGCTTATATTGTAATTTAGATGGATATTTCTCTTCCCATAATCTTGCTTTTATTGTTTTTAACTTTTTAACAGCTGTGATATTGTTGGTTGTACACTGTCCATAATCATGTTCTATGAGGCGGGTAACTATATAAATTTGTTAAACAAATAATATATGTTTACATATGTTTGCCATTTGCTATGGAACTGCAAATGGTATAGAGGAATAATGGCAGAGTACAGAGTTTCAATCTGGTTGCTGCATCATGTGCCTTCAGACAATATCCTGGGATTTTGTGATATGGAAAAGTCTTTAAAGTTCCATCTTTAATTGTTAACAAGTCAGTAGGAAACTAAATGTCACTATATCTCTGACCATCCTTTTCCTGTTTTAGGAAATGGAACTTTTGTTTTGATTCCATAATTTCAGTACAGAATAGGATGAAAAGAGAGACTGGGGAACAGAAGTACAACACAACCTTTCAGTCTCCATTGCTTGCATCAAAGGCAAGATTGAGTTCCATGGATTCCAATTCGTCAGTTCCAATTTGTGTGATGGAACTATCTCATGTTTGTCAAGAAAATTGATGTCAGAAATGATGAGTAATGATGGCTGGACAATGAGTTGAATGCTTAAATATAAAACCTGTGTTAAAATTTAAAATTAATTTCATGGAATTAATGACAGCTAAAATGAATTATTGTTCACAATGATCAGATACCTGTGGGTTGAATAACAGATGTGGATTCAACATTCTGTCTGGAAATGCAGGTGTCCTAGCTTCAAATGGTCTGCACCAAACTTCAGATCAGTTTGGAATCCATTTAAAGTTGTATTTGTGGGACAAGTTTGTTTACCTTTCTTCATTCCTGGCCTGCAACGTCTTTATACAGTTAGATTCCTTCCTTCCTTCCTTCCTCCCTCCCTCCCTCCCTTCCTTCCTTCCTTCCCTTTATTCAATGAACAGCAAATTCATTAAGAAAATATAAATTAAAAATCTGATCTGACTTTTAATCACAATTAGAGTTGACCTATTTTATAAAAGTATGGAACTGGTATCACTTCATTATTTTACTTAAACATGGACCTGCATGTATTTGCATTTAATATCCATTTACAAGATATGGCTCCCTGGAAGTATGTCTGAAGGCTCGTCCCTGCAAGGCCAGTGAAACATTGTGAACAGCAAACCAGTTCACCAAATTGCTCAGAAACCTAACAACCAGTTCTCCCAAAATGGTGTAAACTGGCTGAATCCTACCACTGGAACAGGGCTAGGGAGCATGTCTTTACTTTCTCTTCCCTGCTTCATCTTATCCTGTCTTTTTGAGCTCAGTTGATAAACAATAAAATAACATGACAAAAAATGTACCTTCTCATTTGCATGCTTCTATGAGTCTCATGGGATATAGTACTAAATATCCAGAAATTTCATCTCTTTGCTTTTAATTAAATTTTAATCAAAGATCCAGGGAATAAACATGGTTTGTCAGCTAGCCAGAGATTTAAAATTTATTGTTATAAAAGATGCAAATCACTGTTTCATTTGGAAAGAGAACATTCCTTTCTCCTGTGCTAGGATAGCCTCAGATAGACATTTGCTTTTCTCCCTTTTCATCAAAAAGTGAAATATGCTTAATAATAAAGATAGAAACCTCATTTGGCATGGTGTTTTACAATGTAGTAAAAGTGTTTGAAAGTTTATGTACCACAAGTTCATCATTTTTATTTAGATTGAGGGAGGAATTCAGTCAGGCTTCAGGCCTTGATAGAGAATAGAAACAACATTGGTCACCCTTTTAGATGATCTGAGGTAGGAGTGGGATGGTCCAACCTTGCTTTTCTTGACCTCTCAGCAGCTTTTGATACCCTTTACCATGGAATCCTTCTGGCCTGACTTAGGGAGCTGAGAGTGGGAGGCACAGTTTTATGCTGGTTCATCTCCTTCCTCTGAAGCTGATTCCAATCAGTGTTAATAGGAGTGAGAAGTCCAGTCCACAATCTCTTTGGGTCCCACAGAACCCAGTGCTTGCTCCATTCTTATTTAACATGCACAAGAAACCAATGAGTGACCAATTGCCATGGGTTGAGGTATCATCAATATGTTGATGATACATAGTTATACACTACGTCCTGGGTGAACTAAGTAATACTTCGGATGTTCTTCCATGGTGTCCGGAGATTTTGGGAGTTTGGATCAGTGGTGGGATTCAATTTAATTTACTACTGGTTCTGTGGGCATGGCTTGGTAGGGGCGGCAGGGGAAGGATACCATAAAATCTCCATTTCCACCCCACTCCTGGGGGAAGATTACTGCAAAATCCCATTACCTCCCTACCCTAGTAACCCGCTTTCCAGCTCCGTTCTCCTGTGCAGGGTGACAAAAGAAGACCCAGCAGATTAGTTGGGACTCAGGAGGCATAGAATAGATGGGAGCAGGGCTAGTCAGAGGTGGTTTTTGCTGGTTCTCCGAACTACTCAAAATTTTCACTACTGGTTCTCCAGAACTGGTTAGAACCTGCTGAACACCCCCACTGGTTTGAATGAAGAACAACAGCAGGTTTCAGCTGATTTTGGGTAAGACAGAATTGTTGTGAATGGGGATGGGGACTCATCTGTACCTGAATTTTTATCAACTTTAATAAAAGTTGCACAGTCTCAGACAGAACTTTTATCTGGAGGTCCTTCTGGACTCACAAACTCCTGCTTGAAGATCACTTGGTAATCATGCCTAAAAGGGTCTTTGTTAAATGTGTTGTGTGTCGTTATAGCCCTTCCTGATTGGGAGGCTCTTCTCTTTGTCACTCACATGCAATTCTTCTACTGCTCAAACTATTACAACTATTGCAACTGTACCCATGGCTGTTCTGAGATTGAGATGGGCTCGTCTCAGTCTGGACATCTGGAAGTTTCAGCTGGAACAGAAGGTAATCACATGAGCAATTTTGGGCACCCCCAAATTTGTATATGTAAAACCTCTGCTATGCAAGATACATTGGATGCTGGTCTGCTTGTGGGTCAACTCAAGATGTTGAGTGTTAGATCATGGGAAAAAGAGACTCGAGACCAGTGTGACTTTCAGCTCTTTATTTGGTTCCTTGCATCAGTTCTGCTCGCAGAGCCTCAGCAGCCTCTTTTATAGCGGCAGCTCGCGGCCAATGATGGCTCTTTGAATCTCCCAGTGATCTGGCGGCCCAATCCCAAGGTGGCAATGCGAACCAATCAGGCTTGTACTTTTGAACCAATCAGCAAGTGGCATTTATGGACCAATAAGAAAAGGGTATTTCAAGTATGTTAATATAGAATATTGATTATTATCTTGCCCAGCATGCATTATCGGTAAGCTGTGGAATTGTCTTCTCCCCATTACACTGGCACACATCCCACCCAATCAGGCAGAAAGGGCACATTGTGAAGCCTGTCAGTTCAATAATTTCAACTGGTGGAGCGCAGGAGAGAGTGTTCACTGCCATTGCTCCTGCTGTTTGGAAGATCCTTCCTACAGAGGTGAGCTGGGTCCTCCACCCTCCTGGCCTTTCAGAAGAATGTGAAGATCTGGCTCCACTGACTTGCTCAGGGCCCCCAGAGGAGCATGCAACCTTGGGGCTGGTAACCTTGAAGACCCTTTCCATTGCTTTTATCTTTTAACTTATCCCATCCCTATTTTATTGGCCTCTTTTTACTGAGATATGGTAAATACAGGTAGAGATTTTAACTTGATTTTGATGTGTTAAACCAGGGCTGTCAAACTCGCGGGCCGTGGGCTGGATGCATCATGCTCTGGCCATGCCCATGCTCAGTTTAGCGAAGGGGAAAAAAGTCATAATACGTCACATGACACCACTGTGACAACTCAAGTTTGACACCCCTGTTTTAAATTGTTCACTGCCCATAGCTGCTCTGTGACCGAGATGGTCAGTCTCTATATTTGACAAATAAATATAAAGATGTATTAGCACATGTAAACTAGGAAGACCATAGTAATGGGGATAAAGTCAGAAGTCCTGAGCTTTTGTTTCACTTGAGAATATCAGATAAAAGATTAAGACGATATCTATGGTCTAATAAGTAGTTTTTTGGAAGTGGAATATAACAAAAATTCAAATAATCACAATGGAAATGTTTCTAAGACCATTTTTCCCATCTCCAGCAAATCCACAATGTTCTGAATAGTAGAAGATCAAAATCTACTAGCCTTTACCATTTACCCAAGACATATCTGACTTATAGGTAGTCCTTGACATACAACCATTTGTTTATCAATGTTTCAAAGTTATGATGGCTTTGGAAAAAGAGCTTTATGACCTGTACTCACACTTACGACCATTGCATACTGCCATTGTTATGTGATGACCATTTGGGCACTTGGCAATTGTCTCAAATTTACCACTGGTTGCAGCATTCTATGGTCATGTGATTGTGATCTGCAACTTTTGTTGCTAATTTTTTGGGGAAAAAATTCACTGAGGGAGCTGGATTTGCTTAATGACTATGTGATTCACTTAAAAAAACCACAAAATTCACTGAACCACAGTGATTCACTTCACAATGACCAGAAAAATTGTAATACAATCAGGTCCATGATTCTATTTACAATCACGCTGAACTTAAAATTCTGGTCGCAATTGGGGTCATAGGTCAAGATCTACCTGTACTTTTGAAAATGAATGAAATGGTTAGAACATTTGGGAGTTTTTTTTTTTCCTTTTTCATATTTTCTCTATCCTCAAATCAGAATTTACAATTTAAAGCACAGTAGATGTCAGATAGACAATTGGGAGGTGGGGGAAGACTCTTTGTAGAGGTTTTGTTTGCTTTGCAGCATTTCCTGAAATGACCTGGAGATCATGCATTTCATTCTCCAGTTCCACAAATATTCAAAACACGCACACACACGCACACACACCTGCTAGAGTAGAATTCTTCCCTTCAAACTGAGCAAGAAGAAGCAACCTAGAACTTAAGAGAAATGGAAGTAGAATGACTTGATTCCAGAAGTTATGAATGCTTCAACACTGGAAGTTTTAAAGAAGAGATTGAACACCCATTCATCTGTAATGGTTTTATAGAGCTTTCTGCCTGAGCAGGAGGCTGGATCTTCAAGGTCTCTTCCAAATCTGTTATTTTGTTATTCAATAAAAATATCTCTACCCAGATTTACATATATATTTGATAAAGTAAAAATGGTATCAGTATTCTTATGAATATGCACATATTTTGCCTTTCCCTCCCCAACATAGGCATGTAGTATATATTTCTTCAGTTCAAATCTCTGTGATAAAATGCCTTTTGTTTCTGCTTTTATTTCTGGCTGGGTCTACACAATTTTCTTTCCTTTGCCAGTCATAGAAGGAGTGAAAAGTAGGCAATGAATCTCACCCAGGAGATTACTTCTGGAGGCTAATAGGATAATGGATCAGGTTCCACAATCTCAGCTAAACATGGATTTGATGAAACAGCAGAGTACCCCATTTAGTTATTGGCTAATAGCATTACTTGGAAATTGTGACAAATCAATATGGATAAATATTACAAAAGTATAAGGGAGCCGGGTGAAATGGAAAGGAAGTATTGAGTTTCTGCCTGGATCGTGTGGACGGAGAAGAGAAGGAAGGGCAAAAGAAGGCCAATCACTTGCATTTAAAAGGCGCAGAGACCAGAAACAATGGAAGAGTTAAGAAATACCCCAATCACCAGGACAAGTAATTAGCATCAAAATCTCCCATCTGCTGAGAATGTTAACCTTGAAATATCCTTTGCTTGATCCGGGTAGAATTCTTTTTTTCCTTCCTTCTATTACCATTCTGTTACCAAGTAGTTTAGTAATTGGTCATAAATCATTTGTTTCATAGCATTTAAAATAAAATAAATTTAAAGGGTATTTTAATGTAACGGGGTAGGAATATGGTAAGGAAGAAGCGTCCTTTTGATGTATTAATAGAAAACACCCTATGTTATTATAACTGGTTTTCTGAACCACATATTCCTAAACAAATATTATTTCTGATCCTTAGCAAATCATCCATGGGTTATTAATGTTGAGTGTATGAATTAAATAAATTTTCCATGCATTAACAACCATCATCTTTGCCAACAGTGCTAAAAGATGTAGAATTATGATAGGAGGTGCTGAATTCCTTATGGATCTGACCACAGATTTATTCTGTGTTATCCATGGTATTTTACACCTTCTACATAGTGTTTTCTGAATCTTGGCTCAGAAAGATATCGGAATTCATGTTTGTGTGGAGTGAACAAATGTAAAAATGAAGAATACCAGACATACACATTCTCCTGGAAGCTTAAGGAAGATGGTTCCTCAAAAGTAACTTGATTTCATGAATTTATTTGAGTTATGAGAGATGTGTTTGACTAATGAAATTGTAATCTGTTTGAACTGGATTGTAAATCTTAATTGCAAATATCATAGCTGTTCACAAATATTTGACCTGTTTAGATGGAGTGCTGTGGAGGAAGGCAGGATTTGCACTGATACCCACAAATGCACAATTTCAGAATATATAAGGCTATCAGGAGATTATGAGTGAATGCTCTACAGCATCAAAAAAAATTCACCAATGGCAACAGCAGGTATCCTATAAATCAGCATTATTCACACTTTTCTGTTCTTGTTAAAGAAAACAGCTGAGATTTCTGTTCTATTTTAAGTGATTTGATACATAGGAAAATATATTATTTGTCGGTTATTGTTTTTGATATATTCTTGTTCTGCTATTCTACTGATTTGCAATTTAATAATTTTGATCTAGAGTTGAAACACTTTGTAAAAAAAAAGGAAAATTTCTTTCCAGTAATGTCACATTTTTGTTCATGTTATCAAAAAGTCATGCTATCATGAGGTCAAAATGAGCTCAGCAACTGGAGTTTTCACAGAGACAACAATGTCATTTTTCTTGGCAACACATGAAGCAGTTTAAGCCCCTGTCACACAGCACCAACGATGGAAAGAGGATGTAAAATGGAGAGAAATACTTGCCATCCATTGGTTAACGCGATGCATCCATTCTGTACTCATTGCGTCCGTTTTTCATGCTCTCTATCTGTCCAGCATCCGTCTACTGACATTTCATCTGCTCAAAAAGTTTTGAGCTGCACAAAAATTTTTGAGCGGAAAAAGTATTCAACGCGTCCGTTATACAACCACTACGCATACGGGGAACATCCGTTATATGTCCGTCATCATCTGTTACGCATCCGCTATATCTGCTAGGCATCCGCTGTGCATCCATGCAACTCACATCCGTTCCAGTGGAAAACGGACACAGGGAGGAAGCGAAACGGACGCAGAATGGACATGCAACGTTAGTAGCACGGACATAGAAAGGAGGAAAGTGGATGCAGCTCGCATACAAAGCATTAAAACGGAAAAAATGTTCATATGGGGACGTATCTCGGATATTTAGGATGTCTGCAGGATGCCCAGAGGATGCAAAAGGACACCTAGCAGAAAACCTATATTTCCTATAAAAAGGGGGAGAAATCACCTGGATCTCACTTTCAGTCTAGCAGCCCTGCTGTGCAGACCTCTTCAGCCTTCATCTGGCTCTTGCTCTTCCAAAGCATCCAGTCATCTCCACCATGGATCGTCACACACTCCTTTTGGTAGCCACCATCATTCTACAACAGCGTGAAGCCCTCTACAGGCTCTTTAACCTGTTCTACGCGAAGAAAAGGAGGCGGCCAAGAAGTGTCTGGGTCTGAAGATGGATCGGGAGAAGAGCAGAGTACGGACTGTATAACAAGCTGATGGTGGAGCTGAGGAACGATGACTCTCGTGCATTCCAGAACTTCATGAGGATGCCGCCAGACATGTTTACGAAGTTGTGGAGCGGCTGAGACCCAGGTTGGCCAAGCAGAGCACCAACGTCTGGCCCAGCCTGGACCCTGGGCTGAAGGTGGCACTGATTCTGCACCATCTGGCCTCCGGGACCATGTACAGGAGCATGCAGTATGGCTGGAGGGTGCCACACAACACCATCAGCATTGTGGTCAGAGAAGTGGTGCAGGCCATCATCGAAGAATACCTGGAGGAGCTCCTCCAGTGCCCCTCCACTGAAGAAGGCTGGAAGAAAGTTGCAGAGCAGTGGTATCAGAGGTGGAACTTCCCCCACACCTTTGGAGCCATAGATGGCAAGCACGTGGCCTGCAAAGCTGCAGCCAAATCAGGGTCCACTTATCACAACTACAAGGGCTTCTTCAGCATCATCCTCTTCACCATGGTCGATGCTGACTACAAGTTCATGTACATCGATGCTTCAGGCAACGGGTCAGCTTCAGATGCCCAGGTATACAACGGCAGTGACCTCAAGGGTGGGCTGGAATGCAATCTCGTCATGGGATTCCCAGATCCAGACCCCCTGGCCAACGACACACAAGATGTGCCCTACTTCATTGTGGGGGATGACGCCTTCTCCCTCAGAACCTACCTCATGAAGCCCTACACTTCCAGATGCCTCACCCGTAAAGAGAGGATCTTCAACTACAGGCTGTCCAGGGCAATGCGGGTGGTGGAGAACGCCTTGGGCATCCTGGCCAACAGGTTCCAGGTACTTCTCACCACCATGCAGCATTGACCAGAGACTGTAAGGAACATTGTGGAAGCCTGCTGCATTCTGCACAATCTCATGCGCACCCGCTACCCAGTCTTGCAGAACAGGCTCGTGGACCACCAACAAGGCAATGGGGACATGGAACCTGGGGAATGGAGGCAAGGGATGTGGATGTGCAAGGCCCCAACAGAGCTTCACGTGAAGGGAAGAAGCAGCGCAACCTCCTGAGACACTGGTGCAACTCCCCAGCTGGAGCAGTGGAGTGGCAAGACAGGATGGTAGATGCTTAATGGATGCTTCCTTCAGCCTGTCTCATCACACTGATGAGATTGTGCCATGTATGTTGAGTGGCCCTACAATGAACAAGGCATTTAAAAGAGTTGTGTTTATGTTGAAATGTGTGGATCAATGATTACATTGTTATTGATAATAAAGGGCCATATGTGTCACACCTGGGAGGATGGACCATACTGTCCCACTATGCTTGCACTGGAGGTTTATCTATCCCGCAGCTATTACCCATCCCACAGGTATCCCTGCCCATCCCACTGCTATCCTTACCCATCCCAGAAGCATGCAAAGGCTTAAACCATTTCTAAAAGTTTCCACCAAGACTTTATTTACTAAAATAAATGAACCAAGTGTGTGAAGCAAAAATAAACTTTATTAATAACAAGCTGTAAAAGCAAAATGACCTGAGAAAAGTGTCCCAAGCAAAGATAAAGTCAGCAGGTAGCCACCCAGTCTCTGGCACTCTTCTCAGTCACTCTGAGGCGTGCCCATCATCTCAGGGGTGAAGGGTCCAGGTGCTGTGGAGGTGGCTACTGCTGTAGTGCTGGTCTGAGGTGCCATTGAGGTGCGTGGACAACAGGGGATGGTGTGTGGAGGAAGCTCTCACAGAGCTGGCTCAGTCCCGTGATGTTGCGAGCCCCTTCCTCCATGACATGGGGTGTCAGTCCCAAGACCGATGACAGATGTACTGAGGCCGGGCTTGGCTGGTCTGCAGCTGAGCGAGGTGAGGCGTGGGTGGCATCTGTGGCATGGGTGGCATCTCCGGCGTGGGTGGCATCGGTGGCATTGGTGGTGTTCAATGCCTGCACTGGGAAGGGCTGCCTGTGCTGCTGGACCTCCTGGTAGCCGTAGCCTTGATAGGTGAGGGCCTGTGGAAAGCCTTGGAAGGGCTGTGACATCATTTGGGGTGGAGGAGCAGACCTGGAATGGATCGGAGCAGGTTCAGCTGGGCCTGGAGGGTTTTGCAGAATACCGGTGATCTTCTCTTTTATCACCTGGTACTGTGATTCAGACATGTCCATGAGGGTCTGGTTGACGTAGGTGAGGAAGGGCTTGTGGTTTGAGGATGGTATGTCGTTGTTTACCAGCTGAGAGAGGAGATCTACGCTGCTTTTGATGGTGTCCCTGATCTCCAGCAGGACAGTGTGGCTCTGCCCCTCCGGTCTGGCTCTCTGCCTGCTTTCTGTGGAGGTGGAGCTGGGGGTGGATGCAGGTTGGTCTCTGGTGGAAGTGCCGTCTCCTTTCTTCCACTGCGTCAGGGAGTCCTCCACGCGCTCCGCCACGGGGAGTGCAGCTGTCGGGGTGGTCTCTATTGTGGTATGCTCCACAGATACCTGCCTGGACACAGGAGCTGACTCTTGGCCAGAAGAGGACTGGCTTTCTGTGGGCTGCCTGAGAGAGAGGGTAGACAGAGGGGCTGCTCCTCGGTGGCGGATCTCACCTTCCAAGAAACTGCACTTGGCCATCATGTAGGTCTCCCGGTCGGTGAGCTTGACCGCAGCCTGGCCAGACTTCTTGAGGTGCAGCTTCCCATACCAGGTGTGCATGTGCTTCCACCACCTGAGGAGGACCTCCAAAGTGTAGCCCAGGCTCTCCGCCTTCTCTCTCCAAGCCACCTGCTTCCTCTTGGTGTCTCGATAGAGCCTGAGTCCCTTCCGCCATAGGTACTCGTTCTCCTTCAGCCATTGGAGCACCTCATCCTCATGTTCCTCTTCAGTGGAGTATTGCCTCCTCTCCCATTCTCGCGTATGCCTCTTCCTCCCTCTGGCAGGGCCTTCTGGGCCCTCATCAGAGGGGCTTCGAGGTTCTAGGGGATGCTCCACCACACCAGCAGCAGCAGCAGCAACAACAACAACAGTAGCAGCAAAAGCAGCACCAGCAGCACCAGCAGGACCAGCAGCACCAGCAGCACCAGCAGCACCAGCAGCACCAGCAGCACCAGCAGCACCAGCAGCACCAGGATCAGCAGCAGCAGAGTAAGCACCAGCAGCACCAGCAGGACCAGCAGGACCAGGAGCACCATCAGCACTAGCAGGACCAGCAGGACCAGGAGAAGCGCCAGCAGAGTAAGCACCAGCAGAAGCACCAGCACCAGGAACAGCGCCAGCAGAGTAAGCACCAGCAGAAGCACCAGCACCAGGAGCAGCGCCAGCAGAGTAAGCACCAGCAGAATCACCAGCACCAGGAGCAGCGCCAGCAGTGTAAGCACCAGCAGAAGCACCAGCACCAGGAGCAGCCCCAGCAGAGTAAGCAGCAGCAGCAGCACCAGCAGGAGAAGCACCACCACCACCAGCAGCAGGAGAAGCACCAGCAGCACCAGCAGCTTCAGAGTCCGCGCCAGGGGGTGGGATGGTGGTCCTATCCTTCTTGCCAGGGGTGGCAGGAGAAGGCACAGGTTTCCTCTTCTTCCCCATGTGTTCTCTGAAGATGTCTCTGGCAGCAGGTCTTTCCTCTGAATGGTGACCTGCTTGCGAGCTGCATCCTTTTATATCCACGGGGCTGATGTAATGCATCCTCCCCGCATGCACAGTGAACACTTTGCATCCGCTAGGCATCCGCTAGGTGTCCGCTCTGCATCCGCTCTGCATCCGCTCCTTCCGCTGTGCGTCCGCTTCGCTGTGCTCCCCCGGAAGACCTGCGGATGTGCCATCCGCTTCCATCTGCTTCTGTCCACTAGGCTTCCATGGAGCATCCGCTTTACATCCTGGTTACATCCTCCCCCCGTCCGTTCCTTTCCATTGTTGTCCGCTCTGTTTATGCAAATTTGGGGCACTTTTGAGAGCAGATAACAACAGATGGAAAATTTTCTCATCCGTTGCATCCTTTTTACATCCTTTTTACATCCGTCGGCCTATGTGACAGGCCCTTTAACGTTTCTCCTGGAATGCTTTGATTTCCCAGTCTAGCTTATAGCTCATTCATTCATTCATTTTATTTATAAAATTTATATGCTGCCCATCACCCCAATAAGGTGACTTTCAAATGTCATCCTTTCCCTGAATGTTATCCCATACAAGTCTTAACTCCATCCGACTCTGTTTAGCTTCTTTTGAGATTAGCGATGGATAAGCCAAGGTTGTCTAGTTGTTGTTGTTTTATTTATAGGCAGGTGATTATCCAGGGTGGAATCTAATGCAACTTGTGAGGACAGTGTATCATTTGTTAATGTTACAAAAGGCCCTATACAATTGTCCTCTGCAAAATTGCATCATGAAATTGTGGAGATAATGTCACCAAATTTCTCCTCCAGAGAGAGAAGAATAGAAGTTCTCTGATTTCTTGTATAATAGCCACAGTATTCAGTCTAGCATAGATTCTGTTTCATTGCAAGAACTCTAGCAAGAACTGCTTGGCATCCCAGCTTTTGCTTTGATTTTGCTTTCTTGATAATGCCTGAAAATAAGCCCATTCTGAAGCCTTTGTGTATGTCAATGTGTGTGTGTGTGTGTGTGTGTGTGAGAGAGAGAGAGAGAGAGAGAGAGAGACAGAGACAGAGACAGAGACAGAGACAGAGACAGAGACAGAGACAGAGACAGAGAGAGAAACACACACACACACACACACACAGGTGGGTGGGTGGGGTGTTAAGTAATATAGTAAGAAAATTCTACAAATTGAACTTTTTTTAGAAGGCAGTGAAAAAAACATTATTTTTCCAGAAAAGTGTATTCTAAGAAATGTATATTCAGCTATCAAAATATGTTTCTTGGATGAGATTCAGTTTAAGCCTCTTTCTTACCTTTCAAGAAAAGTACACAGCAGTCAGTGTGTAGCTGAATATGAAACCAGGTCACATACTTTCTCTTGGGACTTCCCAGCCTCGCTTTCCTCCGACCCAGATCTTTTGTGTAATTCCCTTTGATCTTATCGTCCTTGCTCACAAGGAACAGAGGATTTAAAAGCTTCCTCACAGTCATTCACCTTTCTGGCTTTCTCCTAGGTACCCTGCTTTATAAATACGGCATATTTTCACTATTTTATCTCTTGTTCTGTAGGTGAACGTTTCCTGTATTTTAAAAATATTTTATAAAATGTTCCATTTTACATTTAGAGGATCATTCATAGGCCACATATGCATTTGATACTTTCACACACTCCTTTATCATTAGCATTTTCAGGACTCTTCGGTTCAGTACACAGAAAAGGACCCAGTTAAATTAATTGAATTAAAAGGGCATGAGATAAATGGCTAACAGTTTAAAATAATTTTTTTTAGAAGCAGTTGAAGAGCAGTATTAAAACAACCTAGTTTGAGAGTAAATGATGCTTGATTGCCCTTGTATAGCATACAATGTAGTCATCAAAGTATCTGTGGCAATGTTTATTTTTTTAACTTTAGTGAATTTTAGATGTGCGGACTCCGACTCTCAAATGGGTGACTGGGTAATTCTGGGAGTTAGGAATCCACACATCTTAAAGTTGCTTAAAGATGGACCTCCCCAGAATTATTTGCTACCCATTTCTGAAGTCCCAACACTTGCGGTCTCCCTGTGTTCAATTTTGGATGCTTGTAAACCAGGTCCTATATATGGCCATTTGCAGCATCCCACAGTGATGTGACTGTCATTTTCACCATTTTTATTTTTCTATTTGCCTGTATTTGTGTCCAGTTTCCAGCAAACAAACAATTGGGGAACTCATTGGGAAAAACAGGTTTATTTAACAATCGCAGTGTTAATGATTGCCACAAAACATTGAGTGCAGTCATGTGGTGACCTGCATAACGACTACCATGACTTATAACCCTAATTCCTGGGTTAATGATGGCCATAAATTAAGGATTATATGCTACATTAGGATTAATGCTTCACATTCATCCCTTGGCTGTCCTCTGTTGCAAACAGGTGTTGTCAGCAGGAATTCCCCAATGGCTCTGAAGTACCATTTTGGTTTAGCATATAGCTGTATATATACACATTCCTACTATGTGTCTGTTGAGAGAGAAAGTCCACTGAGTTCAGTTATGGTTCCTTTCTCCTCAGTATGGACTAAATCAAATTCTAGGCAAATATATCTGAAATAAGAGTCGTCTGACATGGCATCACTAGAGCTGTGGTGGCACAGTGGTGAGAATGCAGTATTGCAGGCTAATTCTGCCAACTGCCAGCAGTTCAATCCTGACCGGCTCAAGGTGGACTTGGCCTTCCATCCTTCCAAAGTCAGTGAAATGAGGACCCAGATTGTTGGGGGCAGTATGCTGACTCTATAAACTGCTTAGAATCCATGTGTCAAACTAAATCATGTCATGTGATGTATTGTGATGTATTATGATTTTTTTTTTTGCCTTTGAGGAGCTTGAGTAGGCATGGCCTGCGCCTGACACATCCAGCCCATGGGCTGCCAATTTGACAGGCCTGGCTTAGAGAGATCTGTAAAACACTAGGAAGGGGTATATAGGTCTAAGTGCTATCACTATTGCTAGCTCTCTTGCTTCATTTTGGTCTGAAACTGATAATTTCCCTCCTGTTGACCTTGGAATGCTGAAAACATATGGAGAACCCAGTGAGCTAATTGCTGCTTTCTCAAATGACCAATGAATGCCTGCAAAATATGTTGTTCAGTCCGCTATTACTAGCCCAACAAAAATACTCTTCACTTTCATTACAAATAAAATGCAATACAGGCACAATTTATCAGTCACAACTGGGAATGGCAACTTGGTTGTTAAATAAAGTTGTTGCTAAGTGTTTCTAAATGAAGCCACAATTGTGTTTATGACCTTACTTTAGCTTTCCTTTGCTTTACTAATCTGCAAAGATCATCAATGCAAGGAATTTTCAAAGAGTTACTTTTTCATCATTGTTGCAAATGGTCACTAAATGAGGACTGCTTGTAAATCCTGCCATCACTTTTCTTCATATTTTCAACACATGTAGTCTGGTTGTGAAAAAAAAAAGAAAGGAAAAGGAAAATCTGGATATTGGTAATGGGTTGAAGCTCCTTTACTGTCAAGTCCTCCTTGTTTCTCCTGTATTAAGAATCTCATTGGGAATTCTACAAGTAGAATGATATTACATCATCCATTTGAAATCAGCTGCTTGGCCAATACTTTGATCAACATACAGATAGAAGTAGTCCTAAATAACTAAATAAAAATAATTTTTAGGTTGCAGAAACTACAACTTACTGTAGTAGGTGTTCTGCACTGTTCTGGACTACTGAAATAACTAAAATATTATTACTGGCCCTTGTACAAATGGAGAGAGAAAAAAGCCCCAGAACCATATAAACAATCTGTTATTTTTCATACCTCTTTCTCCCCTGACCAAGAGAAGGAGAAATCGACATAATTCTGATCACTTTCACTCCTGGTCACAATTCAGCTTTCCCTTTAAAGGACCTGTAAAGTCTTGGGATGCTTTTCAAAACACAAATAGGCTTTCTTTGTTTCCTTTGAAAGCATTTCACTTCTCATTCAAAAAGCTTCTTCAGTTCTTTAGAAATTGTGGGAGGTTTGGGACAAAAGCTCCATCCACTGAAGATATAAATTAAGCACTCTGAAGAACTTCACTGGTGCAATGCAGTGCCTTCAGAAATCATAGGCACTCCATCCCTGATGGTTTTTAAGAAGAGATTGGACAATCATTTATTTGAAATAGTATAGGTTCTCCTGCTGGAGCAGGAGGCTGGACTAGAAGACCTCCAAGGTCCCTTCCAGCTCCATTCTATTCTAATTCTAACTGAATCAATTAGAATCACTGTTAGAATCACTGAATCACTGACTGATCTCACCAAATAACAGGTCACATAAATCCAGAATCACTTTTTAAACTGAAACACAATCACCAAACGCCCAGAGAAAACAAAGCAAAATGAAACCTTTCCACTCAATTGTACTTACTTCTCACTGATAAAACCATAGTACATTCTATAAATGGACCTGATGAATTAGAAGCTACTTTTTAAACCTGGTTTTATTGGGGCACCACTTAATCGTGATGGGTAAGGGTGGTATCCTTTAGTTTTGGAGATGCGACAGCTGTAAGCAGCATTTCAATTTTAAAACTTCTCCTTCACTTTCCAAACAAGGAAAACCAGTTGCAACCTTTAATATTTACCTGAATTATGGATCAAGAAAAAATTTGCCGTGGATTTCTACTGAAGTAGATTTACAGATTTTATTAAAAAGGGGCCTTTCCTGGCACTGAATAGACTGCAAACACTTCTTTTGCCAAAATAGTGGACAAAATCCCATTTATTTGCTCAGATTCAGTTGAAAAGGAATGGGAAGGAAGGGTGGTTACATCTGGAAAAGAAAGAAAGAAAGAAAGAAAGAAAGAAAGAAAGAAAGAAAGAAAGAAAGAAAGAAAGAAAGAAAGAAAGAAAACTTATGTTGAGAAAATTATTCATCTTCTGTATGACACTGTGTGTGTTCTGTCTTGCTCCCAATCTACCATACACGGTCAATTTCTCCAAATTCATTCCCCATGTGTTAGTGGGAAATTGCAAAGAAAATAGACATAAATATTTTAAAAACATAGTTTTAAAGAAGCAATTAACTGTCCTGCAAATGATTAAAATAAAATGGAAATTTTTACTGATCTGTGAATCCCTAATCTGAATCAGAGCATTAAAAATGCCAGTATTGTTGCCACAGGTATGAATAAGGATTTCCATTACTACATCCAACGAATGTTAAAAATGCACAGAAAATGACATCATTTAAATATATTCGTTTCTCAAACTTTGCTCTGCTGTACACATTTAACCTAAGAGGCAAACTTGCACTAGTCACAAAATGACTGTGCAATTGTTGAAATATCACAATGTTCAGATAAGTGGAAAATGAGGTTATTAAAGTTTCAGGAAAAAAATCAGAAAAATACAGATAAGCCACCGTGTGGTAGGTTCCCTTGTGTCTATTCTGGATTGTGTCTGGAGACTGGCTAAATGTGGGGTGCATAGTTGCCATTTGTAATTGTCTGCAAACTGGAAAAATCACAGCTGTGGTTGTGACATCTGCTATAGTGGCTTTGAGCTATTCTTTGTCAGGCCAAACAAACAATAAAAATTCTCCAGAACTGTGTATGCTGGTCATGTATACCATGCAATCATTGTCCCCTGTTATGATATTTGTTTCTGTCTGGTGCTGCCAGACATTTCAACTGTCTTTGCTGCTTGTTGCAATCAACATTTTTAATCTTCAAGGGGTGCTTTTGCAAAATGTATAAATACGTACATGTCCTGGATGGGTTTCTTTCTACTTTTTGCAGCTTTATTTGTTCTGTCTTGGCATTTACTTCAACAGTTGTCAAAGTTTGAAGTATTATGACTCCCTAAAATAATGAATGAATTTATGGACCCCTCTTGTCCCAAATAGGCTAATTATGTTATTGGGGTTAGGCCTGGCTAAGAAATTAATGTATTCCTTTGAGTGATTAAATTTCAATCAATATTATTGCAGAGAGGCCCCAAAATTTTGGCACCAGCTGGTGCAGATAAAGCAAAGAGAAAGTCCTGAACAGCTTCTTTGAAAATATTGTGTTCTCCTCCCAAACATTATGACTTTCTGGTTGGTCTTGATCCAGTTTGAGAACTCTTTCATTACGAAGTACACTGAACCTGGCAATGGAATTAAGCCATTTTCTGGATCTGCACAATCTACAGTACTTAATCCATAGACATAAAAATTAATCCAGTTTAGAATTTACCAAACTGAGCATGTGATAAAAAGGCAACTGCTAAGTTTGTAATTACTATATATGCTATGTCAGTGAAACCAGCAAGTAAAGCAAGCACCAACTAAGACAGTGATGTTCTATTGTTGAAAAATTGTTCTTTCCTTTGTTGGGTAACAATGGCCTATTTTAAAATATGAAAGACAAACTCCTGTACAAAACATTTCTCTTTATTCAGAAACATTATGGTAGAATGAGTAAGTATCCCATCTGTTCAGCTCATAATCAATATTATATTTTCCAATCTCTCAGCTTTCAAAAAAAAAATCATCATGTTTCCAATATTCTCCTAAAATACTCAGGAAACTTTGGGCTTCCCTGCAAGTTTCTTTCAGTATAGAAAGAAAGCTGATGAGAGATGAAGGTTAATAAGGAACTTTAGATTACATTAATGTACATTAATGAAGCTAGATAGGACCTACTAAAAATAATTCTGATAGTTCTCAGCAGTAGAGGAACATATTTTCTTATTTTTGAAAGAGTATGTTTGTTTGGGAAGGACAAAATAAAAAAAAAAGACTAGAAATGAACATTTCAGATTATATATTTTTTCCATTTAATTTGTTTATCCTATAATGAAGCTGTACTTTTTCAAATCATCTGTACAGCACGTTTATGAGCAAAAGAGCCATAACTCAGTCAGTAAATGTTTGACATACTAAAAACACTATGTTCAGTCCCTTTCTCTCCACAAAGAGATGGAGAAATAGCTGCCTGGATTCCAGAAAGGGCATTGGAGCAATGGTTAATTGAGCCAATACACTGATTCAGAATTTCAATGTTTCCTGTTAACTTTGTACATATCAATGCATTCATATCATGACAAGCAAAGAATCTTCTGGAAAGTATTTTGAAAAAATAAGTCACAATGATTATATTTCTCACTTTCTATAATTACACACACAGAGATGGGGGGGGGGGGGAGAGAGAGAGAGAGAGAGAGAGATCAGTATTTTCCCTTCTTTTCTTATTTGAGTGTTTCATGCCTCACTGTACAATGGCTTTCTTCTCTCTGGACGACCACATTATTGGTATACCAAAGGATCTTACAATTCAGACAAACAAGGTAACTGTAAACAGCAAATCCAATCAAGGAACTACCAAGAACCAACTGCTAAAAAAAAGACCAAATTCCAGCACTGACAATATTGCCTAGCTGGGTAGTGAAATGTCTACAAAACAGCAGCAGCAGCAGCAGCAGCAGCAGCAGCAGCAGCAGCAGAAACAACAACAACAAAGCTTCTCTTTGTTTCATTGGGATATAAGAGGGAGGGAAGTAAGCTACAGCTAGGCTATTAAAATTATGTTATTTAGCCTCTCTGAATGAATTATAATTCTAGTCTTCCTATGGAGTCTTTTTCCTGATTTGGTCTATTTTTAAGAGCTGAAGCACACTGCTATGGAGTTATTCTTATGGAATCTTAGGTTTCACCTTGTATCTAATCATTATTTTAGTTATTTTGCATGTGCATATGGGTGTATGTGTATATGTGTGTAGTATGTATGTATATGTATATTCTATTACTGATATTTTGAAAATATCTACTTATGTATAATCTATATCTTCACCATCTATATATCATCTATATATCATATCTATCTATCATCTATCTTTCTATATCATCTATCATCACCAGTAATTAGCAGGTTGGTGGCTTTTTAAAACCGAAGAGATGTGTCAGCTGTGGAAGAGAAAAATATTATTACTGATATATGAAAACAGGAACCAAAAATGACTTGTAATTTGTAAAGGAATACACAAGTGTTTAAAATTGTGCTAGCTTGGAATAATCTTCTTCCTCTGTGTGCACCTTGGGTTCAAAGTACTACAACAACAACCACAATCTGTCAGAGTAATAATTTCAATTTCAGAGTAATAATCCTATAAAGCCCTTAAAGAGGCCCAGCGAGTATGAATCTTCACCCAATTAAATTCTCTATTCATTAAACTTTACTCATAATGTGTCTTAAACTTTGCCATCTGTGCATTAAGCCTCACAACCTGTCCTCATTTTTTAAAAAAAGCTGTCAGGATATGGGGGAAAAAAACCTTGGTGCATTCATCTGTTTTTGCATGAAGAACCCTTGCCCTTACTACCGGAAAGCTTCAGAGGTGTCCTGATTCGCTCCCGATAGCCTAGGTTACCTGACTGAGTTGTTTGTTTTGGATAGCTGTTTCCCCAAAGGTCACCACTGTATCCTTATTTGGTGTCTGAGGTCTCTCATTTTCATGAACAGCTTGGTTGGGTGCATCTGAGTCTGCAGTGGGAATTACATCAAGGTGAGCAAAGCAAAGCAGCAACAAAGGAACGATAACAAAAACCCTCATGGTTTAGCCTCTCATTTCCAGAACACTAAATGTACATTAATCATTATTCATGTTAGTTTGTTTTTTAAATTTAGATCCCCTTTGGCCCTTCCTTGCTACTGTGGGAAACAGTAGTATTCTCCCTTCCTAGAGAAAGAAGAGGAGGTTGAATTTGGAAAATTGCTCTTATCCAGGTAGTCCTGGACCTACAATAGTTCATTGAGTGACTGTTCAAAGTTAAAATGGCATTGAAAAAAGTGACTTATGACCATTTTCTCCACTTATGACCGTTGCAGTTTCCCCATAGTCGTGTGATCAAAATTCGGATGCTTGGCAATTGGTTCACATTTATGACGGCTGCAGTACCTTGGGGTCATATGATCCCCTTTTGCAACCTTCTGACAAGCAACTTCAATGGGGAAACCAGATTCTCTTAACAACTGTGTTACTAGCTTAACAACTGCAATGATTCACTTAACAACTGGGGCAAGAAAGGTAGTAGAATGAGTCAAAACTCACTGAAATAAATATCTCACTTAGCAACAGATATTTCTGGCTCAATTATAGTCGTAAGTCCAGGACTTCCTGTAGTTTGTTGAATTCTTCTTTGGAGTTCTCCAGAGACTGAAGTGCAGACATCTTTCTTTACAAAGCTCTTTTTAATTGTAGGAAGGGTGGTGAGGAAACCAAATGGGTGTTGGAAAATGCATTAATATAGAACCGAGACCAAAGTACTCAGTTCTATAGCACTTTACTTTCTCAATTGTCTATTACTGTTCCTCAAGGGAAGACTTCAGAATTCTTGATATAATTCCTTTCAGAGTTAGTAGGCCTGTTTATGGGAATCACTATTCTATGTGAGCTAGCCACCCCAATTACTACTTCATTCCCTTCCATCCCCTGAATTAGTTGAACTGGTTCCATATGTGTAGTGATATACCTATATCCTGATGACCTGGAGCCTGGAGGCTAAAACATATGAAGAACAGTTGCAGGAATTGAGTAGGTCTACTCTACTAAAAAGAAGAACTAGGTGTTTTGTTCGGAAAAACACGAGGTAGACCGGGTTCCAACAAATAAAAGTCTTTATTCAAGGGAGTCAGTAAAACGGAATGGTTGGCCGATTTAGCGGCAGCCTTTTATACAGGCTAGCCTGCCGGCTTGTAACCAATGGCAGCTGTTCGAATTTACCGCCTTTTTTTACTTTATTTGGATTGGTTCTTAGTGAACCAATCCAATGCTTACTTTAGTTGACCAATCAGATTTGCATGTTTTGGAGTAACCCAATTTGCATACAGAACACCCCTCCCTCCTTAGTTCAGTCCTACGTGGTGATGTAGTCGCGCAGGTAGGCGGGGCTTTTCCTGACTCGACTGGACCTGCGCAGTTCACTTTCGGCGGAGACTTTGACCGGTTCGGATGGGGCTGCTGTGTCGTCCGTCCTTCTCTCTGGAACCGTCTGGAAGGGTGAGTCAGCCATTCTGCCGCCTGAGTTTCTTAGGCTGGCGGTTTTGCCGCTCCCTCCCGTTTCCTCCAGGCAGGTCGAGCTGGCCTGGCTGTCCCCTTCCGATGGGCTCTTCACGCAAGTCTCTTCAAACAGTGAGTCTTTTATTTGCTCTTTTTGTTTGTTAATCTCTTTGGGTTTTGTTTGTATCAGTTCTTTATTTGTTTCTCGCATTTCCCCCCCCCCTTTGGTTTGCCCATCACCGGTTTTTTCCATGTAAGGGTGTATGTCTGTATTTCGTTCTATGTTTCGGGAACAGAGCTGGTCTATGTGCCGCTTCCATTCCCTGCCATCGTCAATTGTTAATCGGTAGGATTTGGGGCCTGTTATTTGCGTTATTTGTCCTGGTAGCCAAACAGGGTCCCCGGTGAAGTTTTTAGCGTAAACCAACTCGCCTATTTCAAATTTCCTAAATCGTGTGGAGGAGTTGGGGGGGTTTCCTGGCGTAAAATTTGGGTGCAACCTATCAAGGTGTGATCTTAATTTCCTCCCCATGAGCAATTCTGCTGGGGACTTGTTGGTCGTGGTACTGGGCGTTATGTGTTGGAGAGTGAGCAATCAGTTTATTTTCTGTTGGACATCACCGGTGTCCATTCTTTCTAATCCCTCTTTGGTAAACTGGACCATTCTCTCAGCCCTGCCGTTTGCGGCCAGGTGAGCCGGCGCGGTTAGGGCGTGTCTTATACCTAGGGAAGCTAGGTATTGCTCGAATTGTAGGCTGGTTAGCTGTGGCCCATTATCTGATACGAGGATGTCTGGTAGACCATGGGTGGCAAAAAGGTTGTCTAGTTGTTTGATTACAGTTTCTGTTGTCGTTGATGGCATGATTTTTACTTCTAGCCAATTAGAATAGGCATCAACGACAATCAGGAATGTATGCCCCTTGGTAGGACCTGCGAAATCGATGTGGATTCTTGACCAAGGGCCTCGCGGGGTTTCCCAGTCTCTAATGGGTGCTTTAGGCAGGGACGGTCTAATTCCCTGGCACTTGTTGCACGAGCTTACCCAATATTCTATGTCCTTATCAATACCCGGCCACCAAACATAACTTCTAGCAAGGCTTTTCATTTTCACAATTCCCGGGTGCCCTTCGTGCAACATCCCAAGTACTCTGGGTTGTAGTTTGTTAGGAATGACTACCCGATCACCCCACAATAAACACCCTTTTTGAATTGAAAGTTCAGTCTGTCTGGTCCGGAAAGGTTTAAAGTTTTCAGTTTTTTGGTTTTCCGGCCAGCCTTTACCTACCCAGCTGAGGAAGCGGGAAGTCACTGAGTCTTTCGCGGTGGCTCTGGCGACATCATAAGCAGATATGGGTAGATCGGGGCAAGTCTCTATTTGTAATGCTGTCATCGCTGGTGCCGGGTCTTCCTCGGTTTCTGGTAAGGGTGCTCTGCTCAAAGCGTCCGCATGGGAAATTTGTTTTCCTGGTCGATGTGTCAGAGTGTAGGAATAGGCTGCTAGGAACTCTGACCATCTAGTCATTCTTGGAGAAAGGATATTTGGTATTGGCTTGTTTCCCGCCAAAATTCCCATTAGGTCTGTTATAATTTGAAAAGTCCGCCCGTAGAGGTACTCGTGGAAGCGTTTCACTCCAGCGACAATTGCTAGGGCTTCTCTGTCGAGTTGGCTGTAATTCCTCTCGGTTTTAGACAAGGTCCTTGAGTAGTATGCGATGGGTGCCTCTCTGCCATCAGGCAGTTGGTGGCTCAGGATGGCACCGACTCCAAATGGCGAAGCGTCGCAGGTCACCCTCAATGGCAGTGTGTTGCTAAATTGAATGAGAACGTTTGTTGATGTTAGCAATTTTTTAATTTTCTGGAAGGAATTCTTCTCTCTATAACCCCAAGTCCAAATTGCTTTCTTGTCCAATAGACGATGCAATGGTTCTGCTATTGTGGCTTTATTCGGTAGGAATACATTATAAAAATTTATCAGTCCAAGAAGTGCTTGTAGTTCGGCTTTGTTTCTTCGTTCTGGTGCTTCATTGATAGCTTTAATTTTCTTGTCTGTAGGGTATATACCCTCTCCATCTATTAAATAGCCCAGGAATTCGACGCTATTCTTAACTAGGCAACACTTTTCTCTTTTCACCTTGAGGCCAGATTCTCTAAACTTAGTACTTCTTTGAGTCTTTTTTTTAATTGGGTTTCATCTTTGGCTGAGATCAGGACGTCGTCAAAGTATGGTACGACTCCTTGTATGCCATTTAGGAGGCATTCCATTAGACTCTGGAAAACGCCTGGGGCTACACTTACTCCAAATTGAAGTCGGTGACATTTGAATGCGCCCTTATGGATAACTATAGTCTGTGCTTCCGCAGTTTCTGGGTCTACTGGGAGTTGTTGGTAGGCTTGTGCTAGGTCGAGTTTAGCAAAAACCTTTCCTTTTCCCAGGGAGTGAAGCAAATGCTGGACTACTGGCACCGGGTATGCGCTTGGTTGTAATGCGTGGTTCAGGGTAGCCTTATAGTCACCACAGATTCTAACGGACCCGTCGGGTTTGATAGGTGTGACTATAGGCGTTTCCCACTTGGCATGGTCCACAGGTTCTAATACCCCTTGGGCTATTAATTTGTCTAGCTGTTCCTCTATTTTTGCCTTTAGTGCAAAAGGAACTCGTCTGATTTTTATTCTTCCTGGGGCTATTTGGGGGTTTAAACTGAAAGAAATGGGATTTCCCCGATACTTGCCAAGTGAGCCGTCAAAAACATCCTGGAATTCCCGGATGAGGTCTTCTTCCCAGCCGGTTGCAGTCACTCGATCGATCCCGGTCATCCCGATGCCCAATTGTGCGAACCATTTGATGCCCAGGAGACTTGATCTCTCTCTGTCAACTATGGTCAGTGGTAGCACTTTGACGTGTTCTTTGTAGGTGACTCGGAAATGTCCCATGCCGACTACAGGGATTTGGTTTCCCTGGTAGTCCTTGAGAGTTAGGTGCTGCTTCTTTAGTTCTTTGGTTTTGATATCTGGGACTAGCTGTTTTATTGTGTCCCACAATACCATAGAGAGAAAAGACCCCGAGTCTACTTCCATCTTGCAGGGCTTCCCTTCGATTTCCACAATGACTTTAACTTTCTTCCCGCTTTCTGTCTGGGCGCTTCCTATAGTGAAAGTCTGGTGTGTATTGGCTCGCTTGTCTTGTTTCCACTTTCTCTCAATTCGTTTTGGCTCAGCTTGTATTGGGGCATTTCTGTGTCTCGTTGGGCTGTAGCTTTTCTTGTTTCTGCAGACTTTTTTGATATGCCCTCGTTTCTTGCAGACCCTGCAGATGGCATCGAGAAATCTGCATTCGGCTCTGGGATGGTTTCCTCCGCAGCCAGCGCATTCCCGCCAATTTCTTCTTTCGCGCTCTTTTCTGTTAGTGTATAGGCGGTGGACCTCGTCGTCTTCTTCGCTAGAGTCAGGTGTTTCGCCATACTCTTTGTAATGCGTGGTGGTGGTAGATTGTTTTTTGTCTTTGGTTGGGTTCGTTTCATCACTATGTGTGTTCATTTTCGTCATAGTGACAGCCGATTTTTTCACGGCTTCGGCGGCTGTGGCTTCCTTGATAGCTTCAGCTACACTGATGTTGGGTTTGTTGAATAATTTACTCTGTGTGGTTGAGTCTCTCAACCCCAACACCACTCGATCCCTCATTGCCTCGTCGAGGTTTGAGAATTCACACTCACCTCCTATTTGTCGAAGTGCAGCAACGAAATTGGTGACGGTCTCTCCCTCTCTCTGGTCTCTCCTGTAGAATTTGTGTTGCTTTATTAAGTTTGACACCATCGGAGCGTAGTGTGCTTTGAGAATTCATTGCAATTCTGGCCACATTAGTTGTTTACATCTTGGGGCTTCGCTAGAGCCTTTGCCATCTTAAAAACCGTTGGCCCACAGTGTGTTAGGAACACAGCTCTCTTACGTTGCTCTGAAATTCCTTCCATTTCATTGCTTTCCAGATACATTTGGAAGCGGTCTGCATAGGAATCCCAATCCTCTTCGTTGGGGTTGAAGGGTGCGGGCGGTGCGTTGTTTCCAGGCATCTTTGTTGTCATCGGGGCTTCTTATCACCGCATGCAGTTTTCGTGTTCAGGACGATCCCATCCTCGTTGCCAGTGTTTTGTTCGGAAAAACACGAGGTAGACCAGGTTCCAACAAATAAAAGTCTTTATTCAAGGGAGTCAGTAAAACAGAACGGTTGGCCGATTTAGCGGCAGCCTTTTATACAGGCTAGCCTGCCGGCTTGTAACCAATGGCAGCTGTTCGAATTTACCGCCTTTTTTTACTTTATTTGGATTGGTTCTTAGTGAACCAATCCAATGCTTACTTTAGTTGACCAATCAGATTTGCATGTTTTGGAGTAACCCAATTTGCATACAGAACACTAGGGATGACATGATAGCAGTGTTCCAATAGCAGTATTCCAATATTTGAAGGCTGCTTTATTTTCCAAAGCACCAGAAGGCAAGACAAGAAACAACAGATAGAAACTAACCAAGGAGAGAAGCAACCTAGAACTAAAGAAGAAAATTACTAACACTAAGAACAATCAAATAGTGGAACAGCTTGCCTTTAGAAGTTGTGGGTGGTCCAACATTGGAGGCTTTTAAGAGACTGAACAATCATTTGTCTGAAATAGTTTGAGCCGGGGATTGGAATTGAAAGTCCCTTGCAATTCTGATACACTATGTTCTATATTCTCGCTGACTGCCTTTTTTAAAAAAATAACCTCTTACCATATTGGGTCAGAAAAGAGTAACTTACCATACTACCTGGTACTATGCAACTTGCTAAGCAACTTACCATTACTTACCATAGTACAATTGCTCCTCACCATGGAGCGTTCCCAGAGTATTGCATTTAAATTTTTTACTTCATCAACTGTTAGCCCTACATGGTAGTTCAGTTCAGAAAACTGACTCCACTAGAAGATTAGAGCTATACTTGATGGATATAGGCTCTAGTAACAGGTCTTAAGAATGATTATAATTGTAAGAATGATTATGTAGTGCTCCCCATATTCTTATAATCCAGGAAATTGGAGAGTCTCTTCCAAATTATCTTGTTTCCCAGAACTTAAGCCCTCTTTGCTTATGTAACAGTTCTTGGCTATTTCATTCAAAGTTATCTTCGTGACTCTCTGTATCTGATGGAATGCAGGGCAGTAATGGTCACAGTTGCTCTTTAATATTCTAAATAATAGTTTTTGGAGTTGCATGATAAATGGAATATTTGCTGAGCAGTCTGCTGCCACCAAACTTGGCTCAGCCCAATTAGAAGTTGATCCCATTTTGCATGGTAAGAATTCATTCTTATGACATTTGGTATCGTTGGAAGTCTGAGGTCAAATTGGAGGCCTCCATACCACGGTTACTTTTCATGTCAACACAATGCATTTCCCAGTTTGGTCAAAAATAATCTGGAAAAGAGCCATATCACAGAGCTATCCAGGCTTAAACAATTGTAGTTTTCACGAAGCTGAGCACTATGATTGCTTATTTGTAATTGGAGATGCCAGGATTCAAATCCTGATGGCAAAGTTTCTTTTCTACTACTGATCTTTAGCTTATACAGATCAGCCCAATTTCCTTCTTACAAACTAACCATAGAGCTCAAGCTTTTCTGGTGCAGAGTTTATTTTGCCTACTAACCAGTCTATTGGGAGTATTTGTCAAATGAGTGATGTGCCTTGGCTTTAGCGCAAGCCTGCCCTTTGGCTCTCCCCGCCTGGCATGTGTGAGATCAATCAGAAATCAGAAATCAAGTATAAATAAGCATGCCCTGGGGCAGGAGAAGAAGCTGAGTCAGGTTCAGCTCTGGCAGTTGCCATGCACTCTTTCAGTTAGCTGGCAGCTGTGGGAGGATAAGGAGAGTGCCGACACAGTGCTCACCCCTCACCTGCAGCAGCCTGGCAAGTTGATGTGATGGAGTTTGAGGACATCAGATCAATAAAGGAGAATATTGGTAGTTCAGGGTTGAAATGAGAAGTCCTTGGTTCTCTTTGAGCTTGGTTGTTTTCTTGCAGATGTTTCATTACCCAAGATAGGTAACATTAACAACATCAGTGCTAGTAAGGAGTAAAGTTTGCTCTCTGTTTATTTTCTAGCAGTTTGTCTTATTGTTGTGGGTTCACTTTATCATTGTTCTTTATGAAGTAAACAATATCCCATCAAGGAATTGCCAAACAAGCTAATAGTAAATGGCCCAAAAAAAGAGCCTGCAAGACCGCTCCCAACAACTGTCACTTTTTCCAAGGTAGTTGTAACTTTAAACAATTGTTAAATGAACAATCATAAATTAAGATACCTGTGTGTGTGTGTGTGTTTACACTTAAGCAGTGTACAAGCAGTGTTTACAGGACAGCATCAAATGGTTCTATATTTTCTCACATGTCTCAACTTCAGGTTAAGCTTTTTCTCTTTTGCAAAAACAGTTGTAGCAAACAAAGATTTTTTGTTGTTGTTGTTTCTTGACAATCTCTTTGTGCTCTGATTGTACCCTGCTAGTATAGCAGGTCCACAAATTCTATCCTGAGAGTTCCTTTTTTTTTTTTTTTTGATGCTGTTAAAGAATTCCTCATGGCTTGTCAGCCTTCATTTACCTCTTTAGTCTTCACATTTGCTCCTCGGCCTCCTTTAAATCTCCAATTTACATTCTGCTTGCCAAAGTTGCTCCTTTTCATTAACATCACTTGAGTTGGGTATCCAATTTCATTTCATAAGGGGACTTTTTCTGCCTGCATAAGTTTTGATACTTATTTATACCAAAGATTTGATTTCAAGAAGCTGTCTGGTTACAAGGTGTGTGCAGCTTTCATGACTGAGTTGGGCAGCTGTTTGAAAATCTCCATGGAAGGTTTAATCAAGGGGTTCTTTATTTAAACATAAAGCTAGGATATGCTTCTTGAGAGTCTTCAGCAGTGCTGCAAGGAGTATTCCCAAACCACTCAAATCAAAGTAGATTTTTAAGACGGAAAATCCTAGAAAATCTTCATGACTGACAATAAAAAAAAATACAATACAAACAACTGCTGTAGTGGCTATGCACCAGTGCCAAGTAGAAGAATTGGTCCTGTTTCAAGATTTTTCTCTTTATGAAGTGTCATTTGAATGAGCCACTCAAACCACTTGTGTGGAGGTATTACTTCTAATGATCCATTTGTTTACAGCAGGGGTGTCAAACTCACATGTTGTGGTGGTGTCACTTGACGTATCAGAACTTTTTTCCCCTTTGCTAAACTGGGCATGGGTGTGGCCAGTGCATGATGCATCTGGCCTGTGGTCACAAGTTTGACAGCCCTGGTTTACAGCCTTGAAGTAGAAATGTATCTCTTTTAAAATATTCTTCAAGATCTTGGTTGGTATAAGTCACAGGTGGTATTCAGTGGAAATTTTGAGTAGCTTGGAGAACCGGCAAATACTACCTTTGACTGGAGATTTTACAGTATCCTTCCTCTGCCATGTCCACCAAGCCATGCCCACAGAACTGGTCCTAAAAAAATTTGAATCCCACCACTGGTATAAGTTACATATTTTTTATGATAGTGGAAACTTCACCTGCACATCTTAACTCGGGTGAATATATTGTGAATTAAATATTCAAAATATGCAGGCCAAATTAAAGAGAAAGAAGGATAATAGGAAAAAGAACCTGGTATTATCTAAACAGAAAATACCCTCCATCAGGCAGCTGTTAATTCTAGATCAATAAATATTAAAAAACAGGCACTAGAATATAAATGGTAGTGATTTAAATCCAGTATGTGAATTTAAACAGATCTTTAGTAAGTGACAGTTGGATATAAATGGACAAAACTGCATATGTTCCAGAATTTTGCCATTACTGGCATAACTCTGTCTCAGGAACTGATAATGATGTCTGGCATATGCAATAACATACAAGAGATTTTTGATTGATTGATTGATTAAATTCCATCAAGCTGTTAACTCTTACCACATAGATAGATTTTCTCTGTAATGGTCTGCCCTTAACTTGATCTCTTCGGTCTCCCAATGGCCCTGATTTGATCTGACTTTTTATTATTGTATATTGTATAGAATTGTACAATTGTATATTGTACAATTCTATATTGCTATAGAATTACCAATGTCCAAGGTAAATTATCATTCTGTGGTGTTTATGGCATTCCCCCCCCCCCCCCGTCTGACAGATAGGGCATATAAAAGAGGCAGGAGAAATTAGGGACAGCTGTCAATCAGTATTTTAACTGTTTTAAGGGACAGAAAAGAACATTCTCTCTGTCTACTTTCTTCATGACATGTACGATTTTATGTACTTCTTTTATCTCCTTCAGTCACTTTTCCCCCACTCTAAAGAATCCTAAACATTTTAGCCTTTCTTTTGTTGGAAGAAATATTCATCTGGTTCAGTTCCAAGCCAGGAGAAAGACACTGGAAACTTGGAGGCTGAATGGAAAGATGGTTTAATGATGAAACAGAACCACCAAGCCCATAGTTCTCTGGTACAGCTGAACACATGGAGTTGAAAGAGAGAGGGGTTTTTATACTTTATCTTGGGCTTTGCACTTGAGCTTCCTGTTCCTGTGCAAGAACATGTTTTCTATAAGCTATTATCAGATTCCTATGGGGTCATTTTTGTCTGAACTCCCAGGCTAAGTTGAGGTTTGCTGGGTGATGCAAAGTCCTTAGGAGATTGTGTCATGTGGTGAGCTCTGCTGATAGATGGGTTAATCCTATTATGTCCTGGAAGGTCATGTGTTAATCCCATTACCCTGGAGCTGGAGTTCTTTTGTCTTGTAGATCGGCTGGGCCAGTCTTTCCTAATGGGCACCAAATATCTGCTGGCAGCTTTCTGTCTTTAAAACATGTTTCTTCTTTTATCATCCAGGAAAATATAATATTCTGACTTTTTAAATATTTCCCAAAATATTTCATTCTTCTAGGAGAGGGGTGGGTAGCTTCCCACACTTTGTAAGGGAGGTGTATTACACACATATCCTTTGATACTTTTCCCAGCTATATTTTATTTCATATAAAAACCATACATAGAATTCAAGGTGTATATGGAGGATAGATTGACATATACTGTTGTCAAGTTTTTTTTCCTGGCCTCTTTCTTACTGATCCCTAGCATAATTTTCCCTTTCCACAGCTGCTGTATACTGTGTTGAAATCTTCACTGGACTATCCAGTCTAGCCCAACTTTTAATCCTGGATACTTGCAGCTCAGACCTCATCAATATATGTGGAAGTTGGGAATGTGTGTACCTCATTACACATAATTTTACCCTCATTTACACATAGAGCAGGGGTAGGATTCAATTTTTTTACAACCGGTTCTGTGGGTGAGGCTTAGTTGGTGGGCGTGGCTTGGTGATCATATGACTGGGTGGATGTGGCTTGGTGGTCATGTTATTGGCTCGGCGTGGCCAACTCAATATCACTCACATCAAGTTACGCATCTCCTCGCCTGGCCTCTCATGACTGTGGGGATGCTGCAACAGTCATAAGTGTGAAAAAGGGTCATAAGTCACTTGTTTCAGTGCTGTTGTAACTTTAAATGGTCACTCCACACAAGCAAAGTTCCAGCAAAAGAAGGAAAGAAAAATCCAGAGAGGCTCCTGAGACAGGAAGTCTAGTCCTGCCAAAAATGTAATAAGGGTTAATGGAGAGGCAGTTTCTGTAAGCAACACCAGAATGTTTCCTTCCTGCCTTCCTTACAGGATTAGGCCAGGAATTTCTTCTAACAACCGGTTCTCTGAACTGTTTGGAATGTTAACAACCGGTTCTAGTGAATAGGTGCGAACTGGTAGAATCCCACCTCTGATATAGAGCATTAAAGATTAAAAAATCTATAATTTTCTTCAAGATCTCTGAATTTCAGAGATGTATGGGAGATAGTAACTGATCTATCAATGAAGTCATTTCTGATCGTATTGTTTGTATTCAAAAAAATCCTTATGTGAATTTATCTTATGTAGTATCGTATGTAATATCATTCCCATGTTCAATGCAGTTGTTTATCTTATGATACTTGGGATGATATCTACATATTGAAAGGAGTTGTCTCCCCAAATCTTGTTTCTCTATTTTCATTTAATTTTATTCTAGTTTTATTGATGAAATGCCAGTCTATCTTGATTTATGCATAGGAACCCCCATTTTTGTTCTCTTATATGTTACATATGCTACTAATACATTAACAGCCTTTCTGTACAAAGAAGTATGCCGTTAGTGAATTCACATTTCCCACCTCTTGAAAGGAGTGCAGGAGTTACAAGTGTGAATTAGCATAAGTCTACCAGTGATCTTCCATCTGTTGGACAAAATCACTAGGATTTTCTCATAGTTGGATGCTGGCTTTGTTGCAGATCCAGAGGTGGAGTCTTACTTGGTTACCTGGGAAGAGTATGAACCTGTTGAACCCAGAGAGTAGAGAGAGTTCTTACAACTGTGAGTTCAGCCACCTGCTCTTTAGATGTGTGCCCCTCCTGGCTTCTGAAAGTGACCTGCAGATGTCATGTGAGTGGGTCCCAGCAAAAATTAATTCTTTGAATGAAGGGGCTATTCTTTCATCTCTGAAGGTGGCTTTGGTTCACCCCCAACATTGAACTCTTTGATACTAGACAATATCCATCCAAGATCCAACCTTTCTTTCAGAGGTATGTGATCAAGAAGGTGGTCGTGGAGCTGCTTCAGAGAACCCAGGGAGAAACTGATTATTTGGATCCTTTTCAGTCTGATTTCAGATCTAGATAAGGAACAAAAACAGCACTGGTTGTGCTTTTCAGTGGTTTCTGATGGTGGTGTTTTATCCATCCATACCTTATTTGATCTCTTGGTTTCAATACCATTAACCCTGGATTCCTTCTGGATTGACTCCAAGAATTATGGTGGGTGCCACAATTTTGTACTGGTTCTTCAGAGTCAATTCCAGTTAGTGCACTACCTGACTCTGTTGTTACATCCTCTAACCCCCACTCCTTTAACCTCAAACTAACCACTATTGACCTCACTCCATTCCTAAAATGTCTGTAAAGAGCGTGCATAAGTGCACCATTGTGCCTACCTTCTCTGTCCTATTGTCCCCATTTATTCATACCTATTTCTTCTATTCTTACTCATGTTTATACACGAGTTTTTTATTTTAAAAAACATTTGTTTTGTATTTATTGTTTTATTGGATTGTTGTAGGTGCCCAGTTACTTTTGCGAGATGGGCAGGCAAATTTGATCAATCAATCAATAAATCATTTTCCCCAATGTGATCTAGTTCTCTGTTGTCTTTTATCTCTTTCACTAAGTTCCTTATTTTATTATTGTATTATAGTGTATTTTTGCTATATTCCATATTTCTTGAGAATAAACTAGATGGATCAGAAAGGAGTAGAAGATTTAAAGTAGAAGAAATCTGGAAAGAAGCCAGATCTTCATGACTGCTCAGTCTTTCCTGAAATGTTTTGAATGCTCCAAATGCTCATTTAGGTTTATTATAAAATAACCCTCTTATGCAAACATTCTGAGATATTGGAAAATAAACTAAAACATCAGGGAAATTAAAGGATTGCTGTTGGTGTTATTGGGGGAAAAAAGCCCTCAGTTTTGACTGTGGACTATATTTTATCTTATTGCCTCATGACTGTGTTTTCTTCTCAGATCATATAACTTCCTGCATGAAGTAATCTTTTCATCCTTCCCTCTGTTTCTTTCTCCTTTCCTTTCTCTTATGGCTTGTTCTTCCAGCAGAATTTTTTAACTGGGTCTCTTACTCTGTGATGAATGAGTTTCATTCATGTTTCTCTCTGGGGTTTTGTAAAAGCTTTAGACTTCATTTGCTCCCATTTGTTTAGCCTGCTATTCATTTCCATGGCAACAGGAAAAGAAGGGGGTGGCAGAGTGGGTGGCAATGTGGCCAGAGGTCAAGAGTAGCCACTTTATGAATTAAACTTTGAATTCCATTAGAGATGGCACAATGTAACCTAGAGTAACTCTCTTCAAAAAAGTGGCTGTCCGAAAAATCAAACTAAGATGGAGTGAGGAGAGGAAGAGTGGAAACAAATCAATGAGAGGGAACGCAAGTCCTCACTGTCTCTGTCAGGATTACATTTAGTGACTTAATAGAAGGGTGATTCATTGTAGAATCATGTGCCATGTTTCAGCAATGTCCTCCTCCTCAAAACAGCAACAGTTTTTTTTGCCATTCCACAAACTAATCTTATTCCTGCGGTTGATGATCAGTACAAAGCCTGGGCTCCAACTTTGGAAGTTGTCTGCCTGTGCATATGTAGAACCCTTATCTATCTCCCCCCCCCTCACTTAAACTGAAGATGAGTAACCCTAACAAAACTGAACTGGATAAATTTGTCCATCCTTGAATAGAAAAACTTGTTTTTCAGTTGTGGATTCTTTTTTTTTTTTTTTGTAAGCCTGTCTCTTTCTCAAACACCAGCCCTTTTCACCGGCACAGTGACCTATTTTCCTCGCTGCAGAAGAACTGTTCTCTCATTCACCAGCATCTCTCCCTCTCAGGGATAAAGAGGAAATATCACCGACTTAGCTGTTCTCTTTCTTCATTTAAAAAGTATAATCGTTGTTCATGTGTCTCAGACTGCATTTAAAATAAATTCTTTCATTCTAATGGAGAAACTATAGTCTCCTAATTTACATTCCATCCTCATTTCAGGCATGATAGAACAATATTTATAGAACAGAATATGTGTAGTTCAGGGTTGAACCATTGTCTCCTTGGTGCTCTCTGACCTTGGTGGTTTCCTTGCAGATGTCTCCTTACCAACCTAGGTATCATCAACGGATGCTAGAAGGGAGTGGGAGTTTGCTTCTAATGAAATAGCTATCATGCCATTCTTTAACTATGTGAACAGAGGGTCCTTTGGAACAATATTCACCTTGATAAGCATTAGAAGCAGTAGAAGATGGACGAAGAAGTAGAAGATCCCTTCTTTAGAAAGAAGATTTTTGCATTATGGCAATGTAAAACAAATCTCTTAAAAAAAAAAAAATCTTGAATGTGGAATTATTCTCTCCAGCTTTTAGAAGATGATTACAAGTTTTTAATGTTCCAAATTATGATTTTATTCATGGGTGCTTTGATTAGCTGGCTCATCAATTAGAATTCATATAGATAATCAACTCATACTTTGTTTTATGCGTGCTTAGAATGATTCATTATGTAATGATGATACATTGTTTACCTTCCTAGACCTTCATGCAATGGTTAGACTGAGCCTGTATAACTTCAGTATTTCTGTGCAGTCTTTATGAGCACAGAACAGTACAAGTTAGAGGTGAGGATTTTTAAGAGGATCCAGAGTTCTTTAACTCTCCCAGTTTTAACCATGTCTTTTGACAGCACCTATCTATTTTGTTTAGCATGGATGTTGATTATGTTTTTCATTAATCCATTGTAGTTGGAAGTCATGGCATCTTCTGGTTGAAGGTGGTTCCTTATGATGGAATTGAAAGAGGTCTGCAAAAAGCAGGACGTTGTACTGGAAAAAGAAACATGGGAGAACAATTTGTTGTAATGTGGATATAACAGAAAATATTGATTTATGGTGCACAGTTCAAGTTCAAGAGGCAAGCTGCAAAAAAAGTTTGTTCATTGGATATATTTCATAGCTGCGAATTTCCCAGAAGTTCTTCTATATTAAACAACAACAATAGTATATAATATTATTTTTTTAGATCTTCTTTCAACTAATCCATAAATATTTAAAATGGTTTTAGAGAGAATATATAAAAATGAATGGCTTGAGTTATGGAACCTATCCAATCGATATTAAGTTGGAGTCTGGTTATTTGAATGTGATAAGAATAATGCATGATGGAAATAAGGCATTATGAGGATAAATGCCATTTTAAACAAAAGGGAGTAAGACAACCATGTGCAGTGATTATTTATTGTATTGATGGATAAATGTATAAGGAATTTATGGTAACAATTGACATGTATCATTTGTACACATCTATTGAAGATATATGTGTTTAACCTGATTTGTAAATATGTACATACTTCCTTATGCAGATGACAGCATGTTGTTGGCCGAGAACTTTAATAATTTTCAGTGACTGTTATATTTAATGATGCCGCAGGGAATGTGCACCTAAGGATTAATGTATCAAAGTCCAAGGTAATTGTGTTTGACAAGGCAAATGGAGTGAATGATTGTAAGTTATAAATAAATGGAGAAAAAAATGGAGCAAGTAGATGAATTTGTATATCTTGGTAGAATGTTTGCTGAAATAGGAGAATGGATGGAGAAACCTTAAGATCTGCAAATGCTGATAGTAAAATAGTTGACGGCATGAGGTCTGTTGTCGAAATGAATGAATTTCAAAAGCTATGAAGATGGCTATGCATAAGAGCATGCTTCTGCCCACTGTGCTACATGAAAGCCAATGATGGGTTGAGAAAACATAAAAATAAATGAAAATGCATTGACATTGGGTACTTAAGAAATGCATGTGGTTAAAAAAATAAGACCAAGACTAAGAATGAATGGCTTTTAAGAAACAGGGATGAAATACAAATGTGAGTTGCCAAGAGGAAAGAAACAAAGTTGTTTGGTCAGAGAGAGAAAAAAATCAATGAGAATTGAATTGCAAAGCAAATTTATGCAGGATGAGCTTGTGCAAGGATTGAGAGGAAAGGGAAGGCTGAGGAAGTTAATAAAAGAGGCAAAAAATTTATAAAATAATCTTTGAATCAATGTGTGGAAGTGGTGGAAGCAAAGATGCTTTACAACAGGGGTGTCAAACTGCTGGCCTGCGGGCCAGTCACGCATACCCACCCCAGCTCCATGAATGGGAAAAATGTTGCAAAACATCACATGATGGCAAAATGATGCTCCGAGTTTGACACCTGTGCTTTACAAGATAAAAAGTTATGGAGAAATATAGTGAATGGTGTTAATATCAATTAAATTTAACTATAATTTCTTCCTTTTCCTATTTGATATTAATTTTTTAAAAGAAATTAAAGATTTGATAATAATTTCTTACTTGGTTTACATGCTTTGTGTACAGCAGTTATTTTGAAATGGGAATAATGTGGTGGTCAGGTATACGTATATATAGAAAAGGGATATAGAGCAAGGATGTCAAACTCAATTTTACTGAGGGCCGGCCGCACCAAGGCTGTGTGGCCAACTGGGTGGGTGTGGCCAGCTTGATGCCACTCCCCAAATTGCTGGCATGTTTCTTCTTCACACTGGGTAGACTGGGCCGAAGTCATGCTGGCCTGATGTTTCCTCTTCGCGCTGAGTAGACTGGGCAGAAACAGCATGGGCTGGCTCCTTACATTTTCGAGGATGGCCCTGCAGGTTGGATCCAACCACATCGTGGACTCGATCTGACCCATGGGCCTTGAGTTTGACACCCCTGATATAGAGGTCAAAATCACAGGATGCTTTTAGAGTATCAATTCATTCTTCATTTTTGCATGTTTAAAATGTGATGATTCGCTATGTCAAGATTGAGAATGGGGGATGATGCACATTCTTAACTTCTTGCCCTTCATGCAGTGACTAAACTCCCTTTTTATGACTCTGTGATCCCTGTTTCAGATAGAGTCAGGGAGACTGGATGGAGCTAAGCATTTACTTGCTGGATACTCTTCCTGATACCTATGTAGAGTTCACAGCAAATATTTTTTCTTTGCGCCCTAGCAGAGAGAAACATCTGCTGCTAACTAGGCAGAAGTTCTGACCAGTTCTGGAGAACTGGTAGCAGAAATTTTAAATAGTTCAGAGAACCAGCAAATCCCACCTCTGACTGGCCCCACCCCCATCTATTCTCTGCCTTCCAAGTCCCAGCTGATCAGCTGGGTCTTCTTTTGTTGCCCTGCACAGGAGAATGGAGCTGGAAAGCAGGTTAGTGGGGTGGGAAAGGAATGGGGATTTTGCAGTAACCTTCCCTTGTCAAGCCCACCAAACCACACCATGCCTACCAAGCCACGCCCAGAGAATTGGTAGTAAATTTTTTTTTAATCCCACCACTGTATCTAGGATTGAACTCTCAACTATCCGAGTGGGAGGTGAACATCTTTACTAGTAGGCCACCATACCGCTCTCATGCAGTGACTAAACTGAGCCTATATAATTGCAGTTTTTCTATGCAGTGTTGACCAGCACAGAACAGATCAAATCCCAAACACGTATAACAGGATCCAGAGTTAAAACATATTCTTGAGATAGCCCATATGATTCTGCAGAGCAGCCCCTCATGAGTAAACTGCAGGGATGGCTGTTTCATCATTTGTCTATGAGTTGAATGGCTGGGAGAATCTTTATCCTTTGACACAAACACATACAGTTCACCTCTTTGGTGGCCTATCTTGGATAGAAACAGATATCTTTTAATGTCTTTTCTGCTTTAATGTTTTATGCTATAAGCCATTCAGAGTTGTTGGGTATGAAACGGGTGGCAAATAAATTTTCTGAACAAACAAATGAATACAAGAGATATCTATTGAACAAGATTAATTACATCAAACATTTGTCCTTGTTTTTGTCCTTATCCCTGTATGTTAACAAATTAAGCCCTTTTCTTCTCTTTCTATTAAATAAATCGTTGGCTTTCAAAAGAGGGCCAAACACAATAATTTTACATTCCTCAGCACAAAGCTGTATGAATGCCCATGGTACCAATCCTTGAAGATTTTGTTTGGATATTTCCAAGCAAATCAACTTCTTGAATTAGTGCGCAGATCGAATTGCAATTAGTGTTCCTCAATATGATGTAAGGCTGTAATTTCAACCTCAGGGAATCCTATCTACAATTTAGAGGATTGCAGCTCCCAAGTCAACACACTTGAAAGATGCTACGATGGACAGGTTGTATCAGATTTTACATGGCTCAAAATGTTGTTCTTAGCTTAAACAAATAAACAGATATATGCACTGGAATGTTACCTCCATTGAAATAGTGATTGCAAATGAAGGCAGAAAGGAAAGAGAAGAAATATGTTATACAGATATAAATCAATGAAATACATCTATAATATATAATTCATGTCTTGAGGCACATGTTTTGCATTGCCTAAAATCTAGGATTCAACCTCTGGAGAGTTCATTTGCAGGGTTTTCTTTTTTACAGATTTCTGATATCCTTTTCTTTCATTATAAAAAACATTCAAGACAGTGGACAGTGTAAAGTGTTATAATAAAACAAATCAAAACTAAGTAAAACTTTTTTAAAAAAGAGTGAGCAATAGGATAGATAATAAAAAAGCAGAGCCAGCATTTTAAATTAGACTAATAAAAAAATGCATTGATGATAGATCCTTAGTACTCTCTGAGTTTGGTTGCTTTCTTGCAGCTGTTTAATTACCTAAACTAATCATGGTCTCATCATTTGATGCCCCAGCCATTTTCACATCCCTAAAGCAGTGGTGGGATTCAATTTTTTTTACTAACGATTCTGTGGGCATGGTTTGGTGAACGTGGCAGGGGAAGGATAGTGTAAAATCTCCAGTCAGAGGTGGTATTTGCCAGTTCTCTGAATACTCAAAATTTCCACTACCAGTTCTCCAGAACTAGCAGAACCTGCTGAATACCACCTCTGCCCTAGACCCAGAATTAGCCAAAGAATCCATGACAATACCGCTCCATAGCCTAGCCAGCCTAGCCAAATATACCAAGACTGAAACACCTAGAATCATGGATCTTAGTAACCTCTGACAAACCACGTATTTTCAGATCAATGGACAAACTATCAACAAAGGGAACCACTGCTTTCAAGACTCATAGAGGAAGTTGTATTGCAACACCAGAAACACTCTCATGCATGCAACCCAACACTTTCAACATAATAAAAAAAGACCAACTAGAGTACACACCCAACATCATCAATATAAAAAAAAAATAAACATTTTATAGATGTATGGCAACTAGAAGATATGGTAAACAACCACAATATGTTGCTAATATAATGAAAAATACAGAATAGTAATTGAGTGACATTCAAATAAACTAGAAATATATCTATAAAGTATTAATATAGAAGCAGTTCAATCCTTTAATTGTTATTAATTCTAGCCACATATACTGTCTATTACTCTTTCTTCTCAGTTTTAATTCAGCATATTTCAATACAATAATATTTATATAATATATCTAAATTCTTAATATTCTGTTATTTCAATACCTTAGAATAATGACTATAGATAAGTGGATAGTCTATCAATATTAATTACAATTTCAGATACAGTGGAACCTTGGGTTGTGAATGCTTCTGTTCACGACCAAATTGGATGATGACAGAATTTTTACTTCTGTTTTGCTTTTGGTTGCAAACAGATCTTGGGGTGGTGAACAAGCAAAACTGTCCCAGTGATTTCCCCTTTGGCACCAATTTTTTTTTTTTTTGGATCCATGCATGTGCAGGCAGTCGTGCTTCTGGTCATGAGCAATTTGGGTTGCTACTGTAGTCCTGGAATGGATTATGGTCACGATCTGAGTTTCCACTGTATTAATGTTACAAGCATTATGAATATTTAACCTTTCTTTAAAATTAAATATAACAGAAACCAGACCATGTTCCTACCTGCAATCATACAGCAAATGTTCCTATTATCTTTTGTGCCCATAATGTTGTTTTCAATTTATCCTGAAATGAAGCTATTATTCTTTGATACACACATATGAACACCAACACGAAGACGTATTATACACAATATACCCAGTGGCATAAATACACATACTGTATATATTCACAAATATGTTATAAATATAATCTAAAGTTTGCCATTACATAAAACAATTTAACAAATAAATGGACAAATAGTAAAACAGTTAACACTCAAACTAATTGATATGCATTAAAAAGCTTTGTTTGCACAGCCATTTTTGACTATTTGACTGCCGTCTCTGTCATTTTAAGATGTTTATCTTAGAGCAAAATTTTAATCTACACCAGTTATATCTTCTCCTTTAAGTTGGTACCACCCAGTGATTACCACAAACTGAATAAAATCTGTTCTACTTTGCCATGGATTTTTAATAAAAAAAATTAGGTGACCAACAATTGGTTTAATGAAGTACCTCTTGGCTTTTTCAGATTGGTACAGTCAATCCTTTCCCCTTTCTGATCAGTTTTTTTTTTAAATTCAATTGTATTTTTAAAGAAATGTTTATGATGGCAAGCTAGCAACCTTTCAAATTTGCACAAAAGTGATGCAATTTGGAATACATGTATCTTTGCTAACTCTGTTCCAGTCACAAATAGCTTTGTGCCACAAATATATCTATGAGCACATATTGTCATTTTGGTAGAAGTGACATATGGTGGCAACTGATAAATTTAACCAGTGGCTTGGAAGAACTGCACAACTATGCTAGACTGCTCAGCTGGCAGGTCTTGTTTGGTTAGGCCAAGACTAAAGTAGTATAGCAGTAAAACTTGATCTTTATCCCTGCTTCCTTATGTGGGAATCTGGTTTGCATTTATTGCCCGTGTAAAAAGATCACATAGAAAAAAATCCTGAATAGAATTGCTGATTGTGCCTGTGAGGTTTTTAGAAACTTATTCAATGCCAATTATAACTGAACAAAAGAAGAAGATCTCAGGAACACCACAACTTTATAAAGACTTCATAACGAAGACAGGACAACAAAGCTGGAAGATCAGCCTATCTCTTGCCTGCATGTGACAGAACTATTAGGCTATGAGTCAGAACATGGATAATAGAGGACAGAAAAGAATTGGCCAGGAGGGCTGTTAATTTCAGGGTCACTTAAAAGGGGTGGAAAAGCACTATTACTCAGCAATTGGGAAAAATCATGCAAGCATTTTTGAAATTCCAGGTTTGAGATGATGTTTCCTTGGGCTTTTTACATTCTGAGACCAATGGCAAATAAAAGGAACATGACAGCTCAGGTTTTTTTCCCCTTCCCAGTTTCTATTTCTATCTAATCTCCCCTTGAATTCCCCTGAAAATATAATCAAACAATTTTTCTGATTCTATGAGGTCAGATACTCATAGAAACTTGCTCTGAGATTTGGAAGGAAAGCTTCAGTGCTTTTAATTTGCTCATCATCTTTGGGTGGTATGATTAGCAGCTGGGACTAATTGCTTGGAGGAATGCTTTCACTCTTGTTTTCCCCAACTTTGGTTTCAGAGAAACAGTTCTGAGCTTCTTGTTAAGGAGAGGTAGAAGGAGAAATGATATGGTGGATTGGATCTGAATTAAGAAGTAGTCCTTACACTGCCTTGGATTACTTCATTATCCAGTGAAGTAATGATGGCACAGTGATTAAGTGGTCAAGTACAGTATTGCAGGAAAACTCTGCCCACAGTCTGGAGTTCAATCCTTATGAGATTCAAGGATGATTCAGTCTTCCATCCTTCCAAGGTTGGTAAAATCAGGCCCCAGATTCCTGGGAGCAAAATGCAAATAATGCTGACATTATAAACTGCCAGAGAGTTCTGTAGTGAACTATGGGGTGGTATATAGGTCTAAACTGCTATTTCTTCCACCCATGAAATGGACTTTGGAAGTGGGTTTTAACTTTCCCATTTGATATAATAGCAGCATAGTGTCTCCTTCCACTTGAGTCTTGTTGCCAACTTGAAAGGAAACTTGTATCTCCTTTAGTTATTCTGTCTCTTCTCCTCCCTTCCTCCCTTCCCCATTTCCCCACTTTCTCTTTCTTCCTCTTCTATTACTTTCACTCTCCATTCAATCATCCCCTTTTTAAATTTCTCTGCTCCTGATGTTCATGTATCTATTAATCTTTGCATGCCTTTTTATCTTTCTTCTGAGGGACTGACTCCCTTCCTAAAATCCACTTCATTCTTCTATTTTCTTTCTAGTTTCATTTCTTTTGCCACAATCCTACCTCCACCTCCCACCCAGCTTCTTAGCCAGGATGGGATTCAACTGGTGTTACTACTGGTTCAGTGATTACATTTTGTGGAAAGAAGCCAAAGAAAAGAAACAAAAATGGCCTTTTAAACATTACATTGATGTAATTTTATAGCATGCTGTGTGTAATATTTTTATGACATGCTGTGTGTAATAATGTCAGAATTTAATTAAATGAACATATGAGTGAAAAGTATTCATAACACCATTTAGTTTTAGACAGCAGCAATCATCCACCAAGAGACAAACAGACACCTTACTTAATGTGTGGGGTACAGATGAAAATATAGCATTCAATGCAAAAGTGAAATATGTTTAGAAATGGAGTACATTTAATGCATAGGTTTAAACAGTTGGCTAATGTGAGTAAAAGAAAGAGAGAGACAGAAATAGAATATATAAAAAAGAAATAAGCTACAACTGAAAACAAACATGATTAAAGTTTCATTTTCTAAATAAATGTTAGAAACAAACAGAAGAAAAAGAATATAGAAGTTAGAAACAAATATAAGCAAATCTTATCCATAATTCAGTATGATAGTATTTTTTTTTAATTTAATGTAACTAATCCCAAATGTACAATTTTAATCTGCATCTACGGTGACCAAATTGGGAAATGGATAGGACTCCAATACATTTTACATCAGGGGTGTCCAACTTTCACAACTTTAAGACTTGTGGACTTCAACTCCCAGAATTCCCAAGCTGGTATGGAGAATTTGGTTGTTTAAGTCCACAAGACTTAAAGTTGCCAAGGTTAGACACCCTTGCCTTTCATAGAAAAGATGATTTCAACAGAGTACTTTTACATAATATACTATTTTACAGAAAACACCATTTTCTATAATGTTTTTAAGGGTGTTAGAATCCTGCTTTTTGGTCTTCCCCTCTGGTTTAAAGTACCAGGCCTTTCGTGATAACCCAAGGATGAATGACTTGCACTAAGCTACCTCAGATGGTTTTGTGAGGATAATATGGAACAATCTTTGTCCATGATTGGATCTCCTCTATGGAAAGATGAGATGGTACTTTGGTTGGTTTAGATGTCTGCTTTAGTACAAGTAATGAGATCAGATGGATTTAGGCACCTGCAACCACAAAGAAAGTGTGTTCTCCTAAGTGAGGTTCCCTAATTTCAAAAGGACTTATTCTTTAGTCAGTATAACTTAAATAAAGAATTTCAGCCTCAACTCATGCTTTTAACATTATTTTCTCATGTAAGCTATTCAGTAGTGGGATTCATTTTTCTTACTACCGGTTCTGTGGGCATGGCTTGGTGGGCACGGCAGGGGAAGGGTACTGTAAAATCTCCATTCCCATTCCACTCCTGGAAAATCTGCAAAAAATACTGCAAAATCCCTACTCCCTCCCCACCTCACTAACCTGCTTTCTAGCTCCATTCTCCTGTGCAGGGAAACAAAAGGAGACTCAGCCAATCATCTGGGACTCAGGAGACATAGAATAGATGGGGGTGGGGCTAGTCAGAGGTGGTATTTGCCGGTTCTCTGAATGACTCAAAATTTCCGCTACCGGTTCTGAAGAACCGGTCAGAACCTGCTGAATACCACCTGTGAAGCTATTGAAACTGCAGGTTGGATGTCTCAGAAGCCAATAAGCCACAACATAATGAGCTGAGGTTAAACTAATCAAGTTTAGTAATATTATGTGACTGAAATCATTCAAACTTTAACTGGTCTGGTTAGTCATGTGGAACAAATTTAACTTGGTACATGAATTAAATTATTATGTTAAGACAATCTGATTAATTTGGTTATGTGAAGACAGTTATTTAGGATTGGTTAACTATGGTTTAATATTTAAAAGGACACAGTCCTTACTGACTGGACACAGTCAGTAAGAATAGATGCCCTTCTTCAAACACAACAATAAATAAAAGCATTGTTTGCTTTTTGGCATAGTATAAACATATCTTTATGTCTTATTATTTAAAAACTGAACTACTATGCTCAGTTAAAAGTTCTTACACAACCTTAAATCTATTGGACAGTGGGTTCTGAGTTGAGGGCATGCTCTCTTGATCTTATGAGTGCATGAATAATAAAATCAGAGAAGTACAGATAATTAAACATGCCAAAAATTAAAATGCAGAGCTTTAAGAATAACCAAGAGCATGACATTTTAAAGTTAGTTAAAGAATACTAATAAACACCCTTAGATAATGGATCTTCCATTGCGACTTAGCTACTTTATGCTTTCTGGTATCCTTGAAAGGAAAAATGAAATATATACTTGGCTGAGAGCTTCCTGGAACACAGATGGAATAAAAATGAATTGAAACATGTGCTTCTTCTTTGCCAGTGAAGAAACAATGACACTTCTTTAATTTCTGTTAATAATATCTTTCCTCATAAAATGTTTTACTACTTTGCGTTTTTACCTACACACCATAATTTATTTGCACATCTATACTACTGATTCCTAAAGGTCACATTATTTTAAGGTAGTTATTTTAATTTGTACAACACAATTCACAGAATAGTATTAAAAACAATTCAAAGTAATAAACACATAAAATGCTCCTTAAAATGAGTTTTCAGGCATTTTATTATGCAAAAGAGGAAACATATTCCCCATTGTAGAAGACACTTGTCCTGAAATCATTGTTAGATTATCTTAATGAGCAGGAAGTGTTCATTTAGAAGAAACTGGTGTTTTATTTTTTAAAACCAATTTAAGCATTATAGGTGATACAGCATAATGGAACAACATTGGAGGGGGAGGAATTTAATGAGTCTCTTTCTTTCAGCAATGGTTAATTTAAAAAAAAAGTGTTGTTCATTTAATTAATTAACATTCACTCCCAGTCTCAAAGGATTTCTAAGAGTGGTTGGATTACCAGATTCCTGTTTCCTTGGCTTTAACCCATTATGCAGTAGCAATAAAACTAACCACAATAAAAATGGCTGCAAATAAAGTGTATGAGGAATCCATCCATAATGTTGCTGTATATACACATATATCATCCAAACAGGCGACTGGATGCCTTTCTATTGTTTTCAGTTTTCCTGACCTTCATCATTCTATTCCGTATGCACACTTTTTAGTGGCAGGTAGCAGCTCCTGGTTGCCTAGTCTGATCTTAATGTTATTGGACCTAGTTAGAATTTAGATGAGAGACTACCATAAAATCTTTGGATTGTGGATCAGAATATCCCAGAAGAAGACAGTAGCACACTACTTCTACACTGCTATCTAGAAAACTATCTGAAGATGTACATGAATAACTAAGAATCAAACTTGAAGGAACCTTTACTCTATATGTTGATTGTTAACAAGGAATGAAAGGTTGAAGCTAGTGATGTGAGGTTCCCTAATTATCAGATCAAAGCATTAAAGATGTTTACTAATTGTAATGATACAAAATGATGAAATGTATTATTATCCACGCTCCCCTCTTTGTGTTGCTTATAAGGTCATTATGGGTAAAGTTTCCACTGCCTCTTTATCATGTCCCTATCTACATGCTAAAGATACTGTAGTATGTGGCAAATAAGGAACAGATATGGTACCTCAAGCCCAATGAAAGAGTACCCAAAACATCTGTGCATTTCACACAGATTCTGTATCTCAACTGTCCTCAGTGGAATTACATGTACAACAAGAATCATACAGTGGTGTACCTCAAGGCTCCATTTTGGGAACAATGCTCTTCAACATCTTCATAAATGATCTAGATGAGAGGATTGAAGGGGCACTCATCAAATTTGCAAGTGAAACCAAGCTGGTAGGTATTGCTAATACATTTTATTTTATTTTATTTTTTTATTTATTTTATTTTATTTTATTTTATTTTGTTTTGTTTGGTTTGGTTTGGTTTGGTTTGGTTTGGTTTGGTTTGGTTTGGTTTGGTTTGGTTTG
>BLBF01000055.1:21567261-21589559 GCA_015471245.1 Laticauda colubrina | reverse complement strand
TGGTTTGGTTTGGTTTGGTTTGGTTTGGTTTGGTTTGGTTTGGTTTGCTTTGGTTTGGTTTGGTTCGGTTTGGTTTGATTTGGTTTGTCAATTGCTTACAAGATAATAGGTATAAGTAAAAACATAGTTATGAATACATATACATATAAGAAAAATAAAAGAAAAATAAAAGAAACAATAGGACAGGGATGGTAGGCACGTTGATGCACTTATACACGCCCCCTACAGACTGGTGAGGTCAATAGTAGATGGAAGATAGACTCAAGATTCTGAAGTATCTTGACAGATTTGATATTAGGCCCTAGCCAACAAGATGCAATTCAGTGGTGGGAAAAGTAAGGTTCTACACTTAGACAGGAAAACCAAACACACAGATCCAGAGTGGGAAATACCTGGCTCAACAGTAGTATCAGAGGGATCTAAGTGTCCCGATGGACCATCATTTAAGTATGAATTAGCAGTAAAAAAAAAAAAAAGCCAATGCAGTCCCATCAACAAAGATAATATAATATAAGATAAGATCATGAGACATAACAGTACTGCTCTGTACTGCATTAGTAAGGCCACACTTGGGATACTGCCTCCAGTTCTAGTCACCACAATACAAAAAAAGATGCTAAGATCCTAGAAAGAGTGCAGAGAAGAGCAACAAAGGTTTAGAGGCTAATTTATACATTGAAGCTCGAAAGGGAACTAACAGCCTAATAAAGAGAAAGGTTAGGGGATGATAGATGGAAGATGATAGCTATCTTCCAATACTTGAAGGGCTCTCATAGGGAAGAGAGGATTGATTTGTTTTCCACATAAGGACAGATTTGAAATAATGGGTAGACAATAGTCAAATGGAGATCCAACCTGGAACTGGGTAGAAAATTCCTGACAATGAGAGAAATTAGTTAATGGAACAGCTTGCCTCCTAGAGTTGTGGCTACTCCATTGCTGGAGGTTTTCAAGAAAACTTTGGACAACCATTTGTACAATATGAAATAAGGGCTCCTGCCTTAGGCAGAGGGTTGGACTAGAAGACCTTCAAGGTTCCTTCCAGCCTTTGATTTTATTACATACGTCCATGCACACATATTCACAGCTCAAATTTTCTGTTTCCTTCTATTCCCAGAACTATTTTGTAAGCATGATTTTCTCAATCTTCACCATAAAACTACCCATGTAACCTGCTTGCATCTCTTGGGAATAGGTAAAGAGAATGAGAAATAGGGACTGTTATCATACTCCTGGCAGGAAGCCTTGATACAGAATGTGTGAATAGCTACAAACATAAATACTTGTTAAAGAAAGAGTGGCTTTTGGGGAGGTGGGACAGCAAAATATGGCAAGGGGAATATAATCACTTTCCCCCACCAGCATGACTTTATCTCCCACCCTCCAAATAGGCTTACCAGCTATAAATGCTCAAAGAAAAGCCTTGGAACAAGATTCTTTTATTCCTGTCAATCATCACTAGAATTTTTGAAAGGAAGAGTACACGATGGTATGAAAAGATGGAAATAAATCATAAACTTTTTCAGAATAACCCAAACTCTGTCTGCATTCTGCAGTCTCTGTTCAAAAGAATTAACATGGCAAAGGGGTCAGGCACATCACCCTTATGAAAGGGAAGGGTCCAAGGTATGGCCCATTAGAACATGAATGGGATAGAACAGGGGTCACCAACCTTTTGGATCTCAGGGACCACCAAACTCATAATTTTAAATCCTGTGGACCAGAGACCCTGGGAAAATCCCCCAAAAAGTCTGCAGGAAAATTCCCCACCCCGTTTTCCTACTTAATGATCATTCTTTATTTGGGATCACAGGGTACTGTGTCCAGCTCCGTTCTTGGGGGTGGGGAGAGAGACTTTTGGCTTCATGCAAGGAAAGCAGCAGAAGCAGCAGAAGTCTTTCTTTCTCTCCCCCAAATTCCAACAGAAATGAGTGTTTGTAAGATTTGTCACACCAGCGCAGCCTCTTGGAGCAGGATGCCTTTCAGGGTCCCAAAGACTAATTTCTGGTGGACTTTGGGAGAGAAAGAAAGACGTTTGCTGCTTTCCTTTCATGCAGTCAAAAACAGAAGATAAAAGAAGTGGAAAGAAGCAGCCGGGTGGCCAGGCGAGGTGTGTGGGGTGAGTGGGGCAAGTTCCCCCCTCTGCCCTTTTCCCCCTCCCCTCACTACCTCAGGTTGTTCGCAATGCAAGCAACATAAGCCTTGTGTTCCCCTGGACCATGTGGGTGGCGCAGCCTTGTGCAGCCTGGATTATTTGCTTTTGGGGTGACATTTCTCTGCAGACCACCAACATTTTCTCATGGACCACCAATAGTCCCTGGCCCACTGGTTGGTGATCATTGGCATAGAAGAAATTGATGACCATATACAAAGCCCATATACAAAGTAGATTTTTCTCCAGTTCCCTATAAACCAGTCATTTGTCTTACACCAATTCACATTTTTAAAGATATCTTTTAATGCTGGTCAGAAATAAACTTCAAATGGCAGATTAACAAATGAAATAAAGTTGCAGGCATTCCACATGAAAATAAACAATAGAGATATCAAGATAATTCTAAAACCATATGAAGATAGACAGGTACTCTTGCTTCCATTGGTTCCAAAAGGTGTTGGTAAGTTGTTGAAAGTATTACTTCTTAAAATTGGGTTTCATTTGTTCCTTTGTATTATTTGCTCTCTTTCAAATTGCAAAGGTAGTGTTATACTAGAAAGTTAACATTTGCCATGACAATTAAGAGAAGCCATGGAAATAAACTAATATTGGATCATATCTTCTGCTATATTAGATTATATTATTGGTATGTGTGCCAGTGTTTACACATGGATAATTACAGGTAGAAACAGCCAGGGATAGTTCATTTGAAAAATACTAATTATTCAAAGGTCATTTATTTGAAAATATATGTAACATAAGAAAAGCCTTCCTTGATGAAATCAAAAGCAAATTTTGTCCAGCATTTTGTTTTTCAGCCATATGGCCTATGGGATGCTTACTCAAGCAGGAGGAGAGAGCTATCTCCTTCTTACTCTATTCCCTTGCAACTAGTATTTGGAAGAAAACATATATACTTCAAATGCAGTATTTAAGTAGTAACTGAACAATATATATTTTTGAGAATTGAAGAATGACCTAAAAATATGCTTGGCAAAACTGAAAGAAATAGAAGGTAGGAAAGACAGCAGATTATATAATTGGACAAGGACAAAGATTATTAGAACTTCCTTGGACAAGCTAGAAATTATTATCAAAGACATGGATTTATCGGTAGGGAAAATTTCTTGAAGCCTGAATGGCAGTCACCAGAAGTCAAACTCAACACAACCTCATCTTTATATTAAGTTTGAAAATAAAAAGGGTGCACCAAAGAAGTGACTGGTTGTATCTGTGATTAAATTAATGGTAGTAATGTCTTCCCTTTATGGAGTTCTGCAGAAAGACAGAACATTTGTTTGATAATTGCAACCTTTGCCATATAAATTTTCTGAAGGAGAAAATAGGGTGGAATACATCCAAGTCACTGACTCTTTTAAACATGACAGACAGAGGCTTCAATGGGGGGCTTTTATATCACAATATTTTAATGATATTTTCCTCACAATGAATGGGAATGGGCAAACTAATTACCAAATGCCATTACAATGCACTGATTCCTTTCAAATGAACCTAGAATTATATTAGGAGATTTTTAGGGATCATCTCCAAATCAAAATATTTGACATTCATGAGAAATAAATATTGTACAGTTTAGGAAAGTTCCCAAGACTTTTTTAAAAATGTACAAAATCCAAGGTGTACCCAGGAAATATCACTTAACACTTCCATGAATTGTACTACAAACCTGCATTTCTTTTACTCAGCTTTGAGCTTGTGAAAAACTAAGTTAATATGTAATTTGGCTCTATCCTTCCCTGCCTCTATCTGTCAAAGTCTGGTTCTCAACCTTCCCAATGCCGCAACCCTTTAATACAGTTCCTCATGTTGTGGTGACCCCCAAGCATAAAATTATTTTCATTGCTACTTCATAACTGTAATTTTGCTACTGCGGCCCACAGGGGAGGTGGGAGCCCTGGGGTCAGAGCCCCCTCCCTGGCATAGCCTTGGCACTGGAGTCAGGTGGGGAGTGGCCTGAGGAAAGCCCCGGAACACCCATCCAGGCCAGCACTGATCCCTCCTCCTCCATGTGGGAGAAAGCCCCCCCCCCATGAGTGATCCCAGCAAAGGCAGAGAGGTTCTGGCTGCAGGGGAGCTGGACTCTGGCCTGAGTTGTGAGGAAAGGCCCCAGGGGAGACCTGGAGATGCCCTGTGGGCCCTTCCATGCCACCCTTCGGCCTCTGTTGCCACTTCCCACAGGGTTTCCCTCCCTTCTCTGTTACACCCCTGCGAACTGGGTTTCTTCCGCATCTTCCAGGGGACCCAAAGCTTTTTGGCCCCAAAGCCAGGCAGTGGCTGCAGGGGCAGTGGGATTCTCAGGCTGCCTCCAGCCTCCTGGGCAGATGCTTGAGTGGGGGCTGCAATGGGGAGGGAGACTGAGCTGCCCACACTCACCTTTGCCGAGACTGGCCAGGAGGAGTGGCTGGGCTGGGCCCAAATGGAGGAAACCACCCACCTCGCTCCAGCCCCAGTTCCCCCTTCTGCCTGTGTAGCTCGCTGTGTGCCCCTTTGCCCACCCGGGCAAACCTTATCCACCCATGTGGACACATCTCCGGAGATGGAATGCTTTACGCTGGTACCTCTTACTTGGTCAGCCCTTCCCAGAGCCCCCAACAGCCTTTCCAATGGCCTTTCCAATGGTGAACCTTGGAGGAGCGGGTGCTGGGAAGAGGGTCCCTAGTGGCCCCACTATCCTGCTCTTCCTGTCCCTACCAGGCTTCATGGCTGGGAGTGTTGGCCAACCTGCCCCAGGCCACCTCACTCTGTCGCTGCCAAGAGAAGGGTGGCAGGGCTGGTCTTTCTTCTGCGGAAAGCCCCCTCCCCTCCTCAGGCTCCTTCCCCACCTGGCCGAGAAAAGCAAATTGATGGTGCCCCCAGCCAGCCCCCCCCCCCCAGTGCTGCCACTGCCTCCCAATTACAGGCAAAGCAGGTGCATCTGGGTGGCAAGAGGCAGCCACAGCCTCTGAGCTTGGCCTCTCAGTGCCCACACATGGCTCTCCGACTGTGATGGAAGCAGGTGGGCCACTCCCAGACAGAGTGAGGCTGGGCCAGAGAGGCAGGCAAGCTTCCCCAACGGCCAAGCTGCCCTCAGCCCAAACAGCCCCACTTGCTTCTTTTGACAGCCACGGCTGAGCCTCCAGCCAAGGTGAGGTGCCTGAGCACAGAGCCAGCTAAGGGAGCCCAACTGCCACCCAGGAGAATTTTGCCCAACTGGCCAGGAAAGTTGCGTGCCTACTTATGGTTAGGCTGCATGTGGACACTCACTTTCCAATGGCGGGAGACAATGGAAGTAGAACATGCCGGGCTGATGGATAGAGGAACAGTGTCTCAGTTCCTAAGACCATCGAAAATATGTGTTCTCCAATGGTCTTAGGTGACCCCAGTCACCTAAGACGAAAGGGTCATTTGACCCCCAAAGGGGTCACAATCCACAGGTTGAGAACCGCTGGTCTAAATTGATATGTAATTTGTTTCTATTTCCCTACCTCTGTCTACCTGGCTCTATCCTCTAAAAAACCCAGTGGTGAAATAATTAAAACACAGTATTGCAAGCTGACTCTGCCTATGGCCTGGAGTTCGATCTTGATGGGACTCAAGGTTGATTCAGCCTTCCATCCTTTTGAGATCAGTAAAATGAGGATCCAGATGGTTAGGGCAATAAGCAATAATGCTTACACAGTAAACTGCCCAGAGAGTGCTGTAAAGCACTATGGGGAGATATATAAGCCTAAATGCTACTGCTATGCTATGCACTGAGCCACAGTGGTACAGTGGTAAGAGTGCAGTACTGCAGGCTACTTCTGCTGCCTGCCGGCTGCCTGCATTTTGGCAGTTCAAATTTCACCAGGCTCAAGATTGACTCAGCCTTTCATCCTCTTGAGGTGGGTAAAATGAGGACCCAAAATTGTTGGGGGCAATATGCTGACTCTGTAAACTTCTCAGAGAGGGCTGTAAAGCACTGTAAAGTTGTATATAAGTCTAAGTGCTATTGTTATTGCCACTGTTCCTAGCCATTCCATTTATCCAATGCTCTCCCAGAGAACAGGACATGAAACCCAACCGATTTTATCCTGAGGCTGCTTTTGAACAATACTGAAATTAGAAGGAAAGTACACTTTTATCACTTTTGTGGCTAAGAATATTTTAAGACGGCATGAGATGAGTGAAATGTCATGGAGATATAGCAGAAAACAGATGCTGCTTGAAGAGGTTTTGTGCTTCAATTATTTGCAAGTGGAGAAATGGCCAAAAAATATCTTCAAGTGTCAAGTTCTTCATCTACAGAAACCATAGGGAACATTAAGAAATCCTCAACTTATCCTGACTGGAGAGGCATGAAAATGTCATCAAATTCAAAGCCCAAGAGTTACGGGATCTTTTTTTTTCTGTCTTTTAGTTTAAAGGACCTTAATTCCAAAATCTCAGCATCCATTCTCTTCATCCCCTCTGATACATTTATTATTTATTATTTCTGCAAATGTCATCCCATACTGTTGAAACTGTTAAAATATAAGTCTGTTTGTAGTTCATCCATGTTAATCTTTGGGAGGGTCTTGCTTTGAGTCTAAAGTAGACATATCTTCGTTTGATTTGATGCATAGCATTTGCTTAATTGTTGAATCAAGTCATGAAATAGATTTTGTACATATTTTGAGCAACATTTGGTAGCAAGGTTCAAATACACACCCAATACAGCTTTCACTACTTTTGCAGCCATTTCATAATAAATATACAAATGCATAAACAATAATGAACTTACAGCAGCTGATGTCGAGATCATGAAACCTACGAATAAAAACCATGATTACATTGATCACATCTATTACATTCCAGTAGAGGACAGTGATGCATTGGTGCTGGCATGGAGAAAGACTTTCACACAATTAATCCCAAATATTATTGATAAGAAGTGGCAACTGCTAAACCACAACAGTATGTTTTAATTACAATCAAAAACATTCACTTTTGTGGATGGAATCCAGGAAGCTAGAATTTTGTCACTGAACAAAGAATGACAAAGCATCTGTGACTTTTAGCCCGAGCTTGCTGAGACATTTTCCATCTGCTATTTACAATGATACTATTTATGTATAAATTTAATAAAATTTTGTCATAATAAAAATAGTTTATTAAATTCATATGCTCCCCAGAGTTGCAGGGAGTTGACTAGAATAATTTTTTTTATTATGATGATTGGTTACACAGTCAGCCAGATATTTAGACTGGATTTGGCAGTTTTATTGACCTATCAAGTCCTTCCTAAGGACCTGGAATAGGTAGATGTTGTTTGATGGTGTTAAATGTATCCTTCAGGATGTGCCTTCTTCCAGGTAAAACTTCTTAATTCATTCAATTTTTCACTATTTTCCCTTGCTGATGCTAAAGGAGGCACATTTGTCTTGCCCAAACTTCATTGCAATATCTTGCCTGTATATTGGAACAGTCCTGAACTCAGATGGTGGTTTTCCATACAGCTTCAGAGATAGGAGATGATGGAGGAGATAGGATAATCTGGCAGATGTTTTTGATATTTAGTAAGGATGGCTTAACTTGTTCAATATTTTTACAGAAGAGTCAGTGACAACTAGTAGTAGAGGCTATGAGTCTCCTTGAAAATTTCCTCTTTTGATAATAATTTCTCCCAGTCTATCACCATTGACCAGCAATGTGTCTTTCACTGTGCCATTGAACTTTGCACAAAGCATAGAGATCTGTGCCAGAAAATCTGGGAAACCAACATTGAGCCACAGTACAGGAAAGGCTCAATGTTCAATGGTAACTGTAAATATCGCTCCAAATATCACACAATTGCTCTCATCAGATCAGCAAGGTTCTGCTTAAAATTACACAATCATGTCCAGCAGCAATCATCAAAAGGGAATTACCAGATGTTCAATCCAGTTTCCAAAGGGGACGTGGCACTTGTGACAATATTGTAAATTTGCACTGGATCATGGAAAAAAAAAAAAAATCAAAATATTATTAACATGTGCTTCATCAATTACAAGAAAACCTTTGATTATGTTCATCATGAGAAGCTATGGAGAGCCCTACAATACTTAGGGGTACCAGCGCATCTGTCAAATTGGTACTGTACACATATCAGGAACCCACTGTGTGAACATTGTATGGAAACACCAATTGGTTTAACATAGAGAAAGGAGTAGCAAAAAACCAGTTTGCATGAACAAGACATGAATTGACTAGTTCACTGTTTTTCAAACTTGCCACTTTAAGATATATGGACTTCAGCTCCCAGAATTTCCGAGTCAGTCACTATTCCTCTCGGTTGAATATGTATATTTAATTTTCACTATTGTTTTTATATGGATATGTGTGCTAACATCTACTTACAAGATGTGCGTTTTTGTTTCTTTGCAATCTGGCATGCTTTTTGTTTTAATACTTTTTAATATATTGTTTCAAAGCTTTTATAAAATAGGGAAAAGATATAAGATATTCATCAAACTATGATCTTAAGTAGATTATTGGAGAGTTTGCAAAAATGCAAACTCTTTTTAGATGGCACCAGGATGCTCTCAAAACTTACTGGGAAAAAGAAACAAGGAAATAATACCGCAGTTGGTCCACCATTTTTGGAAATATATAATTTAGCTATTCAAGTCAAAGTCTTTTCTCTTCTTACTGATATACAAATCCCTGGGTGGGTGGAAAAATAGAATAGAGGATGACTAGGCAGTCTTTATATTAACACAGCTGGAAATGATTTAAAATGTTTTCCTAGATTTTAAAAAAATCAATCACAGCCAAAACATTTCCAAAAAACTTCTTTCCAATTCTCTGCTACTGAGCCTTTTAACTGCAGAAGGAAAAGCAAAATTTTAAACCTTCAGGCAAAAAATTAATGCTTTGCTGCTTATTTATGGTTACTCCCCATCTCTGTCATTTCTGATCTCATTCACAATTAGAAAACCCCAAACTAGATCTTAGCTTTTGAATTATTTTAATTATAGCCAATAAATTAATCCTGAAAATAGTTCAAAATAGCTTCCAGAGAAGAAGAAATAATGGATCTGAGTGCATCTTTAAAAAGTATCATGTTTGTGGTTTATAATTATGTTGACTATGTTTACTTCATCAGCTGTATCTGAAAAAAATGGAAGTAATTCATGAAAGCGTGTGTGGAAATGATCTTCGGAGATTAGACAAATAGATGGTGCTAGGAATGGTCAGATAAGTTGAAGCATAGCCCACAGCTACATAATGGGTAGATCAAGAGACTCAGGAGGAATGCCCCCCCCCCCCAAGTTACCGGGCTATAAGGGTGATAGAGGAGAATTACACTTCCAGATTTGTAAGGTTCTGTCAATGTAGCTTTGTAAACAAAGCAGAATTAGTTTATCTGGCCATGTTTTCTGCCTAATCCACCTAGTAACGCTGACATTGTGTTAACTTTTAAGACTTGATTAAAACACAGGACGTGGAAGCTTTCACCAAACCTGTGGACATATATATTAAGTTCACACGGGAAGATGTTAAAGAAAACAATCTACCTAATGTGTATTATGCTGTACACATTAGGGAAGACCAAAGCATTAACACTGATGTTTATAGACACCCACCCACCCACCCAGATCAGTATTTACATTTTGATTTTTACCACTCACTGAAGTACAAAATGGGAGTGATCACAATCCTACACCACCAGAATGAAGATTTGCTTATCAGCAAAGAGGGAAAAGAAAAAGAATTAAAACACATGGAGGTAACCCTCAGAACTTGTACTATCTCAGCTGGGCCTTCAACAGATTCAGAAAAAATGCCCTTCAGGAGCTTCTCCATAAGACACAAAGAAGAGAATAAAAAATGAAACAACAGGGTTATTCCATACGTTCTTGGGATTTTCAACCAACACAACATACATACAAACTTCAAGTGCAAGAATACACTAAGGCAGAAGCTTGTCCACTCCAAGGATAAAACACCCAGACACAAACTGAGCAATGTGATGTATGCAGTATAATGCAGTGAGACATGTACAGATCTGTACCTTGGAGAAACAAAACAACCACTTTCCAAATTCATGGCACAACATCAGAGAATAAACCCATCAAGACCAGATTCAGTAGTCCATCTGCATTTGAAAGATCAAAGTCATTCTTTTGAACACAGCAAAGTCCACATTCTGGATAGTGAGGACCATTGGTTTGAAAAAGAAGCCAATGAGGCCATCTCTGTTAAAATTGAACAGCTCTCTGTTAACAGAGGGGGAGGGATGCAACACCACCTATCTCCTATTTACAACAAAGTTATTTTAGCAATTCAAAAAAAGTTTCACTCTGATTTATGTGACCCTGAGGGCCAGTGGTGAGATTCAAATTTTTTTACTATCGGTTCTGTGGGCATGGCCTGATGGGTGTAGCAGGGGAAGGATCAGGGGTGGGATTCAACCGGTGTTACTACCGGTTCAGTGACTATGTTTTGCATGTGCATATAAAAAAAAAAAATCAGCTGTGCCATCCAGACAGCTGAAAAGTGCTGCACACAGGTGCACAGCCTTTGAAAAGTCTCTTTTTTCCTGCTTTTTCAACCTCAGCTATGCTGCACGAAGCAGATGAGGTTGAAAAAGCAGTAAATAAAGGACAGATAGGAGCCCGGGCAGGCAGGTGGTCCAAACATCAGCAAACACAGAACCGGTTCAGTGTCTGCTGCTCTTCAGAGCTACCAGTTCTGTAGAACTGGGAAGAACCAGTAGCATCCCACCCCTGGGAAAGATACTGTAAAATCTCCAATCAGAGGTGGTATATGCCACTTCTCAGAACTACTCAAAATTTCTGCTACTGATTTTCCAGAACTGGTCAGAACATGATGAATGCCATCTCTGCTGAGGGTACAGATAAACCTCCTAGGGGCCTCAACAACTTCCAGAGAGCTAATAAGAAAGCGCTAACAGCCAAATGACTGCAAGGAAATATAGATCCTTCCATTGCCCAGCATTCAATCAGAACTGAGGATGCTTCTTGGATGAGAAGCAAAACTTCTTCAAGAAAAATACAAAGAAAAGGTTTTTGAAAAGGCTCCTTTGGGAAAACCATGACTTCTATGAGTGAGAATCTCCATAAACTTGATCTATTACTTTTCTCTCATGCAGAGATGCTTCAAATAGAAGATAACACATATAAGCTGATAGGCTGAAAAACTGAAGCTTTCTGGTTTAATATAAACTATTTTAGTTATATATCCTCTTACCTTGGTATTTGGCTTTATAGTTCTCACTGCCATCCCCTAAGAAGTCTCCCCATGCCCAGTGAATGAGAGACGTAGGGCTACCCCAGTCTGTTTTACTTTTTGGCAATTTAAAAGGGGTAAACAAGAGAAATTAATTCTCTAGTGCCATCTTCTGGACATCTTCTGGACATCTTCTGGACATATTGAGATATGAGGCTAAGAGAATCAATCCATACCTCCTTGGCAGATAGATCAATATCATAAGATATTAATAGCATCAAACGTTATTCAAGGAAAATAAAAAATGAAAGGAGAGAATATAGAAATACATTTTAGGTTTAAACAATAAGCAAAATATTCACTTACAATAGAGATAAAATATAGTTTTCTGCAATGGAAACCATAGGTTAAAAGGTTCTGGCAGAGAAAAATATAAAAGAAAACAAACAAACATAAATTCTCTGGCAGACCACAAGATGATGCTAATCTGCTCTTATTTAGCATGAAGAGAAGCTTCTTTAAGCCCCTGTCACACTGCACCAACGGATGGAAAGAGGATGTAAAACGGAGAAAACCACTTGCCATCCGTTGGTTAACGCGATGCTTCCGTTTTGTACTCACTGCATCCGTTTTGCTTCCTCTCTATCCGTCCAGCATCCGTCTATTGACGTTTCATCCGCTCAGAGGGTTTTGAGCTGCTCAAAACTTTTGCGCGGAAAATGTATCCAATGCGTCCGTTCTGCATCCGCTAGGCATCCGCTAGGCATCTGTTCTGCATCCATTACACATCCGCTATATCTGCTAGGCATCCACTACGCATCCGCACAACTCAATCCACTCCAGCGGTAAACAGATGCAGGGAGGAAGTGGAACGGACACGGAACGGATGCAGAACAGATGCAGAACGGATGCAGAATGGATGGAGAAAGGATGAAAGTGGATGCAGCTCACAAAGAAAGCATTTAAAATGGAAAAAACATTCGCAGAGGGGACCTATCTCGGATATTAAGGATGTCCAGAGGATGCCTAGAGGATGCAAAGAGACACATAGTGGAAAACCTATACTGCCTATAAAAAGGGGGAGCAACTCATCTGGATCTCACTTTCAGGGCAGCAGCCTAGCTGTGCAGACCTCTGCAGACTTCATCTGACTCTTCCTCTTCCACAGCATCCAGTCATGTCCACCATGGATCGTAACAAAGTCCTTTTGGCAGCCACCATCCTTCTGCAACAGTGCAAAGCCATCTACAGGCTCTGTGAACTCTACTACGGGAAGAAAAAGAGGCGGCCAAGAAGAGTCTGGGTCCGAAGATGGATCGGGAGAAGAGCAGAGTACAGACTGTACAACAAGCTGATGGTGGAGCTCAGGAATGAAGACACTCATGCATTCCAAAACTTCATGAGGATGCCTCCAGCCATGTTTGACGAAGTTGTGGAGCGGCTGACACCCAGGTTGACCAAAGCAAACACCAACTTCTAGCCCAGCCTGGAACCTGGGCTCAAGGTGGCACTCACTCTGTGCCACCTGGCCTCTGGGACCACCTACAGGAGCATGCAATACAGCTGGAGGGTGCCATCCAACACCATCAGCATTGTAGTCAGAGAAGTGGTGCAGGCCATCATCAAAGAATACCTGCAGGAGCTCCTCCAGTGCCCCTCCACTGAAGAAGGATGGAAGAAAGTTGCAGAGCAGTGGTATCAAAGGTGGAACTTCCCCCACACCATTGGAGCCATAGATGGGAAGCACGTGGCCGGCAAAGTGCCAGCCAAGTGGGGGTCCATTTATTTCAACTACAAGGGCTTCTTCAGCATCGTCCTCTTTGCCATGGTCGATGCTGACTACAAGTTCATGTACATCGATGCTTCAGGCATATGTTTCATGTTGCTTCATGTTCAGATGCTTCATGTTCATATGCCCAGGTATACAACGCCAGTGACCTCAAGCAGGGGCTGGAACGCAACCTCATCATGGGCTTCCCAGATCCAGACCCACTGCCCAACGACACGCAAGATGTGCACTACTTCATCGTGGGGGATGATGCCTTCTCCCTCAGAACCTACCCAATGAAGCCCTACACCTCCAGACTCCTCACCCGTGAAGAGAGGATCTTCAACTACAGGCTGTCCAGGGCAAGGTGGGTGGTGGAGAATGCCTTTGGCATCCTGGCCAACAGGTACCAGGTACTTCTCACCACCATGCAGCATCGCCCAGAGACTGTGAGGAGGATCGTGGAAGCTTGCTGCATCCTGCACAATCTCATGTGCACACACTACCCAGTCTTGCAGAACAGGCTCGTGGACCTCCAACAAGGCAATGGAGACATGGAGCCTGGGGAATAGAGGCAAGGGCAAAACCTGACAGACACTCAGGATGTGCAAGACCCCAACAGAGCCTCACGTGAAGGGAAGAAGCAGCGCAACCTCCTGAAACACTGGTGCAACTCCCCAGCTGGAGTGGTGAAGTGGCAAGACAGGATGGTAGGTGCTTAATGGAAGCTTCCTTCAGCCTGTCTCATAACACTGATGAGATTGGACCATGTATGTTGGGTGGGCCTACAGTGAACAGGGCATTTAATAAAGAGTTGTATTTATGTTGACATGTGTGGATGATTATTACATTATTATTGATAATAAAGGGCCATAGGTGTTGCACCTGGGAGGGTGGACCATACAGTCCCACTATGCTTGCACTGGAGGTTTATCTATCCCACAGCTATTACTCCTCCCAAAGGTATCCCTGTTCATTCCACAGGTATCTGTGCCCATCCCACTGCTATCTTAACCCATCCCACAGATATCCTAACCCATCCCACAGGTATCCCTGCCCATCCCACAGCTATTACCCATCCCAAAGGTATCCCTGCCCACCCCACTGCTATCTTAACCCATCCCACAAGCATGCAAAGGTTTAAACCATTTCTAAAAGTTTCCACCAAGACTTTATTAAAAAAAGAAATGAATCAAGTGTGTGAATCAAAATAGACTTTATTAACAACAAACTGTAAAAGAAAAATGACCCAAGTCAAGTGTCCAAATAAAGTCTACAGGTAGCCACCCAGTCTCTGGCACTCCTCTTGGTCACTCGGAGGTGTGCCCAGTCTCAGGGGTGAAGGGTCCAGGTGCTGTGGAGGTGGCTGGTGCTGGAGTGCTGGTCTGAAACCCTACTGGGGTGCCTGGCCCCGAGAGGACAACAGGTGACGGTGTGTTGAGAAAGCTCTCGGACAGCTGGCTCAGACCCGTGATGTTGAGAGCTCCTTCCTCCATGCCACGGGGTGTCAGCCCCAGTACCGATGACAGATATACTGAGGCCGGGCTTGGCTGTGGGGTGGTGGAAGGAGCAGTGTAGTGGGGCTGTCTGGTCTGCAGCTGGGTGAGGACTGGCGTTGGTGGCATGGGTGGCATGGGTGGCATCAGTGTCGTGGGTGGAATCGTTGGCATGGGTGGCATCAGTGTCATGGGTGGTATCGGTGGCATCGGTGGCATCAGTGTCGTAGGTGGCATCGGTGGCATCAGTGGAACCGGTGGCAACGGTGTCGCCCAATGACTCTGTGCCTGGACTGGGAAGGGCTGCTGCCTGTGATGCTGGACCTCCTGGTAGCCGTAGCCCTGGTAGGTGAGGGCCTGTGGAAAGCCTTGGAATGGGAGGGACATCATCTGGAGTGGAGGAGCAGACCTGGACTGGGTGGGAGCAGGTTCCTCTGGGTCTGGAGGGTTGTGAAGCAGCTCAGTGATCTGGTCCTTCACCACCTGGTACTGGGGTTCCGCCATGTCTGTGAGGGTCTGGTTGACATAGGTGAGGAAGGGCTTGTGGTTGGAGGATGAGGAGTCGTTGTGGACCAGCTGAGAGAGGAGATCTATGCTGCTCTGGATGGTGTCCCTGATCTCCAGGAGGACAGTGTGGCTCTGCCCCTCCGGTCTGGCTCTCTGCCTTTCTGTGGAGGTGGAGCTGGGGGTGGATGCAGGTAGGGCTGTGGTGGATGTGCCTTCTCCTTTCTCCCACTGTACCAGGGAGTCCTCCACGCACTCCACCATGGTTACAACAGCTGTCCGCGGGTTCTCCGCCGTGGCACGCTCCACAGAAACCTGCCTGGAGACAGGAGCTGACTCTCGGCCGGAAGAGGACTGGCTCTCAGCAGGCTGCCGGAGAGAGAGGGTAGTGAGAGGGGCTGCTGGTGCTCCTCGGTGGCAGATCTCACCCTCCAGGAAGCTACATCTGGCCATGACGTAGGTCTCTCTGTCTGTCAGCTTAACCGTGGCCTGGCCAGATTTCTTCAGGTGCAGCTTCCCGTACCAGATGTGCATGTGCTTCCACCAGCCGAGGAGCACCTCCGAAGTGTAGCCCAGACTCTCCGCCTTCTCTCTCCAAGCAGCATGCTTCCTTTTGGTGTCCCTGTCGAGACTGTGTCCCTTCCGCCACAGATAGTCATTCTCTCTCAGCCACTCCAGCACCTTATCCTCATGTTCCTCCTCAATGAAGTATTGCCTCCTCTCCTGTCCCCGCATATGCCTCTTCCTCCCTTTGGCAGGACCAGATGGGCCCTCATCTGAGGGGCTCCCAGGTAGTAGGGGCTGCTCCTCCACACCACCAGCAGCAGCAGCACCAGCAGGATCATCATCATCATCATCATCATCATCATCATCACCAGCAGGATTATAATCATCATCATCAACATCATCATCATCAGCAGCACCAGCAGGATCATCATCATCAACAGCAGCAGCAGCAGTAGCAGGACCAGCAGGACCAGGATCAGCAGCAGCAGAGTAAGCACCAGCAGTGCCAGCAAGACCAGGAGCATGAGCAGGACGAGGAGCACGAGCAGGATGAGCAGGACGAGCAAGTCCAGGAGTACAAGCAGGACCAGCAGGACCAGCAGGACCAGCAGCAGCTTCAGCAGGGTACGCACCAGCAGAAGCACCACTGCTAGGAGCAGCTTCAGCAGAGGAAGCACAAGCTGAAGCACCACCGCCAGGAGCAGCATCAGCAGAGTAAGCACGAGCAGAAGCACACCGCAAGGATCAGCCTCAGCAGAGTAAGCACGAACAGAAAACACCACTGCCAGGAGCAGCATCAGCAGAGTAAGCACGAGCAGAAGCACCACCGCCATAAGCATCATCATCAGCTCCTCCAGAAGTAGAAGCAGCAGAAGCCCCAGCAGAAGCCCCAGCAGAAGCAGAGTCAGGGACAGGGGACGGGAGGGTGGCCCTGTCCCTCTTGCCAGAGATGGTGGCATGTTGCTGCTTTCTCTTCTTCCCCATGGTTGTGGGATTGCTGCCTGGCAGGGAGGCTGGCAGGCACCAAGGCAGGCTGGCAGCAAGGCTGGCAGGGAGGCTGGCCAGGAGGCTGGGAGGCAGGCTGGGAGGCATGCAGGCAGGGCAGGCAAGGCAGTCAATGCGTCCGGCAGCAGGTCTTTCCTCCGAATGGTGACCTGCTTCAGAGCTGCTTCCCTTTATATCCATGGGGCTTACGCAATGCATCCCCCCGCATGTGCAATTAACGCTCGGCATTTGTTAGGCTTCCGCTGTGCATCCGCTAGGCTTCCGCTCTGCATCTGCTTCATCCGCTGTGCATCCGCTGTATCCATTCCGCATCCCCTTTGCTGAGGTCCCCCGGAAGCCTAGCGGATGTGCCATCCGCTCTCATCCGCTTCCATCCGCTGGGCTTCCATTCCGCATCCATTTTCCATCCGCTCTGCGTCCTCCCCGCATCCGTTCCTTTCCATGTTATCCGCTCTGGTTATGCAAATTTTTGCCCCTTTTGAGAGCGGATAACAACGGATGGAACATTTTTCTCGTCCGTTGTGTCCTTTTTACTAATGTTTTGCATCCGTTGGGCAGTGTGACAGGGCCTTTAGAAAGATGCTTGTTCCTCATTTTCCCTCATTCAACAGAGAAGATAGCTTAAAATTTAAGCTTAAGTTTTGTTCAAAAACAAAGAAGATAACTGGTTTCTTTATGGCTGTAGTATTTTTTTAACTGGCTTCTTTGTGGCTGTAGTACATAAAGGGACACATACAGGAAAGAATGGTTTTATTCAAAACAGTTATAAAATACTGTTTATTAACAATATGATGTCTATACTAAAAACTATAATGCAAAATAATTTATCAGTAATTTATCAATAATTTTTCATATCAGTGCTGAAAAATATTGTGTCTTAAGCTAATAATAACCAAAGTGAATCTGAAACATATCCATGAAATAAAAGTATAAGGCAGGAAACAACATTATCCTAAAAAATTCTGCTCTTACTTAGATAGGACAAAACTGGTTCTACTCATTGTGCAAGCAATAGTGATAGCCCTATCACATTGCATTATGTCAGGCGGGGCTCCATTCAAAATCCAGGAAAGAAATACTTAGACTCTTTAGTTTAGAGAAAAGACATCTTTTACTGAAAGTGAAGTGGTAACAACCAAAGAATTCTGAATCTGAGAAATTAGGCGCGCAATTCACATATACAAAGTGATGGAAATGTTCCCACCCCCAATAGTTCAGATGACACTTCTAATTAGAAGTTGTGAATATGATCATGTGGGCATCTTCAGGTGATGATGAGGCCTCTGTCCATTGACCTTGGCATATTTTGATAATGGGTTGCAGTTGCGCAGAGAAAAGAAAGCTAAGCAAGAAATAGAAACCTAACTCTATTGTATGCTTCCCCCCCCCCCCCATTTACACAACAGAAGAATTTAACACCCCCAGCTCACTTCCCAGACTTTCCCTTCCTCCCCCCGTTACTTATGGCAGTCAAAAGATGCAAAGCAATAGTAGAAGATCTTGAAGGCTGACAGCATTGCATCGTATTTATGATATCGGTTTCTGGACGGTTATCCAGATATAATGTGCAAATATTTGTACTATAGACTCTCAAATTTATATTTTTGCATTGGAAACACATGAAAGCTAGTCTGCATGGATTTTCTGCTAGTACATGCAGAAAATCCTCCTATCTACCAGGAGCAGTGTATCTAAATAGATTTATTTCTGCAATAGCAATAGCACTTAGACTTATGTACTGCTTCACAGTGCTTTACAGCCCTCTCTAAGCAGTTTACAGAGTCAGCATATTGTCCCCAACGATCTGGGTCCTCATTTAACCAATCTTGGAGGGATGGAAGCCTGAAACGAGCTGCTCAGCATCAAACTCTTGGAATAAGGAGTGAGTTACCCCTGCTGTACTCCATTCTAACCACTGTGCTACCATTGTTACAGAAGGTACAGCTTAAGACTAATGCAAGGGTCTGCAATAATTTTAGTTCACTAGGCATATTTGGAATTGTGTGTGTGTGTGTGTGTGTGTGTGTGTGTATCTTCACAGTATGACTGTCATGAGGGTTAGTGACACAGTTTTGGTCTACAGCAGGGGTGTCAAACTGATAAAAGTGACTGAAGCAGAGGTGGCATTCAGCAGGTTCTGACCAATTCTGGAGAACCGGTTGCAGAAATTTTGAGTTGTTCAAAGAATCGGCAAATACTACCTCTGACTGGAGATTTTACAGTATCCTTCCCTTGCCACGTCCACCAAACCATGTCCACAGAACCGCTGGTAAAAAAATTTGAATCCTACCACTGGACTGAAGCCACAGTTTGAAAAAAGATTATATTGCTTTAATGAGTTGATTTATTAAAGCAACTATGTCTCTCATATATGTAAAAGCAGCCTAGTATGTTTTTAGGCTTACACAGATTCCTTCTGCTCCCCCCCCCCCCCCAATTTATAACTATTAAAAACTGTTGCTTTATTTAACCATGCCTTTTGAAGCGCCTCCTTTGAGTAAATTTTGAAGCATTCACAGACCTACTAGTGAGCATAATCAGTTTTATAAAACTGCAAAGGAGCTTCTGTTTCTTGAATGAATGAAGTGGAGATTGCTGTGGTATAATTTTGAAAAGGCAGACTTGCAATTTTGAATGAGCAATTGAGCAATTTTTAAAAAAATAATTCAGAAGGAGATAATGTTAAAAAGCAACATTTCAAAAAGCTTTCTTAGGACTGTCATTGAGAGATGTGATTGACATGTTTGCAGGGGTGAAGAACCATATGATCATAAGCTTTCATTATTCCACGTGTGTAGTTTCCAAAACCCTGTAGAATTTTTAGCAGTAAAAAAAATCTGGTACGCTGGATTCTTTTTTCACTGTATTTTTTTCAGAACTAGAATAGATATGTGAAATCTTTGCTAGCCTTAAAGAGTTTTGTATTTTTCTTTAAAGTCCCAAATCCCCAGGAAGTCTGAAAATTTCAGGTTTACACCCCCACCCCCACATATCACTATATTGATGAGCCATAGTGGCACAGTGGTTAAAGTGCAGTACTGCAAGCTACTCCTGCTGACTGCTGGCTGCCAGCAATCTGGCAATTCTAATCTCACCAAGCTCAAGATTGACTCAGCCTTCCATCCTTCTGAGGTCAGTAAAATGGGGACACAAATTGTTGGGGGCAATATGCTCACTCTGTAGATCACTTAGAGAGGGCTGTAAAGCACTGTAAAATGGTATTTAAGTCTAAGCTATTGCTATGTGATGCCACTTCTACTCTTTAAGAGGCCCCAAAATTATCAAATCCTGGATATAAAGAGATTGCTTCCCTCATCCACACATACCATAAACCATACCTCTTGACATCATCCTTTATCTCATACAAGAAACTTTTACTGATGCCTCCCCTCCCTGTTTGCTTTGAGAAGACCAAAAGCCAGGAAAAAAAGAAAACAATTACACCAGGAAAATACTTTAAAAGCCATTTCCAGATCTCTGTCATTACAAAAGCATGGTTGAGGAAAACAGACTGCATTTGTTTTAGATGAATCAATTTTCTTTTTTCATTTATTTATCACACCACCACCATTCCCATGCCCCCTACCTCACATATTCTAAGAAGTTTTCTGATATATTATATGGAAAGAGAAGCAATTTCCAGGATGAATGGAAATAGTTTACTTTGTTCAGAAAGATTAATAAAGAACAGAGGGGTAAGAGGTCATTAGCAATCAGATTGAATAGCATTCCAAAAATATGGTGTATTTCAAGAGCTGAAAGTATGTAAGAAGCATAATGAGCAAATCAAATCAAGAATAGGGTTCAGAGCCTCTGGGTATAAATCAGGAAATGTAGAAGATGGAAATAATAGAATAGAAGCCTTTTTTTATATCATGCAAATTAAGTTTAATACGGAATACTAAGATTTAATCATATACCTGCTTGCCATTGTCACTCACTGCAACTGGGGCTGCCCTTGACAATTATCAGGAGATTTCAACTGATACAGAAAAGGATGAGGCTTTGATGTTTCAAGGGGCTGATCAAGCTGCTGGGTTTATCCTGGGTTACCTTTAGGGCCATCTAAAGATAAATAGAATCTGCCCAGTCAAGATATCATCATCTTCTTTTAATGACTCCATAATCCCTTGCAAGGTAGAGTCTGGGCAACAGAATGGAGCTGAGTGTTTATTGGCTGGATGCCCTTCCTGTCACCAATGTGGAGTTATATTCAGCAGATATATTCTCAATGTGCCCAGGGAGGAAAAAAACTACCTCTACCTAGGATTGAAATCACACCCTCCTGATTGTGAGATGAGAACTTCCATCTCTCAGCCATCACACCACACATCTACCCAGTTAATGGATTTGTAAGCCAAGTTTCAATGATGGAGGCAGGATAGAAGTCCTAATATAAATGCAAACAAATAAATAAAATACAGTACTTATGGGGGCTTGATTCAGAAGGATTGCAGAGCTTGAATCCAAATCTTCTCTAAAGCTACTGTCTTGGCACACACATCACTGTCTGAAGAGGAACTAATGTCTTCAAATGAAAGAGGAAAGGGGAAGCAAATGGACCTCTGTAGATCCTGTCTGTTGGCTTTCATCATACAGTGGTTCCTTGATATTCAACTGCTTTGAAACTCATTGAACTTGGTACTCAACTCATTTTGATGCAAAAGTTATGTCCCACTACTCATCATTTGTTTGGTTCTCAATGGATGAGTTAGAACATGTCAATGTCAGCTGCCTTGTGACTCACAACATTATTACTTATGGGAAAAACTGTTTGGTACATTAGAACCTCTGGTGACAATCATAATTTATTCCACAACTTTGGTTGCAACCCGATTTGGTCATGACCTGAACCTAATTTTGGAAATTTGGCACTTATAAAAAAAAAAGGCACAAAAGGGGAGATCAGCCATGAAAAAAAATGAGAATTTTTAGGTCAGAACTGGATTTAGTGATGGTCAGAAGTGTTTGTGACCAGAGGTTCTACTGTACTAATTGTTTTTGGTACTCACTGCACCTCCTGGAACCAATTAATGATGAGTACCAATGAGGTACCACTGTGGGTTTTTTGTGGGAGTGGGGTGTTAAGCATTTATGCAGTGTGCAGAAACATAAAATTTATCAGACTAACCATTTCCTAGTTTACATGAAGATAAAACAAGAGAGTGAGAAACTCAGACTTGTAAGATTGTGTTACTTTGTTACAATAAAAGTAATCCTTACTTATACAGCATTGGTTATTTAGTCTGACCTACCTTATAGGGCTGGCATCAGTTATTTTCTTGGCCTGGGCTCAAGTCCTCCTTATCTGACTGTTGCCTTGGTAGTGATTCTTTCTTTTGTCCTTCAATGCTATTTCCTCTGCCCTCTCACTATTATAACTGTGACTCTTTTTAAAAGTTACATGAGTATGTGGGATGTGTGACTATGGAAGTTTGGGCTGAAACAAAGAGTATCTACTCATTAATAGGCTTAAGAAGGCACCAGCATTGACTTATAGAAAAATACTTTTTAATGATCAGGAAGATAGCAGCATCCATAGAGTTTTAGATTAGAGTGAAATTATATATCCAAAATTTAAGAATCTTTTTAAAAGCGATAATCACCTATCAAAATGTGCAATTTTATTTATATAAATATGGTGGCAAAACCTTGAAGTTTTAAAAATTTGAAA
>BLBF01000055.1:21546602-21557261 GCA_015471245.1 Laticauda colubrina | reverse complement strand
GAAATAAACAAACAACTACCATTCCTAGATGTACTAATCTACAAAAGAAAAGATGGCACACTGGGACACACCATATACCAAAAGAAAACACACACCAACCGCTACCTCAACGCCCAATCCCACCACCACCTAGCACAGATAAATTCCGTAGCGAAAACACTAATTACCAGAACCAAATGCCTATTTTTTTGTCTGTTTTGAAGGCAGTCTTCATGTGATGCCTGTGTAGTCCTGTGTAGTCCTGTGAACTATGCACCCTGACTGAAGTATTGACAGCCAATGGCTTCCACAAAAACAAAATCACCAAATTGATCCACAAAAACACACCAAGACATAAGAGAGACCTAGAAGATGAACAGATCTATGGAACAGCTGTCCTGCCCTACATAAGAGGTACTACAGATAAAATCAGTAAGATACTACACAGGCGTCACATCAAGACTGCCTTCAAAACAGACAAAAAAATAGCAGCCATCCTGAGGAACCCCAAAGACAAAATTGACCTGGAAAACCAAGCCATATACGAAATTGCCTGAACATCATGCCCGGCCACATACATTGGACAGACCAATAGAAGAATAAGTACCCACCTAGATGAACACAAAAATGCAGTAAAAAAGCTGGAACACACCTCCTCACTAGTCCAACACATGAAAACCACAGGTCACAACATCAACTTCAATGACACTAAAACCCTAGCCACTATAGAAAACCCCAGCCACAGAATCATCAGAGAAGCCATAGAGATTGACAAAAGACCTGACAGCATGAATAGAAGAGATGATTCCACCAGACTGTCAATCATTTGGAAGCCTGCACTCTCAAATAGAAAGATCTCCATGCCACAAGCCAGGCAAACACCTGGGCAAAAACAGACTCCCTCTGATAGCTCCAACCCAAACACTCCCCCACCAGGCACCCAGGTGAAACCCAGCTTGCTAATGAATAGCAGCTTGCTAATGAAGAGCAGCCGTCCCTTCACACGGAGCCAAGCTGCACTGAAAGCCTCCAACACAAGAACAGAGTGTTGCCAGCCAATCAAAGCCACAAAAGAGACAGAAAAAACCAGAAACACCAATTAATCAAACTCCAAGTCCAATGAACACAGATCCAGGCTCCCAGCCAATCAGAATGGACCAGCCTCAAATTTGAAACCAGGAACTAACTCTATACAGAAGCCTGAGGATGGCAGATGAGATTCTGTTGAAACGTTGCTACAACTTTAACAGAACTACAATGACGTGGGATAATACCCGAAGGAAGCTAAACAGCATATATATATATATATATATATATACCCAAAGGAAACAAATATATATCTTTGTTTTCTTAAGTTTTTGCAGGTACTTACATGTACGCTGTTCAGATTTGTTCGGGTATTTCCCCACGTCATTGTAGTTGTGCAACTATAATGACGTGGGAAAATACCCGAACAAAGCTGAATACCATACATGTAAGTACCCATGAAAACTTAAGCCCATGTCACACTGCACGAAGGGATGGAAAGAGGATGTAAAACGGAGAGAAACACTTGCCATCCGTTGGTTAACACGATTCATCCGTTCTGTACTTACTGCGTCCGTTTTTCATCCTCTCTATCCGTCCAGCATCCGTCGACTGAGCTTCCATCCGCTCAAAAAGTTTTGAGCTGCTCAAAACTTTTTGAGCGAAAAATGTATCCAACGCGTCCATTCTGCATCCGCTACACATACGGGGAACATCCGTTAGATGTCCATCGTCATCCGTTACGCAACCGCTATATCCGCTAGGCATCCGCTGTGCATCCACGCAACTCGCATCCGCTCCAGTGGAAAACGGACATAGGGAGGAAGCAAAATAGATGCAGAACGGACACGCAGCATTTGTAGCACGGACCGAGAAAGGATGAAAGCAGATGCAGCTCGCATACAAAGCATTTAAAACGGAAAAAACGTTTGCAGAGGGGACCTATCTTGGAAATTAAGGATGTCTAGAGGATGCCTAGAGGATGCAAAAGGACACATACTGGAAAATGTATATTGCCTAAAAAAAGGGGGAGCAACTCACCTGGATCTCACTTTCAGTCCAGCAGCCCTGCTGTGCAGACCTCTGCAGCCTTCATCTGGCTCTTGCTCTTCCACAGCATCCATTAATGTCCAGCATGGATCGTAACACACTCCTTTTGGTAGCCACCATAGTTCTGCAACAGTGCAAAGCCATCTACAGGTTCTTTCAACTGTTCTACGGGAAGAAAAGGAGGCAGCCAAGAAGTGCCTGGGTCCGAAGATGGATCGGGAGAAGAGCAGAGTATGGACTGTACAACAAGCTGATGGTGGAGCTGAGGAACGAAGACCCTCGTGCATTCCAGAACTTCATGAGGATGCCTCCAACCATGTTTGATGAAGTTGTGGAGTGGCTGAGACCTAGGTTGACCAAGCAGAGAAACAATGTCCCACCCAGCCTGGACCTTGGGCTAAAGGTGGCACTGACTCTGTGCCACCTGGCCTCAAGAACCTCCTACAGGAGCATGCAGTATGGCTGGAGGGTGCCACACAACACAATTAGCATTGTGGTCAGAAAAGTGGTGCAGGCCATCATCGAAGAATACCTGGAGGAGCTCCTCCAGTGCCCCTCCATTGAAGAAGGCTGGAAGAAAGTTGCAGAGCAGTGGTATCAGAGGTGGAACTTCCCCCACACCGTTGGAGCCATAGATGGCAAGCACGTGGCCTGCAAAGCTCCAGCCAAGTCGGGGTCCACTTATTTCAACTACAAGGGCTTCTTCAGCATCGTCCTCTTCGCCATGGTTGATGCTGACTACAAGTTCATGTACATCGATGCTTCAGGCAACGGCTCATGTTCAGATGCCCAGGTATACAATGCCAGTGACCTCAAGGAGGGGCTGGAAGGCAACCTCATCATGGGCTTCCCAGATCCAGACCCACTGCCCAACGACATGCAAGATGTGCACTACTTCATCGTGGGGGATGACGCCTTCTCCCTCAGAACGTACCTCATGAAGCCCTACACCTCCAGACTCCTCACCCGTGAAGAGAGGATCTTCAACTACAGGCTGTCCAGGGCAAGGTGGGTGGTGGAGAACGCCTTTGGCATCCTGGCCAACAGGTTCCAGGTACTTCTCACCACCATGCAGCATCGCCCACAGACCGTGAGGAGGATCGTGGAAGCTTGGTGCCTGTGTAGTATCTTACTGATTTTGTCTGTAGTACCTCTTATGTAAGGCAGGACAGCTGTTCCATAGGTCTGTTGATCTTCTAGGTCTCTGTTATGTCTTGGTGTGTTTTTGTGGATCAATCTGGTGATTTTGTTTTTGTGGAAGCTGTTGGCTGTCAATACTTTAGTCAGGGTGCATAGTTCAGTCTTTTTATGTGTCTTGTCTGCCAGGTGTTTGGTTCTGGTAATTAGTGTTTTGGCCACAGAATTTATCTGTGCTGGTTGGTGGTGGGATTGGGCATCACATCAAGACTGCCTTCAAAACAGACAAAAAAATAGCAGTCATCCTTAAAAACCCCAAAGAGAAAAGTGACGTGGAAAACCAAGCCATATACGAAGTTCCCTGTGCATCATGCCCGGCCAGATACATTGGACAGACCAATAGAAGAATAAGTACCCACCTGGATGAACACAAAAATGCAGTAAAAAAGGTGGAACACACCTCCTCACTAGTCCAACACATGAAAACCACAGGTCATAACATCAACTTCAATGGCAATAAAACCCTAGCCACTATAGAAAACCCCAGCCACAGAATCATCAGAGAAGCCATAGAGATTGAAAAAAGACCTGACAGCATGAATAGAAGAGATGATTCCACCAGACTGTCAATCATTTGGAAGCCTGCACTCTCAAATAGAAAGATCTCCACACCACAAGCCAGGCAAACACCTGGGCACAAACAGACTCCCTCTGATACTGTTGCTTCAACAATCAGAGACCTCACTGGCTTAATACCATCAAAGCCAATGCAAAGATGAACTTTTAACAACTGAAAGAAGCTGTGCTTGACAGTGGAGCATGGAGAGCATGTGCTTTTAAAGTCGCTAAGCATCGGATACAACCTGCAGACAGGAGAACTGAAATGGCTGTAAGTTCCTAAACTGCTTCATTCTTACAGTCTTTCCTCTCATCCTGTTTGTTTGATCATTTGATGAATGTACTCGGAAGGGGATTCTTGTCTCACTTTGGGATATTTCATTCATCTTACCAAAATTATTTAGTCTAGTGCTTTTCCACCTTCATTTCTGGACATACTTTATTCTTTTTGTAAATTGCCTTAGGAGTAAGATTAAAGAGCAGCATTGAAATATGGATAAATGATTTTTGCCCCAGTGAATAGGGAATAGTATATCCTCACCCACATAAAGTTCCTACATTCAGTATTCTCCCATGCATTTTTAATGCACTCCTGAAGTGCTAGAAAAATATAGATCACCAGGGCAGTCAGTTGATTAAAGAAATCAAACTGGTAGGTCCTATTATTTTTAAATAAATTAATTAAAAAATGGCAGAAATGAATGGGTAGATAAAATATTCCAAAGGGTCTGAGCAATTCTCTAACAACACATTTTAGATATTTCTGTTATTCTGCTTTTGTGAAACTATGCTTTTCTTTTTAATATGAAGTCTGACACCTATGACTCATGGACATATTTATACTGAGAGTAATCAATAGAATAAGTCATCCAAACTATGAATCTGCTTAGCACTGCAGAATATTGATGAGATATGTGAAGAAATGTGATCTACTTATTTTTCCTATGGCCTGACTCTCACCAGGGTGAGAATTACTGACTTGAAGCCTATTTAAACTAAACTCCAGACCTGCATACAATTCCCAAGTCTCCTCCTATTTTATTTGTTGAGTTCTCAAATGTAGAATCAAGAATTAATCTTCCTTCCTTCCTTTTTTCCTCCCCCCCACACCTTTTATTAGTACTCTTCAATATCTTCATTAACAACTTAGATGAGGGAATAGAAGGGGAACTTAAGCCCATGTCACACTGCACCAATGGATGCAAAGAGGATGTAAAATGGACAAAAAAGCTTGCCATCCATTGGAAAATGTGATGCATCCGTTGTGTACTCATTGCGTATGTATTTCATACGCTCTATCTGTCAAACATCCGTCTACTGCTATTACATCCGCTCAAAAGGTTTTGAGCTGAACAAAACTTTTTGAGCGGATGAACTTTTAACCTCGTATGATCTACATCCGCGACACATACGGGCAACAAACGTTCTACGTCCGTTGTCATCCGTTACACGTCCAATGTATCCTCTGGGCATCCTCTGGGCATCCGCGCAACTCACATCTGCTCCAGCGGAAAGCGGAAAGAGGGAGGAAGTGAAAGGTATGTGGAACGTCCACACAGCGTTAGTAGCACGGACATAGAAAGGATGAAAGTGGATGCAGCTCAGATATAAAGCATTAAAACAGACAAAACGTTCATATATGGGATGTATCTCAGGTATTTAGGATGTCTGGAGGATGTCTAGAGTATGTGGAAGGACACCTAGTGGAAAACTGACATTTCCTATAAAAAGGGGGAGGAAATCACCTGGATCTCATTATCAGTCCAGCAGCCCTGGTGTGCAGACCTCTTCAGCCTTACTCTTGCTCTTCCACATCATCCATTGATGTCCACCATGGATCATCGCACACTCCTTTTGGCAGCCGCCATCATTCAACACCAGAACCAAGCCCTCTTCAGACTGTTTCACCTTTTCTATGCAAAGAGAAGGAGACGTCCAAGAACTGTGTGGGTCTGACGATGGATCAGGAGAAGAGTGGAGTTTGGACTGTCCGACAGATGGTGGAGCTGAGGAATGAAGACACTCATGCATTCCAGAACTTCATGAAGATGCCACCAGCCATGTTTTACGAAGTTGTGGAGCGTCTGAGACCCAGGTTGATCAAGGCAAACACCAACTTCCATCCCAGCCTGGACCCTGGACTGAAAGTGGCACTGACTCGGCGCCACCTGGCCTCTGGGACAACATACAGAAACATGCAGTATGCCTGGAGGGTACCACACAACACCATCAGCATTGTGGTCAGAGAAGGGGTGCAGGTCATCATCGAAGAATACGTGGAGGAGCTTCTCCAGTGTCCCACCACTGAAGAAGGCTGGAGGAAAGTTGCAGAGCAGTGGTATCAGAGGTGGAACTTTCCCCACACCTTTGGAGCCATAGATGGGAAGCACATGGCCTGCAAAGCTCCAGCCAACTCAGGGTCCAATTATTTCAACTACAAGGGCTTCTTCAGCATCATCCTCTTTGCCATGGTCGATGCTGACTACAAGTTCATGTACATCGATGCTTCAGGCAATGAGTCAGCTTCAGATGCCCAGGTATATAACACCAGTGACCTCAAGGAGGGGCTGGAACGCAACCTCATCATGGGTTTCCCAGATCCAGACCCCCTACCCAACGACACACAAGATGTGCAATACTTCATCGTGTGTGATGACGCCGTCTCCCTCAGAACCTACCTCATGAAGCCCAACACTTCCAGATAGGTCACACGTGAAGAGAGGATCTTCAACTACCGGCTTTCCAGGGCAAGACGGGTGGTGGAGAATGCCTTTGGCATCCTGGCCAACAGGTTCCAGGTACTTCTCACCACCATGCAGCATTGCCCACAGACTGTGAGGAGCATCATGGAAGCTTGCTGCATCCTGCACAATCTCATGCGCACCCGCTACCCAGTGTTGCAAAACAGGCTTGTGGACTGTCAACAAGGGAATGGGGACATGGAGCCTGGTGAATGGCGGCAAGGACAAAACCTGATAGACACTGTGGATGTGCAAGTCCCCAACAGAGCTTCATGTGAAGGGAAGAAGCAGCGCAACCTCCTGAAAAACTGGTGCAACTCCCCAGCGGGAGCAGTGGAGTGGCAAGACAGGATGTTAGATGCTTAATGGATGCTTCCTTGAGCCTGTCGCATAACACTGATGAGATTGTACCATGTATGTTGAGTGGCCCTACAATGAACAGGGCATTAATAAAGAGTTTTGTTTATGTTGAAATGTGTTGTTCAATGATTAAATTGTTATTGATTATAAAGGGCCATATGTGTGGCAGCTGGGAGGGTTGACCATACAGTCCCACTATGCTTGCACTGGAGGTTTATCTGTCCCACAACTATCCTTACCCATCCCACAACTATCCTTATCCCACAACTATCCTTACAAATCCCACAGCTATCCTTACCAATCCCAGAAGCATGCAAAGGCTTAACCCTTTTTTCAAAGTTTTCACCAACACTTTATTAAGTAAAAAAAAATGAAGCAAGTGTGTGAAGCAAAGATAACCTTTATTAATAACAAACTGTATGACTTTATTAAAAAGCAAAATGATCCAAGTAAAGTGTCTTAAGCAAAGATAAAGTGAACAGGTAACAACTCAGTCTCTGGCACTCTTCTCTGTCACTCTGAGGCGTGCCCATGGTCTCAGATGAAAAGGGGCCAGGGACTGTCGAGGTAGCTGTTGCTGGAGTGCTGGTCTGAGGCGCCATGGGGGTAGTACAACAGAGAGTACAACAGGAGATGGTGTGTGCAGGAAAGTCTCAGAGAGCTGACTCAGTCCTGTGAGGTTGAGAGGCCCTTCATCAAGTACCTGGGATGTGAGGCCCAAGACTGATGACAGATGTTCTGAGGAAGGGCTTGGTTGTGGGGTGGAGGAAGGAGGAGTGTAGTGGGGCTGTCTGGTCTGCAGCTGGGTCAGGTGAGGTGTCTGTGGCATCTGTGGCATCCAAGGAACCTGGGTCTGGCCTGGGAAGGGCTGCCTCTGCTATGGGAAGTCCTGGTAGTGGTAGGCTTGGTAGGCGAGGGGCTGCTGAAATCTGTGGAAGGGCTGTGACATTGGCTGGGGTGGAGGAGCAGACCTGGAGTGGGTAGGAGCAGGTTCAGCTGGGCCTGCAGGGTGGTGCAGAAGAGCTGTGATCCTCTCCTTCATCACCTGGTACTGGGCCTCGGGCATGTCCATGAGGGTCTGGCTCACGTACATGATGAAGGGCTTGCGGTTCGAGGATGGTATGTCGAAGTGGACCAGCTGGGAGAGGAGATCTGTGCTGGCTTTGATTGTATCCCTGATCTCCAAGAGGACAGTGTGGTTCTGTCCCTCCGGTCTGCCTCTCTGCCTGCTTTCTGTGGAGGTGGAGTTGGGTGTGGGTGTGGGTTGGTCTCTGGTGGCTGCTTCTTCTTGCTCCATCTGAGACAGGGGATCGTCCACGTCCTCCGGCATGGGGAGTGCAGCTGTCGGGGGTGTGTGTCTCTGTTGTGGGGCCCTCCAAAGACACCTTCCTGGACAAGGTAGCTGTCTCCTGGCTGGAAGAGGAGTGGCTCTCTGTGGGCTGTCTGAGGGAGAGGGTTGACAGAGGGGCTGCTCCTCGGTGGCAGATCTCACCCTCCAGGAAGCTGCACCTGGCCATGACATAGGTCTCCCGGTCAGTGAGCTTGACTGCGGCCTGCCCGGATTTCTTCAGGTGCAACTTGCCATACCAGGTGTGCATGTGCTTCCACCACCCCAGGAGGACATCTGAAGTATAGCCCAGGCTCTCCGCCTTCTCTCTCCAAGCTGCCTGATTTCTCTTGGTGTCGTGATAGAGCCTGTGGTCCTTCCTCCACAGGTACTTGTTCTCCCTCAGCCATTCCAGCACCTCCTCCTCATGGTCTTCGGAAATGGAGTACTGTTTCCTCTCTCCCTTCTCCTTGCCTTGCCTCTTCCTCCCTCTGGCAGGGGCTTCAGGGCCTTCAGCAGCAGGGCTTTGAGGGCCTTGGGGCTGGTCCATCACAGCAGCACCAGTAGCAGCTGCAGCATGAGAAGCACCAGCAGCAGCATGAGAAGCACCACCAGCAGCAGGAGAAGCAACAGCAACACCAACAGTGCCAGCAGCACCAGCAGAAGCAGCAGCAGGAGAAGCAGCAGCAGGAGACGCACCAGCAGCACCAGCAGCAGCAACACCAGGAGCACCACCAGCAGCAGCAGAAGCACCAGCAGCTTCAGAGTCAGTGCCAGGGGGTGGCATGGTTGTTCTGTCCTTCTTGCCAGGGCTGGCAGGAGTCGGCACAGGCTTCCTCTTTTTCCCCATGGTGTTCTCTCAAGATGTCTCTGGCAGCAGGTCTTTCCTCTGAATGCTGACTGCTTGCGAGCTGCATCCTTTTATATCTGTGGAGCTGACGCAATTCATCCTCCCCGCATGCGCAGTGAATGCTTTGCATCCGCTATGCATCCACTAGGCATCTGCTATGCATCCTATAGGCGTCCATGATGCATCCGCGTCATCCGCTATGCATCCGCTCCTTCCGCTACGTGTCCACTTTGCTGTTCTCCCACGGAAGCCCTGCGGATGTATCATCTGCTTCCATCCCCTTCCATCTGCTAGTCTTTCTACGAACATCCGCTTTACATCCCCGCTATATACTCCCCACGGCCATTCCTTTCTGTTGTTGTCTGCTCTGTTTATCCAAATTTGGGGCACTTTTGAGAGCGGATAACAACGGATGGAAATTTTGCTCATCCGCTGTGTCCTTTTTGCATATGTTTTGCATTCGTCGGCCAATGTGACCTAGCCTTTACCAAATTTGCAGATGATACTAAGCTGGCAGGAATAGCTAACACCCAAGAAGATAGGCTCAACATCCAGATGGATCTTGACAGACTAGAACACTGGGCCATATCAAAGAAAATGAAATTCAATGTAGAGAAAAGTTAAATCCTACACTTAGGTAAAAAAAAGCAAAAGTACACATATAGACTGGGTGAAACCAGGCTCAATGGCAGGAACTATGAGAGGGATCTTGGAGTCTTAGTGGACAACCAGCCAAATATGAGCCAGCAGTGTGCAACAGCAGCCAAAAAGCTAATGCAAACCTAAATTGTATTAACAGAGGGATACAATCAAGATCAAGGGAAGTACTAATACCACTCTATAAAGCCTTAGTAAGACCACACCTAGAGTACTGCATCCAGTTTTGTTTACCACATTATAAAAAAGATGTTGAGACTCTAGAAAAAGGACAGAGAAGAGCAACCAGGATGATTGGAGGACTGGTGGCTAAAACATACAATGAATGGTTGCAGGACCAGGGCAGGCATGATAGAAGTCTTCCAATATTTGAGGGGCTGCCACAGAGAGGAGGGAGTCAAGCTATTTTCAAAAGTGCCTGTAGGCTAGACAAAGAATAATGGATGGAAACTGAACAGGGAAAGATTTGACCTGAAAATAAGGAGAAACGTTCTGACAGTGAGAACAATGAACCAATGGAACAGCTTACCCTTGGAAGTTGTGGGAGCGCCATCACTTGAGACTTTCAAGAAGAGATTGGACTGCCATTTGTCAGAAATGGTGTAGGGTCTCCCACTTGGGTGAGGGGTTGAACTAGATGACCTACAAGGTCCCTTCCAACTCTGATTATCTGTTAAAATCTGTTAAATAATGGTAGCTGCTTTATTTTAGTAATCTCATCTCTGGAAAAGAATACATGACATTTCTGAATCAATTACATCTACTTGACCTTCATAGAGTATGTGTGCTTTTATGGCAAAATTTGGGAAATTAGTCAGTGATCAATGAAATTTTCTTTCTTTCTTTCTTTCTTTCTTTCTTTCTTTCTTTCTTTCTTTCTTTCTTTCTTTCTTTCTTTCTTTCTTTCTTTCTTT
>BLBF01000055.1:21509119-21531792 GCA_015471245.1 Laticauda colubrina | reverse complement strand
TATGTATATATGTATATATGTATATATGTATATATGTATATATGTATATATGTATATATGTATATATATATAATTGCATAGTATGCTTGATGTTTGAGATAACAGTGTGATTCCTCTGAGGGCCTCAGTTGCCATATTTGGCAAGATGATGTCATAGACACTCCTAACGACTGTGTAGTTTATCCGATTGAAAACAAGGGCAGTGAAGACTGAGGATCTCTGCAGACACCTAAGGGACAGTGAAGACTAAGCCAAAATAAACAATGCAGAGAATTCATAGAGGAAAGAAGAGAAGAATCTAGTATTAAATACTCTTAAGTTTGGTATTTATGTTTGGGAGCAAGGGAAATTGGTTTAAGCAAAGTGAGTGTGCTAATTTGGCACTTACACCGATGTGAAAATATTCTGTGAATGTTTATTATGTTGCATATCCAGCAGAAACTAAAGCGATAGCACAACATTGTTAACAAATAATCTTATGGGTGCAGATAAGTGCCATGCCAAAAAATGTGGTTGAGTAGTAGTAAGTTATCTGTTGAATATCATGATTGCTAATGAGGACAACCTTTGCCTTTCCATATGGCTGGGGAGTTCTTGTCCAATGAGCTCATTCTCTAATCTTTTACTAATGTGCACTAGATTCCTTTGATCTATATTCTCGGTGCATTCTGGATGCCAAAGATGTTTCTTTTTATTACTTCAGAGCTGTCCTTACCTATTTACTGATATCTGATGTTAACTTTATTTTTTTCCCCTCATTAATTTCCAGAATGCAGAAACAACAAGAACAGTGTCAGATATTTGCAGTTCTTATCTTCACATTTATTTTCCTGTTGGCAGCTGTGAGCACTACCGAGGCTGGCAAAAAAGAAAAAATAGGTAAGTGTAAATAATTATAGACACTTAGAGAGGTGGAGGTATGCTGTAATTTCTGCTGATCACAGAAGTGATCTGTTTCAGGTAAGTGAAAAAAAATACTGAACAATGTTGGGCTTAAGTTTCTTTTTTCAAATACATATCACTGGTATCTTTAATAGAGATGAGTGGGGCTTCAAAGCTGGAAGCCAGGTCTTTAGTTTTTATGGAAAGCATCCTCTTGGAGCAAAACCAAAAAATGGCTCCTTTTGTTCTTCACTTCTATCAATTAAAATTGTGGCATCTACTTCTACAGGATGAGAATGAATTGGCTTCACTTCCATGCTTTCCCAGCCAGACCATGAAGCTACCATCCCATGAAACAAGGCATGGAAGCGGAATGCATCAGCTGTGCCCCTTATAACCTTTAGCTGAACCAATCTAATCAGAGATTGCAAAATCCAAAAGATTTAATTCAAAAATAGGTACCAAATCTTATGAGATATCAGACGATTGCCTGAACTCTCAACAGATTTTGGGGGTTCTTTTAGAATACAGAATAACAAGTTTGGAAGGGATCTTAGAGGTCTTCTAACGATCATCGAATCCTCTACTCAAGCAGATCCTATATGATTCCAGACAAATGGCTGCTGAATCTTTTCCTAGAGTCCTGCATCCAGTTTTGTTCACCACATTATAAAAAAGATGTTGAGACTCTATAAAAATATAGAGAAGAGCAACCAGGATGATTAAGGGACTGGAGAATAAGGCATATGAAGAACTGTTACAGGAACTGGGCTTGGCAAGTCTAGTGAAGAGAAGGACCAGGGGAGACAGGATAGCAGTCTTCCAATATTTGAGGGGTTGCCACAGAGAGGAAGGGTCAAGCTATTTTCTAAAGAGCCTGTAGGCCAGACAAGGAATAATGGATGGAAACTGAACAAGGAGAGATTTAACCTGGAAATAAGAAGAAACTATCTGACAGTGAGAACAATCAACCAATGGAACAGAAGTTGCCCTCGGAAGTTGTGGGAGTGTCATCACTTGAGACTGTCAAGAAGAGATTGGACTGCTATTTGTCAGAAATGGAGTAGGGTCTCCTGCTTGGGCAGGGGGTTGGACTAGATGACCTATAAGGTCCCTTCCAACTCTGCTTATCTGTTATTATTATCTGTTATTTTCTTAAAAGCCTCCAGTGATGGATCATCCACAACTTATGGAGGCAAACTGTTCCACTGGTTAATTGTTCTCACTGTGAGGACATTTCTCCTAGGTTCTAAGTTGGAACTCTCCTTGATAGATTTTCATCTGTTACTTCTTGTCCTGTCCTCAGGTGCTTGGGAGGTTTCCTTCCTCTTCTCTGTGTCAGTCCCTATTGTAATCTTATCCATAACAATGCTGAATCTCAATAGATGGCATTCTTTCACATTCCTTGAGCCTCTGATTTAATTTGGGAGTTTTTGTGGGTGAAAAAGTGCCCGTAGAAGTCACACTGCCAACTCCAGTATAATTAATGGGGTGTGTAACCTCATACTATTCCTGCATTTGTAGGAGGAGTGGACTCATTCCGTTTTTTGACATTGTGACTCACACTGATAGCTATTTTAACTGCAACAATAGTAAATCTGATAATTTAGAGAAAAAGAGAAAGTAAAATAAATTTACATGCAGAGTTTATGGAAAACCAGAACAAGAAGTTGTTGACTTTCAATGCTATTAGCCATTCAATTTACTGTTGCTCATAAGAAAAGCCCAATTAGGTCTAAAGAGGAAAACCAATACAATTAGATTCTATATCAAGAACTCAGAAACATTAAAAAAATTCATATGGAATGTACTGTACATGCCAAACAGATTTACAGTTTTTATCCGCTATCGATACATATCTACTGTGGGTTGTCCACTATAGGGTTGTCTACCCTTGTTATAGGATACTTAAAATTGGTCTTTTAATCAAAATGTCTCCCAAAAGATAGAATAGCTTCTATCTTTTGATTTAGTGCAGATAGCAAAGATGCCTCTAAGAATAGTTAAATGTTATACATAGAATACACACCAAGATGAGAAGATGTATAATTTTCTCATCTGTGATATTAGTTGCTGACACTCTGGAATCCCTTTTAAAATACTTCTTTTATAAACTAAGGCAGCTTCAGTAAAAAAAAAAAAAAGAATGTGCCAAATGCTAACCACGAGATGAAATAGGCTTGGAGAAATGTGACTGCGATTAGTAAAGAAAACTATAGGATATGTAATGTTTAAATCACTTTTTTTCTTAAACACCATCTGCATTTTTTTTTAAAGTTGATTACCCCATTCTGTCCTTACATTATCTTACACTAAAATAATGCTGCTGAATTTTAATTTGTTGAAAATTGGCAGCAGCGGAGTGGATCTACTGCATGGCTCTCTGAGAGCACTGATTGTATTAATTCATTCAGGTATGATCAATTGGTAGTCCCCAGATGCTGTTCAGGTTGCTGGATATTGAAAATCAGCAATAAATGAATAATGATAATGATAGGTTCCTCACTTGTAATCAAGCAGGACATTTTAATCACCATCTAACTGTAGATCATAGAATATATGGGTTGGGAGAGACACTTAGGATCATCAGATCCAGAAGGGATATTCAGCAGGTTCTGACCAATTCTGGAGAACCAGTAGTGGAAATTTTGAGTCGTTCAGAGAACCGGCAAATCCCACCTCTGACTGGCCCTGCCCCCTTCTATTATCTGCCTCCCGAGTCCCAGCTGTTTGGCTGGGTCTTCTTTTGTTGCCCTGCACAGGAGAACAGAGCTGGAAAGCAGGTTAGTGGGGTGGGAAGGGAATGGGGATTTTACAGTATCCTTCCCACTGCCATGCCCACCAAGCCATACCCACCAAGCCACGCCCACAGAACCTGTAGCAATTTTTTTTGAATCCCACCACTGATCAGCTCTAATCCTCTACCCAGTGCAGGAACCCACCACTAAAGCCTCCTTAACAAATGATAACCAGAGGGCTATCATAAAATACAATTTTAGCAACAGAGTGGTCAATGCTTGGAATGTTCTACCCGACTCTGTTATTACAGCCTCAAACAAGCTTCAGTCTCAAACTGTCTACCATGGACCTCACCTCATTCTTAAGAGGTCCTTAAAGGGGGTGTGCATACATGCACCAGTGTGCCTACCGTCCCTGTCTTACTGTCCCCATTTATCTGTATTTACTTCCTTTTGTCATGTTTATGTTCATACTTATACTTGTTATCTTGTACATATTTGACAACAAATAAAATAAACAAATCAAACAATGTTTCCCAACTTTGGCAAATTTGAAATGGAATGTCTGGATTTCAACTCCCAGAAATTCCCAGCTACCCTACCAACAGAACAAACAACTCTATCACATGAGAGAGGTTGTTGTGAGCAGCTTTTGTTTTATTGGAAGATTTTTCTTTATGACGAAACCAAAGATGAAGTTGTAGTTGAAACCCATTGTATCTCATGCTGGAATAACTTCAAACAATTTTGCTCCATCTCTTACAAGACAGTCTTTCAGATATTTAGAGACAGCTATCATTTTCTTTCTGCATTTTGTCTTCCCAGAATAAATATACCCAACACTTCCCACAAATTAAATGGCTTTGTGCCATAGACAACAAACAGATGTACTATTAAAAAATACTTTTCAGGTATTTTTATTGTTATTTATTACTACAAATTCTATGCTTCTCCATTTTCTGTGACTTTGATTGGCTTATAATATTAATAGCAGAATATTTTTTTAAAAAAAATTAATACATTTATAACTAACCAATTCAGTGCCCCTTCATTTGGGATGACATTTTATTCAACCCCAAATTAAGAGTCATATTTTTACAGATTTCAGAAAGTTAAAAAGTGACAATTTCCTCTGCTCAGTCATGTCCGATTGTCTGGGGTGATACTTCTCACCATTTCCTAACTGAGGGAACCAACGTTGTCTTAAGTTGCTTTTGTGTTGATGTAGCCAGCATGATTATAAGTTGAGGCACATGGAACGCTATTACTTTCCCATCAAAGTGGTACATACTTATCTACTTGCCTTTGCTTGCCTTTGAACTTCAGGAGCTGGGACATGGGATAAATAATGGAACTCTCCCATTGTTTGGTGCTCGGGTCTCGAACTGCCGTCCTTTTGGTCGACAGCCTAGAATCTTAACTGAAGGGGGTGGTCTAAATACTGGAGGACAAACCATTCTAAAAAGAGGTTGACCATACTGCAAAGGCTGTAGCTGAAGATCTCTGATAATGATATTTCCATTCTGGGGAGAAGAGACCCTCAGCAATCCTCTCTTCCATATCTTACTCAGAAGGCAAAGTCAACATGAAATAGTCATGAAAATATCCAGAACCTGAGTAACACATAATCTTAAAAGTAACTGCCAGTCACTTCAAATATATCTGGTAGCTAACTGACAGACCATGCAATTACCATAGTATTAGTGTTACAAGGATAAGCCTAAACATATCTATAACTAACCAGTTTGCTGAACATTGCAAAAGGTGAAGCTTCAAGTATATGAAGATTTTAATTCACTTATGCACACACTCAGATAGGTCCCCATTGTTCTTCACTAGCTTTTTTCTTTAGATTCAGAAAGGATATTCAAAAGTGTGATAGATTCCCCAGTATGGAATGCTAAGGGTTCAACTTAGTTTGACTTGTAAAACCCAAATCCATTGGTTAAAATGAATGGTGCAACTCCTACCATTTTAGTCTTTCGCCTTCCTGAAACTTGGATAGAGGGAAGGGAGCACCCGTTGGGTCCTCCTAGAAGTTGATTGAGGAAACAGGTTTTCAGTTTTTGTTTTCAGGTTTGTTTTTAGGAATTTATCATTTTCTAGTTTGTGGTTTTACTATTGGCATGAACCTCCCAAAGTTGTGTTTTAAGATGGACAATCCTACAAATCTTTTAAATAAACACATTCTGTCATTCTTCTCTAGTGGCCATATGATCTTGGTTAGGCAATGAAATCTAATTGATTAGATTCTATTCCTGTATGCAGGGGTGGACTGGGGGTTTGCAGAGGTTTGGGAGAACCACTAGCTAAGATTCTGCATGGTTCAGAGAACCCTCAAATTCCACTCCTGACTGGCCCCACCCACACCACCCCTCCCCTCCCAGGAGTCTCCATGTAGCTAGTTTTGATGCAGATAAGTGCAGGGTCCATGCGGAGGCTTGGGAAGGGTGAAAAATGGGCCTACCGAAAGTTCAGGAAGGCCCGAAACAGGCCCATTTCTGGCTTCCAGAGAACCTCCAGAGCTTGGGGATGCCATTTTCACCCTTCTAGAGGTTTGAGGAAAGCCTCTGGAGCCAGGGAAGGATAAAAACATCCTCTCTTGTAGCTCAGGAGGTCAACTAGGCCATGCCCACCATGGCCACATCGACCCAGCCACCGGTCAGAGAACCTGTTGCTAAAATTTTTGAAGCCCACCCCTGACTGTGTCTGGTCTGACTTCATGGCTGCTTGCCTACTCATCAATTCATTTTTTTCCCTTCATAAGTGCTGGCTGGCAGACTGATGAAAGTATCTGTATTTACTTATTATAGGATGCATTGGAAAGTATATAAGGGTCTTATATAAGGATTTGATAAAGACTATTTCTATTTTCCACTGGCTCCACAGCCATGTAGCTCCCAAAATAACCAAACAACTCCTGGTTTGAGAAGGTCACCCATCTTTCTAGGAATAGCCAATCACCAGGCATCAGTATTTTCTAGGAAGAACCAAAACCAGGTACCAGTATAGCAGAGAATCTGGATGCACAGGCATTTATTTTGTGCTTGCTTTGTTCACAGTTCTATTACAGATATTACTAGTTTTGTTGAGCAAGCTCATCCATGCTATTCCCACCCCCCATGGGACAGATTCAACAGACATAACATTGTCAAGTGCTTTGTGCTTTGTTTTAGAACATAGAGAAGCCATTAACTTTTTTCTTTTTTTGATAAAGAATCTAGGGACTTGCCAAAGTGACAAGATGCTGATGAAGTGTTTCACTGTAAGTGGCAATGGAGGAATTAAGTGCAGTAGAATTTGACAGCCTGGGCTCATTGGTTTATGACAAGGAAGACATGTACAGCACTGCACCTGGAATAAGTGTCTGACTCAGTAAAGTTCTTAGAAAGGTCAAAATTTGACATGGTGGGAGGACCTGCTCTGTATAAAAGAGCTGCAGAGTTTTATAATAAATTAATTGAAGCTATTTCAGGAGCTCTCTGTGGCATTAATTAATAATTTGACAGCAGTTACTGATCCATATAGATCAGATGTGTCTCAGACATATGAAAGATATACAGTCGTAATTATTGCAGCATGTAAAGCAATTATATAAATTGTTTGCAAACCTGGCCAATTAAAGTTACAGATTGAGTGAAATAATTGTTTATCTGTTTTATGTTTCTCTTGGAGACTCTCACCTTCTCTTTATAGAAGCACACATTTTGCATTTTTAGAAAAGGTATAAAAAGGGCAATCCAAGACTGATGTATGGCTTTCTAGCATTCTGTTTTACAGTTTCATACAAGGTAAAAGCAGAATTCTGAGCTCCCTTCTTTTGTATTTTTGGAGCAATGGGGTTAAATAGTCATGATGAAGGACTTACAGTAAGCTTTGCATATGTTTAAGAAAAGTGGTTCATGACATAACCTCAAACTCCTGGAAGTCGTCCATTTTCAGTTAGAACATCTGTAAAAATGTGTCAGCCTTTTGTAATAGTATATACAGGAAACCAAAATCATGAGCAACAGCACTAACTTTATTGTAAGGCTATAGGACCAGAATCTTGGAAGTCTTAGAGCACTGGCCCTCTCCCTTGCCCTTACTTTCCAAACAACTGGGGAGAGTCCTTTATGAGAGGCTTTCTCCATCCCCATTCCTCCTGGAGGCTGAGATATCTCTTGTCAGACTATTGTCTAGGCCAAGGGTCTCCAACTATGGCCACTTTAACCTGGGAGGACTCAGAATTCCCCAGCCAGTTTTGGGAGTTGAAGTCCTCCAAGCTTAAAGTGGCCAAGGTTGGAGATCCCTGGCCAAGGCTGCAGCTCTTTCTTCAGTCTCCCAAAGTTATTTTCAGAGTCCATTACAGAAAGAACTCTTGATTTTCATATCTGGGCACCAAAATTTATTTATTTGTTGTTTTTTTCTTCATTCATTCATTCATTCATTCATTCATTTATATTTCATATTTTTTAACTGCCCATCTCCGTTGGAGAGGCTTCTGGGCTGGTTTAATAAAATTAAACATTAAAATCAGAATAATATTTAAAATTATACAACATTGTCAGAATTCTGGCAGTAACCCCAATTAAATCATGAGTCTCAAACCAAAACTTCAAAAAGATTTATTGGGAGTTAACATGTCCGGCACTGCCTGTGTATAGCTGACTCTGAGACACCTAATTCATTGTCACCTTGATCCTGGTTTTTCCCCATTCCCTGGGTGTATCATAATTCATATTCTCCAATGAGACATATCCATAGCCAAGACTCATCAATCATGTTCTCCAGTTAGACATTTGCACAGCAGAAAATTCAATCACCTAGTTACTATCTTTAAAAAACTATTTATGGAATGCACTTTTGATTTCCAAGCTGCCGCACTGCTCTTTCAAACCTCTTTCCCTCCTCCCTTTCTGTTGGCAACTCTAAAAAGACCATAGAAATATTTTATGAGTTGACATTCTCCTGCTTTTTCCTTATGACCCTTTTCAGAGAAGAAGATGAAAAAATCAGATTGTGGAGAATGGCAGTGGAGTGTCTGTGTGCCTACAAGTGGAGATTGTGGCCTTGGGACCCGTGAAGGAACTCGGAGTGGCATTGAATGTAAGCAGACAATGAAGACTCAAAGATGTAAGATTCCCTGCAACTGGAAGAAACAATTTGGAGGTAATGCTCATGGGGTTTTGATTAATCATTATTAGAGATTAATCTATTATTATTTTTTAAAAACTTGCAATTTGGAAAAAATCCCCTTTAATAAGCCAAAATTTAAAAATTAATATTTAACAGAAGCATTAAAACATAACCAACATTAAGGCATCTATTTATTTAGATTACTTAAACCTGTCTTTTTCAATGTTGAAACATATTAGAACAGCATCATCCAGAATTCCAGTCAATGGCCTGGAAAGATAGAAAGGCAGGAAAACAGGAAGACAGGAGGAAAGAAAAAGAAAGAGAGAGAAAGAAGCAGGAAGACAGAGAAACAGAAAGAGAGGAAGATGAAGAAACAGAAAGGGAGGAAGATAGAGAAATGGAAAGAGAAGAAGACAAGAGGAGACAAAGAAAGAAAGAGAGAAAGAAAGAAAGACAGGAAGACAGAGGGGCAAGAAAAAAAGAAAAGCAAGTAAGAAAAAAAAGTCAGCAAGAAAGAAATCAGCAACCAAGGAAAAACAAAAGAAAGACTGAAAAAAAGAAAGAAGGAAGGAAAGGCAGTCAGAAAAAAGAAATTTCCAGCAGGCAGATAGGTAGATAATTCAGTCTCATATTCATATTAAAAACTTATTATTCTGTTTAATGAGTTTGATAGTTGTGAATGATTGATCCAAACATTTAGCACAAGGGTCTTCTTTAAAACTTGTGGACTTCAACTCCCAGAATTCCTGAGCTAACATGACTGGAGGAGGAATTCTGGGAGTTGAAGTCCACAAGTTTTAAAGCTGACAAGTTTGAAGACCCCTGATAGCATGTAGTATATTCAATCAGGCAGGGAAATATATTTAGCAAACTTTCATTCTTCTCTTCAAGTTACCAAGAAAGATGAATGAAAAGAAAGGAAAGGAAAGGAAAGCTTATTTGGATTATTTTATGGTGTGTGTGTTGTATAAAGGGAGTCCCCAAGTTATGACCACAATTGAGCCCAAAATTTCTCTTGCTGAGCAAGACATTATTAAGGGAATTTTGCCTTATTTTATAACCTTTCTTGCCACAGTTGTTAAGTGAACCACTGCAGTTATTAAGTTTTTAGCATGGTTTTAAGATAAATCTGGCTTCCTTATTGACTTTGCTTGTCAGAAGAATAGAATAGAATAGAATAGAATAGAATAGAATAGAATAGAATAGAATAACAAGAATTGGAAGGGATCTTGGAGGTCTTCTAGTCCAACCCCCGATTAGGCAGGAAACCCTACACCACTTCAGACAAATGGTTGTCTACTCTCTTCTTAAAAACTTCCAGTTTTAGAGCATTCACAACTTCTGGAGGCAAGTTGTTTCATTGATTAATTGTTCTAACTGTTGGGAAATTTCTCCTCAGTTCTAGGTTGCTTCTCTCCTTGATTAGATTCTACCCATTGCTTCTTGTCCTGCTCTTAGATGCTTTGGAGAATAGCTTGACTTTTCAGTCAAGCTATTCAGTCAAGCAAGATAAGTTGCAAAAGGATCACATGACCCTGGGACATTTCAACCATCATAAAAACTTGTCAATTGTCAAGCATCCAAATTCTGATCACATGACCACCGGGATGCTGCAACAGCCATAAATGTGGAAAATGATTATAACTCACTTTTTTCAATGCCATAACTTCGATCACAAAACAAATGTTGTAAGTCAAGAACTACCTGTAAAGGCCTAAACATAAACTCACTTCTGAACGTCTAGCACTTAGTATTACCCCAAATGGCTAATGACATGTTTATTAAAGCATAGACAAATTACAGTTTTTGCAGTTTTCAATACAAGAAAGAAAAATTTGATCCAGAACTTATTGGCAGTTGACTAATATCGCTCAGCTCAATTGCACGTCTCTTCCTCTTGTAGCCATCTTGGCTTGAAGAATTTCTGCTTTGCCTCTTCCAGCCCAAGAATTTTGATTTTTGTTCTTCATACTCTTCCATGTGGGAACAATCTTCAGCATATCTGGCAAGATGGGGAAGTGTATTTTACTCCTCTGGATGTATACTTGCTCTAATTATGCCACACACCTATCTCTGTAAGTTACAAGGACAGTTTGTATGAGCTTCCTCCATAGTCTTGGTCTGAAGATCGTGATATGACCTGTATTTTGTGCAGAATTTTAATTGGCATCCCATGAAGGTGGCTGAAAAAAAAAATGCTACCCCATACACTTTTTGCCTCAGTGAAATAAATTGATAAATGTAAAAGGTAAAGGTTTCCCCTGTCCAGTTGTGTCTGATTCTATGGGGTGATACTAATCTCCTTTTCTTCGCCCAGGAAGTAAGCATTGTCCAAAAATATGATCATACACTGAAGTGCACAGAACGCCATTACCTTCCCACCTTAGTGATACCTATTTATCTATTTGCATTTGCATGCTTTAAAATTGCTAGGTAGGCAGCAGCCTGGGGCAGATAACAGGTGTTCACACTGTCACGTGGAATTTGGGTCTTGAACCCAGACTGTCAGCTTTCCAAGATTGGCATCCTTAATCCCTGATCCACTGTGCCCCCAAAATAAATTGATGCAAAGTATTCTTCTAAATCAAGAGTAAAAACAAGCATACTTATGGTTAAAGTAAAATATCAGACAAAATATCTCCCTAAAGAAAATCACCAGAGAAGGTACCAAAGTAATCTCCCAAGTCAAGGAGTTCCACTGTTTAATGTGGCCACCACCATTTCCACACTTTGGAGCTGCAATCCCTGCTTTTTCTAAAAGGCAAAATAACACTTGAGAGTTGATAGGGGTGAGAAAACATGATTAAAATTTTGGTCTGGAGAAATCCTGAATAGAATAGAGCTGGAAGGGACTTTAGAAGTCTTCTAATCCAGCCCCTGGCTCAATCAGGAGAACCTATACCATTTCAGACAAGTGATTACCTAGTTTCTTCTTAAAAAGCTCCAGTGTTGAAGCACCCACAATTTCTGGAGGCAAATTGTTCCACTGGTTAATTATCCTCACTGTTAGGAAATTTCTCTTTCATTCCAGGTTGCTTTTCTCTTTGATTAGTTTCCAACCATTATTTCTTGTCCTGCCCTCTGGACAATTATCTGAAATTATTGCAGAATCGTGAAAAGTTTCCACTGGTTCTGTCAGAGTGGCTGAAGTTATAGCTACCTATCACAAGGGATCCTGAGGAAGATAATGTCTTGTTCTGTAATGAATGGATAAATTATGTCATCAGTGCATTGTTAACTCATTGGGACCACATAAATAGACCTTGTCCAGGATGATTCATTTTGAGAATGGCCTTTCACATCTTCCAGTGGTGCATTCATTTCCTCTGTAGTTGGATTATTCCACCTTGCTACTGGTCAATCTCTTCTTTCTTCCACCAATTCCAGGTTTACATTTGTTCCTTACAATCTGAATAACAGTTGATCATCCATACATGAAATATAAATTTACACAGCTCCTCAGCATTCTATGGACTACACAGGGTTCAGAGGGCTTGTAGAGTATCCCTAACACAGGGGTAGTTCACAGTCTACACAGTCTACCAGTTCACACCTATTCACTAGAACCGGTTGTTAACATTCTAAGCAGTTTGGAGAACCGGTTGTTAGAAGAAATTACTGGCCGAATCCTGTAAGGAAGGCAGGAAGGAAAAATTTTGATGTTGCTTACAGAAACTGCCTCTCTGTTAACCCTGATTATGTTCTTGTCTCTGGAACTTCTCTGGAGTTTTTTTTTCCTCTCCTTTGCTGGTACTTTGCTTGTGTGGAGTGACCATTCAAAGTTACAATGGCACTGAAAAAAGTGACTTATGACCATTTTTCACACTTACGACTGTTGCAGCATCCCCACAGTCATGAGAGGCCAGGCGAGGAGATGCGTGCTTCGACGTGAGGGATACTGAGTTGGCCACATCCAGCCAAAAACATGACTACCAAGCCATGTCCACCCAGTCACATGACCACCAAGCCACGCCCACCAATTTAGCTATGCCCACAGAACGGTTGTTAAAAGATTTGAATCCAACCCCTGCCCTAACATCCAAAGTTTCACTGAAATTCAAAAGTGAAAGGATTATAGTGTCAAAGTGATAATAGACTCCATGTTTTTTTAATACATAGAGGACAATTTGCACACTGATTTACAGCCAAAGTTTTCTTATTATTATTCCATCATCTGCAATGGGGAACCATGGATTTGATTATGTTGTAAAATATGTCCTTTCCACCTTCTTGTTCGCCATTCTTGGGGCTTTCCCTTTTGATCTTTCCTCCCATTCATCTATCCATAGCACAAACATGCCATAGCAGCATTTTCTCCAGCCTCATTCTCAAGGTACTGCTCATTTTCAACCCATGAATGAGTCAGATTGAAGATGTCTTTAGATATATCAATGTTTAAGTAGTAACTTCCCCATTATTTGAACAGCATCCAAGGTTGGCCTCAAGGAATGCAACATATGTTAGATTTTTTTAAAAATCCATGATCTTGGAGGAAAAACAAATGTCTAGTGGTAGAGTGGCAGGATAAAGTTAGAAAACAGAAACTTTGCCACCACAATATTACCAGACAGATCCAATTATAACATGATTGAAAGTTCTACTCTATTATAGAAATCTTCAGGATGGGTGGTGAGTTTTTAGCTTCCTACCTTGTTTTCTTGACCCTACCCCTTTCAACTTTTTGTATTTGCAGTTCTGTCATAGTAAATCCACTTCATCATCTAATGAAAGGATATGTTCTCAAAAAGTAATCTAGTCTTGAAGGTGCTACCAGTGTCCAAGACTTTGTGGAGAAGAAGGATAATTCATGTGGCAGGGGCATTTGGGTGGGTGGGGTGGGGTGAATTCTATAAGAGTGAATTAATCTTTATAATTTCCCTTTTAATTCTATTCCCCAGAAGATTATTTGACTGGTATCAGACTTTGTTATCAGTTGCAGTGAATAAATGTAGGATGAGTTCTTTCCCAATTCTTTAGCAGAGTCAAAAAAGTTAATAGATGTGTACCTGGATTTGATCATTTTCACAATCTTCATCAACAGTGTCTCTGGGATGGGGGAATTATCAAGAATATCAAGATGGTGGCCAGAACTTTGTCGCTGAAACCTTTCCCCATACATACACAAAGAAAGGCAGGGCCTTCATCACATGGCTGTGACTACTCTTTTTTCTGACCACCCACCCATACCACCGATTCTTTATTTTATTTAGTTGTGTGTGTTTAAAGGGTTATCCCCCACCCTCTCTCATAGTTTATTGTTCACTTATTTTTCCTGGATTCTTCTAATTCTCACTATTTCTTTTTTCCCTCTTTGACGTTATTTTCCTCTGTCCTACCTTTTTGCTCTTTACAATTGAAAACAAAGATTACCTTTTCAATTTTACTTTGTTACTACATCATCTTTTCTGTTGTTCCTCCTATTTGTTTTATATATATATTACACTGGCTCAGTGGCTAAGATGCTGAGCTTGTTGATCAGAAAGGTCGGCAGTTCAGTGGTTCGAATCCCTAGCATGGCATAATGGAGTGAGGTCCCGTTACTTGTCTCAGCTTCTGCCTAGCAGTTCAAAAGCATGTAAAAATGCAAGCAGAAAAATAAGAACCACTTTGGTGGGAAGGTAACAGCATTCCGTGCTCCTTTGGCATTTAGTCATGCTGGCCACATGACTACAGACAGTGCTGGCTCTTCGGCTTTGTAATGGAGATGAGCACCACCCCCTAGAACTGGAAACAACTAGCAGGTCTGTACGAGGGGAACTTTTACATTTATTTTATCTGGATTCTATAAAGGGATTAAGGTCCATTTTGACAGAATATGGAATAACAGAGTTGGAAGGGTTCTTGGAGGTCCTCTAGTCCTTGCTCAAGCAGAAAACTCTGTACCATTTGGGACAAATGGCTGTCCAATCTCTTCTTAAAAACTTCCAGTGTTGGAGAATTCACAACTTCTGTAGACAAGTTGTTCCACTGATTAATTATTCTTACTGTCAGGAAAATTTCTCCTTAGTTCTATGTTGGATTCCTCCTTGATAATCTTTCATCTGTCATTTCTTGTGCTGCCCTCAGGTGTTTCGGAGAATTGGTTGATCCCCTCTTCTCTGTGGCAAACCCTCAAATACTGCAAGACTATTATGTCAGCCCTAGCCCATCTGTTTATTAGATAGAAATTCTCAGTTCCCATAACCATCCATCATATGTTTTCACCTCCAGTCCCCTTTATTGTTCTTCTCGGCACTCAGAATCTTTTTTGTATGGTGTGACCAAAACTGGATGCAGACTTAGTCGTAGACTTAGAAGACTCAGAATAACTTTACTGTCACTTTAAATGTACAATAATCAGCATGCATTAAAATGAAATTTTGTTGCACTCAACCTCCAATATATACACTACATAAACATGACAAAAATATGAAAAGATAAAAAATATTAATCAATAAATTTATAAATATGCATATATCCACATACCCAAACATATTATATGCCACAGAGAAACAACGCAGTCTAGTTTGGATGTATACATGTACAAGGCGAGAAAAACTAATCTTGCAAGTTTACCAGACAGACAGCATAGGGAACAAAGTTGTTACAGAATTGGGTAGACCTGCTAGAAATACTTCAAAGTATTCTAAGTGTGGTCTTACCAGTGCAGTATAAAATGATGCTACCATTTTGTAATAAATTTAGATAGGAGAATTTTGAAGTAATTATATGATAACTAGCAGAATAAGATAAGATTAACATTCATGGCAAAGGTATTTGTACATCATTCTCACATTATTTTCTCCTCCCCTCCTATTAAAAGGCATTGGCTCTATGGTAAATTTTTCTTGTGATTCTGTTACCCTGCACTCAGAGAGACGTGATTGTGACATCAGTATGCAATGTGCATCCAGGTTTTGTGAGCACTCCATTTCCATCTTGTTTATACATCTGTTTCTAATGAGCTGGAGCCAATACCTTTCAGGAGTGTATTTGAAAACCTGCTTAATTCATTTGTACAAATTCAATTTCATCCATGATACAGTGACAGTAGAAGTGGTTTTCTGGTTTCCACCATGAAAATCTGCCTTATTGCTTGCATTATTCTGAATAAAAGCTGGATAAAATATTTTTATTATTTTACCGAGTCTTGCTTTTTATCAGCTGCTGATAATGAAAAAAAAGTAACACGGTCATTTATTTTTCACAGCGGAATGTAAATATCAGTTCCAGGCATGGGGAGAGTGTGATCTAAATACTGCTCTGAAGACTCGAACTGGAAATCTAAAACGAGCTTTACACAATGCGGACTGCCAGAAGACCGTCACCATTTCAAAGCCTTGTGGGAAGCTTATCAAACCAAAACCTCAAGGTAAAATATTTTTTTAAAGAAATGATTGGGTTAAAGGCTTTCCCATCAATGCTCCTAAAATTTAAAATTTCCGTTTGCCAAAGAAATAGAGTTCTATGCAAAGTTTTCTGTGCAAAGGATAAAACTATGGAGGAAGACCCTCAGTGATCCAGGACATCACACTTTCACAGAGAGGTATTTGGATGGCCCAATGAATAAAGGAATTTCGAGCGTGTTCATCTGTGTGTGTGTCAGAGAGAGAGAGAGAGAGAAAGAGAGAGAGAGAGCAAGGCAGAGACAGAGAGACAGAGACAAAGTGAGACAAAGATACAGAGAGATGTTTGTATCTATTGTATCCCCTTGACCGAAGATTAGTACACACCTTCTATCTGGGATGGATGTCCTCTTCCACTGAGTGTGCAGCTTCAAGAGGGACACACATTGAGCGGTGATGGAGGAAGGGGACACCTGCCTTGTCATCCAGATCAGCCGAATCAACCCTGGTGACAGATGTTGCAGCCAGATCACCCTCACATCCTGTTTCTATCTATCTACCTATCTTTCATCTATCTGACTTATCATCCACACTTTTTGCACAGTTTTCAGTTTAGTAAATAAAAACTGGTAACCATTATTAGAAAGGACAGCTGTTATTCTGTAATTTCTTGTAACATTCAACAAAAAAGGCCCAAACATTAACCATGAATATACTTTTCATTCAACTGTCCTTGATGATTTCTCAATAATTCCCCACCAAAATCCTTCATTTATTAACCTATCCATTCATCTTGATTAACATTTGAATCCAGATCTGTTTTACAAGGAATAAATGCATTTAGATTGCTGTGCTATACCCAGTTTTTTCAGCACCTTGGTAATATACCTTTTGGAATCCAGTTGGACTTTTAATAAGATAAGATACCCCCTTCACAGGAAAAATAAGGTTGATAAATATGGAATGATTTCTCCTGTGAAAGAGAAAAGGATCTGAAAATGGTATTCTAAACCAGGACAACTGAGGAAAGTCAAGGGACACAAGTTGCTCATGGGCTGGAGGTTCCTCTTTGCTATTTTATGGGGTTGGACTAGAAGACCTCCAAGGTCCCTTCCAACTCTGTTATTCTGTTATTATTTAGTCTTCATGTACTTATATAGGAAGAATATAAGAAGAATTGATAGTGATGAGGGTATTTCCCATATGGTGGGCTGAAGTAAAAGAAGGAATAATCAACCGGATCCATTAAGTGAGAGTTATATTGTTACAATAACAAAATATACTGCTATTTACAAATTCATCTAATGAACGCTAAAAAAGGAAAAAATATTCTGTGCAACATTACTTTAAGTTTTAACTGTGTACTCTCCATTCTTAGAGAAAGAAATCTTGAAAACCATAGACTTAGACAGATAGAAAAAGTATTGCCGTTATAATCTATTGTACTTGGAAAACCCTACAGAATATGAACACATCTGAAGAACACTAAGTTAGGGCAGGTTAAATAGCCCAACAGAACATTATTATTTTTTAAAAAAGAAGTAATTTATCATAATCTTGGACAATCGTGTTCAAAATAAAAATAAATAATAATAGCTGATCAAGGATGCATCACTTGCAAGCACCTATGGCATTTTGCCTTGAGAACATGTTGATCTATCTTAAACAATTAAACCAACTTACTGCTATTGGCTTCTATATATGCACCATGTATGTGCAGGCACTGGTGTTATCAAAACAGTGGCCATTGTTTTGTTTCAAAGAAGCACTTTCCTAAAATATCTGGGGATGGGAAGTATTCCTTTGCAAATGTGCACAGATCATTTCCCATAGGATTCTATAGATCATGGATGGGGACACCATGATTTGTGATATTAAACCATAGCTCTTGGCATCCCTCAGCACAAACCATGATGGCTAGTGCAAATGGGGGTTGTAATATAGCAACAGTTAGAGACTTTATTATTTATTTATTTATTTAATTAATTAATTTGTCAAGCAAGTATTAGATAACAGGTATAAGTATAAACATGGTTATGAGTACATGAAATGGATACAAATAAAAGGGATCATTAGGACAGGGATGGTAGGCACATTGGTGCACTTATGCATGCCCCCTACAGACCTCTTAGGAAAGGGGTAAGGGTCAATAGTAGACAGTCTAAGGTTAAAGTTTTTGGGGTTTGGGGAAGAAACCACAGAGTCAAGTTCTCCCTCCCCATACTTGTGTTTGACAATAGAGGGAAAATGAAAATGATGGTCCATCAAGAGTACCAATTTCCCTTTGAAGGAATAAGTTTTCATTCTTAGCACCAAGAGACAATGGTGGTATCCTACTGGTTGGGACTGATTTGGCTGAACCGGTAGTAAAAATAGCCTCTGATGATCAGCTGAGAGGAGAGGAGAAAGAAGAGAAAACTGCAGGATGAGCCCTCCCACCTGCCCTTGCACTTTTCTTTATCCTCTCAGCTGATTGGCGCTGCATGCCTCAGCTGGTGTGAGGAAAGCTGCATGTGCAGGTTAGGTGTGCGCACACATGCGTGTGATCATCAAACCAGTAGTGGAACAGGTAGGATCCCGCTGCTGCTGAGAGAGTTTTGTGCTTTAACATAGGCGTATCTCCAACCGAAGAAAAATATGCCTTTTTCCCTGAATTAATTGAGTAGTGTAATGAGCTGTGTAAAGAGTGATAGTGGGAGTTGAGGTGGAGAGATGTGCTACTGTGTTTAAAACAAGGTATTGTGCATCCTTCACAAAGGTGCACAGCTTGGTTGTTTATTTGCTGGCTCACTATTGCTGCTGTTACCTAACATATTATACAGAGTTTAGTCAAATACCAGAGAGGTCATTTGGTTTACCCAGCTGGTTACTGAGATGAAGATTAGATGGAAACTGGAGGAGGCAAGAGCTTTCCAACTTGGTATCTGCTCAAATTTTCAACCTTCAGGGAAGACATTCTATATCCAATGGTGCAGATAAGTAATTTTGAACTTTAGATTTAATGTTGCTACATCTCATTCCTTTTTAGATGCCAAATGTCTTGTGTTTACATTTTTCCAAAATTGGTGAGCTAGTCCTGCTGCATTTCCCCTATTCTTTTCATTCTATTAAATAAAACCTGAGATCTCTCTCTCTCTGCAGAACTCCCCTCATGGCCATGGTCCTTAATAGGTTTCTTTCCTGCTAAGATTACCTTCAGTTGCAAATGTTTCTAAAAGGAAGAAATTCAGCTCTGAAGCTGCAAATATCAGTTGTCTCTAAAAAATCTTTTGAGTTCTAGATAAACTTTTTTTTATGTTTTAGAAGGAGAATAAGGTGCTCATGTCTGGGTGGGAGGGAGAAAAGAGAGGCCTCTTACTCAGTTCAGCCATGCATGGGCATAAAGGATTTTCTAGTCCAAATAGATTTTTTTGTTTATTATTTTGACTATAGTTGCTTCTTAATAGCGATTTACATTTCCCAGAATTCCAAACTTGACCTGTGTCTTGAATCCTATCGTGATACCTTAGTTACCAAACACCATCTAGAACAGGGCTGTCAAACTCATGGCCTGTGGGCCGGATGCGTTATGTGCTGGCCACATCCCCACCCAGTGTAGTGAAGGGGGGAAAAGTCCTGATATGTCAACTGATGTCATTGTGATGATGTGAGTTTGACACCTCTGATCTAGAAGAAAAGTCTCGAAAGATCCTTTGGATTTAAAGCACTTTGCAGGACTGGTTGCATGGTTTTAAAGTCTCCAAAGTGTATTTGAATTAAGAGACTTCAAATATTCCCCTTGTTTGGGTAATACATATTAGGAAGAGAAGGAGACCAAGTTCTATTCCTTTCTTTTTTTGTGATTCTTGACACTCAGGGAAGATGTTCACACCTTTATATGTTGTTAAAGAATGGATAACGATCACTAATAGGTTATCTCTTCTGCAGGCAACTATTTGAATTTTCAGGTACTTATTCAATACTTCCTTTCTGGAGCAGAGTGTAGAAAGGTGAAACTTACTAATTCCTTCCCATGTACTGTATATATTTATTACATTTATGGGGAGAACCTCTGAGTTGGTATAGAATCTCATAAGATGAGTGTCATAATTTATTTGTTCTTCTTTGTTTCATTTTTATATTACTTCCTCTGACCAAGAAAATGAGAGTGAATATAAGTCGCATTTAATATATAGAGCACCCCAGTGAACTCAATAGATACTTAAATACCTATTGTGCAGTGGTGGGATTCAAATTTTTTTACTACTGGTTCTGTGGACGAAGCTTGGTGGGCATGGCAGGGGAAGGATATTGTAAAATCTCCAATCAGAGGTGGTATTTGCCAGTTCTCTGAACTACTCACAATTTCCACTACTGGTTCTCCAGAACTGGTCAGAACCTGCTGAATACCACCTCTGCTATTGTGTACTTTAAATTTTACATTTAAATTCTGCCAACATGAATGAAAATAAAGAATAGTTAAGAGAATTGGTACATTTTATGGATGTCAAGACAAGATTGAATTTCTCAGGTGATTTTTCAACCAGACAGTAAGAAGGCTTTCTCTCAGTTAGTTTTGTCATAATTGTTGTGTCATGTATCTCTAGATGAAGCTCTGATAGCTCATCTTTTGTGATTGATACACCTAGTCTCTCTCCTTCTCTGCAATTTCATAAAGGTGACTGATACATTCCAACTGATTTTGTGGTCTTAATGATTAATTGACTTACTTTTCTGTTTTTCCTATAGAATATTATTAGACAATTATATAGACAGGCATCTCTGCCAACTTCCTGGATCAAATTCAACCACCAGGCGTCCCTCTTCACAGTTACATTTCCCCATACCTTTGGGTATTGAGGAAGTCAATGTATTATTGACATCTGTCACCAGGGGTTGCTGTTTGCTATTAATTCCTTCTATAAGTCTAACAGCAAAATTCCAAATATAAAACAGTCTACATTTATACATGGATATACTTCAAGCATTTCTCTTGTAGACATTTGCTCCAAAATTTGACAGATCACAGTGAAATGTATTGATCGTATACAGGGTCAGCTAATAGACTTTCATCCATGACAACAGTGGCCACATTCTAAAATGGAAAATATTTCTATTCCTTTTGTGATCCCCAATTTATTTAATGGCTTTAAAGGGAGGAAGATTTATACAGATGTGTAACTGTGAAAGTGAGTCAGGGAAAGAAGAGAAAAAATTTCTGGAGTAGCTCAACAGGTGCAATAACAATAGCAATAATATTATAAACAATATAATAAGACTTCTATACCACTTCACAGTGCTTTACAACTCTCTCTAAATGGTTTACAGAGTCAGCCTATTGCCCCCCAACCATCTGGGTCCTCATTTTACCTGCCTCGAAAAGATGGAAGGCTGAGTCAACCTTGAACCATTGAGAATTGAACTGCTGAACTGCAGCCAGCAGTCAGCAGAAGTAGCTTGCAGTACTGCATTCTAACCACTGCACCACCATAGCTCATTAGTATAATTAGCTGTTCTGAAATATAAGCCCTTCCTGCATCATGCTAAAGGCTCAAATAGTCCAGGATTTTCTTTACAACTAGATACCAAGAGAAAGTCCACAAAAAGAGTGTAAATGCAGTAACTCTCTGACCCATATATGAATCAAAAAGAGAATCAAGCATTCTCTCTCTCTCCCTCCCTCCCCCCTCCCCCCCTCCTCTGCAGGTATACAATTTCATTAAAGGAAATAGTTAATAGAATAAAATAGAATATATAATTTTTTCTTAGCCAAATGTAATTGAACACTCAAGAAATTTGTTCATCCACCTGCACTTGTTTGGGTGTCCAATCACACACACAAAATTTGTATGTCCAATCACACACAAAAGTATATGGTCCTGTTGATGCTACCTATTTTGTCCTGGTCATTATCTTTGTTGTATTGGGAAAAAGGAAAAGTGTGTCAGGACAATTTGGAGTTCCCCAATTCACCAAGAGACACTGCCCAAGAAGTGGGCCAAGCCAAAGGTTGCCTCCCCACCAGATGAAAAATTTCTAAAAGGCATGACAGGTCGATGAAGGCATTCTTGTTTCATCCTTCTTCTTTTTCCACATGGGATATTGACCCCAAGATGGCTTTAGTTCAAGAAGCGAAGTGGTTTTTGAAAAGAAAAGAACACTTTCATCTTACAGTATTTGTCTCTTGTTGCATCTATAATACCAGCACAGATTTTTTTCCCTGAAATCCTTTCATGATCAGCAAAGTCTTTCCATGGTCACAGGACACAACACAAAATAGGGGCAGGAAACATGGTGGATTCATTGCATGTGTTTAAGTGAATATTAAATAGCCATCAGAATTTAGTTTGAATTCCTGTTCTAAATGAGCATGGAATCCTTGACCAATCCTTATAAATCTGTTTTCTGAATCTTGGCTAGAGAAATTGAATTTTATTTATCTATACAGCTCAAACATCAATATTCCAGGCATTTAAATTGATCAAACTATGATGGCATATCATATTGACACTAAGTAAATGGAAGTAGCTTTTCTTTTTTACATTTTTAATATCTACGTAAACATGTTTTAGATAGATAGATAGATAGATAGATAGATAGATAGATAGATAGATAGATAGATAGATAG
>BLBF01000055.1:21442731-21509109 GCA_015471245.1 Laticauda colubrina | reverse complement strand
TAGATAGATAGATAGATAGATAGATAGATAGATAGATAGATAGATAGTCTTTTCAGTATCCGTTTAAAAGCCTTGCAATAAAAATTGAGTTTAAACAATGTAAAATTATTGAACTAAAATACTGAAATGCTTAAAACCTATGCTTGTTTAAAGCTCTTTCATACGAATTCTATCATAAAATGCTGGAATTTCCTCACTTTGTTTTTGTGCTCTCAGTTTCAGATGCTTTTGATTATTGTACTGCTTAATCTATTATATGGCTCATTAGATGGATGCATGAAAAGGTTAATCTTTAGCATTACTGGAGACAAAGGAATAAGCTGTTGCTTGGAATAATTTGGTTGGGAAAGGAAGGATTTTTCTGATATTGGCAAGAGTTGCAAACAAATCATACTGAACTAAAATAGGATTAAGTAATCTGGGGTTCTGTATTTTGGGTGAACCCAAACCAACCAATGACTTAACATGTTGAATGAGCCATATGTCTATATTGTGGCTCATGGTTATTGTTTGTCTGCAATAATAACATGATTGGAACTATTATCATTTGTTAACCTAGGTTTAGAATTTCATGAGTGGTGTGTCAAATTCAATGTCATTGAGGGTCACACCATGGTTGTGTTTGACCTCAGGGGGCCGAGGTCAAACACTGGGTGTGGCTGGGGTGGGCATGGCCAGAGTGGGCATGGCCACTGGCCCTTTGCCAGTGAAAATGGAACCTGGGAGGGCCATATGCATGACCCTTTCGGGCTCCATTTTTTTGCTGACAAATGGCTGCAAGAAGCCATAGCAACTGAAAATGGAGCCCAGGAAGGCCACACATGGCCCTTGTGAGCTCCATTTTCACTGGCAGAGGTATTGTGGGTTCATCCTTCACTGTTTCCAGGGTGGCTTCATGGGCCAGATCTAAGTACCCTGTGGGCTGGATCCCGCCCATGGGTCTTGAGTTTTACACCTCTGAATTATATGAACACACTCTATACTGTATAGGAAACATCTCCTTCAATCCCCTTTTCCTACCTTATTCCACTCTTCCAGAAATCCTCGAATGTACTTTTCTCCTGTCCTTATATAGGGCCAATGATTTTTGCCTCGGTATGGTAGGAATTTAGTTTTTTAAACAAATATAATCGGAGTTGTAGTCCAGCACATCTGGAAAATTCTAATTTGAAGACAGGTGTTTTCATACATGCTTACAGTTAATGCTTAACAATGGGACCTTTCCCAAGTGTAGGAAATGGAAGCTTAAGGAATTGGTTACTTTGCCAATTCTTATCTGAGCTGACCTGATCTTAAAAATACATCTACCAGGAATTATTTATCACTATATTTATATTTTCCAAAACTTCTGACTTTCTGTTTAGTCCCCAAAATAGATTTTTAGGGCAGCCCAATCACTGGATAATATTGACAGAATTTTTTTTCCCACAGTGATGCTATTTTTGGGGGGTGAAAGGGAGAAAAAGAAGAAAAAATAATCAGAACAATGGCTTTACTTGTACATTTGGCACTCAGCAGTGCTTCTTCACAGTGGGAGCATCGCTTGAAGCTATTATGCTTTTTGAGATATGTTTTAAAAAGAGATAGAGGCAGAATAAGTTAATATTTATTCTAATTATTATTCCAAGTGAATAAGAAAATCTTTCCATTCTGGATCCGATGGTCCTTTCTCTTTTGTTTAATTTTTTTTCATCACTTTCATTCCATATTTTTTATTTTTGCCCTATACAGGTAATCCTCAACATACAACAGTTCATTTAGTGACACTGAATAACACTGAAAAAAGTGACTTATGACCATTATTTACACAATCTTTGCAATGTCCCCATGGCCACATGACCACAATTCAGATGCTTGGCAACTGTTTCATATTTATGATGGTTGCAGTATTCTGGGGTCATGTGATCCCCTTTTGTGATCTTCTGACAAGCAAAGTCAGAAGCCAGATTCACTTAACAACCATGTTACTAGCCTTACAATGGCAGTGATTCACTTAACAACAGTGGCAAGAAAATTTGTAAAATGTTTCACTTAGCAACATACATTTTGGGCTCGATTGTGGTCAGTAGTTGAGGACTACCTCTACAGGCACCTCACATAAACATGAAGAGGAGAATGTCTCACTTGGTTAAGTTTTGTGTGGCTGGCACATTTAGGAAACCAAATCACTTAGTTTTCTGGAAATATCTTCATTGTGAATAAGATAAAGGTAAAGGTTCCCTTCGCACATATGTGCTAGGCATTTCCTGCTCTAGGGGGTGTGCTCATCTCCGTTACAAAGCCGAAGGGCTAGCGCTGTCCGAAGATGTCTCAGTGGTCATGTGGCCGGCATGACGAAATGCCAAAGATGCATGGAACACTGTTACCTTCCCATCAAAATAGTCAATATTTTTCTACTTGCATTTTTACATGCTTTCGAACTGCTAGGTTGGCAGAAGCTGGGACAAGTAACGGGAGCTTATTCCATTACTCCATTATGGCACTAGAGATTCGAACCGCCAAACTGTCAACCTTTCTGATCAACAAGCTCAGCATCTTAGCCTTTGTACTCAGATAGATGGAACAAAATCTTGAAAGCCTGTCAAAATAATGTTCAGATCAATTTATAGCTGGTGCAATTAAAACAAAGAAGGCCATGTCACACTGCCCAACAGATGCAAAAAGGACACAACGGACGAGCAAAATGTTCCATCCGTTGTTATCCGCTCTCAAAAGGGGCAAAAATTTGCATAAGCAGAGTAGATAACACGGAAAGGAATGGATGTGGGGAGGACGCAGAGCGGATGTATAGAGGATGCGTAGAGGATGCATAGAGGATGCAGAGCGGATGCGTAGAGGATGCAGAGCGGATGCAGAGCGGATGCGTAGAGGATGCGTAGAGGATGCAGAGCGGATGTGTAGAGGATGCAGAGTGGATGCAGAGCGGATGTGTAGAGGATGCAGAGTGGATGCAGAGCGGATGCAGAGCGGATGAGCTGCATCTGCTTTCATCATTTCTCCATCTGTGCTACTAACGCTGCGCGTCCGTTCTGCTTCCTCCCTGCGTCCATTTACCGCTGGAACGGATTTGAGTTGTGCGGATGTACAGTGGATGCCTAGCAGATATAGTAGATGCGTAATGGATGCAGAATGGATGTCCCCCGTATGCCTAGGATGCAGAACAGATGCATTGGATACATTTTCCGCTCAAAAGTTTTGGGCAGCTCAAAACTTTCTGAGCGGATGAAACGTCAATAAACGGATGCTGGACGGATAGAGAGGAAGCTAAACGGAGGCAGTGAGTACATCGCGTTAACCAACGGATGGCAAGCTTTTTTGTCCATTTTACATCCTCTTTGCATCCGTTGGTGCAGTGTGACATGGGCTTTACTCTGCATCTATATCTCACATTTCCCCCTCGTTTGGACTAAAGATTATTTTTTCAATAATTATCCAAGTCTCTCCTGTTATACTTTTTTTTCCTTCTTCATGTCCTGAGGGTCTGTTAGGCACATCATTATATTCTTACACTGTTATAAATTTGCATCCTTATTTGAGAATGCTAATGCTCTTTTGGGTTACACAATATGACTTAGGCAATGTGGCTTAGACATTGTGACAAGCAATACAGCTGCTGTTTATAAAGAAGAGATAACCTTTCAATATTCTCTTCCTCTCTCTGTGTAATTTGTATTAAAGATTTTGATTAAAATAAGGACGAATTACTATAAACTAAATGTATATAAAAAGAATAGGAAGAAAGAATAAGTGCAAGAAAAAAGGAAAAAAGTAGAAAGAGAAAAAGGAACATAATAAAAAGAAAACAAATATATTAAAAAGTGACTTCCAACTTCATTACAAGGTATTTCTTTATTCCATATCCCATCTCTTAAAGATAAAGGTAAAAGTTTATTCTGTCTAGATGTGTTGACTTTAGGGAGTAGTGCTCATTTCCATTTCTTAGCCAAGGGAACCAGCATTGTCCAAAGACATTTCCATGATCATGTGACTGGCATGACTATACATCAAAGTGCATGGAACATTGTTACCTTCCTACCAAAGTGGTGCCTATTTATCTACTCACATTTTCATGCTTTTGAACTGCTGCTGAGAAGGAGTTGGGACAAGTAATGGGAGCTCACACCCTTGTGTGGTGCTCAGATCTCAAACTCAAGCTGCCAGCTTTCCAGCTAATAAGCTCAGTATCTTTAACCACTGAGCCATCGTGCCCCCTTCCCATCTCTTAATTATAAACAAATCCATAAAACAACAACTTTTTAATCCTAGAATCAGCAAAAAATCTGTAGAATTGCGTGAAAAAGTTTTATTTTACTCTGGATCAAATAAACCAATTTTATGTCATTATGTAACAGTCTTAATCTTTAATTCAATCACAAGTTGTGATAGAATTTAATTTTTGTTCAATTCTTTATCCCATAACACAGACTTCTTCAATGATTTTACAAACATCGTTACTAAATCCATTAAGAAAATTTTCAAGGTCATTCTCTAAGTTTGTCACTGCTTTTCCCTTTTAATTTTTAAATTTTAAGCCTGTTTCGTTTGTATATCAAATAAAGCATCCTTTTCCAAATCATTCTCTTGGCCTGTCATTTGTGGGTCTGCTTTAAGTACTTTCTATGTTTTGTCAGACAAAATTTGCTCCATATCCATCATTCTCTCCTTAACATCTTTTGGACTTCATTTATCCATAGAGGTAATCATCATTGCTAACACTGTTGATATTGTGGCTGCTAAATTTTGGCTCAATTCTTGAAACATCTCCTTTGATATTTTTCTTATGATATTTGTGCCATTTTATAAGATCCAGTGCCAAATAACACTAAAAGCAGACTTGTATTTTTCCCTTGTCATCTGCTACATTTCTATTTAGAATCTTTAGTCTTCTCTCTTGTCCAGTTTCTACAATCATAAAATTGTTTTTCTTTGTTGTGACTTAAAACAGCCAAGGCAGTCAAACTAAATCTGATTCCCATGAGAAGGCATTTTTTAATAGCTAATTCTAAAATCTTATAGCAAAAGTGAATGTTTCAAATTTATTTGGATCCTTAATCCATTTATAACTTTCTTAGATTAAAATTTTATTTAGCTTTTTGCTGTTTATTGCAAATTGTTTAAGTACTTAACCTTATAATTATTCTTTTGTTCAGAGTTGAAGCTAAACTAACACGGTGACTTTTCAAACTTGTCATTCTGAAGGTTTCTAATTGCTTTAGGATAGTAATTGGCAATTTCCAAAAATGATTAGAAAGTGAACTTAGTGCCCTTTCAAAGGCTCTGCTGTGGCTCCAAGCCAAACAGTTAATCCCTTAATTTACAGATGCTCAAACCTGCAGAAAACAGCTGTCCTATGATCTTCTTGTAAAGAACATGTCACACTGCACCAACGGATGGAAAGAGGATGTAAAATGGAGAGAAACACTTGCCATCCGTTGGTTAATGCGATTCATCGGTTCTGTACTCACTGACTCCGTTTTTCATCCTCTCTATCTGTCCAGCATCCGTCGACTGAGGTTCCATCCGCTCAAAAAGTTTTGAGCTGCTCAAAACTTTTTGAGTGGAAAATGTATCCAACGCGTCCGTTCTGCATCCACAACGCATACGGGGAACATCCGTTCTACATCCGTCGTAATCCGTTATGCGTCTGCTATATCTGCTAGGCATCTGCTGCGCATCCATGCAACTCAAATCCGCTCCAGTGGAAAACGGACACAGGGAGGAAGTGAAACGGACGTGGAACGGATGCAAAGCATTAGTAGCATGGACGGAGAAAGGATGAAAGCGGATGCAGCTCGCAAAGAAAGCATTTAAAATGGAAAAAATGTTCACAGAGGGGACCTATCTCGGATATTTTAGGATGTCTGCAGGATGCCTAGAGGATGCAAAAGGACACCTAGTGGAAAACCTATATTTCCTATAAAAAGGGAGAGGAACTCACCTGGATCTCACTTTCAGTCCAGCAGCCCTGCTGTGCAGACCTCTGCAGCCTTCATCTGGCTCTTGCTCTTCCACAGCATCCATTGATGTCCACCATGGATCATAATACTGTCCTTTTGGTAGCCACTATCGTTCTGCAACAGTGCGAAGCCATCTACAGGCTCTTTCAACTGTTCTACGGGAAGAAAAGGAGGCGGCCAAGAAGTGTCAGGATCCAAAGATGGATCAGGAGAAGAGCAGAGTACAGACTGTACAACAAGCTGATGGTGGAGCTGAGGAATGAAGACTCTCGTGCATTCCAGAACTTCATGAGGATGCCTCCAGCCATGTTTGACAAAGTTGTGGAGCGGCTGAGACCCAGGTTGACCAAGGCAAACACCAACTTCTGGCCCAGCCTGGACCCTGGGCTCAAGGTGGCACTCACTTTGCACCACCTGGCCTCAGGGACAACCTACAGGAGCATGCAGTACGGCTGGAGGGTGCCACACAACACCATCAGCATTGTGGTCAGAGTAGTGGTGCAGGCCATCATCGAAGAATACCTGAAGGAGCTCCTCCAGTGCCCCTTCACTGAAGAAGGCTGGAAGAAAGTTGCAGAGCAGTGGTATCAGAGGTGGAATTTCCCCCACACCGTTGGAGCCATAGATGGCAAGCACGTGGCCTGAAAAGCTTCAGCCAAGTCGGGGTCCACTTATTTCAACTCCAAGGGCTTCTTCAGCATCATCCTCTTCACCATGGTCGATGCTGACTACAAGTTCATGTACATCAATGCTTCAGGCAATGGGTCAGCTTCAGATGCCCAGGTATACAACGCTAGTGACCTCAAGGAGGGGCTGGAACGCAACCTCATCATGGGCTTCCCAGATCCAGACCCCCTGCCCAACGACACGCAAGATGTGCCCTACTTCATTGTGGGGGATGTAGCCTTCTCCCTCAGAACCTACCTCATGAAACCATACGCTTCCAGACTCCTCACCCATGAAGAGAGGATCTTCAACTACAGGCTGTCCAGGGCAAGGCGGGTGGTGGAGAATGCCTTTGTCATCCTGGCCAACAGGTTCCAGGTACTTCTCACCACCATGCAGCATCGTCCAGAGACTGTGAGGAGGATTGTGGAAGCTTGCTGCATCCTGCACAATCTCATGTGCACCCGCTACCCAGTCTTGCAGAACAGGCTCGTGGACCTCCAACAAGGCAATGGGGACATGAAGCCTGGTGAATGGAGGCAAGGGCGAAACCTGATAGACACTAGGATGTGCAAGGCCCCAACAGAGCTTCACGTGAAGGGAAGAAGCAGCGCAAACTCCTGAGACACTGGTGCAACTCTCCAGTGGCAAGACAGGATGATAGATGATGAATGGATGCTTCCTTCAGCCTGTCTCATCACACTGATGAGATTGGGCCATGTATGTTGGGTGGACCTACAATGAACAGGGCATTTAATAAAGAGTTGTGTTTATGGTGATATGTGTGGATGATTGATTACATTATTATTGATAATAAAGGGCCATAGGTGTGGTACCTCGGAGGGTGGACCATACAGTCCCACTATGCTTGCACTGGAGGTTTATGTATCCCACAGCTATTACCCATCCCAAAGTTATCCCTCCCCATACCACAGGTATCCCTGCCCATCCCACTGCTATCTTACCCATCCCACAAGCATGCAAAGGCTTAAACCATTTCTAAAAGTTTCCACTAAGACTTTATTGACAAAAATAAATGAAGCAAGTGTGTGAAGCAAAGATAATCTTTATTGATAACAAGCTGTAAAAGAAAAATGACCCAAGTGAAGTGTCCAAAGCAAAAATAAAGTCAACAGGTAGCCACCCAGTCTCTGGCACTCTTCTTGGTCACTCTGAGGCGTGCCCAGTCTCAGGGGTGAAGGGTCCAGGTGCTGTGGAGGTGGCTGCTGCTGAGACAGCTGGCTCAGCCCTGTGATGTTAAGAGCCCCTTCCTCCATGTCTTGGGGTGTCAGCCACAACACTGATGACAGATGTAGTGAGGCCGGGCTTGGCTGTGGGGTGGAGGAAGGAGCAGTGTAGTGGGGCTGTCTGGTCTCTAGCTGGGTGAGGACTGGCATGGGTGGCATCTGTGGCGTGGGTGGCATCTGTGGCGTGGCTGTTATCGGTTGCGTGGGTGGTATCGGTGGCATCAGTGGCACCAGTGGTGTCCGATGTACCTGTGCCTGGACTGGGAAGGGCTGCCTGTGCTGCTGGACCTCCTGGTAGCCGTAGCCTTGGTAGGTGAGGGCCTGTGGAAAGCCTTGGAAGGGCAGTGATATCACCTGGGGTGGAGGAGCAGGCCTGGACTGGGTGGGAGCAGGTTCATTTTGGTCTGGAGGGTTGTGAAGAAGATCGGTGATCCTGTCCTTCACCTGGTACTGGGGTTCTGACATGTTCATGTGGGTCTGGTTGACATAGGTGAGGAAGGGCTTGCAGTTGGAGGATGGGACGTCGGTGTGTACCAGCTGAGAGAGGAGATCTATGCTGGTCCTGATGGTGTCTCTTTTCTCCAGCAGGACAGTGTGGCTCTGCCCCTCCGGTCTGCCTCTCTGCCTTTCTGTGGAGGTGGATCTGGGGGTGGATACGGATTGGGCTGTGGTGGAAGTGCCATCTCCTTTTTCCCACTGCATCAGGGGATCCTCCACGCACTCCGCCACGGGTAGTACAGCTGTTGGGGGGGTCTCCGTCGTGGCACGCTCCACAGATACCTGCCTGGACACAGGAGCTGACTCTCTGCCAGAAGAGGACTGGCTCTCAGTAGGCTGCCTGAGAGAGAGGGTTGTGAGAGGGGCTGCTCCTCGGTGGCGGATCTCACCCTCCAAGAAGCTGCACTTGGCCATGACGTAGGTCTTTCTGTCTGTCAGCTTGATCGCGGCCTGGCCAGATTTCTTGAGGTGCAGCTTCCCATACCAATTGTGCGTGTGCTTCTACCAGCCGAGGAGTTCCTCTGAAGTGTAGCCCAGGCTCTCCGCCTTCTCTCTCCAAGCAGCCTGCTTCCTCTTGGTGTCTCGATAGAGCCTGTGTCCCTTCCACCAAAGATATTCATTCTCCCTCAGCCACTCCAGCACCTCCTCCTCGTGTTCCTCTTCTATGGTGTATTGCCTCCTCTCCCGTTCACGCGTCTGCCTCTTCCTCCCTTTGGCAGGGCCATATGGGCCCTCATCAGAGGGGCTTCGAGGTTGTAGGGGCTGCTCCTCCACACCACCATCACCAGCAGCAGCAGCAACAACAGGAGCAGCAAAAGCAGGACCAGCAGGACCAGCAGGATCAGCAGCAACAGCAGCACCAGGAGCAGGAGCAGGAGCACCAGTAGCACCAGTAGGACAAGGAGCAGTACCAGCAGCACCAGCAGGACCAGGAGCACCAGCAGGACCAGCAGGACCAGGAGCAGCACCAGCAGAGTAAGCGCCAGCAGAAGCCCCAGCACCAGGAGCAGCGCCAGCAGAGTAAGCCCCAGCAGAAGCCCCAGCACCAGGAGCAGCACCAGCAGAGTAAGCACCAGCAGAAGCACCAGCACCAGGAGCAGCGCCAGCAGAGTAAGCACCAGCAGAAGCACCAGCACCAGGAGCAGTGCCAGCAGAGTAAGCACCAGCAGAAGCACCATCACCAGAAGCAGCATCAGCAGAGTAAGCACCAGCAGAAGCACCACCACCAGAAACAGCATCAGCAGAAGCACCACCTCCAGAAGAAGCATCAGCAGAAGCCCTAGCACCAGAAGATCAAGCCCGGGCAGCAGAAGCCCCAGTAGAAGCAGAGTCAGGGCCAGGGGGTGGGAGGGTGGCCCTGTCCCTCTTGCCAGGGCTGGCAGCAGATGGCAGAGGCTTCCGTTTCTTCCCCATGGTTGCTGGCTGGCTGGCTGGCTGGCTGGCTGGCTGGCTGGCTGGCAAGCTTTGTCTGGAAGCAGGTCTTTCCTCTGAATGGTGACCTGCTTGCGAGCTGCTTCCCTTTATGTCCACGGGGCTGACACAATGCATCCTCCCCGCATGCGCAGTGAATGCTAGGCATCCTCTAGGCATCCGCTAGGCTTCCGCTCTGCATCTGCTTCATTCGCTCTGCATCCGCTCTGCATCTGCTTCATCCGCTCTGCATCCGCTCTGCATCCACTCTTTCTGTTCCACGTCCGTTTTGCTGTGCTCCCCCGGAAGCCTTGCGGATATGTCATCCGCTTCCATCCGCTTCCATCCACTAGGCTTCCGTGGAGCATCCTCTTTCCATCCGCCCTATGTCCTCCCCCTGTCCGTTCCTTTCCGTGTTGTCCGCTCTGGTTATGCAAATTCGGGGCACTTTTGAGAGCGGATAACAACGGATGGAACATTTTGCTCATCCGCTGTATCCTTTTTACAAACATTTTGCATCCGTCGGCCAGTGTGATAGGGCCTTTAAATGCAGCTGGCAAGAGCACATCATCTCACATTCTTTCCTTGTCTATTCACTGGTTCTTTGATTAATGACTTGCTTTCATGGAGAAATCTTCAGTTTTCCACTTCCTCCAGAAGTCCACAGAACGTTCCAAGATTTCAAAAAATTGCTCACTCTTGTCTTCAAATAAGGCTTCCCTTTAACTTTCCTAATCAAAATGTTTCTATCCAATCAGTTATACAGTTTAAATAAGGATTCTTTTGCCCCTTGAAACTGGTAGGAGGTGGTTTTTTTTTGTTGTGAAGATGCGAGGATGGTTATCAAATAAAGGAATAAAGAAAAGGAAATATAACAATATAAAAACAAATCTTTATCAGAATCAATCATTGGAAGATTTATAAGCTATTGTTATTTGTGAAGAATAAAAGAAGCAAGAAAAAGAATTGTGATATGAATGTCCTGCAGTTTGATCACCAGTAATGATGTTTTGAATCCTTGCAGGTATTTTAGAGACAAAAAAACTTATTTTTGAATTGGTTCCACAATGAATCATATCTGAGCATAACCATGATAGAGCTCCCATGATAGATATTAGTCATCAGATGCAAGGCCAGTTATCAAAAAAAGGAATATAGAAAAGATAATATAGCAATATAAAAACAAATTTCTCAGAACTAACCACCAAAGGGTTCACATTTCTCCATTATTATAAAGAATAAAGGAGTCAAGAAAAAGAATAAGAAATTATTCTTGCTTGCTTCCTTCAATTTATTTTTGTTTGAAGAATTATTTTAAAAATTGGTTTCATCTTATTGCTTAAAGAATTATTTGAACAATAGGTGAAATTATCAATTCTTAATAGCAGCTATATATTGATTTTTCAGCAATGACTCAGAAATTACATCACTTTGTTTTTAAGTGGAGGGATTCCAAAACAGAACAATGTCCTACACCATGATATATAGTAAAAAGGGGATCCATTGAAAGGCATTGTCAACTTTGAAACAGGTCAGGCCTGCCGCAGCCATCTTTTCTTTTCTCAGATTGCCACACAGTGTGGGAGGGGTGAAGTCTGGAAAGTCAGATCAGACAGCAACAACAGATCATTCTGTGGGAACCAAGGTCATCTCAACAGGTGCTGGCCAGAGATTGGAGGGAGTTGCCAAGGAGATGACAGAACACCTAATTGGATAATGTGACCTGTGAAGGAGGGAATTATCTATTCTTTAATTATACTGAAACCACGGGAACTATTTAGAACTGGTTTTGTTTTCATTTGTGTTGAAACAATGTACTCAATAAAACAGTTCTTGGAGAAAGCTGAAAGTCTTGGAGTGCTGAATTGGTTGGGTTCATCATTCAGAACCTTGACAAGTTGACAGGCATTTTTCCAAATTCCTGCAAACTTTGAGTCAATTCCCCTCTTTTGCTTGGCCTGGTGAGACATGGATATCTAAGGCATAGTGCAGGATATATCAGGTGCAAAGGATCAGAACCATTCACTGTTTCAGTTCAAAAAATGTATTGTTCAAGGCTGTACATAAACATCTAATCAACTAAAGTTTAATACTAAATTGTCAACAGACAACGGGCAACAGAATTCAAAAGTGATTGGACTTGGATCATTTGTGAGAATATAAAAACTCTAAGCTGATGACATGCTTGACTCTTCCTCCCAGCCTTCTACCTCCTCTTCTCCTACATGAAAAGGATAGGCAATTCATAGTATGTGTACTACAGAAACCTTACCCAACTTTTATAGCCCTTGGATCTCATAAAAATAATATGCTATAATATTCTAATAATTAGAATATCACAATTGTGATTCAATTGAACAAAGTTCAAAACATATGAAAATTTTCATTGTTCGGCTGTTTTCATCTGTTGGTGAAAATACATGCGGTGCTGCCAAACTATCTCAACTTTCTACTTTAGGAAACTTGAGAAAACGTGAACTCTAAAAAGGAGGTGCATCTTCAAGAAACACCAACTGTTGTTGAAAATGACAAACGTGTCACAGTCTTTTTTTTTTCCCTTCTCTGAAGTCAGGTTATTATATTGAGAACATTTCTATTCATGTATCAGGAAGGCAGTGATATACCTTGAAGATATAGTGACACCATAATATAATGATATTTTACTGGAGAAAAGAGAAAGTGGATGTGCAGATCTAGTTGGTAAGTTTGGATAGGTTACATGAATATGCAAGTGGATTTCAATCCACTAATAGTTATAGGATAAGTAACTTGTAAAAAAAAAAGATGGATAATTAAGAGTAGATGGTAGGAAAAGCCCTTGAATTACTCTCTGACCAATTAGAAGAGAATTGCAACAAGATCCAGGATGATCAATTGCAGTTTATTCAATAAATAATTCATAGTGTAACACACAATGTACTTCTTGATTTATATCTTTAACACCTATCAATGAATGTTGGGGTTTTGATTAATTGTGCCTCAGGAAATTTAGTCATGTCTAATAATGACAGAAGCAATCTATATCCTTCCAAAACTCTCGTTCCTGGCAGAAATGATGCATCATAAAGCATCATAGTAACTCAAATAGGGTAATTTACAGAACCTGTTCAAAATCTGGAACCCATAATCCTCCCCCCCCCCAATGGATTTTAAATTTGGCAAATTTGATAAACCATGTTATGACATAAATCATAAAACATTTTACGACATAAAACCAAAATGATATAGAAATTCCCTGTGCTAAAGTTTGTATCCCAGCATTACCAGTGAAGGCAGTACAATTTTTTAAGGTTAAAAATCTTAATTTTTAAGATTTTTAAACAACATTTTCAGGTAACATTAGAAGCTTTGTCAAGGAACTGAAGAATCTAGCAAGAAAATATCTTTAAATAATAACTCAAGAGATCATAGGTTGTCTACTCTATATACTACTAAAATTCTCATTCCCATAATTTTTAACCAGATGAAATGGTGCACCATAAGGGTAACAATTTTTAACCAAGATGCCTCCAATGGGCTAACTTACAGAATGTATCAAAAATTTGGAATCCATTAGCCCCATGGAATTGAAATTTGGCAAATTTCCGATAATATTTTATTACATAAATTTTTCATAAAAGTTTTATGACATAATCCAAGATGTTATAAAACATTTCATATGGACAACTAATGTTTGATTGCACTGTACACTTCAACATGGGCTAGTTTCAAGGCAGATGCATCTATGAATATCTCCTTGAATGTTTAAGAACTTTTTCAATGATGGCAATACATTAAAAAATCTTCCATTGTTGAAGGTATTGAGGTATCTCATAAGAAAATATTTCTGAAACAATGACCCAATGATGTCATTGTAGTGGTTAATGTCTAGTAGTGGTTAATGTTCTGGGCTTGGACCAGTGACAAGAAGATGCAAGTCCTTTTCCTACTATATCACTTGAGACTTGAGACTCACTATATCACTTGAGACTTTCAAGAAGAGATTGGACTGCCATTTGTCAGAAATGGTGTAGGGTCTCCCGCTTGGGCAGGGGATTGGACTAGATGACCTACAAGGTCCCTTCCAACTCTGATTATCTGTTAAATCTGTTCCTCAACCATTTCTCTCTCAGCCTAATCTATCATATAGGATTATTACTGTGGAAATAAAATGAAGATAAAGGAGACCTCAAAGAAAGGGGGAAAAGATATGCAACCAATAAGCTAAAACAACCTCCAGTTCTTCCAGTGCCTGCTTCTTCATCAGTCTAGTAGGCGTCCATATCTGGGCTGCAGAGATAGAGAAGACCTTTGTATTGGCAGTAAAGAGATATTAACAATTTAACTCTTCCTTGCCATTTAGTGATTGTTTGGATCTTTACATGCTATTGACCAATGTGGCTACCATCTGCACAACCTCAAATATATTGTTCAAGCTTTGCAGTCCCAGTGAGAATCAGCATTCTTACATATTGTCTGTGTCAGCATCATTCAGAATGCTGAGCCATTTATTGCTCCTAATGGAAAATAACAAAATCTGATTAATCCAATGAATCAAGTTGTGCAGCATATTGTTGGAATTCTCCATTCCTTTTGCCAGGACATACAATACTACAGTGGTCTAGTTGCATCAGCAGGTTGGATCCAAGAACTGACATATTTTACAAGAAATGTGTGGAGCTTTTATGGAATCTGATACAATTCACCATTGTTTGTGTTCAAGCCAACCCAGTTCTTCTGCTTACTGAAAAAGAATAAATTTCAATGTATGTTTAATTTGATTTCCACAAAGTGTTAGTTATTATGTTTCTCTTCTGGGGGACAAGCTTTCAAATGGCTTCTTCTTTTAAGAAAAAATCATATATAAAGGGGCTGACATTAAAAAAAGTCAACCTATATCAATTCAGAACTATCTAATATTGCGACCACACTATTAAGGAAAAAATGCTGAATATTTAGATGTGGTACCCAACTGCACTGACTTTGGTTAGCTGAAGAAAGACCTCTGATTTAATCATAGCACACTTTATCATCATTTTACACTTTTCAATACTTACCGACAAAATTGGGTTGTTCTGATACTGCAAATGAGTAAAGATAATATTTGGACTTCTCCAAGACATATGTGGTTAATTTTTAAAAAAAGAAAAAATATCTTCTAAACAAGTTTCTGCTTCATTATAAATGCCCCATATACTACAATTTCTGTAGTTTCTCAGACGATTTCTTTCCCTATGAAAGAAGCTTCTGCTTTATTTTCAGGATGCTTGACATATTCCTTTTAATCTCTTTTGGTGCTTTTTAAAAAGTGTTACTAAGGGTTGCTACTTCTGACATTCTCTTTAGTTACATAGCTTTTACTCACACTGATGTCTGTCTGATGTCCATATTTCCCCATTTGAACAGAGACATGGGATGAGTTTTCATGGATTTAAAAAAAAAAACACTGTGAGAAATCAGGAGACTGAAGGCCACAATGAATTTCACAATAAAAGAAGGGACATTAACTGCATTAATGCATTTGCTGCATTACTTAAAACAAAATGCAAAAAAAAATGCATTCTACTCATAAGTACTTTAATGAATTTCTCCTTTTGGAAAAAAAAATTAAAGCAAATCAGACTTGAGTATGAAAAAAGTGAGAATAAGTTGCATTGTTAATTTGGTGATAAAGAAGCTCTTCGGTTCCATCAAATAGCAAGAGTTATTGACTTTTCCTGACAGATTTGGCAAATTATTTATTTATTTATTTGATCACTTACAAGATAATAGGTGTAAGTATAAACATGACTAAGAATACAGGAAATAGGTACGAATAAATGGGAACAATAGGACAGGGACTCGGCACAATTGTGTTCTTATGCATGCCCCTTACAGACCTCTTAGGAATGAGGTGAAGTTTTGTTTGAGTCTCTTCTTGGCCCATTGTGTTAACTCCATGGAAGAAAACCATGAGTGAATAAACAAAAATAGGAACTTCCAAGGCGAAGGCTTTGACAGCAGAGTAAAAGAAGCTGAGGTTAAGATTCCAGTTCCTTAATCCTTGGTCAAAATCCCCAATTCTGAGTTTTCCTGTTTTGACTTCATTTTTAATCCAAGATGAGTTTCAGAAATGTAAACTTTGGGGTCCTCACAGTTCCATGTATGTCACTGTTACATATTTTAATTGCATCAAATGAAATTTACAAATATAGTCCACCTTGCTGAAACAGCATTAGAGATAAGGGTAGAAGCTCATATTAGGTTCCATAAAAAAATTTCTGTCTACTTAAAAAAAGAAAAGAAAGGAAATGTCTGTCATTTCTTTATTTTTGACCAAATTAATTGACATCTATCGATATATTTTGCCATTTGATTTGGATAACATCTGCAAAATTTCAAAGCAATTGTTTTTTGTGTGGTTATTTGGGAGGAATTGTTAAAGTTTGGAAGTAGTAAAGCAAAATGTTTGTTTCCCCTTTTCCAATATTATTTGGAGGGAAAGTGGCTCCACACATATTCTATTCTTGCATATCTTTCACACCAGTGTTTCAGATTAGTCAGAATACTGGAGAGAACAAAGTAGCTTGTCAAATTTAATTCCATGTATGAGTTTTGTGGTTGGGACATTGCATTGCTGAGGATGGCTCTGGCATCCACAAGAGTAGATCTGTTGCTAAGGTTGGCATCTTATCCTGATTCATTTCATTCCTATAAAACATGCTGGGACTTCCTATTGGGGGAGGCTGTATTGTTGGAGAAACAGGGTAGAATAGAGCATTTGTGGCAAAGATGTAGAATGGGCTGCTAATCTGCATAGTGAACACATTCCAACGATTCCCCAGTGAGAAGAAAACAATGGCAGGTAACTCAAAGCATTTGTGGGTGCAGGTATGTGTTTTCAGAGCCATGCAGCATCTTCTCATTTGCCCTCCATTGCTGGACTATGGCTTTTTCTCCAAGAGCTAACTGATATTTTTGGGGGGTCCTCCACCAGCTAATCCTTGAGACAAACACTTGCATGCCAAGCATAATTTGCTGTTGATATAAGAAAAGTCTACATCATAATTGAGTCTCTCCTTTCCCTCCATTTCTTCCCACACTATTAATATCCTTTAAAAAAAACTGGGGAGAGAAGTATATCTGGAAAATAACATTAAACATTTGCATAGGTGATGAAATACATCGCCCATTTTTAAATCACACATTTATTTTTAACATTTATTTTTCAGAGGGAGAAGGCAGGTATGGACAAAAATCTCCTTCCTGCAAAAAGCAAAACCCCACTAATTTCCTCTTTTCCTATGGCTGAAAGATGAATGGTGGTTTTGGCTGCTCCTTCTTGTTCCTATTCCAACCCATCCATCAGTTTTGAGTAGGTAAAAGTTCCCCTCGTACTTATATGCTAGTCGTTTCTGGCTCTAGGGGGCAGTGCTCATTTCCATTACAAACCCAACAAGCCAGCGCTGTCCAAAGATGTCTCCATGGTCATGTGGCCGACATGACTAAATGCCAAAGGTGCATGGAATGCTGTTACTTTCCCACCAAAGTGGTCCCTATTTTTCTACTTGCATTTTTACATGCTTTCGAACTGTTAGGTTGGCAGAAGCTGAGACAAGTAACTGGAGCTCACTCCATTACATGGCACTAGGGTTTCAAACCAGCGAACTGCTGACCATTCTAATTGACAAGCTCAGCATCTTAGGCACTGAGCCACCATGTCCCTAGTTTTGAGTAGACAAGTGAATAAACAGAAGTGACAACAAGGTCAGAGATTTTCTGAAGGTCAATAGTAAATCTCATAAAACCTATGGGCTTTAGAAGATAGGTGGCTATTCTTCTCCTGACTGGTTCTTTTACCTTGGCAATACTTCTACTGTAATCTTGGGGAACAAATGCTCCAACAAGAGGCTTTTCTGAAGTTTAGAAAAGTAAAAAAGGCTCTTCCAAAGTTTAGGTTTAGAAGCTAAATCCAAAACACTCATACCTGGAAGAAGCTATTAACTTAAGGTCTCTGTGACACACAATTCTAGTTGTCCACTTTATACTCAGCTTTAGGACTGCTGAAAGAATCCATCCATCATTTCCTACAGAAGACTGCAGCAGAGAATGACAGAATTGAAAAGGACTATTTATTTCATCAGGTCCTACCCTGTAAAAAGTGCAAAAACCACATTAAATTATGCCTGATAGAAGGTTCTTCAGCCATTCTTGAACAAAGTCAGTAAATGGGAGATCACCGCCACTTTAAACAATTGTTATTGTTGAATTGGTCTAACTACTACAACACTCCTAACACTCAATGACTAGTATATGTCACCCTGTAATTGAAATATATTATTCTACCCCCTGCATTCTAGAATACTTTCATCTTTCAAAACTCTTACCTCTTCTTTCCAGGAGCTTTCTCAGACCTAACCATATGTTGCTCTATTATGTTCTTGGTACTCTGTAAGTTTGGTTGCTAGCAAATGCTTCATTATTTAAGTAGGTAACACGATAGCTAACACTGATTATATTACCTAGATGGATAATTAAATGTTTATTAGCAAACAACCATGCTCAGAGAGCACCAAAAACTCCATACTTCAACCCTGAGCTACACATATTCTCACCTGTTGAATATGCAGTTCCTTTAATCTCTTCTTATAGGACTTAGTTTCCAGCCCCTTTTATCAACCTTGTTGACTTTCTTTACACCTTTCTCAGTTTTTCTGAATCCTTCTGAAAGATAGTTGGAATTGGGCATGGTATGCAAGGTAGACGCTGGCAGAATATAACAGAATTATTATTTTCAGTTATTTGGACATTCATAAAATTGCTATTGCTTTCTTGACAGCCATGCTACACTGCTAAATCATATTTGATCAACTATGATTTCAAGATCTTTTCCACACATACTATAACAAAGGTACCTCCTGCTTCAGAATTGTACATTTTTTCCAGGGTGCTATGTTTATCACTGTTACATTTCATTTTGTAATTTTCAGACTAATTCTTTTTTTTCCCCAAAAATTATATTGATTTTTAAAAGACAAACATATACAAATAAAACACATAACACAAAAACATAAAACATCTTTTTTGAAAGCAGCTTGATCCCGGGTTACATCTCTTCGTACAGACATAAATTCAAGTTCATGCTCACTTTTATATACTATTCCCTATCTTATTACCATTCAACATTTTCTATATAGCTTATCCCCTCTTTTCACTCTCTTAATTCTATTTTATTTATTTCATCTCAATTTAAATCATTATAGTTATATCCTTTGTTTCAGCTGTCTATTATGTTTTCTCATTAGCACAAAATTTCTCCTGTAATCATTGATTATAGTGTGACGCCTTTATATCTTTCCCCTAACTTTAACACTTAAAATAATACATAACTTTCATTCGGATTCTGCTTAGTACATTCTAAAGCTAAACACTATATTTAAAAAAAGAAAAAAATATATAAATATCTAATATAATTACAACAATAATCCATACCAATTGAACTCTATCATTAAGATTAATATTCATTTAAATCTTAAACATTTTATACCTTCCTTTTCAAGTATCATGCTTCTATGGGAACACTTATAAATTTTACGTAGTTGCTTCCCCCCCACTTCACTTATATTTTAAGACATTATGTAATTAAAATGTTCCCATTCCTTTTTAATTCAATTCTCTCATATTTCATTTCATTTATTTTGTTCAAAGGAGAAAAGATTTTCATCAAATTACATTGAATATTTTATCCCATTTTATAATCATATGTTGTTCCAAATTTTCTAACATTATTTCTAATACAAATACAACAATACAGTCTCAAGTATTTTTACAGAATCTCTTTTTCAGTTATATTTTCACCCATTATCTCTAAATAAGTCCTGTTTCTTTACAACTTATTTCAATCTTCGTCTTCATTTCCCTCTTCTATATTCCTCTTTTCTGTTGCTTTACTATTCATAAATCTTGAACATTTTATACATTCCTTTTCAAATAGGTATCATGCTTCTATGGGAACGTTTATATATTTTGCGTGGTTACTTCCCCCCCCCCCCATTTCACTTATATTTTAAAACGTTATGTAATTAAAATGTTCCCCTTCCTTCTTAATTCAATTCTCTCATATTTCATTTCATTTATTTTGTTCATAAAAAAAAAGAAATTTCCATTAAATTATTTAATTTCCATTAAATAAAGTTGAATATTTGATCACATTTTATAATCATATGTTGTTCCAAATTTTCTAACATTATTTCTAATACAAATACAATAATACAAATCTTATGTACTTTTGCAGAATCTCTTTTTCAGGTTATATTTTTACCCATTATTTCTAAATAACTCCTGTTTGTTTACACCTTGTTTCAAACCTTTATAGCTTCTCTTCCTTTCCTTCCTCCCTTGCTTCTCCACTCTACCCTTTTTACCCCCTTGTCTCTTCATCTCTATCCTCTTTTCTGTTGCTTTCTGACATTGTGTCCACTTTTCACCTTATTTTTCCTTTTTGTTTTTTTAAGTCTTAAATTCTCCATTCTCTTTCCCCCCTTTCCCCTTTCTTCTCCAGATAAAGTTGTTTGTTTGTTAAAGATGGCTTCTTCTTCATCCCAATCTTCTTGTTCTTGTAGTTTCTCATATGTAGAAATCGCCATTTCTAAAAAATGAAAAATGGAGCCAAAAGATCCCTTCCCTTCTTGTTCCTCTTCTTTATATTTTATAAATTCCATTTTCAGTTATGCCATTGTAAAAAAAAAAATTAAATAACCCAAATGATTTTAATCATTCAAATAAGAATTTCCAAAAGTCCCAAAGTCACCAAACAATCCAAATACACACAGTCTATTTCATTTAACACTTCCTTCTTTTTTTCACTTTCTCTTCCTGGGGTTGTAATTCAGTTACAAAGTTCCAATTAAAATGTGTCTTTTAGAAATCTTGTTATGATTTTGTTCTAGTCTTTTAAATTCCAAGCAGTCTCCTCCAGCCAAATCTTAATCTTAATTCTTATCCTCTCCCTTCCCATTTACAGGATTAAAAAAAAATTTTTTTTCCAGTGTTCAGAAAAATTTATTGTCCCCTTGGCTTTAATTTTCCAGTTTGATTACCTGCTGATGCCAAAGCGGGTTTTTCCAATTTCTCATTCATCTGCTGTCACCGTAAGGAAGGAGAGTGAGAAAAAACAAACTTTCCCTTTTCACTTTCTTTCGTTGCTTCTAGATCTTCTTAGGGAACGATGTATCTTTTTTCAAAATTTAAATTCCAGGATATCTTGGATGTTGCTTCTCCTCCCAGTCAGCCAAAACTTTCACTTCTCAGCTTCCTCCTGCACATTCTTTTCTGGATGAAAGCTTCTTTGTGGTGGCCATTTCTGACCACCGCTCTACCGCTTTCGGAAAAGGAAGTTAAGCCAGCTGAAGAAGGGGTGTGTGACTCCCTCCAACTCCTGATAGGTCTCCCCTGTCTTCAGCTACCTCTACGGGGTAGCTATAGCCCCAAAGCTGCTTGGCTCGGGGCACTCCAGAGGCGAGCGCAGCAGAAACCGTGCACGATTGCGGATTCCTACCGCCTCCAAGCCTTGCAAACCAGAAGTCCCAGACTAATTTTTTAACATGTCTAGATCAGTTTGAAATTTGTTTTCATCCTCTGAGATTATTAGTTATCTCACCCAGTGTTATGCTGTTTACAAACATTCCTTTCACTTCTTGGCTCAAGTCATGAATGTGTTCGATTTTTGTTTGTTTCTTTATTGACTGTTTGATTTAGTTATCTGATTGATATACAGTTCAGGAAGGTATGAGTTAGAGAATACTCATTGCAGAAGAAATGTTATATAATAGAATGTGCCTGTCTGAAATGCTGACTGATTTTTTTCCAATGTAGGCATATACCTGGAAAAAGCACCATTTAAACAAATTGAAATTTACCAATTTTTGTTCCTGGAGAAACTGGTATTTCAGTAACTGAAGGAAGATGGTAGGAATGGTATGAAGATGGTACCTCATTTAGCTAGCTGCAAATATTAAAAAAGCCCTGTAGATATAGGTCCATTTTCTCTCCAAATGTTTTTGGAATTGTGCAGTCTAGAAAATCTAAAATGGTTGCCACCAACCAGTAAAGTTTTATTGTCACCTCTTCCTGTGTCACCTTTTCCTATGGAATTGCTATCTATGAGACTTTATTTTCTTATTTGCCAAACAACAAATTCAGGCCTCTCAGGTTTTTTTTTAAAGTAGTAAGAATTTAATTGCATGTAGAGTATCAATATGAAGTATGAACTCAGTTTTAATGCAGATAAATATTTATGTGTCAGTAATCAGACATTTGAAAAATCCAAGTTACTATTTCTCTGGATTATATGTGAAGGATCTTAATGCTAAATTGGAAGAGGTAGAAGGTGCAACTAGAGATTTTTCTTGGATACATGTGATAGTCTTGAGTACATACATTGTACAAAATAGTGTTGTTAGGATGGTGGATGTAATTCTTGTTCCTGGGATCTAATAAATCCTCATTCTTTCCTTTTCATCCTCTGGGGTAATCTTTCTTTTTGACAATGTTTTGATCCTGTTCTTATTCTTCTTGTGTTAACAGAACCCAAGAAAAAGAAAAAAGAAGGCAAGAAACAGGAGAAGCCACTGGAATAGGGAAGCTATGCTGGCCATGAGAATGGGACTTCCTTGAATGTAATTGGTTAACAAGTTTCATTGACACCTAGTTCTTTTATCCAGAAGTTATTTATAGCTTAATTGTACAATAGGAAAGAATAAACATACAAACGCACCCTCTTTTCTCTCTTTCCCTCTCTCTTTTTTACTCCACTGTTACAAGTTCTCCAACTTGTTGATCTTCCAATGAGTCAGACTACAACTGTCACCCATCATCTTTTTGGCTGGGCATGATGGGAGTTGTAATGCAATACACCTGGAATGATCCAAGTTGGGGAAAGTTGATATTCTAGTTTAAATGTATAATCTTAGTGGCATGTGTAGAAAATTTCAATGAAGGCAGCAATATCATTTAGTACATGAGTGCCGTTATATATGAGAAAGTATAGATCCATTTTAAATTCCTCTTTTACTCTGCCAAGTCCACTTTGGTTCTGCATGTTTATGACTTACATGGGACTCCCAAGTTATAGCCTACAAGGATTCTATGATGTCATAATGGTCTGGGCAGACAGGCCTTTTTATGTATAAAGTAGACAGAACTTCCACCAAGTTTTTATGTTTTGTAATAGCAAGAGTAGATTTCTATATGCAGATTGTACCAGCACTGAAATAGCTAACTTGGTTGTAACTTACAGCTTTTAATAAAATTTTAAAACTATAGTCCATCATGATTTTTTTTTCTCCTTCCTGAATACATTTCCCATCACAGGACAAAATTAATCCATGCATGAAAATTCATTTCCACTACTTTTGGTTACTATTCAGCTATCAAAAATTGAAGCAAAGTCTGCAGATCCAAAGTATGTTTTTTCATCTCACTAAGATGGACTGATGCATCATGACTTGATTGTGTAACTCCATGATATTATTAATTAGAGGTAGTCCTTGACATACAACAGTTCATTTAATGACTGTTCAAAGTTACAAAGGCAGTGAAAACAGTGACTTATGATGGTTTTTCACATGACTATTGCAACATTCCTGTGGTCATATTATCAAAATTCTCTTTGCTTGGCACCTGGTTCATATTTATGATGGTTGAGTGTCCTGGAGTCATGTGATTGACCACCTTTTGCAACTTTCTGACAACCAAAATCAATGGGGAAGCCAGATTCATTTAATATCCGTGTTACTAATTTAACAACTGCAGTGATTCACTTAACAATTGTGCAAGAGAGGTTGTAAAATGGGATCAAACTCACTTATCAACTGTCTTACTTAGCAAAAGAAATTTTGGACTCACTTGCGGTCCTAAGTCGAGAACTATCTGTAGTAGATGGTATCATAGCTGGTGATGATAATGTTGAATTTAACAAACGTTTTGGCCAACTGAAAAGCAACCTTTATTACCCACATGATCTTGTAAATAATTGTTAGTATTTGAACTGCTGCTGGAAAGTATGCATTTGATTATTTACCTCATCCAATAACTTCCTACCCCAAAATTTACAAATTTCAAAAGTCTTTTTATCACTTCATCTCATGAGGTAGCCTATTTTTCATGAGAAAAATAGAGTAAGCTAAACTCTTTCTTGGAAATAAATTTCATGTGTTTACACAGACTATTCCCTATTAAGAAAGGCACAGAAAAGCTGCAATAGATAGTAGATACCAACAGAACTAATCAAGTCATATAGGAAGGGAATTTGGATAGGAAATGAAATATATCATTTACATATTTAACTTGAAGAGATGCAAAGCAGACAGAGAGAAGTCTTAAAAGTTATGAAGTTCTGCTAGAATCAAGAGGTCAAAGACTGCTTGATTGTCCCTGTAGATAAAATTAGATGTAATGGGTTTATGTTAATAGAAAAGCCAGTGTTGATGGAAGATTGTGATAAGTTTGTTAGTGCTCAAACCATGGACACAAAATCCTAGAAAAGTGAACAAAAAAACATATTTGCAATTTAAATCATCGATAGCGCTCATGTCAGAAGCACTGAGGCACTTGTGGGTTGAAAGGATTAGCTGGTGACAACCCTGTTGCCTGGGGGAAATGCAATTAGAAGCTTCTTTTCTGTTCTCAGCAGGAGCTGGAGCAAAGGACGGGAGCTCAACCCCTCCCCATGTCTTAAACGTGGTCTCAAACGTGGTCTTACTATTCAGGTCTCAAACTTGGCCTTACTAACCTCCACTCTAGCATCCTAATCACATGAGTCACCATGCTCCTATAAATTGTCAATAAAATACAAATATTCCCACCACATACTTTAAAGTGCAGAAAAAGAGTAGAGAAGGAATAAGCAACAGAAATTAATGGCAGAAGATAAAGAACCATGTGCAACAAGGTTACAGCAACAGTACATTATGCCTCCTCAGGTCCTTGCATCACATTCATATACCATTTCATACAGTGCTTTTCTTTTCTCAGTGTTTAACTAACCTCTCACCTTTACTTCTATGCATTTATTCGGCCATTCCACTCCACAAGATCAGGCTACCTTCGGTCATATATGTTGTATCCTCCTGTGTTCTCTTATTTTACAGATGTACTGCACAACCATTTTTCTTTCTTGTTTACCATTTAATCTTCTATATCCTGAGTCTTAATCTTCTAGATGCCATAATCATCACCAGATGAGCCCAAGATACTGACTTCTGCAATGTACAACAACTTTAATCAATTAAGGCTTTCACATAATGCATTTTTAGTAAGATACAGAAATAATAAACTGGTTGATCAAGCTTAACTGTACCCAAGCCACTAATTCATCATTCCTTGCTTGTGGTAAAAAAACACTAATTAGCTTTGGTATAATTCAGTTAAGTAGTCAAACTCCAGTTTTATTTTAAGCATGCTTTATTTATTTAGCATATGGCATACAATGTCAGGAAAATCTACACATGCTAGGCAGGGGTCGCCAACCTTTTGGAACTCAGGGGCCACAAAACTCATAATTTTAAATCCTGTGGACCAGAGACCTTGGGAAAATCCCAAAAATGTCTGCAGGAAAATTTCCCACTCCGTTTTACTACAGATCAATCATTCTTTATTTGGGATTGCAAGGGGAGAGAGAGAGAGACTTTTGGCTTCATGCAAGGAAAGCAGCAGAAGCAGCAGGAGTCTTTCTTTCTCTCTGCCAAACTCCATCATAATGGTGCAGCCTCTTGGAGCAGGATGCCTTGCAGGGTCCCAAAGTCTCATTTCTGGCAGAGTTTGGAAAAGAGAAAGAAAGACTTTTGCTCCTTTCCTCGAATGCAGCCAAAAGCAGAAGAAAAAAGAAGCAGAAAGAAGCAGCCTGGTGGCCAGTCAAGGCATGTGGGGCAAGTTTCCCCCCCCCCGCCCTTTCCCTCCTCCCCTTACTACCACATGTTGTTTGCAATGCAAGTAATGCAAGCCTTGTGTTCCTGCGGGTCATGTGAGTGGTGCAGCCTTGTGTTCCATGCAGCCTGGATAAATTGCTTTGTGGGTGCTTTGGAGGTGACATTTCTCTGTGGAGCACCAAAATTTTCTCACAGACCACCAGTGGCCCCCAGCCCACTGGTTGGTGACCACTGTGCTAGACAAAATGCAGTCCTGACAGCCTAGGTTGTGAGTTCATTCTGTTTGGCACTTGCACACCTATCCTTGATGGACTGCAGGGGTCAAACTAGCTTTGCACCAATTTAGCAGCGGCACTCAGGTTGCTGACTCTTCCAGGCTCCTCCAGCTTGTTATTCAAGTTGGTACAAGTAACTTCTATGTCTAAGATGGAAAAAGTCCTATTTGGAATCCGTAAACAACTGGACATCTATATTAAGCATGTATTTGAATTTACAGAAATATATTGTATTTAGTTTTTTGCTTTGTGGACCCTGTGTTGGCCTCAGTTCACTTAGAGATTCACCAAAAGATATAATTTGACCAGAAGACCAGAATCTGCACAAGCAATTGATTATTTCCTTTTCCATTTCTTCTCTCATGCCTTAATTATTTCATGGTACATGGTAGATATATAGCATGCATTTTTATAAAAAACAAATGTACATTTCTTATGTCATAAAAAAAGACCTACACAGCATAGATCTATCTGAAATGAAAGAACATCATAGTTATAATTCTGTACACATTTACCTGGAAGAAACTCCTAGTGAGCAAAATGACTTTAAACATCAGATACTTGAATGTTTCCTAACAACATCCACAATCTTTCTCTTTCTTTAAACCCCCACATCCCTATTATTCCACCTTCTCTGACTTTTATTTTTTTCCCAGGAAGTTTTTTTTTTAAAAAGCACACTGAAACCTTGAAACAGTTATAAGGTTGATTTAACAAAGGTATGAATTCTATGGATTGTTTATTTTTATATCTAAGCAAAGAACATGACAAGATAGCTAGTTCAAAAGCTCACCAGAAGGGAAAATCCTGTTTGTAGCCAGTGACCACAGTTCTATTTAATATTTTCTTCCTTAGCTGCTTAAGAGCACAGTGGACAATATGATAATATGAAATCTAAGAAGGAGCGATATGATACTAGCGAGATTTTTAACTTATTTCATTTTGCATTTTTTAAATGGAGAGTTTAACACTTCACAAATGCATTCAACCTATTCAAGATTTATATCCCATATTTTGATATCCCACTGAAAAATCAGTAGGGAATTGTCTCATTATGTGACCATCGTGGATAAAAATAGAGATGGGAATTCTTACAAAACACCCTAGATATGGGTGGTGGGGTGGGGTGTCAAACAGAGGTGGTATTCAGCAGGTTCTGACCAGTTCTGGAGAACCAGCAGCAGAAATTTTGAGTAGTTCAGAGAACCAACAAATACCACCTCTGACTGGAGATTTTACAGTATCCTTCCCCTGCCATGCCCACAGAACTGGTAGTAAAAAAATTGAATCCCACCACTGGTGTCAAACTCTAATCTACAACAGTATATGAGTATATCCAGGCATTAACTGGGGCATTGCTACTTTATGCAGCCAACAAGATTGAAGGTCAAAAGGCACTTCCAAATTCCATTATTGTTCCAAGGGATTTATTCTTATGTTTGTGTTGCATTGTTCTGCTTACAAGGATAAACATCCCATCCTAGTTACAATCCTTTCCTAAGGACTAAGAAGTCTTTAGAGTATTGAGTGTTATGCATTGCCTTGGAAGACCAACGATTTCATACGAAATGGGGGCAGCTTTAAAAATTGATTAACTATATGAACAACTCATATATGAAAGACTCATTCTCTCCTGCTTTACACCAATAAGTTATGAACTTCCAGTAAAAGGAAGTTCTCTCAGGAAGTTCTCAATGTCACACAGTTTCTTTGTCAACCGGTTTCTTCCTAGAAGAGGAGAGTTTATATTTGTTCTGGCTCTGGCTCCTCTCTACCTTAAGATATTTTTTGTGATCCACAATGCTGCAATGGGCTTCCTAAGAGCCAGGCTTCAAGTGGAAAATGCACTTGATGGCAACATTTGAAGAAGAAAAAAATGGAAATACATTACTGGTGGGATTCAAAATGTTTTACTACCGGTTCTGTGGGCATGGCTTGGTGCACGTGGTGTGGCTAGCTTAGCGTGACATGGTTTGGTGGGTGTGGCTTTGTGGAAGTGGCAGGGGAAGGATACTGAAAAATCCCCATTCCTTCCCCACCCCACTAACCTGTTTTCCAGCTCTGTTCTCTTGTGCAAGGCAACAAAAGAAGACCCAGTCAATCAGCTGGGACTCGGGAGGCAAAGAATAGATGGGGGCAGGGCCAGTCAGAGGTAGTATTTGCTGATTCTCAGCTGATTGAACTGTTCAAAATTTCCACTGCCGGCTCTCTAGAACTGGTCAGAATCTGCTGAATACCACCTCTGGAATACATGCTTGAGCAGAGATGCAACACTGTTGAAACTTTTGCAGGGAGAGGAGATTTACACTTTCTTCCTCTGGCGATTCTGAAATAACAGCCCTTTGTTTCAAAGCTGTTACATTTGAGAAGCACCTGCCCACGACTGTCAATGTGAGGTTTCCTCCTTATGTGCCTAACTGTTTTGCAGAAGTGATTTTCATCAGGATAACAGCAGGAAGCTGAAGAAAAGTTTAAATTCATCTTTCCAGTCTGGTGAGATGCAGATAATTATCACCCCCACACTTTATTGAATGCCATATCATGTTTGTCAGAATTCAACAGGGTTTTGTTTTTATTCATTGCTTATAGGAGAATCTGTAGTCCTACAAATACTGTTGATCTAGAGTTTACATAAGTTCAAGTGAATATAACTAATCTGAATGATTGTCAGCACTGCAAGGTAGCCCATCCAAGAAGCACACCTAAAAATTCTGGCTTTAAATTTATCATAAGATTACATTAACATAATCTTGCAAGTCTGAAAATACATCTCTTCTCCATCATCTTTACAGTCCAAGAAGCTAGGGACGGTCCTTCCTGTTTGTTATTCCCATTTCTTCTATGGACTCAGTTTCTACTTGTCTGGTCTATCAGTCTTGGAACCCATTTTTTAACTTAGAAGCTTTGAGGTTGCCACATTTAGTGCCTGGGAATTTGGGAGGGGGGATTTCATAGTGAGGTAGACTCAACAACATTCTTTCTCAGATAGTTAAGTTGTCTATCAGATAGTCAAGATAGTTAAGTAATACATGTTACCCTGCACCTGCAAAGGAGCATCTGGGGGAATGTCTTCAGTTGGAACTATGATTTGTTTGGTCCATGTGATGGACTGGTGGATGCAGGGGATGGATTGTTGAATTTCTATTGGGAAGGAAAATCCTGAATCTAAGAGTTCCATGTTTCCCAGATGTGCCAATATGACAGCTCTAATAAAATGGAACTTTGAGGAAATGCTTGTCTTGAAGTTTGTTTTGGAGTTGGTTAGTTGGAACACTGACATGATCATTGCCTAGTCTCTGGCTCTCCCTCCTGTCTTCCAAGGTCATTCTGAAACAGAAAGTTGTTGATGTTGGGAAACATTGCTTTAGAATTGCGCACCATGACATCAGTGCATGGTGTGTAGATATTCTTTAGATATTCCACAGCACTGTTCTCAACATCAACAATTTCAAGAAGTGTGGACTTCAACTTCCAGTCAGGACATTCCCAGAAATCTAGGAGTTGAAGACCACACATCTTAAAGTTGCTAAGGATGAGAAAAGATGTTCTAGAGTACCATAACTTTTCTTTCTATTCTAGAATATACTACTTAGAAATGTATTGATTTACTTTATCTTCATTATAATTTTGTGAAGTGTGCCAGAATCTGATGGCATTGGCCTGAGGTGAACAACATTTTCCACTATTGTACTAACCAGTTAATGATTCTTTGCCAGCTTATCTATAGTAAATGTAAATGGATCATAAGCTTCCTAACAGACAGGAAGCAGCAGGTGAAACTAGGCAAAATCATATCAGATACCTGTACAATAAGCACAGGAACCCCCTCTTGGCTGTGTGCTCTCTCCACTTCTGTTCTCACTATATACCAATGACTGCATCTCAAAATATCCTTCTGTTAAAGTACTGAAGTTTGCAGATGATACAACAGTGATTGGTCTCATTCAAGACAACAATGAATCTACATACAGATGGGAGGTTGAACAACTAGCCTTGTGGTGCAACCAGAACAATTTTGAACTAAATACACTCAAAAACATAGAAATGGTGGTAGATTTTAAGAAAAACCCTCCTATACTACCATCTCTTACATACTAGACAATCCAGTATCAACAGTAGAGACCTTCAAGTTTCTAGATTCTAACATATCTCAAGACTTAAAATGGACATCTAACATCAAAAACATCATCAAAAAAAAGCAAAACAAAGAATGTTTTTTCTGCATCAACTCAGAAAGCTCAAACTGCCCAAAGAACTGCTGATTTAGTTCTACAGAAGAATTATTGAATCTGTCATCTGCATCTCTGTAACTGTCTTGTTTGGCTCTGCAAATACATGTTTTCAAATAATACAGTTTTTGTTTGCAAATTTCCTCAGCACACACAATTTTTGCAAATCATTTCCCCTTCTGTAATATATTTTAATATCCTTTTTATGAATATGTGCACTTTTATTAGTTTCCCTGTAATATACTGTAAAATATTTATTATAGAAAACATTATAAAATTTGAAAACTCCAGACTGTGAATGATAACTTATTTTATTCATGCAGTGGCTTGATAATGCAATATTCAAATATGGATGAAGTGAATTTCCTCCCCTTTGAAAACATCACCAAAGGTTTTTCAAATAAACACCAGTCATTAGTTGAGTGGGCAGAGACAGAGCTTTTACTTACTAATGTTCATTTAGTGACCATTTGAAGTTATAGCATCCTTGAAAAAAATGACTTATGACCATTTTTCACACTTACAACCATTACAGCATCCCTGTGGTCATGTGATCAAAATTCAGATGCCTGGCAACTGACTCATATTTATGATGGTTGCAGTGTCCTGGAGTCATGTATTCAACTTTTGCAACCTTCTGACAAACAAAGTCAATGGGGAAGTTAGATTCACTTAACAGAAGGTTACTAATTTCACAAGTGCAGTGATTCACTTAGCAACTGTGGCAAGAAAGGTCATAAAATGGGGTAAAACTAAGCGGGGACATTTCTTCACCTAGCAATATAAATTTTGGGCTCAGTTGTGGTCATAAGTCAAGGACTAACTGTATTTCCATCTTCACTTTGGACTTCTCTTTTAAAATGGCTGAAAAGTTTATCTGTATATTCCCTTTCAGTGCTGACTGAAGTGAATGAATGGATAGTAACTTGTGTCATTACCCTTTAGACACTCCCAGAATTCCATAGGTAGAAGAGATCTGAGAATTCTGGATATTGAAATCCATATACAGGGAATGTATATGGGGCATATATACAGGGGCATTTGGACTGCTCTTGAGTGGATGCAGAAGTTTACTTCTTTAGAGTCTTAAGACTGTAATGTGAAAATTGTTTTCTCTTTGCTAGCTGTACTTTTTAGCTGGGTAATTTTTTTTCTTAGCTTGATCTCCTTCATATCCTAGAGGCTAAAATAACCAAACTATTTCTGAAACTCAGTACTGACAAACTCTAAGAAGATCATATATGTCTGAGTTTCCCCCCCTCCCCACTTTGATGTTTCCCCCCTGTTGACACCATGTCTTCCTGCTGTCAGTTGAGATACTTGGCAGGTTTGGGGACTGGAATGAGGCATGCATATCAGAACTGTTTTGTTAGTGGATCGATTTGAACATGGCCAGTACACCATCACTGCTATTCATTCGCTTATCAGTCCAGTTTCCCAGTCCAGTCTTTCATCTTATCCGTGGATAAAAAGGGGACCTGTCTATTTTGCTCAGGAAGAGAGCAAGGTGGTGACAGGAATCATTTGGCACAGGAAGAAAAGACTTCAGAGAAGACAATGTTAAACTGTCTGTCTGTCTCTCTGTCTCAGCTGTCTGCCAGGAGGTTACTTGATTAATCATTAAAAATGCAATGTGCTCAAAAACTCAAAAGCAAAGACGATAGGTTGGAGACAGACTTAATTAGAGTACAGCAATTAAAACTTGGACATTAATTCATTTATGCTGCTGTTGTCTTCCAATAGGAGCTGCAAGGTTTTGGTAGCCAATGGCTGCATGATCTTTTCTTGCCCAAAAGGTTTTAAATAAGAAAGAGAGAGAGATAATGGAAAGGCAAGCTCGGAGAACTTATTATGGATTCAAGATTTTGCAGAAGACTGTCAAGGTCAGATTCCTGGTTCAGATATCCCCACCATTTTTTTTTTTGCAAATTGTTTTTCATTGCAGAAGGAAAACTGACTGTAGTCAATTTTGTACTGCCATCACTATTGTCATGTTGGCCTACTATAGATGGAAGAGGATGAAAGAATAAAGCCAAAAGGACTTATGAGAATGGAACAGTTTGTTCTTTGATTTATTGTGTTTGCTTCTTTGGCTTGATCTTTACACCCCAACATTCTGAGTTGAACTTGTGTTTATAATGTTTAATGTTAGGTTTTGAATTTTTTTGATGCCATTTGGCCTTCTGAACTAGTTCTCATAAAATTCTGGACTGTTTACCAATGATTTTCTTATATAAATATGCCACAGCAGGCTGTCTTATCAAAGAGAAGATAGAATTTGACTTTGCATTCCTTGGTGAGATACCATCTCACAAAACTCCCGGACTGTTTTAAGCAATCAGGGAAATAAACACACAGAGTTGAAATAAATGCTTTGTCTCTGCTCTGAGAATGCTGCCTTCAGGAACTTTCCCCCACACACACACACACTTACTTGAGGCTAATACAATAGTAGCTTTTCCAAGGTCAGATTTCCTAAAAAATGTATGATCAAGATATTACTTAGTAAGAATTTTCCAAGTATAAAAGTTTGAGGGCTTAAATTAATTAAATTATTGCTAATATCAGGGGTGGGATTCTCCTGGTTTGGACCAGTTCTGGCAAATCTCTAACTACAACGATTAGCTGGCAGCAAACCAGTTTACTCCAACAATCATGTGGGCCCATTCTCCCACCCCTGCACTGTACTTACCTATATCCTCTTTGCTGATTCAAGTAGCAGAGCAGATTGCCATTACTCAGCTGTGTTACTCCCCACTAGTAACATAGCAGGTAAGTTTTTTCAGAAAGCTGTTCATGCGTGATCATCATACCAGTTGTTACACCGGCAACATCTCACAACTGGTTAATATGGTCTCAGGATCCAATCTGGGTCAGTTACTGGAACCAGGGGTGTAGTCTTCCAAGATTTTAGACTCATACTGGAGCCCATCTTTAGGGAACTTCTCTCTACACATTCTGGTAGAGAAAAGTTCCCTGAGATCCCAGTGATTGAGCCAGATTGGATCCTGCAAATTATCTTGGGACATTTATTTTTTCCTTCATTTGTAATGTGGTCTCACTTGTAGATAATGACTTACAGGGAAAAGGTTGGGATGAATAATTGCTGTAGCAATGGGGACGTGCATACTAGGTTGCTTATAGAATTAAGAAGCCACCATGTGCATCCTTTCCTAAAATAGCAATAGCACTTAGATTTATATATTGCTTCACAGTGCTTTACAACCCTCCCTAAGCAGTTTACAGAGTCAGCCTATTGCCCCCAACAATCTGTGTCCTCATTTTACCCATCTTGGAAGGATGGAAGGTTGAGCCTGGTGAGATTTGAACTGCCAAATTGCATTCAGTCAGTAACCAGCAGTATTGCCCTCTAACCACTGCATCACCAATAAAACTAGTAGTCAACTAAATGATTGAATAAACTATGAAGATACAGAAGCCAATTCTCACTTTGCTCCAAAGCTCACAGGGTGATATTGGGCTAGATTCTCATGACCGTGCCATAGATTTTCCATCTATTCTCATTCAAATTTGATTTCAATTTATTTATTTTAGAAACGATGTCAAAGATCCACAAAGGTAAACCAAACGAGACATAACTAGATGAGCTAATTCTGTATTATTATAAGGCTACATTGACAGAATTTTGCAAGTCTGAAAATACACATTTCATGCCACCAATTTTAATCATTTGACCAATCAGGGTGAGTCTTTTACAAGTTTATTTACCTGACCATTAAGCCCTTGGGGGCTCCAGGACCCCCGGTTTGAGCTTCTTTGGTGACAGACCAAAATCTCGTCTCTCCGAGGCTTCGATCCGTGCTCGCCGCTGGAGTGCCCCGAGCCAGCTGGTTTTGGGGCTAAGCCACCCCATAGAGGTGGTGAAGATGGGGGAGACTGCCTGCAGGGTTGAGGAGAGCACATCTCTCCTCCCCAGCTGGCCATTACTCCCTTTCCCGAAGGCAGTTGCAGTGGTAGTCAGAAATGGCCACCACAAAGAAGAACTCAACCGAAAGAGAATGTGCAGGAGGAAGATAAGAAGAGAAAGTTTTGGTTGACTGGGTTAAACAACAAAAGCAACAAATAAGGTACCCTAGTGTTTAAACTTCACAACATTGTTTCCAAAGAAGATTCTGAAGCTGTGAAGGAGAGAGAGAAGGGAAAGGATTAGGTTATTTTTTTTCTTCCCTTCCTTATACTGACATTCTTAATCTCAGAAGAAATTGGGGAAAAAATCCACTTTGACATTAATAGGCATCTAAGCTGAAAATAAAAGTCAAAGGGATAATAAAGTTTTCTGGACATTTAAAAGCTTTTAAAAGCTGGAAAGGAGAAAAAAAGAATAGAAGGGCAGGATCTGGAAAAATGGAGGAGACTTCCTGGAATTAAGGAATGGAACTGTAATTAAAAGGAACTCACAGTGAAATTTTAACAAGATTCCTCAAAGATACATTTTAATGGAAACTTGGTAACAAAATAATAGAACCCCAGGAAGAGAAAGTGGAAAAAAGGAAGCAAGTAGAAACAGCCTTGGATTATTTGGATTACTTGGTGACTTTTGGTTTTTTGCATCTAGATGACTAAAATTAACTGGGTTGTTGTTTAAAAGTTTTTAAAATGGTATCACTCTTAGAAGAACTGAAAACAGAACTTTAAAAATGGAAAGAAAATGCACAAGAAGGGAGAAGTTCTTTCGGCTTCATGTTTCAATTCTTAGAAATGGAGATCTGGAACTATGAGAAGCAACAAGAAACGCTTGCAGAACAAGAAGATTGGGACAAAAAGAAGCCATCTTTAATGATCAAATAATTTTAAGTAGGGGGAAAAAAAGGAAAGGGGGGAAGAGAGTGAAAGGTTTAAGACTAAAAAAAACAACCAAAAAGAAGGACAATTTGAAAGATAAGTACAATATTAGAAAGCAACAGAAGAGAGGATTACAGACAAAGAGTCAGAATTAGAGAGACGAGGGGAGAAAAAGGGGAGGGAGAAGAGGGGGAAGAAGGCAAGGAAAAGAAGTTGGAAAAGACAGAAACAAGAAATGGAGAAAAAGGGGAAAGATATAAGGATTGTAACCATAAGTTTGTTTCGAGATAATGGGTGAAAATTTAATTGTAAAAGGGATTCTGCAAAGATACATAAGATAGCATTGTTATATTACAAATAGAAATAATTTTAGAAAATATGATGATGGATAAAATATTTATTGTAATGTAGTGGGATGTTTGTTAATAAATAAATGAATTAAAATGATTGAGAGAATTAAAAGGGAACATTTTTAATTAGTAATGATTTATAAAAATATAAGTAAGAAATACGAGAAAAAAAGAACCATGGAAAGTTTATAAGTGTTCCCAAGGAAGTATGATATTCAATTGAAAAGAAATGTTAAAGATGTTAAGATTTTAATGCATATTAATGATAGAATTGAATTGAAGAATATATATATATTCTTTTTAAGAATATAGTGTCTATTTTAAGAATGTACCAAGCAGAATCGGATTGGAAGTTATGTATTATATTGAATGTTATAATCTTAAAGTTATACATTGAAGCTTAAATAAGAGTCTGAATGGATAAAATTAAAGGATATAAAGGCGTCATACTCTAATTGGTAACTACAGGGAAAAAATTGCTTAATAAGAAAAGATAATATGAAATTGTAACAGGACAGACAAAAGTATAAATATTATGATTTGAGTTGAGATGAGATAATTAAAACAAAGTTGAGAAAATTAAAAGACGGGAAAAACTATGCAGAAAATATAAAATGGTAATAAGATATGGAATAGAATATAAAAATGAGCATAAAATTGAGTTTTGTGTCTGTATGAAGAAGTGATAACCTGGGACCATGCTATTCAAAAAAAAAATGTTTTATTTGTATTTTGTTTTTGTGGAAACCCAAATAAAATTTTCAAAAAAAAAAAAAAAAAGCCCTTGGGGACTCCTCCTTCTTTTGCCTGTTAGTTTCTTAGTCAACATTCTTCCCTTCATCTCCCAATGACATCCATCCATTCCATTAAGGCCCTGTCCCACTGCACTTACAGATGCAAAGAGGATGTAAAACGTTAAAAAAAGCTTGCCATCCATTGGAAAACGCTATGCATCTGTTGTGTACTCATTGCATACGTGTTTCATACGCTCTATCCGTCGAGCATCCGTCCACTGAGATTTCATCCATGCAAGAAGTTTTGAGCTGCACAAAACTTTGTGAACGGATGAACTTTCTGCCGTGTACGATGTAAATCCGTGACATATGAGCAACAAACGTTCTATGTCTGTTTATCATCTGTTAAACGTCCGCTGTATCCTCTCTGCATCCTCTGGGCATCCTCGCAACTCACATCCACTGCAGCTGAAAATGGAAAGAGGGAGGAAACAAAAGGTACACGGAACGTCTACACAGCGTTAGTTGCACGGAAATAGAAAGGATGTGCAGTGAATGGTTTGCATCCGATATATATCCGTGCGGCATCCCCTTTCTTTCCTTTAGGTGTACATGATGCATCTGCTTCATCCGCTACGCGTCCACTTCAAAATTATTCCCCGGAACCCCTTTGGAGGTGTTATCCGCTTCCATCCACTTTCATCCGCTAGGCTTCCTATGAACATCCGTTTAACATCCCCGCTACATACTACCCACGTCTGTTCTTTTCCGTTCTTTTCTGTTCTGTTTATGCAAATTTTTACCACTTTTTGGAGCTGATGACAATGGATGGAGCCACCCCCGAAATTTTGCTCGTCCACTGTGTCCTTTATGCATACATTTTGCATCCGTTGGCCAGTGGGACCGGGCCTTTACAAAGGTAAAGAAAATGTTGCAGATATTCTCATGCTGGGCTCCAATACTGTAAAGATAAAGGTTCCCCTCGCACATACGTGCTAGTCATTTCCAGCTCCAGTGGGCGGTGCTCATCTCCATAACAAAGCCAAAGAGCCAGCACTGTCCAAAAAGGTCTCCATGGTCATATGGCTGGCACAACTAAACACCAAAGGTGCACAGAACGCTGTTACCTTCCAACCAAAGGGGTCCCTATTTTTCTGCTTGCATTTTTACATGCTTTCGAACTGCTAGGTTGGCAGAAGCTGGAACAAGTAGCAGGAGCTCACTCTGTTATGTGGTGCTAGGGATTCAAACCACTGATCTTTCTGATCAACAAACTCAGTGTCTTAGCCACTGAGCAACTGAGCCACTGCGTCCCTTTACCAATACTACAGAACATATATTTCAATGAGGCAGCCAGTTTGAGTGTGTGAGTGGCCTGTTTTTCACTATACCATCATGTATTTATGATCTGCAATGTTCCTGTATTCTTATTATTTTTACATTTCAGTTCAATCTCTAGGGAACAGAGGTTTTTTTTTTTTTGGGGGGGGGGAATCTCTTGCATTTGCCTTCTCTTAAAGATGTTTGGAGAAATTGCTCACCCATCTCTAAATAAAATAAGACAATTCCCATGTTTCCCTGAAGTTTTTTTTTTTTTTTTCAGAAATGATGCAAAACAAGAATAAATAAAAAAATAATCACAAAATTTCTTGGTAACTCTGATAGGTAACCAGGGATTACCCTTCTGATCATTAGCTCAGCCAAAGAAAGGTGCCAAGCACTGAAACAGACTCCATATAAAAAAAAACAAAAAAACCATAGATCTGTGCTTTATCTGGTTGCAATTTTCTCCATTGGATTTTGCACATTGATTGTATTATAGAGACTTTTCTTTGCACTTTCTATTAAAAATGCTCATTAAAAACACCCAGTTACATTTAAAAGAGGTGCCTTTGATGAGTTGGTCAGCATTCAAGTTTAATAAATAAATAAACAAATAAAATGAGCTGTATTTAAATACTGATTATCCGTAAGCCCAGAGGAATGTGTTGTGGCCTGTCGGCTGCTGGCTCCTCCAGCAGCCGAATCAGAGGAAGAGGTGTAGGAGTCAGGGTCAGCATCAAGACTGACCCTTGGGAAGGAAGAGCCACCACTGCTAGCAAAGCCCCAATCTAACTCTGGGGATAAAAGCCAGGGGGCAGAGATGAATAGATGTGGTAAACAACTATTGATCTTCTGGCCGGCTGGATTTGTTAGCCTGCATTGAGAGAGAAACTTTTTTCCAAGGTTGCTGGTACTTCTAATAAAGGAATCTTTGAGTCAACTTCAGAGGGTTTGTCATGTTTGGGAAGTCAGAACAGAATGTTTCAGCTGAAGGCAAAGCAGTTACAAGCCTAATTTTTGCATTGGTAGCTTGGAACTATAGGAGTATATGTAGGGTAATGTTTGTGCAATTGAAATTCCAGCATCCTCCTTATATTTCTTTAGCTCCCAAATGCTGTGTCTGACAGTAAGAAAATGTGGCAGAGTATGAGAAGATGAAGCATGCAAGGAAAGAGAATATGGTCGACTGAACAGAATTAATGGAAGCTGAAATGGGAAGAAATGGCTTCTATAGATCCCACTTAAAATTTCTGTGAAGATGTTTACAGAGCTTCCAAAGAAAGGCTCGTGCTCATTTTTCTGCTACAGGACAAATTTTGGAGTTCTTCCACATGACTCAGTTCAAATTGTCATAAGCAGAAGTGAAGAAAAGAAAAGGCTTCAAGCAATTTCCCACTGTAATTCAGCTCATTTTCCCTGCATGGGTGAGTCCTGTCAAAGAAATTCCTATGGATATAAATGGACTGATGGTCCTGAAAGACACATGGGTGGTAGATGATCCTTGAAGGATGGAGGGCAATATCATCTGTAATGATAATTGGGGATTTGCGGCTTCCCACTCCACAACAGTTTTCTCAGGAGGGGCCTTTTAAACCAGTAGAAAAATTGTAATCTGAAATTACAATTAATATGTAATATGAAAATTGTAATCTGTCTTCCTTCCTTCCTTTCTTCCTCCCCCCTCTTTCTGTCCTTCCTTTCTTCCTTCCTTCCTTCCTTCCTTCCTTTCTTTCTTTCTTTCTTTCTTTCTTTCTTTCTTTCTTTCTTTCTTTCTTTCTTTCTTTCTTTCCACCATTCTTTCTTTCCCTCTCTTTCTTTCTTATTTTCTCTCTCTCTCTCCCTCCTTCTCCCTTCCCTCCTTCTTTCCTTCCTTCCTTCCTCCTCCTTTCTTTCTTCCTTCCTTTCTTTCTTTTCTCCCTCTCTCTTTCTTTTCCCTTTTTCCTTCCTTCCTTCATTCCCTCTTTTTTTCTTCCTTTCTTCCTTCTTTTCTTCCTTCCTTCCTTCCTTCCCCCCTTCCTTCCTTCTTTTTTCCTGCTAGCATTTTTTGGGAGGTGTTGTGAGCATTTGGAGGTAATGTTTGTATAAAGTCAATTGTTTCTATAGAAAAGTTCTATGGCTGCTTTCAGCTACATCTTCTGGGGCAGCAGATAGTAAAATAAAAATCAGGAGACCTTGCAGAAAAAAAGAAATAAATAAAATAAAGTTGCAGGAACAACAATTAAAACAAAGTTATAACATGTAACAGAACAGAGGAAAATGTCATAATCAAAGCATATTCACATGCTGAGTTGCTCAGTGGGTTAAAGGGCCTTCACTTAATGCCAGCTTGTTATTAACAATCCTTCAGGAAGTTCACTTGGGAATAGAAAACATTGATCTCAGTAGGGTTTATAGCTGCACATGAATAGAACTGCCTTTTAGTCTTTGGCTCCTCTACCCAATAAGTATAACATAAATATCTTTTCAGTAAGTGGATCTATTAACATCATAATCTACAGCAAGTTGTAGCACCTAGCCCATTTTGGCTGGTCTCAAAAAGAAAGCTAAGAAGGATTGAATGTGACTATTATTGGAATGGGAAACCATCTGAAAAAAATCATGGCTTTAGAATTTGGGGAAAGAAGAGATACAGGTGAAGGTACATTGTCCATGTTAAAGCCAGGAATCAAGTATATATTCAAGAATTAAACTTAACTCAGATAAGCTTTACCTTTATAAAACAGTATCAAGATCTTTTGGGATTTTTAAAAGTTATTTTTATTTATTTTCTCTAATAGGTCATTCAAATGTGATTTTAATGTGAGATGCTTCAAAAGGAATCAACTATTCTAAGACAGCCTCCTCAACTTCAGCAACCAGATATGGAGAAAACATGGAGGCATTCCTTATTGTACCAGAAGTTTGGCATTTCTAAATCACAAAAGGGAACATGATGCTGCATATCTTTTTGAAACTAATTGATTTTTTTTAAAAAAAATCATTGGAAATCAGATTAAAATATTGAACGTGGTGGTCTTCTTTGACATACATTTCAGTCTAAACATATTACACTAGAAAAGATAAAAAAGATATACATTTATATACACATATATACATATATACATTTAAGCTTTGTACCATTTTAAATCTTATACCTTATTTCTATTTTGTGTTTAACTCTATTTTCAATTTTGTGAGCTCCCTTTCATGTCTCTCCAATAGTTAAATTTGTTCCATACCTTATAGTATTCTGATTTATCTTGTTCTTTCAATTCTAGTGTCAAATTATCTAATTCAATGCACTGAAAAATCTTGTCAATCATAGCATCATCACTTGGGATTTCTTTTGAGTTTTGAAACTAATTGTTAATGTGAACAAGTGATGCAGTAAAGGGGCTACTGTTCAGAGCAAATTGTACTCTTTAGCTAATGGAGCCATCTATCTCTGAAGAGGGGGTTTGTGTACAATATGTATTCTGCAGAAAAGGTGAACTGAGGATGGTTAAAAACAGTTTTTAAACATTAACATGTACACATTTACAACAATTTGTTTTCGAGGAGGAGGAGGAGGAGAAGGGAAGGAGGAGAAGGAGGAGGAAAATAAGATTTGCACATGGACTATTAACTTTAATGGACAAACCACAACAGAGAAGTGGCATCGACTTCCATAACAATAAATATGGTAATAAGAGCTGAGGAAGGCATATCTGACCCCCCAAATCTCCAAGTCTTAAAACAATCAATGATCTATCCAGAAAAATGGTGTTCTAAATGGACCACAAAAACTTCTGTCCAATTAAATGGATAACACTGAAAGATATCCAGATTCATTATTATCACTGGGAACACAGGTAGGTGTGGTAAGTAATAGCATATCTTACCAATTTAGGTTGACATAACAGCTGGCACCCAATCTGGACAAAAGCAAACTGAAGCCATTTATCTAAATCCTAATTGGACTATTAAAATGCAGAGAACACGCCATTCCTTTTTTCTCACATATGTCATTTTTTTTTAGAACTTAGGCTTTCTAGTTAAATTTTAGAATGTCTTTAATCTGAGAATGTGTATCAATTGATGGAAGGGATATTTTTTGTGTTCTTGCATTTTATTTCTTTAGTCTTCTCGTCTCCAAATGTGATAGATCCAAGAAAGCAAACTGGGAGATGTCTTTATCTTTCTCAGATGTTCTGTCTAGAAAAATGTTTATTCTGGATCAAGCTCAACAAATAATAATAAAGCAGTTGCATATTTCCTCTTCAAATCAACTCATCCCTGACAGATCCTTTTCTCTGCTGTCCAGCCCTTTTGTAAACATAAGCAGAATAGTACTGTAACCAACAAAGTTCTTCTCTAAATTATTTATATCCAGCCAAATCTGGCAAGAAGAAACCCCAACATGCCTAGAAAACTAAGGTTTATGCCGTTCAAAATGTAGTCTCAAAAACCTCTAATTGTTGTGACCAGAAACTTCAGAATAATTGCTGAGGGTGTGCATTGTACAATTTGCAGCAAATTAAAACTAGTATAGGGGACTTGCATTAGTTTTCTTTGCATTCCTTTCTATTATATACCTCCATTTTAAACTATTTTTTGAAAACAGGCACTTATAGGAGAAATTTTATATTTGTCAGCTGGCACATAAATTATTTGTCCATATAATGTTGTTGCTCAGCTGGTGCATTCTGAGAACAGTTGTATATCATTAAAACAACCTCAGATAAATGACTTGAATATTTAGCTGGGCACAGAATCTGAGACGATCATCTGAACTCAATTCTTGCTGCTAATCTACCTGGAATAAAAATTGGAGGCCTGCCAGAGAGAGAGAGAATGAAAAAATGGATTTCCTATCAGTTGGGAACTAAAAGAATGGCATAAGTTTTCAGCACTTTGGTATGCACCACCAGCACTGAACTCTTTTTAGAAAGTCTCTTCCATGAAAAAATACAGGACTGTTTCACACGAGCATCACAGAAAATGAAAAGGACTCCCGCTATTTTTCATACAATTTTGTTTCTGTACCATTTCACAATGTTATACAATAACTTATGCAATCTCTCTACTTTCTCTTATTATTTGAAGAAATCATATTATTTTCTACCAAGTGGATCTTTTCAACAGTGAAATGAATGAGACTCTAAAGTGCTTTTTGGAGCATGTATGGTAGAGAACATAAGAACACAAGTAATTTTCTGTTGAAAATTAGCCCCTTAGCCCATCAAGCTATAGGTGGCCCAAGCAACTGTGAATAGAAGCCCTCTTGTTTTCCAAAGCTTGTAGTTAATGCCACATGTCATACTAGTGAATTCTAAAATTGAATTAATGTTGTAAAAAAAAAAAAAAACCAGTTCCTTTTGTCTGTCCAGATTTTTCCAGACTCCATTTTTGTTGAAGGACTTCTAATTCTAGTTCCAACATTCTAGGAAGAAGGAAAATGTTTTTCTATGTATGCATAAATTTGTATACTCCATCTTCTTGGTCATCTCAGCTGAACTCGTCTGAGGTTTTTCTGTCTCCACGATGTCCTTTTTGAGGTGCAGCAACCAGAACTATGCACAATAACCCAAATGTGGTCACATATCAGTGCTTTTAGATTGTTTTCAACTCCTAGTGACCACACAGATTTATACCTTCTCCATGACACTCTGCCTGTAACCTGTCCTTCCAAGTCTTCCAATTGTGCCCTCATTAACACCAGAGGTGATATTCAGTAAGTTCTGACCAGTTCTGGAGAACTGGTGGTGGAAATTTTGAGTAGTTTGGAGAACTGGCAAATACCACCTCTGACTGGCCCCACCCCCATCTATTCTCTGCCTCCTGAGTCCCAACTGATCGGCTGGGTCTTCTTTGGTTGCCCTGCACAGGAGAACGGAACTGGAAAGCAGGTTAGTGGGGTGGGGAGGGAATGGGATTTTGCAGTAACCTTCCCCTGCTATGCCCACCAAGCAATGCCACATCAACCAAGCCATGCCCACAGAACCAGTAGTAATTATTTTTAACCCTACCACTGATTAACACCATAACTCAGTCCATCCCCCTTGCTACTAGTTGTGTTCTTCTTCTCTTTCCTTCCTAGCATAAGAGCCTTTTCCAAAGAGTGCAAATAAAAGCAGCCAATAAATTTTACTTCCTGCTCAGACATTAATACATTGCCTCTCCAAACTAAAGTGTCAATAAATATTTAACAAGTCTTCCTGGATGGCTCCACTGACCCATAAGATTTAAGGAAATATGTCTAACTGCCAGTTTTGAGAAAAGCCTTGCTTAATTAAGGTCTGAGAAGCTTTTAGAGGCCAGAGGCACAGCCTAGTGGCCCTTTGAAGTACTGTCAGATCCTCTGATTGCTCCCTTATCTTAGCTTCTAGGACCTAGGCTAATAGCTTCACATCACTGCTTTATTTCAGCTAGTTTCTTAGCATCCCAGAGAATTCTGACATATGATTAGAATAGTGGTAGGATTCAAAAAATTTTTTGCTCCCAGTTCTGTGGGTGTGGCTTTGTGGGCGTGGCTGGGAAAGGATACTGTAAAATTTCCATTCCCTCACCACTCCACTAACCTGCTTTCCAGCTCTGTTCTCCTGTGCAGGACAACAAAAGAAGACCCAGCTGATCAGCTGGGACTCGGGAGGCAGAGAATACATGGGGGCGGGGCCAGTCAGAGGTGGTATTTGCTGGTTGCTTCACTTGCAGAAGTTCACTTTTGAATTTATTTTGGAAGAAAATTCTTTGGCTACTGACACATATCAGTAGAGCTTCCTTTCCAATTTGCATCTGTCAGCTAGATTGATGACATTTAAATATACTGAAAAAATATATCCAAACAGCACATTTTAAGCATTTAATGTTTTACTGTTTTAGCGTACCCCTATATTTAACAGCCAAGTAACATTGGTTAGTGGGTGATTTACTAATATAAATTATTATTATTATTATTATTATTATTATTATTATTATTATTGTTGTTGTTGTTGTTATTGTTGTTATTATTATTATTATGCACATGTATACATATGTAATCTTGAGGAGAAATACAAATATTTTAAACATTCATATTTACCATTGCTGTCCAAGTAATATTTATACAAATGAAGCTAATTTAATGGAAACATGGACACCGTTAATTAAAGAAGACCATATGTGACTGAACTTGTCCTTTATAATAAAAATTTCAAAGTTTTTTTACTGGCATCTTTCAAATTTTAATGTTTTGCAACTATAACTGCAACTATAATAGAATCAATGTATTACAATTTATCAATACAATGTATTGATACATTGTATCAATATAAATGTTTACATAAAATATACATATTTTACTTATAATGATAAGTAAATACAGTTTATATTACATGATAATAATAATATTAACTCTCATCCAATATCTTCTTCTCTTTCCACAGTAAAACAAACAAACGAACAGTATTTTTATGTCCTTTCTGAAAATAGAGATTTAAGTTTTGTCAGTACCTAAATTAACACTGTGTTTTCAGGGGGATACAGTCAGAGGTGGTATTCAGCAGGTTCTACTAACAGTTCTGGAGAACTGGTACAAGAAATTTTGAGTTGTTCAGAGAACTGGCGGTAACCTTCCCCTTGGAGTGGGGAGGGAATGGAGTTTTTACAGTACCCTTCCCCTGCCACACCCACCAAGCCATGCCACACCCACCAAGACACACTTACAGAATTGGTAGTAAAAAAAATTGAATCCCATCACTGGATACAGTGAAACATCTGGAATACTTTTACTGGAATATATCTGTGCTAGCCATTTACAAATCTGAATGGAACTCCATTCTAATTTGTTGTCAAACTGTCCATGCTTAGTGATGGTTCTCAACCCTTTTCTTCAGCATGGATTCCCTTGAAATATCTTTTGTGGCCACAGACCATGGCCACAGACCCCCAAGGCTTAAGATTGAAATCATCCAATTAGTCTGAGCTTTTGCAGAATCCTGTGATGATATCATGGAACCCCAGGAATCTTCAGGCCAGAGTTTGAGAATCATGGATTTAAGCAATTGAGACTTCCTAGAAGTTTCCTACAAATTTTAATGGAGTGAGTTCCTGTTACTTGCCCCAGCTTCTGTCAACCTAGCAGTTCGAAAGCATGTAAACATGCAAGTATAAAAATAGGGATCACTTTGGTGGGATGGTAATAGCATTCCATGCACCTTTAGCATTTAGTCTTGCCAGCCACATGACCACAGAGATGTCTTCAGACAGTGCTGTCTCTTTGGCTTTGTAACAGACATGAGCACTGCCTCCTAGAGCCAGAAATGACTATGTGCAAAGGGAACCTTTACCTTTACTAGAAGTTTTCATAATCCTATCATTGCATTAAGTGAGGTTTTGCGAAGACAGCAGTTGAGGTAAATTAGATCACCCATCCTTTCAGGCATTTGATGGTGGCCCTTAAAGTTATTTGTGAGAATCCAATTTATTTCTGTGATCAGAGACAATTTGAAGGCTACTTGTCACTAGCATCTCTCTCACTGCCTCTGGATATATTTGGCAGGTAACTACGCTTTTGGTTTTTCACAGGGTGGGAGAACTGTATGAAAGCCTACATTACATAAATGTATTCTGCACACCTCCTTGAACAAAGCAAACTTCAAAGTAACCTTTTGCACAAAAGGCAACATGAAAGAACCTATTGTGCAGGCCTCCAAGACTCCCAATGATTACTTCTTTATTCTGATAAATAAAAAAAGAACTTGAACTAGGAAAGGCGGAAAATCTACCATTATAGATTACAAGGAGCTTTTGACACTACGGCTCCCTTATCTCTGACTTCAAGGCCCTACTTGAATGGACCCATTCAGAAGCTAGCAGTCATGTGCTATAACTAAACACAGCTACCTGAACGAGTTCTGTTTTCCATTGTTCAGCTGCCTCTTTCCATTAAGGTCAATATCAGTCTGTCAAACTTGTGGCTTCAGCTCACATTGTGTGTAAACAACCAAATCCCCATTCCCCCATTTATATTTCTTTTCTGTAGAATTTGGAGCACCTGAAAAAGAAAGTGGATAGGCACACAAAAAAACAAAATTGCACTTTTACATTGCAAGAACTGCTCTCTAGTTGTCTTGGAGTACGATGCCCCAAATTTTGGCAGTTTGGTCCAATCCATATTTCATCTGAATTTGATGTCCAACTTCAGAGGTAGTTCAGAGTTGGTTTTCAATGACAAAACCCAACATTTGTGTTTGTTCACTTGGAAATATGGTTAAATGAAAAGTTATAAATGTTCCTTGGGTAATGTAAGAGCTGGCTTATATATCCTTAAATTTATGCACATTCTCCCTCCCAGAAATCACATCTAAAACTGTCAAGGTATGTAAAATGGACATTACATATGAAATTCAAAATGGTATTCCATGTGGATTTTTCATGAGGGGATTATAAAGTAGGCATCATGTTCCAGAAGGCAGTGGGTTGTTTTTTTTATTGGTCACATGTTCCCATAATTACCATGTGGATAGATACTGCTTCATCTCACAGTTGTTAATGTTATTTCATTCTGCATTGCAATCATGAATGTAAAGTGATCAAGGGACAGTAAAAGTGGAGAAACATGTGTGATGTCAATGGTTTAGGTCAGAGCACAACAGCACATTTTGAAGACTGGTTCATCAATTGTTTTGTGGTTCTTATAATATGGAAAAAAATAGTGCAGAAAGGAGATTTCCTTGTCACTGATAATGTTCCTGGTCATGCTATAAATCTAGATAATTATTATCCATGTATATTCTGAGGCCTATTGTGTATATGTAACATTTGCAAATGCATCAGATGCAACACATACACACAGAGGGAATCAATTTATGCAATTTCTGGAAATTGTAAATATTTACTAAACGATCAGAAATATGGCTAAGATCTTGTAGAAGTTTCTCACATTTGATAGATTAATTATAGACTTAATTGATAAGTGTGCTATACAACTTAATAATGTGACTTTGGGCAGCTAAAATTAGATTAAAGCAGCAACACACACACACACACATAATCCCACCACCACTGAATTGCATTGTGTCCAAGGTCACTCATCATCATCATCATCTTTTAATAACCCCATAATCTCTTTTGGGGTGGAGTCTGGGCAACTGAATGGAGCTGAGTGTTTACTGGCCAGATGCCCTTCCTGTCACCAATGCGGAGTGATATTCAGCAGACATAATCTCAACATACCCAGAGAGAGAAATATTTGCCTAGGATCAAACTCACAGCCTCCTGATTGTGAGGTGAGAACTCCACTTCAAGAAGTTCATCACACCACTTTGTCTAAGGTCACTCATGTATTTATTTAATTCACCTCTTCAAGATGGGTTCATCTTGGCCCAACATGCAAGGGAAGAAATGGGTCTTCAGTGTTATATAAATGATCAGCAAGATCAGCAGACATCAGAGATATAACCTTTTCTATAGGGAAGATGCTACCAAAAAGAAGATATGTCTCTGAGTCCCATCAGATGGCATTATCTTGGAACATGCTTATACTTACTCTGTGAAAACTTGTGGGACATGATAAAATAATAGGGGACAGGTAGTCACACAAAAACTGAGCCCTATGCCATGAAGGCTTTGTAGGTGATAACCAGCATCTTGAATGGATTGCAGAGACTTGATGGAAGCCAGAACAGCTTGCAAAATAAAATTCAGTTATAACCTGATCTGATTGTGACTGGAAGCACAAGCATGTAATAAAAATGGTGCAGAAGGGGAAATCAATGTGGCTGTGTTTGGTTACTACCTGAGTATTTGCTCATAATCAGAGGTAAAAAGTTTTGGTTATTGCTCGATTTGGTCATGACCAGAATCATTCGCGACTAAAGGTTCTACTGTATTCCTTGGCATACTACTTAGAGTGTGTTGCAACAATTCAAGTGATAGATTATCAAGGCATAAATAACCATGGTCAGGATCTCATGATTCAGGAATCAATAAAATTGGTGCACAAGATAGATGTGAAGAACATCCCAACAGTGGCCACTACCTGTTCCTCAAAGGAGCCAAGCCTCCAGAAGGATGTCAAAACTGTGAATCAGTTTTGTCTAGAGAAATACTGTTCTATCTAGAATGATGGAAAGTCACCATACCTGAGAGATTTTACAATCCACAGCCATTCAGTTTTGTTGAGGTTAAATCTAAGCCTGTTTTTCCCCATTCAAGCCCTCATAGACTCTGGAAACATGCCAAAGGGTGTCACTTGGTCAGCTAGGAACTGAAATGGATACCTACGTATATGACCTCACTCAGTGGTTTATGTGCATGGTAAGCAGAAGTCAGGAGGGACTTGAGCTTCAAGGAAACCCACAAACCAGTGGCTTTTACCTAGATTCTTCTCTCCTATCAACAGTGACTCAAATAGGCCCTGATAGTCTGTTGCAAAACAGTGACATATCTGATGTTGAGGCCATTTTTGGTGGCTTGAATTTTCCCTTGTCATAACCTCTGTTCATCTTTCCTGCATATTTATCCTGATGTGTTATTTTCTTAACTCTGTCCTCGCATAAATCTCTCAGTCTGACAAAAGAGACGAGGCAGGCTTTCAGAGGGATCCCTTTTGGTTTCACAAAGCCTGGTTTATTTCAAAACTCTTCAACCCATTTGACAAGTTATAACAACTGAAATTCGACAGATGTGCTAAGAAATATGTCTGAAAAATGTATAAATATCCAGCCACCTCACACATCAGCTTAGGACACCTTGAAACAATCCTAGAAGACTGTGAGGTATAGAATTAATTTCTTCTGAATTTTGCTGAAAGTTTCAGAAAAAAATAAGCAGGGACATAGATTCTCCCTCTTCCTCCTTCACAATCCAGGGCCCACTAATGAAAATAATTGTCTGGAGATCTAGGAGAGACCATTATTTTTTTTCCTTTCCAAACAAACATTTCATTATCTTTAAGGAGAATAGACAGTGCACAAGTTGGAAATATTGTTTCCATTCAGCAGAACTAAATTCAGCCACATCCTCAAAACAGATTTTTGAATTAAAGAAGGGACTCACTTCAAGCAGCAAATCAAATCAAATGGTTTTGTAGCACATCAAGCTCTTTCAGAATACTTTAAAATCCTGATGGCACTTCTATTGCTTCTGGAGTTGTCACACAAAATATACAACATAGCTACTTCACTTCCATACAAGAAAAATTCTGGAAGTTGAAGACAGAATGTTCTTTTGGGCTTTCTTAATGAGTTTAATATTTCATTACATTTTCTGTTACAGCTCTTTTGCAGTGATGAGGCTAATCTTGTTTTGGGCTTAATTCACATTCTCAATTTGCAAGTCAAATTAGAATCTACTCCTGGATTAAATATTTTCTTCAATTTCTCCATAATTGTACTGAATGAGTGAGCAAGGTGCAAACTGAGAAGTTCTTTCCAGGAATTTGGCATGGTGTACACACATAGGGTAAATTTTAAGCAAGTTCAAGTAATGTGGATCTTATTTCTTTTCTGACAGAGTTTCTAGCTTAACAGATTGGAAAGATGCTTTGAACACAATGTACTTTGACCTCCGGCAAGTATTTGATCAAGTTGTTCTTGATATCCTCATGAATAAAATAGTGAAGTAAGGGCTAGATATTACAAAATTGGCTGAGTAGCAGCACCCAGAGAGAACACAGAAATGGAGAATAACACTGAATGGGTGTCCAAGGTGAAGTTCCATGTTTATTAATGAGCTGGGTGAAGGGATGAAAGGGACAATAATCAAATTCCCAATGACACAAGACTAGGAGGAAAATCCAAAATAAAATTTCAGAAAATCCAAACAACGAGTTGAAAAGGATTAAATTTAATACGAGAAAATTACACAGTTCATCTGGGGACAGAGAAAAAAGGAAGACCTAAGTGTAGAACTGCAGAACCTGCTTGGCAGAGGATTAATAGATGGCAAGCTAACAGCTATAGACACTAGTCTAAGTATTTATTATTTTAAAGCACAAGGTGTGACACAATTATTATTGACACGTTTTCCATGTCAACTGCTGTCTCTGGCAATCTATGTACCAATTCATTATATTTCATTGTGTCAGTCTACTTTCTTTTTTTTTTTTTAATAAAGTTTTATTTATTATTTTTATTTTATTTTATTTATTTTCACACATACAAAATACAAGTAAAACATATTTTTTGAAAATAGCATGGTCCCGGGTTGAACTTCTTTATACAGACACAAAACTCAATTTCATGCTTCTTTTTGTGTTTTATTCCATAACTTATACTATTCTACATTTTTGATAAAGTTTTTCCCCTCTTTTAATTTCTCAATTTTATTTTGATTATCGCATCTCAATTCAAATCATTATATTTATACTTTTGTCTGTTCTATTTCAATTTCATATTATCTTTTCTCATTAAACAAATTTTCTCCTGTAGTTACTAATTGGAGTATGACACCTTTATATCTTTTAATTACATCCATTCAACTCTTATTTAAACTTCAATATATACCTTAAGGTTATGACCTTCCATAATAAATAACTTCCAATAGAATTCTGCTTGGTACATTCTTATAATTCACACGATATTCTTTTTAAAAAAAGATTATGAATATATGTAATTATAAATCCTCATTCCATTCCAGTTCAGTTCTATCATTAATAATCATTAAAATCTTAACAACTTTAATACTTCTTTTCAATTAAATATCATACTACCTTAAAAACACATATAATCTCCACAAATAATTTTTTCCCTTATTTCTCTTCACATATGTTTTGTAAATCATTAAATATTCATTTTGTTACATTTATTTATTGACAAGTATTCCACTGAATTACGTTAGCTATTTTATCAAACATTTTAATCATACATTGTTTCATATTTTCTAAAATTTCTGTTTCTAATATAAGAATATTATCTTATGTACCTTTGCAGAATCCCTTTTTCCATTAAGTTTTCACCCATTATCTCTAAATAGGCCATTTCTCTATATTTTGCTTTCTGTCCTTTATAACTTCTTTTCCTTTCTTTATTCCCTCTCATCTTCTCCCTCCCCTTTTTACCCCCTTGTCTCTCTACTTCTAATTCTCTCTTCTACATTTCCCTCTTCTGTTGCTTTCTGATTTTATACTTATTTTTCACTCTTTTTTTGGGGGGGGAGTTGTTTTTCCCAATCTTAAACTTTCCATTCTCTTTCCCCCTTTCCTTCCCCCCCCCACCTAAGATTACTTGTTCATTAAAGATAGCTTCTTCTTTGTCTCAATCTTCTTGTTCTGCAGGCATTTCTTGCTGTTTCTCATAATTCCAAATGCCCATCTCTAAAAATTGAAATACGAAGCCAAAAGAACCTCTCCCTTATTGTGCATCTTCTTTGTACTTTTTAAATTCCATTTTCAGTTCTTCTAAAACTGGAGCCATTTTAAACAGTTTTAAACAACCACCCAATTGATTTTAGTCATTCAAATACAATAACCAAAAATCCAGAAATCATCAAGTAATCCAAATAGTCCCAAGTTATTTCTTCTTATTTCTTTTTTCCACTTTTTCTTCCTGGGGTTTTTGTTGCAATATTTCAGTTAAAATGTATCTTTTGAAGTCTTGTTGAGGTTTTGCTGTAAGTTCTTTTTAATTCCAGGCAGTCTCCTCCCTTCCAGATCCTGCCCTTTTATTCTTTTTCCTTCCTTTCCTGTTTTCAAAAGCTTTTGATTATCCAGAAATCTTTATTATCCCTTTGACTTTTTATTTTCAGCATTAAATGCCTATTAATGTCAAAATAATTTTTTTCCCAATTTCTTGCTTAAGTCTTTTAGCTGTCAGTATAGGAAAAGGAGGGGAAAAAAAACCAAATCTTTTCCCTTTTCTCTCTCTTTCATAGCTTAAAAATCTTCTTAGGGAACAATGTTATTGCTTTTTTTTAATAGTTTCAATTCCAGGGTACCTTATTTGTTGCTTTCGCTGTTTGACCTGGTCAACCAAAACTTTCTCTTCTTTTCTTCCTCTTGCACATTCTTTTCCAGTCAAGTTCTTCTTTGTGGTGGACATTTCTGACCACCACTACAACCACCTTCGGGAAAGGGAGTAATGGCCAGCTGGGGAGGAGAGATGCATCTCTCCTCAACCCTGCAGGCAGTCTCCCCCTTCTTCACCACCTCTACGGGGTGGCTTAACCCTGAAACCAGCCAGCTCGGGATGCTCCAGCAGCAAGCACGGATCGAAGCCTTGGAGAGATGAGGTTTTGGTCTGTTGCAAAAGAAGCTCAAACCAGAAGTCCTGTCAGTCTACTTTCTGTGGCCTCTGTTAATATAGGACATTATCAGTGAATCATAACCTGGATACATCTGAGTCCTGCCAATGATGAGGGAGTTCATCAACTTTGCCAGGAGATCCCACATAGCCCAGGGCCAGATGAAACAAAGTGCATCATCTCACAAGGACAGGCCAAGAGCCCCTCTTTCAATTCCTATTCAAAACTTAGTAATGGTAGATGGGACTAACCTTGGGAAACAGGAGGTAATGGTATTTGGAATGACCTTTGAAGACAGAAGGAAGAAACACAGCCAGTCGTGGTATTCTACTTGTGAGCAGAACCGAAGCCATGTTGGATGGCCCATTGAATTGAATAAGGAAGTGTGTCTCAAAACTCAGTAGTTCTGCTAAATAAGAAAGTGTTCCAGTTTGTGCACAAGAGAAAAAAATAAGATAAGGTTAGAACAATGGGGAACTGTAGTAAAGTGCTGCGATGTCAGAAACCGTATAACTACTTTTGCTAGATAAGGAGCTAGTATGAACCTTCGAAATACATGTATCAATTTGAAAACAGAAAGAATGTGAGCCAAAGTCTCGTAAGAGGGGATAAAAATGCTGCCTGAATTTTGCTCTGTGTTCCTTCAATGCCTGAGGGGGCCCGTCTCTGCAGACACGTGAATAAAACCTTGTTTTCCTTGGATCAACGAATCTTTTGGGTGGTTTTTTTATCTGCTTCCACCTCACAATTTGGTGCTCAACGTGGGCCCCAATGGAATTTCGACTGGACAAAAGGGACTGGGTAAGTGTGGCGCCACTGTCTCCCATTGTAGAGGGGCCCCTCCCTTGTCTCAGTTGGTTCCTGGGGTAACTGCACTCAGCAGACGATCCTTGGAAACAAGAGAGAAAGAAGCCGGCCTGATGCTCTGGGAGTATCGTTGATCACCTGAAGTGGGGACGCCCACACTCCTTTCGTCTCCAGGAGACCAGGGGTGTATCAGGTGAGTTTGTTGCCTTTTGGGATAGAAGAAGGGATATACTGTCCTTAAACTCTGGGAATCCAGCGACTGCTGGAGGACAGTGTAAATCCCTGAGTTGGGAATCTCTGGGAGATTGTTGGTGGGCAGCGTGGAGAATGGGAAAGGGACAAAGCAAGTGTGAAACATTCCAAGAGGGAACGGGTATTGAGATAGAAAAGACCCCGAGAAGGCTGATTCCGACTGACTCCCCATTGGGTCAACTCCTACAACAATGGTCGTTGCCCCATCTGAGGACTTACACTCGGAGTCTAGAGAAAAAGAAAATGATCTACCTATGCCAAAATAAGTGGCCGAAGTACCCCCTAGTAGACCCTGAGTTTCCTTACCACGGGGATCCTGAAGGGAATACCAGCACATACTGGATAACTCAGTTGAAAGAGTATATAGTGAAACATCGGATGAAGGAGCAAATACCCTATGTGGAGGTATGGTATCATGCTCACTTTGAAGGTCCAGTTCCACCAGAAACAGAAGTAGGACAGTTTGTCAGCAAGGTGGAGGAAAGCGAAACTGAGGACTGGATGGGGAGTCCACCGGCATCGGCTCCGGCAGTCCTGGCACCACCGCCCCTGCCGGCTCCAGTTACCCAGGCTCCACCTCCACCTGCATATCCAGGGCTCAGAAGGGAACTGGCTCAATTAAACAAGGACCTAGAGAATTTGCCTCTAGGATGAAGGTCGGCCAATCCCGTGTCGGCTTTCCCAGTCAGAGAAGTCCCAAATGGCATGAATGCGCAGGGGAATCCAGTCACCGTTTTCGTGGCTGTCCCCATAAAATCTGCTGAGTTACGGGATCTGAAAAAGACCCTTCCAAAACTCCATGAGAATGCTCATGAAGTGGCGGAACAGTTGGAATTGTTTCTGGGGCCCAATGAATACACATACCAAGAACTGATGTATATTCTTGGACACCTTTTCACCCCCGAAGAGAGGAACCTCATTAGGAGGGCAGCAATGGCTGCCTGGGATAGGAGACATGCAGGGCAACAGGGAGCAGTGGCTGCAGACACAAAGTTCCCCATAGCCAATCCAAATTGGAACATCAATGATGATGCTCATAGGGAGCACATGAGAGATATGAAACACATGATCATTGAAGGAATTAAATTGGCCATCCCTCAAGGGAAAAACTTGACCAAAGCATTTGAAATAACACAAGGAAAGGATGAGTCCCCGGGGGATTTCTGTGCTCGGGTCCGTGAAGGGTTAACCAAGTACTCCGGAGTACCCCTGCCTTCGAGACTCTCCTGAAGATGCAATTCATCACCAAAGCATGGCTAGATATCCAGAAAAAGGTCCAGAAGACAGAGGGATGGACTGATTTGGGCATGACAGATTTGATGAGAGCAGCCCAACAAGTTTTTGTAAACCGAGACTCAGTTAAAACCAAACAGAAGTCTCAGATGATGGTAGCTGCTGTGCAAACGGCAGCCAAGAATGAAGTTAGGAAAAACAAGGAAACCCAGATGTCAGATCTGAGGCCAAGGTGGAGAGATGAAAGATCTCCCAGCAGGGAGTGGAGACCCCCGGTTAGGCAAGGAGGTCCAGGGGGCAATCGAGGTGGTCGATTCCAACGGCCGTCCCAGAGTAGAACTTGCTTCAGATGCGGGAAAGAGGGACATTTTGCACGTGAATGTCCCAAAATCCCAGAGGAATGAAGCTATGCCCTATACGATTAGGGAAGTTCCGGCTCCCCAAGAGGGACCTGCGGGGAGCCACTGGTAAATGTGTTAGTGGGTCCTGACCATCAGGAACGGCTGTTCCTGATCAACACCGGCGCAAGCCGGACATCTGTATGCGATCCAGTAGAGGGAGCATGCAGGTCAAAGCAGACTTTAAAGGTGGTTGGGGTGAGTGGGAAATCCCAAGAGGTCAAGATTTTGGAAGAGGTGAGATTGGAATTGAATGATGTGGTTACTAAAATCAAAATATTATATATTCCGGATTCAGGGGTGAACTTGCTAGGAAGAGACTTGTTGGATGTTTTGGGGATAGAACTGTGGGATAGAAGGAAGGAAGTTCGCATGTGTATGCTAACAACGGAAGATGAGGAGAAGATATCATCAGATATGTGGGCAGGAGGTGAAGGGGTTAGTAGGATGGCAATACAGCCCATTCAGATCAAGATACAACCAGGGATAACTAAACTGTGGACTCCACAATATTCTCTGAGCAAAAGAGGTAGGGAAGGGTTGAAACCAGTGATTGACAGAGACAGGGACTGTTGGAACCTACTATGTCACCATTCAATTCACCGGTTTTAGCAGTACTAAAAAAGGATGGGAAGTATAGATTAGTTAATGATTTGAGGAGGATCAATGAGATAGTGGTTCCTAGATTCCCAGTGGTTCCTGATCCCTATACCATCTTGGGGCGGATCCCCCCCAAAGACAAATGGTTTACTGTGATAGATCTGAAGGATGCCTTTTGGGCATGTCCTTTGGAGGAGAGGAGGAGAGACTTGTTTGCCTTTGAATGGAATGATCCTGAGAGTGGAAGGAAACAGCAGTTGAGGTGGACAGTACTTCCTCAGGGATATACCGAGAGCCCTTTGTTGTTTGGACAGGCGTTGGAAGAAAAATTGGTGTCGTTTGAGAGAGAGAAAGGAATCACCCTAATTCAGAACATGGATGACTTGTTGTTAACTGGGGAGAAAGAGAAGGAAGTGAGAGTGGCTTCTGTGAGTCTGTTGAATTAGCTGAAGGAGCAGGGGCTGAAAGTCTCAAAAGAGAAGCTTCAGTTTGTTGAAAAAAAGGTGAAATATTTGGGATATTACATTCAGCAGGGGGTGAGGTCCTTGGACCCTGAAAGGGTGAAGGGGATCATGAGCTTGGCTCCTCCCAGGAACAAGACAGAAGTGCGGAAAGCGTTGGGATTATTGGGGTATTGTAGAATCTGGGTAGACCAATTCACAGTGTTGGCACAGTTTTTGCATAGAAAGCTGCCTGGAAAGGGAGCGCACATAGAATGGGAGGAGGGAGATAGTGAAAGGTGGGAAGAGCTGAAGAAGGCTTTGTCAACCGCTCCGGTTTTAGCCTTGCCAAACCTGAAATTACCATTTTATTTGTATGTGGTGGTGGCTCAGGGAACAGCAGTTGGAGTCCTTGCCCAAAAGAGGGGGGTCAGTACCAGCCGGTAGCCTTCCTAAGCAAGGGTTTGGAGCCGGTTGTGAAAGGATGGCCAGTTTGTGTTCAGGCTGTGGCAGCAACAGCAATGTTGGTGGTGGAGAGCAAAAAGTTAACCTTTGGGGGAGCTTTGGTGGTGCATTCGCCTCATCAGGTCAACTCAGTGTTGAGCCAGCTGGCTACCACTTGGATGACAGAAGGGAGGATATTGAAGTATGAAACAATTTTGAGAACCATTTCTGATGTGGTGATAGGAACAGACAAGAATCTAAATCCAGCAGAATTCTTGGAGGGGAGAAGTCAGGCGTGGGAACCGGAAGACCATGATTGTCTATTGCAAGTGGATCTCATGACGAAGGTTAGAGAGGATTTGGAAGAGACTCCTTTGGAGAAGGGAGAGAGGTGGTTTATAGATGGATCTAGCAGGGTAGAAAATGGAAAGCGAAAATCTGGGTTTGCAATAGTAACTGGGGAAGGTGAGGTAATAGAGAAAGGGTTACTCCCAGCTGCTTGGTCAGCTCAGAAATGTGAATTGTTTGCCCTGACCAGAGCCTTGGAATTGGCTGAGGGGATGGAAGTAACGATTTGGACTGTTTCCAAGTATGCATGGGGGGTGGTGCACATGTTTGGGAAAATCTGGAAAGAAAGAGGGTATATCAAGGCGGATGGGAAGCAAATAGAGCAAGTGCAGTTAGTAGAGCAAACCTTAGAGGCATTACAACTCCCCAGTCAAGTATCAATTGTCCATGTGAGCGCACATCAGAAGGGAAACATACCGGAGGTTGTGGGAAACCGATGGACGGACAAATGGGCGAAGGAAGCTTCAGGGGAGATAGAATTGGTAATGGTATCTAGACCAATACTGGAAAAGGAGGACGAGAGGGAGGAATGGGAGCCAGAGAAAAAGGAAAAGTTGGAGTTGGAGAAAGAGGGATGTGTCAAAACCCCAGAGGGATGGAAGACGTCGGAGGGAGTCAAGGTAGTGTCACCCATTGTTATGAGGGGAATATTGGAGAAAGTTCATGAATGAGGACATTGGGGAACGGAGGCCTTGGTCATGTCCATTAAACCTCACTATTGGAGTCTGAGGATGTGGACAGTAGCTCAGAGCATCTGCTGGAAATGTTTGATTTGTTTGAAAGTAAATAAGGGTAGAGGCTTATCCCACTAGAAGAGCCACAGCTCCCACAGTAACCAAGATCTTACTAGAACAGATTATCCCACGATATGGAATGATGGAAGCAATAGATTCAGACAGAGGAACTCATTTCACCCAAAAGGTTCTGCAAAGGGTAATGTAGGTGGTGGGGGTGAAATGGGAATTACACACGCCATGGCATCCTGAATCCAGTGGAAAAATTTAAAAAGCAAACGCGGAACTGAAGAAACACTTGACCAAACTACAACTTGAAAATGGCTTGCCATGGACAAAGAATCTTCCCTTAGCTCTGCTCAGGATCAGAACTTGTCCAAGGAAAGACACAGGGGTTTCTCCTTTTGAAATGCAGATGGGGAGACCCTATTTGGCCAAACTAGGCAATCCCATACCAGAGTTCAGGGACTTGTTCCTCCGGAAATATTTGCTGGCACTGTCTCGGTTTTGCTTTCTCTTCACAATCAGGGACTGTTGGTGCAATGACCACCTTTGGCTGGTAGCCAACACCCACACGAGGCTAGAGACTGGGTCCTGATAAAGACTTGGAGAAGTGAAAAACTGCAACCTAGCTGGGAAGGTCCGTACCAGATGCTACTGATGACTGAATCTGCAGTCCGTACTCGGGAAGGAGGCTGGATGCATTACAGCAGAGTCAAGAAAGCACCAGAACCAGAAAAACCTTGGAAGGCAATTCCAGTGGATGGTCAGCCGTTAAAGGTAACCTTGAAGAAATAGCCAGCAGAAACCACCATGGAGATGTCGGCTAAACTCTGGAGAGGACTATTTGTTGCAACTATATTTACATTAATACATCAAAGAAGTTCACAATATGTTGGACCTGCAGGTGACTTGGGAACGGACTTGTGGGATGACAATGTGTTCATAAAGGATCTCAAGAAGTTCTCATATTCCTTGAACATCACCAAGTGCTGGTTATGCATGCACCTGCCAGGAAGAACAGGTGAAGGATTAATCCTACACGTAATTCCACTTGATCAGAACAGACTAAGACCACAGGGGCACGGGACAGAAAAATATGGTGTAGAACGAAATATAACAGGAAGGATTTTTGTTCATTTAAGGGAAACGGCGTATGTGTGTTTTAGGAGAAATGAAACTAGAGGGCTCCATTTAGGAGATTGGGAAAAATGTAATAAGACTTTTGATATGCCATCATCCTATAGTAACCATAGCTATACCAAGAGTTATCATAAATTAGATTATTTTAATCAAGATCAGTATCAGATGTGTATGCATTTTGAAGATATGATCAATTGGACCCGAACATCACAACAGACCTATGCTATGGAAAACTTTAGGTGGGTATTGTATGGGAAATATGCATACAGGGAGATGCCACCTTACTGGAGTGGCACATGTACACTCGGGTATGTGATACCGGTGATATATAAACTTGATGGACTTCCCCAAGGCCGGATACATAATAAAAGAGACCCAGAATCTGGCCTTACCTGGAGACTCTGGACCCAAATCTCCCGTGGTATAATAATAACACCATTGGGAGTAGCCATGAACTACCGAGATATACATATTCTAAATAACTTCACAGTAACAATGTTCAATGATACAATAAAGAATATTAAAATGATTAACACTGAGCTTTCTGAAGTAAAACAGGTTGCTCTACAAAATAGGTATGCTTTAGACATTGTATTAGCTACAAAAGGGTGTGTGTGTGCTCTGATTCATTCACATTGCTGTGTCTACATCCATGATTTCCCACCCAATATTATAAAGACAGTAAAAGTAATGGAAGAACATATTCGCTCTAATCCATTATCACAAAGAGGTGACTCCTCATTGCCAGACCTGTGGGGAGCACTATGGTCTTGGCTTCCCAGTTCCACTTGGTTTAGATCTACCATAATGGGAATTATATTGATTATTATATGCTGTGTATTGTTGTGTTGTTGTCTTCAGTGTCTCCCTGGTGCAATAACAACGTGTGGAAAGATAGGGAAATCCTTGGGTTCAAGATTTGAGAAGAAGCAGGAAGCAGAACCTCTAATGATGTATCAGAGACAAATCACTCTGAAAGAAGCAGAGGATCTGCTATTTGAGTTTGAGACAAGAGTGGAAAAAGAAAAAAGGGGGTATTTGTGAGCAGAACCGAAGCCATGTTGGATGGCCCATTGAATTGAATAAGGAAGTGTGTCTCAAAACTCAGTAGTTCTGCTAAATAAGAAAGTGTTCCAGTTTGTGCACAAGAGAAAAAAACAAGATAAGGCTAGAACAATGGGGAACTGTAATAAAGTGCTGCGATGTCAGAAACCGTGTAACTGCTTTTGCTAGATAGGGAGCTAGTATGAACCTTCGAAATATATGTGTCAATTTGAAAACAGAAAGAATGTGAGCCAAGCCCTCGTACAAGGGGGCGGACAGCTAGGGTATAAAAATGCTGCCTGAATTTTGCTCTGGGTTCCTTCAATGCCTGAGGGAACCCGTCTCTGCAGACATGTGAATAAAACCTTGTTTTCCTTGGATCAATGAATCTTTTGGGTGGTTTTTTTTTATCTGCTTCCACCTCACATACTGGTTCAGCCAGTTCAGGTGAAATGTTGGTAAAAAAAAAAAAAATGCTACCACTTTGGCCGAATCAGTATTTCTGATGATCAGCTGTGCTGCGTGATTCAGATTAGCTAGAAAGCAGGAAATCATCAGTTTTCTTGCTTTCTAACTAATCTAAATCACATTACACAGCTGATCCTCCCCCTCGCTGTTGTACTTACCTTCAAAATGCTTCTTTTTCAGGGCCCAAAGAGGCTTCCCTGAGGCCCAATAGGCAAAAAATGGGTTGTGGGGTGTGCTGTGGGGAAAAAAAACACACATAGCCATGCCCACCCAGTCACATGCCCACTTGGCCATGCCCTCCTAGCCATGCCCACAGAACTGGTAGTAAAAAAAATTGAATCCCACCACTGGACACAGCCTAGACTACATTCTTCCAAAGGTAGCTCAGCCCACAAAAGGAAAATGGGACTGAGAAGGATCTCATAAGGGACCCTCCCTAATTTTCGAGAAAGTGAAAGAAGGATGAATGTTTTCAGATTTATAAGATTATATTAATGTAACCTTACAATAAAAGGAGTATTGGTACTCATGGTTTGTGCTTCTTGTCTGGACTACCCTGCAGGGCTGACAGAGTCAATCCATTCATACAGTGCAATACAATAATATAGTATCTCTTTTCAGGAGAGATCAAGTTTGGAACCAGATGTGCCAAGCATCCTTCCTTCCCCCCTGCCAGCCCCCCATAAAAAATGATCCAAAGAAGTAAAAGATTCTCATTAATTTTAAAGATGTGCAGAGGGAATTATTTGAAACATTACCATAGTGAAACCCTTGAAGGCATCAATCTGAATGTTGATGGCATTAATGTCTTATAAAAGGCTCATTGTCCCGATTGTTTTTACATTATTCGGCTGAAAATGGGAGTATTTGCAGGTGTTTTGATGAGTCTGTATTATAGTGAATGAATTCATTCTGAATCAAATCTCAAAATGATGCAAATAGGATCTCAAATTGCAAACTTGAATTGCATCAGATCTTTGTATTTTAAGTCACCTGTTCAAATTGAATCAGAACAAGCTTAGAAGAGACAACCATTTGCTTAAATGACTTTTAAAAAGGAGTTGAACAAATCACAAGAGTATTTCTCCCTCACTATTCAGTGTCTGTATACTGTTTAACATGAATTGTACTGGAAGAAATTATGCTTGCTTGTCAGTTTTCTCATCTGGTCTTTGAAAACTCGCAGATTTGCACACAAACCATCATATAGCAGAAAGCAAGTTTCAATGTGTTTAATGTTAAACAACAAACTTTCCATCTGGCAAGAACAGCATACGATCCGGTCTAGGTTAGCACTGGAAAATCTGTCTTCCAGTGCTATTTAAAGGTATACACCCACCCACCTAAACACTTCTATCTCCTGAACATGCCCCTAATCACCCCTTATCCCCACCATCTGGGTATACTTAATATATCCATGGTTTCCTTCTCTGCATCCGAACCGTCGCCGATGACGCCTATCTCATTGCAGGTGAATTAGATAGTCAAACTCCACCCTATCCAACAACCACGCAAGCCTGCTTCATTTTCCTCAGTTTCGCGCAATCACCAATTAAGCCTCCAATGCCAATGAGCTGTAAACTCAAGACAGGGGTTTTCCGGATTCCCCCTCACATTACCTACAACCAAAGATCCACTCAAACGTCCTGCTCCTCTAACTCTGCATGCGATGCAGTTAAATAATCCCGGAAGTAGATATCGACAGGCTGCAGTGGCTCTTACAAACATGCTGAGAGGCTCAGTTTATCCACCATCCCTAACAAAGCCCAACAACAGAGTTGGTTAGGCATTACTGGAGATGAGATGCTGAACTGGATGAACTTTAATTATATTCAACTATTTATTTATTTATTTATTTATTTATTTATTTATTTATTCATTCATTCATTCATTCATTCATTCATTCATTTATTTATTTATTTAGTCAAGTGATTATAAGATAACAGGTATAAGTATAAGCATAGCTATAAATACATGAAATGGATACATATAAGAGAAATAAAAAGAAACAATAGGACAGGGATGGTAGGCACATTGGTGCACTTATTGTTCCATTTGAAAATAAGGTGCACGAGACCAGATTCCAACAAACAGCTCTTTTATTAAACAGTAAAGCAACTAAGAACGGAACATTTGCCCAAGCCGTGGCAGCCCTTCTTATAGCGGCTTGCTCGCGGCTTGTGGCCAATGACAGTAGTTCAAGTGTTCCCGCCATCCGGCGGGCCAATCGGAATGGTTCCCAAGTAACCAATCTGAGAACAGCCTTCTTGGCCAATCAGTTTAAGGTATTTGGAGTCTACCAAGTTATATACACAATACCCCTCCCCCCTTGATTTTGTCCAACGTGCGTCACGTAGTCACGCAGGTAGGTGGGGCTTTTTAAAGTCCTGGTTGACCTGCGCAGCTCAGTCTCAGCGTGGTCCTCAAGCAGTTCAGACGGGATCGCTTTCTCTCTGCGTCTTCTCCATGGAACCTCCTGGAAGGATGAGTCAGCCTTGCCGCTCCCGCCTGAGTTTCTCGGGCTGGTTGAGGTGGCTCCACCACTCCCTCCTGGTTTGTTCAGGCTGGTTGAGATGGCCTGACTGTCTCCTTCCAGGAAGGCCTCACCTCGTTTTCCTGCTCCTGGACTTCTTCTCTGAAGGTTATCTAATTGTGAGTGCTCTTTTTGTTTTATTTAGGTTTCTTTGTGTAGTGTTTCTTGTCATGTTATTGGAGGTTCATCTGTCCCTTTTTTATTATTTTGTGTCTTTCCCCCTTCCTCGGTTGTTTTTGGTTCGTTTATTTTCGGCGCTGGTGTGGTGTTGCATTCTAGTGTTCGAGAGTGAAACTGGTCGATATGCCGCTTCCATGCTCTTCCATCGTCCAACACAAGTCGGTAAAACTGGGGACCTGTGATTTGGGTAATTGTGGCTGGGAACCATAACGGGTCCCTGGTAAGGTTTTTAGCGTAAACCAGATCGCCTATTTCAAATGAGCAATATCTACTGGAGGAGTCAGGGGGTTTGTCCCAGGTATAGGTGGGGTGCAGTCTATCGAGGTAGGAACGCAATTTCCTACCCATGAGGAGTTCTGCTGGGCTTTTGTTAGTGATTGTGCTAGGGGTGATATGTTGCATAGTTAATAATCTGTTAAGTTTATCTTGCATGTCCCCCATGTCCATTTTTTCTAGGCTATCTTTAGTATAATGAACCATGCATTCAGCCCGTCCATTTGAAGCCGGATGAGCCGGTGCTGTCAGGGCATGTCAGATGCCCTGTGCAGCCAAGTACTGCTTGAATGCCAGAGCGGTAAACTGGGGCCCATTGTCCAAGACTATAACATCAGGCAGTCCATGCGTGGCGAAATGTTTGTTTAACTGTTTCATGACTGCCTCGGTGTAGTGGATGCCATAAGTATGACTTCCAGCCAGTTTGGGTAGGCGTCCACGATTACCAAATAGGTGTTCCCTTTTGTCAGCCCCGCAAAGTCAATATGCAGTCTCGACCATGGGCCTCTGGGAATTTCCCATTCCATGACTGGTGCCAGTGGAGGTATAGGCCTTGATTTTTGGCAATCATGGCATGTGGCCACCCAACATTCAATATCCTTGTCCAGCCCTGGCCACCAGATGTAACTCCTGGCCAAGGCTTTCATCTTAACTATGCCCAGGTTCCCCTCATGCAACATGCACAACACTTCTTCCTGTAATTTTTCTGGGATAACCACCCTGTCCCCCAACAATACAGCTTTTTTCAATAGACAGTTCAGTCTGTCAGGTGCAAAAAGGTTTAAAAGTCTCACTTTTGTTTTCATCCGGCCAGCCCTTACCTACCCAATACAGAATGCGAGCTGTCAGCGGGTCTTTCACGGTAGCTTTAGCGACATCTGCTGCAGTTAGTGGCATATTCGGCCTGGACTCGATTTGGAGAGTGGAGACGGTGGGAGCTGGGTCATCTTCCGTGGTGGGCAGCGGGGAACAGCTCAAGGCATCTGCATGGATGATGGTCTTTCCTGGGCGATGGATGAGTGTGTAGTTGTATGCAGTGAGGAATTCAGACCACCTTGTCATTCTTGGTGATAGAATGTTTGGGGTTGGTTGTTTCCCGCTAGGATCCCTAGCAGGGGTTTGTGGTCAGTGATGATCAAAAAAGTCCTACCATAAAGGTACTCGTGGAATCTTTTGATACTGGCTATAATTGTGAGGGCTTCTCAATCGAGTTGGCTGTAATTTCTTTCCGATTTTGACAGCATTTTGGAATAGAAGGTGACAGGTGCCTCTCTGCCGTCTAGTAGCTTGTGGCTCAGGATGCTACCAATTCTGAAAAGCGATGCATCACAGGTGACTGTCAAAGGCAGGGTATGGTAATACTGGATCAAAACAGTGTTAGAAGGTAATAAATCCTTGATATTTTGGAATGCTGCTTGTTCCCGGTGGCCCCATTTACAGATGGTTTTTTTGTCTAACAACCGATGTAAGGGTTCTGCTACGGTTGCTTTTTGGGGCAGGAACACATTGTAGAAATTTATGAGACTTAGGAATGCTTGTAAGTCAGTTTTGTTCCTAGGTCTAGGTGCGTCTTTGATTTCCTTTATCTTCTTTTCAGTGGGGTGTATCCCTTGCTCATCTATGAGATAGCCTAGAAATTCAACCTGGTCGGTGGCTAGTTTACATTTTTCTTGCTTTACTTTAAGGCCTGCATCTCTGAATCTTTGTAATACCTATTTTAGTCTACTTTCTAATTGGTTTGTGTTTTTTGCTGACACTAGTACATCATCAAAATAGGGGACAACCCCCTTGATTCCATTTAGAAGGCGCTTCATGAGGCTTTGGAAAACGCCTGGGGCAACGCTCATGCCGAATTGAAGTCGGTTGCACATGAATGCCCCTCTGTGTGTAACTATAGTTTGTGCCTCTGTGGTTGTGGAGTCAACTTGTAGTTGTTGATATGCTTGTGCGAGATCAAGTTTCACAAAAACATTTCCTCCCCCTAGTGAGTGCAATAAGTGTTGCACTACCGGTACTGGGTATGCGCTTTGTTGAAGCGCATGATTTAAGGTTGCCTTACAGTCTCCACAGATGCGCACTGACCCATCTGGTTTGACAGGTGTCACGATGGGTGTTTTTCACCTGGCATGGTCAATTGGCTCTAACACCCCTTGTGCTATTCGTTTGTTTAGTTGTTCATCAATTTTTGGTTTTAAGGCAAAAGGAATGCGTCTGGCTTTGAGCCAGATGGGGGCTATTTTTGAGTTTCAGCTAAACGATATTGGGGTCCCCTTGTACTTGCCTAGGGTCCCATCGAACACATCCCGGAACTCTTGCAACAGGCTCTCTTCCCAGTTGGCTGCAACAATGCTGTTGATCCCAGTCATCCCAATTCCCAGAGGCGCAAACCATTTGATTCCTAGCAGGCTAGGGTGATCACGGTCAACAATTTTCGGAAGCAGGATTTCAGTGTGATTTTTAAATTCTACGAGAAAATGTCCAAGGCCCACTGCCGGGATTTGGTTTCCCTGGTAGTCCTTTAATATTAACTTTTGTTGTTCAAGTTCTCTTTGCTTGCTGTCTGGTATCAGGCATCTGATAGTGTTCCAAGATACCATTGATAAGTATGATTCGGAGTCTACTTCCATCTCACAGGGCTTCCTTTGATGTTTACCTTTATCTGGACCTTTTTTACGTTTGCTGCCCTGGCATTTCCGATAGTTATCGTCTGGCGCATTTCCTCTCTGTCGCTCGTTCGTCAGTGTTAGGGATAACATTGTTTACCCTAACTGGTTTAGGTGAAATAATAACTATGAATCATAGTTGTGTATGTTAAAGCGTCTGCAGCTTTAACTGTGGAATAGTAATTAAGGGAGTGGTTATGAAAACACCATAAAATTAGCAAGATTACAGCTTGCTCACTCTGGCTTTGATGATCCCTGATTA
>BLBF01000055.1:21415010-21437731 GCA_015471245.1 Laticauda colubrina | reverse complement strand
CATACAAGCTTAGCTCACTCATTTATCTGTGTGCCTATCTGACTAACACTGCACATTCTGTTTAGCTTGTCTCCCTAACCCTGGTTGGGGAACCCAGGCTTAACAGTCAGTTTCTGTTTTCTCGGTTCCATCTGTTTCTGGCTTGTCTCTCTTCATTTCTGGGGGGGGGGGGGTTACTGCCACATCTTTTAGGACTATAGCTCTTTTTGTTTCGGCAGACCCTTGTGATGTGCCCCCGTTTTTCACAAGCTCTGCAGATGGCATCTGGGAACCTGCATTCTGATCGCGGGTGGTTGCCTCCTCATCCAGCACACTGGAATTCCTGCCTGCTTCTTCTTTTTTCCCACTATTTCTTGTCTGATTGAAGTCTATGGACATCTTCATTGTCATCATCAGTGTCGCTCGGGGAGTCGAGATCTTCATAGTGGGCAGTCGCTGTGGGCTGTTTCTTACTTCCCTCTGCCTTCTTTTCTCTGGGCTGATTCGGCGGATCTGGAATTGAGTTCATCTGGTGCATAGTGGCTGTGGATTTCTTGGCTGCTTCAGTGGCGGTGGCTTCTGCAATGGCCTCGGCCACTGTGATATTCGGTCTGTTTAGCAGCTTGCTTTGGAGTGTAGTGTCCCTCAATCTGAGGACCATGCGGTCCCTCATGGCCTCGTCCATGTTCTGGAATTCACAGGCTCCTCCAATGTGTCTTAGGGCTGCTACAAAATCTCCGATGCTCTCGTCTTCTCTTTGGTCTCTTTTGTAAAACTCGTGTCTTTTGATCAGATTGGAGACCACAGGTATGTAATGTGCTCGGAGCATTCTGTTCAGCTCAGGCCAAGCCATTTGCTTAATGTCTCTCAGTTTGGCTAGCGCCTTTGCCATTTTAAAAATGGCTGGTCCACAGTGTGTGAGGAATACAGCCCTCTTCCTCTGGTCAGTTATCTCCTGCAGATCGTTGCTTTCTAAAAACATCACAAAGCGATCAATGTACGACTCCCAATCTTCCTCGGCTGGGTTGAATGGTGCGGGTGGCGCATTGTTTCTGGCCATCTCTATCACTTGGTTCTGGTTGCCACGTGCTTCGGTCTCGCTTTTCTACGATAAGCCCATCCTCGTCGCCACTGTTCCGTTTGTAAATAAGGTACACGAGACTGGGTTCTAACAAACAGCTCTTTTATTAAACAGTAAAGCCACTGGTAATGGAACATTTGCCCAAGCTGCGGCAGCCCTTCTTATTGCGGCTTGCTCGCAGCTTGTAGCCAATGACAGTAGTTCAAGTATTCCCGCCATCCGGCAGGCCAATCGGAATGGCTCTCAAGTAATCAATCCAAGAACGGCCTTCTCGGCCAATCAGTTTAAGGTGTTTGGATTCTACCAAGTTCTATACATAACACTTATGCATGCCCCCAACAGACCTCTTCGGAAAAGGGTGAGGTCAATAGAAGACAGTCTAAAGTTAAAGTTTTTGGGGTTTGGGGAAGAAACTACAGAGTCAGGTAGAGTATTCCAGACATTGACCACTCTGTTGCTGAAGTCTTATTTCCTCCAATCAAGCTTGGTGTGGTTTACCTTGAGTTTGTATCTGTTGTGTGCTCTTGTATTGTTATGGTTGAAGCTGAAGTATTCATTGACAGGTAGGACATTGCAATGTATGATTTTATATACTATACTTAGATCGGACCGAAGGCAGCATAGTTCTAGGTTTTCTAGGTCTAGAATTTCAAGTCTGGTGGCATAAGGTATTCTGCAATGAGTAGAAGAATGAAGAACTCTTCTTGTGAAATATTTCTGGACTTTCTCAATGCACTAAGTCAATTCAGTCCTGATGGCACTCTTTATGATTGATGGCACTATTGTACATAGACTCCTCAATCTGCCATAGTCTGACTCAAAAAAATAAAATAATTAATCAAACTTTCTCAGAGTAAAGATTCTCTTATTCTCAAATTCAATATTTGATTTGATTCAATTTAGTTGGTGCAATATAAAAATCATTGGCCACACTACCACCCACCACCCATCCAAGTTTATTGAAGCCTAGCACTCCACAAGCCATTCCATCAACAGACACACTGACTTATAATCACTCTATGTACCCCTCAGTATTCAAATCAACTGCACATTCAACCACTGACTGCACTGACCCTCAACCAACCCACACAACCTTCCCCAAACCAGCACTTCACCTCCCAATGATCCTCACTTAACATGACCACTTGAATCCCTTATAAGCAGAGGAATGCTGACACTAACATCCCCTGAATTTTGCTGAAGATGTTGGTGAAAAACATTCATAAACCAGCCCACAAACTCAGAGGACAAACCTCCATCCTCATATCCCTTCATATCCCTCATATCAGGCAGTATCATTGGTCAGCAAAGGGATAGTCAGTAGTTTACTTGTGCATAATTGCAGAGTAGACTTGCCTTAGCCTATAACAGGGGTGTCAAACTCATGGCCCACGGGACAGATGCATCATGTGCTGGCATCGCCCGCTTTAGCAAAGGGGGGGGGAAATCCTAATATGTCATGTGACGCTGCCATGACAACATGAGTTTGACACCCTTGGCCTATAACTTCCAGGATATTGCAGAAAATTGATGCCGGGCTCTACTTGATGTATATTCTTCTAAATATACCTAAATTCAGAAAAAGCAGGTTTTAATGATAGTTATGACTTCATTTACCTCACCCTCCTCTCTCATGCATACATGCACATTAAAATAATACATTTATGAAGCTCTGCAATATATAAAAAAGCTGAAGCACATGGATTTATAGCCAAGAGAGGAGATTGAGGCTCTGTTTTAAAATTTCAGCTTGTTCTTTTGCTAATATCATTTGATTCCAATCTTTGTGAAAAGCAATTTCTGCCTAAATACATACCTGCAAGAAAATAAAACATGTTTAAAAGGATCTCATAATTCTTCCTGGATCTGCATAGAAAGGTATGGGCTCCTTTATAGCTTATTAAAAAAAAAATCAAGATTTTTTGCAAATCTCTCTTGTCCTCAAAGCAGAAGATAAATAATTAAGGGGAAAAAGACTTGCAGTGGTTAGGGCAGTATAATTCAATCCTAATTTCTCAAATCTCTGTACAGTTTATGTAACCAAATTGCCTGCACACTATTTAAACAAGTCTAGAAGACATTTTGCACATAAAAGAAATCTAGAAGAAATCAAACATATTATGCATTTGTTTATTTTCAGAATAGATGGGATAGATGAGAATGGAAGGAAGGAAGGAAAGAAGGAAGGAAGGAAATATTCTCCCCCAAATATTTTTAAACAGTCATGGAAGAAAATATTAAAAATGTATGAAGAAAGTAAAATGAATAAATTCATCCATTCAAGCAGAAGGCTGATTACTTTTCTCTTACAAATCCCATTTCCAGTCTCAGTGTGTTTAATTTCAATTTTTTCAAACAAGTTTGTGGTGTAAATTATGACTGCCATTTCTTCATCACACCCAAGATACACAGAATCCTCTAGGGAGAGAATAATTGCACCTCTCATTTGTCTCTTTCCATAAGAATTTTGCAAATGGTGTTCCTGAAAAACTGCAGATTTGCACAATAGGTTTTAAACTTGCAAGTTGCCTAATAAAGATCCTAACAGAAGAACAGAGTTGGAAGGGACCTTAGAGGTCTTCTATTCCAACCCCCCTGCAGGAGACCCTACGATTTCAGACAAATGGCTGTCCATTCTTTTCTTAAAAATCTCCAGTGATGGAGCACCCACAATATGCCTTCGACCTTTTGACTTATCAAAGAAAGGCTTAAGTTTTTACTTACTTATGTACTAAATACGCTTTTAGATTCCCCGTCCCCTCACTGAAACAGTTTACAAAACTGTAGAATCAGTCTAAAGAAAATGAGAGACAAAGATGAAATGGTAAATTCATTCAGGAAGAAACAACAAGAGGAATAGAGGTTGGAGAAAGCGAATACTTTGTATTAAAACTTGGGTTTCATCTTGAAGCAACAATGTCAGCCATGGTTAGCTTTTGGATGAGAGACCTCTAGAAAATCTCAGTGCTGTAGTCTTGATGGGAATTTGAAGAAACACCTCAGAGGAAGGTCATTGGAAATAACTTCAATTATTGTATTGTTGCCAAGGAAATCTTCCCAGCACCTTTTTCTTCTGTGGGCTGAAACATGGATGCTCTCTCTCCCTCCCTCCCTCTCTCTTTTCTTTCTCTCTCCTCTCTTTCTCTCCCCCTCCCTCTCCCTGTCCTCTTTCTCTCTCCCCCTCTCTCCCTCCTCTCTCTCTCCCTCCCTCCCGCCCTCTCTCCCTCTCTCCTCCTCTGTCTCCATCCCTCCCTCTCCCTCTCTCCCCCTCCCTCCCTCTCTCCACCCTCTCCCCTCCCTCTCTCCACTCCACAGGCACAAGGCAACACCCAGTGTTAAAAATGGAAGACTTTCAGGAGTAGTAAATGTGAAAGGGATCTAAGAGTCCTGATGGATCACCATTTAAGTATAAGTCAGCAATGTTCTGCAGCTGCCAAAAAAGCCAGATCTAGGCTACATCAATAGAAGGAAAGCATCAAGATCATGGGTAGTGAATGATAGCATCAGATTATACTGCAGTTGCTTTTTGAAAAAGCACATTTCAGATAACCATGACCAAGATGATTGAGAATCTCCATAGACGAGAGTCAGTTGCATTTGTACAGGCTTAGTTTAGTTGGCCTCTTCCCTCAAATGCAGAAGTCTACCTTTTCAGAAGCTCAACTGTCTAAAGATAAACACTGTAATAGGGCAGGTTTCTTACTGGCCCAGCTTATAGATTGTCTAGATATGGTCATACTAAATGCCTCTGCTAGAGCAGATTTAAATGGGAACTAATCTTCTGGAATTGCAAAGGAGCTCAATTATTTTATGGCTTCATGTACTTATATTCATCTAATATCTTATTTCTATGTAGGGAATCATCCAGATAGTAACAATTTCCCATTATTCTGCCACCTGAATCCAAAAGTAACTATTAGGTTCCTGTCTCTCTGATGCCACAACAGAAAGACTCATTTGGAATAATAGTCTTCAAAAGTAGCAAAAACTTGTCCATTTTTGTCAAATGTAGAGCCCTTGCCCATGTCTTTAACTCTTCTCCCAAATTTGTTTAGCAGACTGTTCTGAACAGATATTATCACATTATTAGTCTACTATTTACATTCTCCAGGCTTCATTATGTAGAGTTTCTTCAAAAGCCCCCTTCACATGAGATTCAAATCTTGGTTTGACATAGATTGCCAAAAAAGGCCCTTCTTATTGCAGTATATATTTTTTGATCTGACAACTCATTATGTTCCTTTCAATCAGTAAGAGATCATAAGAAGTTTTATACAGCAGTTATGAAATCTAAGAAAGAACAAGAACTGAGAGAGTACATGTGGAGATTAATTGCAACATCTAAGTTTAAGAACCCTGCTTATTAGTGGCATCTAGTTAACTGCTCACCTACAGTATGGCTAGTCACTTACAATAGGTCCCATCAGAGGTGGTATTCAGAAGGTTCTGACTAGTTCTGGAGAACTGGTAGCAGAAATTTTGAGTAGTTCACAGAACCAGCAAATATCACCTCTGACTGGTCCCACCTCCATCTATTCTCTGCCTTCCGAGTCCCAGCTGATCGTCTGGGTCTTCTTTTGTTGCCCTGCACAGGAGAATGGAGCTGGAAAGCAGGTTAGTGGGGTGGGGAGGGAATGGGGATTTTCCAGTATCCTTTCCCTGCCACACCCACCAAGCTAAACCCACCAAGCCATGCCACACCTACCAAGCCATGCCCACGGAATCAGTGGTAAAAAATTTGAATCCCATCACTGGGTCCCATTTGTCAAATAACTGCAGTTATTTTGGAGAGTTACTTTCAGAATATTTTTGCACACAGAAATATTAAACAATACACTTTTAGTTCTCTACCCAATGGTGACTTCTCCTAAATGGCCTCCTGTGCATAGCCAAGACTAAGAATTTCATTATTCAATTGAAAATGGAGATGGTTTTATCATTCCAGAGTTGCTAAAAGAAAATTAAGATTGGTGGGCCCCAGTGCAGGCTGTTGTTGTTGCTTTTTACTTATATTAATAGCAATAGCACATAGACTTGTATACTGCTTTACAGTGCTTTTTACAGCTTCTCTAAGTGGTTTACAGAGTCAGCATATTGCCCTCAACAATTCTGGGTCCTCATTTTACCCATCTCGGAAGGATGGAAGGCTGAGTCAACCTGGTGAGATTTGAACTGCCAAATTCCAGGAAGTTGGCAGTCAGCAGACATAGCCTACACTACTGCACTCTAACCACTGCACCACCATGACTCAATAGAGTCACACTCTAGAAAAAAAACTAACTACATAGCCAAAAAGGTATTAAAAGTTGTTAACCTAACCTATCCTACGTAGCTTTTTCTCTGGAAATATCACACTAACTAGAGCATACAAAATATTTGCTCGAACAATCCTTGAATATAGCTCATCAGTCTGGAACCCGCATTATGTATTTGATATTAATACAGTTGAGAAAGTCCAGAAATATTTCACAAGAAGAGTTCTCCACTCCTCTACTCATTGCAGAATACTTTATGCTACCAGACTTGAAATTCTAGACCTAGAAAACCTAGAACTATGCCGCCTTCGGTCCGATCTAAGTATAGTATATAAAATCATACATTGCAATGTCCTACCTGTCAATGAATACTTCAGCTTCAACCATAACAATACAAGAGCACACAACAGATACAAACTCAAGGTAAACCACACCAAGCTTGATTGGAGGAAATACGACTTCAGCAGCAGAGTGGTCAATGTCTGGAATACTCTACCTGACTCTGTAGTTTCTTCCCCAAACCCCAAAAACTTTAACCTTAGACTGTCTACTACTGACCTCACCCCTTTCCTAAGAGGTCTGTAGGGGGCATACATAAGCACACCAATGTGCCTACCGTCCTGTCCTACTGTTTCTTTTTATTTTTCTTATATGTACCCATTTCATGTATTCATAACTATATTTATACTTTATTTTTATTTATTTATTTATTTATTTTTGTCAATTGCTTACAAAATAATAGGTATAAGTAAAAACATAGTTATGAATACATGGATACATATAAGAAAAATAAAAATAAAAGAAAGAATCGCTTGACAAAATAAATAAATAAATAAATAAAATAAATAAATAAAAATAGCACAACATGTTTTCCATCTGAGTGGAATGAGGCCATAAATATCATCCCTCTCTATAAGAATACAGGAAATAGATTTAACCCTGCCATTGTATAACCATTGGCTTCCTCAATACAGTATGCAAACTCTGTGCAAAGTATCTTTCTTTAAAACTATTGAGTTGGATCCAAAGTGAAAATATTCTTGCTGAAGACCAGGTGGGATTTAGAGGAGACTGTTCAGTCTTAGACTGCTGTCTGGTCTTGTACAATATAGCTGAAAAATACACCTCACTGCTCAGAGGCACCTTTTTGCAAGCCTTTGTAGATTTCAACTCAGCTTTTGATCTGATTTCAACGGAGACGCTATGGCAGAAACTTCAGGAATCCTCAATGGATAAAAGATTGCTCACCCTTATCCAGACTCTTTATTCTAACACCTTGCTGAAAGTCAGATGCTCCCCTTGGGGAATCTTTATATAGCTTTTTTTCCCCATATTCTAGCCTCCTTACTTTTTAACTTGTACATCTGTTCAACAATTCAGGCTCTCACATCTTCAAATGACCACTTCCAATGGTAGCAGGACGTGCAATTCTAGGTTTACTATAGGCAAATGATTTCTTAATTCTCTGACTCTCAGGTGGGAATGAGAAAGACAATTGCTTCCTTTAGCCTAAAATAACACCTTGTAGTAAATTATATAAGAAATAAAGTACTAGTGTTTGTATGACACAGTAGTGGTTTATACAAATGGCAAATTAATAGAGCATCCTGGGGTGCTGTTCCAGGCTTACTTGGAGTGCACATATCTTTCATTGGACAAGTGTGGCCCAACATAGCTCCACAGCTGTCTTATCATTCTTCTGTTTGATGGGACACTTTTTATTCCTGCAACTTGCAAGACTTTTCTTGCTAAAGTAATCTCTTAAACTTCTTTATGATGTTCACATTTTTACAAAGTTTAATATCCTGGAAGCTGTCCAGTCCAAATTTATAAGAGCAATATTTGCAGCTTCGAGATGCACTGCTAATAGTGTTTTATGGTTAAAGGATGTTTAAAAGATGTTTGCCAGAGCCTGCTTCCATTTTCTTATTTTCTGGTTGAAATTGAAATATATATTTTACCTCCTCTGGGTTTGGGTCCACTGATTCTCAGAGACCATTTTAGTTTTGGCCAACAAAAACCAGTGGTGGGATGCTGCCGGTGTAACAACCGGTTTGGTGATCATGCATGTAAATATTTTCAGAAAAAAATTACCTGCTATGTTGGGGAATAACACAGAGGAGCAGCAATCTGTTATGCCATGCGAATCAGCTGAGAGGATATAAGTAAGTACGGTGGGAGGGGGCGGATGCGCCCACATGATTGTCGCAGTGAACTAGTTCACTGTCAGCTAATTGTCGGAACTAGGGATTCATTTTTAAAGGTTTGTCAGAACTGGTCTGAACCGGTAGAATCCCACCCTTGATAAAAACTGATATCAAACTTCAGACCTTAGGAAAGTGTGTGTCTATTAGGGCTTGAAAATGCTCAGAGTCGTCTGGATATTGATTTTCGAACCAGCTGAAGCCTAATGTCCAATAGAAATAGCAATAGCAGTTAGACTTCTATTCTGCTTCACAGTGCTTTATAGCCCTCTCTCAGCGATTTACTGAGTCAGCATATTGCCTCCAACAATCTGGGTCCTTGTTTTACTGACTTTGGAAGGATGAAAGGCTTCAGCTGGTAAGAAACGAACTGCTGGCAGTTGGTAGAATTAGCCTGCAATACTGACCAGGACCCTGACATCTCTTGTCAGGTTGCCTGATATTGTACCATCCATCTAATTGCAGTTTAGCATAAATGTTGATGATTGCTATACTATTTGTAATACAATTACTATAATAATATATTTTATGTAATTTTATTACCCTTTTAAAAGTGTTATTAATAGTTACAGGTCTATGCATTTTATGCTTGTCTCTTCTGGCTTATGAGTTGTAATAAAGGTTTGATTGATTACTTCATGTCGAAAACCTCTGTTTTTCTCGGAGCGTTTTGCCATCTTACATGGTGGCAGAAAGTCCCCCAGTGTACCTTCACTCTGCTGTTTCAACATGGCCCCCATTGAATTCACAACCATGTCAGAGAAAAACTACCTGTCTCAGCATGAGTGCTTTGCACAGGTAATTTATTTACCCTGAAGCAAAAATAAATATCAATATAAGAACCACTAACAAACATAAATTAGTCAAATCCTATGTCTGGCTCTTCCCTGGAGCAGCACAATTAATATTAGTAGAGAAAAGACATTTGGATCATGTTTGACTCTTGACAAAACCTTGCAAAACCAGCCTGGCATCCTTTATGTATATTGATGGCATGGATTCAGTTGCTTTATTAATACCTTGCTAATATTACTGGTTTACCTTGGATGATATGTGTTTTCTTTCCCTCCCCAGTAGAATCTTAACAAACTCATTTTGATTTTCTTGCAAGGTTTTCAGGCATTCATCAGAGTAATAGACTAATCAATATTCATTCTTTTTGTAATTATTAATATTAATTCCCCAGTTTGTTGGCTAATGGGGTGAGAACATAGAGAAGGCAATTTCAAAACTGTCTTGCTGAATGTTCAGTTTCATTTTTGCAACATTTTGTTTCCACAGGTTGCAGGAAACTCTGACTACAAAGAGGAGTTCGATCCAAAGAATTATCAATACTGAATATTAAGGACAACTTTCTAAATCTGATTTGGGAGCAGGGGAAGGAGTAATGGCATTCCCTCACTATGCTGTCTTTAATTCATTTTAAAGATAGAAGAACGATAGGCACATTAAAAAAGAAAGCCTTGCATTTTAGCTACTTTTTTAGAAGTCATTTTCTAAGAAAATGATTTCTAATTTTCTATGAAAATGACTTCTAAGAAAAATAAGGTAAAAAAGTAAAGTCCTTATAGAAGGGCTATATATATGAACACTTTTGAGGTATCTTATAGATTTTTGGCTGCTAAGCACAAAAGCAACCTGTAATTTAACTTAGCCAATATTGTTTTGTAGAAATCTTGTTTTTTTACAATGTACATCTTCAGTATCTGTTGACTGTGCTGCACATATGAAAGAAACATACAAAATATGGAATTGGGTTTTTGTTTTTGTTTTAATTTTTTTAAATATAACAATTCTTCAGTTAAACAGTGTGTCATCTGGGTACAAATATCTTTGTAAAATGATAATCAAAATTTTCAACAATATTCATCACATTAACATTAATTCTATAATATTAAATTGCTGATTAAAATGATAATATTCAACATAATAATAATAGTATTTGCTTCTCTCTCATAACATATCTTCTTTATTTCACTAATCTTTTTCTTTTATTTCCCTGTTTCTAACTTCCATTTTTATTATCTAATCATTGATAAAATAAGTCCCTAAAATGTGGAATTGTTATTGAACAATTCCACATCCAGTACACCAAATACAACAGGAATATCTGTGCATCTTACATATGCAAATGGGACAGCCATGCAAGAAAGTCACGTGATATTAAAAAGAAATGGCCACCCTGAAAAAATTTGTTTCTGGGACAAAGAAAGTGGCACATGAACCACTTAAAAAAATATTTGTTGAGTCAATAAATATATTTTTGCCTCCATTTCACATAAAACTTGGACTGATGAAAAATGTGAAAGTAATCAACAAGGAAGCTGAGACAGATGTTTCCAAGAATAACTAATGTCAAGATTAAGGAAGGCATTCTTTTTGTCTGAAATGATATAGGGTATCCTGCTTTTTCTTTTTTCCAAAAAGTTTTTTATTTTTAATCTTTTACATCACTTTTAATGAACAATGTGGTTCTGGGTTCCATACATTACAGTGTGGTTCCATTTCCATACAAACATGACCATATCATTGCATTTTCCATTGCATTGCTTTGTTGATCACTTTCACATTTTCCATTTTCTATAATTTTTCAAAAGTATTCTTATGTTTTTTACTTTTATTTTACCCAATTTTTATTTATTTATTTATTTATTTTGATTCATCAATCACTTACAAGATAATAGGTATAAGTATACACATAGTTCTGAATACTTTTTTCTTCCTTTGTTTTGTAGCTTTGTGTATATCCCTTGAAATATTCCCTTTTGACATTGTATACTAACTAAATAAGCTTTGCATTTTTGACTTTCCTTCACTGCAACCTCAACAGCTTTGTCCCAGGAAGAAGCATAATAATGTCCAGGTGCTCAGCTTTCGTTTTGTTTTGTTTTTGCTTCATCTTAGTTAATGGTTTAATCTTTGTATCATTTACGAATTGCAACAAGCCAAGAGGAGAATTTATATCACAGAGTAAAGGGAGAGGAGGAAAAAACCATCAGATAAGGAAAAAATAAGAACAATGTAGGATTCTCCAAGGCCAATATTGTGTATGCATCCGCACATGTGTGCGTGTGCACCTGCAATAGTTTTTGCAACCCTTGGTTTGGGAGATTAGTTTAGCAAATTAATTAATTATATTTTTATCTTGCCATAATTTTGCAATTCTGTTAGCAGCAGGCCTGATATGATGATTATAATAATCCATAAGTCTAAAGAGAATAATTTAAAACAAATATAGATCACAAACCCAATAAAATATGTAAATAAATAATTTAAATCCATCACCTACAAATAAAACAATAAAGAATGAAAGATGGTAGAAGTCACTAACTAATCAGAATGCTACTCAAAACAGGTTGGCATTTAATGCACTCCTGGAAGCCATCAAAGAAAGCATTGGCTAGAACTTTGTCAAGAAGCTGCTCCAAAGTACTAATGCTGCTTCTAAAAAGCAGTTCCTTTTAAATTTAATTCACTTTACTTCTCAAAAGTGCACACCTAAATGTTTTATAGGAAATGAACCTATTGGTTGGTTATTATTATTAGCATTAGTACTTAGACTTATATTCTGTTTTACAGTGCTTTACAGCCCTCTCTAAGCAGTTTATACATATTGTCCCCAACAATTTGGGTGCACATTTTACCACCCCTCTTGGAAGGATAGAAGGTTGAATCAACCTTTAGTCTGGTGAGTTTTAAATTGCCAAAATTGCAGGCAGCTAGCAGGTAGCAGAAGTAGCCTGCAGTACTGCACTCTGACCACTGTGGTTTTCAATAATTAGTGAGTTATAAAGAGATAGTGAGTAATACGATTAGAATTAGTTGATGCATAACCACAAGACAGAGTTATATTTTGAGGCACCACACAATCCTGGACAACTACAGAGATCTCATTCAAGAGGAAAGAGTATCTCAATTATACACTTTAAGATGTCTAGGCAAGCTGACTCTATCCAACTGCTTATGCTGTTCTTCCAGAAAATAATCGAAGCACAGCACATCTGCAAATGGTCCATTTAGTATCTAGGCTGACATTGAGCAGCCACTGATCTGGTATTTCAAAAGGAGACAACACTGCAATCCAGAATGACTCTTTAAAGGAACACTTTGACTGAGGCTTTGTCAAACACAGTTGCCTTGAAAGATCTGTATGGCCCCAGTAATTACTCTTTGAAATGGAAGTCAAGCACAGTTAACAGCATGGCAATGGAGGGAACAGGCACAGAACACATATTACTGTCAGGATATTGAGCTCACTTTTCCCTCTAATTCTGCTAACATCTTACCCTTTCCCAATTTAAATTCAAAGGAGACAACCCTGTGCAGACAGAAAGCTAATAGGGCAAATGTAAAATGTCTCCTCTGAAACTTCTTTATGACATTGGATTGCAAAGCAGTTTACATAAGAGAAATCAAGCAGACTGATAATGAACTGGATCTCATAGGCCCAAGGCCTATAATATTTCAATATAGTTTTGGTACCCAAACAGATATGCATTTGAGTGCATCTACAAACAAACAGTTTGAAAGATAATTTACAGAAATTAAAATAGAATTAACCTTTACTCCATGAGAAATTACACATTTTATCATAGTTCACTCTGATTTCATGATGGAGAAGTGTTAATTCTGCTTCAAAATGGATTCAATCCCACCTTTATTATTTTTATTAATAAGTCAATGTGGTACATGTATCTTAGGCTCCTATCTCCTCCTATTTTCCCTACAACAACCTTATGAGATGAGTTAGGCAACCCAGCAAGTTTTCACACACCTGATGTGGGATTATAACTCTTAATTAGTTGGTTTCTAGTCTGGTGCCTTAACCACTAAACCAAATTGGCTTTTTTTATTATCTTAGCCATGTTACAATCCTCTCATTCCATTGAGAAAAAAAATGCATTGTGAAGCAAAATCTTACAGTGGAAGACCTGTTTGAAGATAATTGTAGAAACTTGCTGTTGTAGGAGCTGACCAGGCTGCACCCAAGGGAGAGATCAAATGTGTCATCATCAGTCATGAGTCCATTCATGCCCACAAGATATCTAAGTTTGGCCCTCTGTGAATTCCTTGTCTACCACCAAATTGCTTTGATTGGTAGTAGTTCAGATTCCTGGTAGAGAGTTTAAGCTTACAAAAAAATCTTTATACTCATTTGAACTGCCTGGAACTCCTGATTACACTGGAGCTTAAATGCTGCAAAGCTAACATTACAGTATATATGTATACTGTAGCATGAAACTAGTTATGCTTGAGGGATGGGGTGGTTCAGTGGCTAAGCTGCTGAGCTTGTCGATCAGAAAGGTTGACAGTTCGGCAGATTGAATCCCTAGCACTGCATAATGAAGTGAACTCCCATTACCTGTCCCAGCATTTGCCAACCTAACAGTTCAAAAGCATGTAAAAATGCAAGTAGAAAAATAGGGACCACTTTGGTGGGAAGATAACAGCATTCCATGCACCTTCGGCATTTAGTCATGCCGGCCACATGACAGCGTTGGCTGTTCAGCTTTGTAACTGAGGTGAACACTGCCCCCTAGAACCAGAAATAATTAGCACATATGTGTGAGGGAAACCTTTACCTTTTATCTAGTAATGCTTCCAATGCCTTCCAAAGAGCAACTTTTTATGTTATTATTTATTTCATTATTTATTATTACTTATTTATTATTATCTGTTACCCATTCTGTTGAATGAAAAGAGCAAGTTAAGGTATGCTTCCCATTTAATTTACATTACTTCTTCTGAACCACCAACATAGTATTTTAGTTCTTAGCAAAGCACAGTGATGCAAAAATGAAGATATATGTGTGGTGACATCATCATGATGTGATATTGGTTTTTTGTAAAAAATAAAGGCAAATGTTGTGACATCATCACAACACAAGTATATAAGTCATGGCATCTATGTGATGATACCACCACACACATTTTGTTATTTGCCCCCATTTACTCATTCTGTAATCAATCTAATAAAACTTGGTCCTGAACAGTAACTTCAGGCACACTATCAATATCTTGTCTTCTAGACATAGCTGTATTCTCTACTCGAGTGATAACACTTGAAACAGTTGTCCCAAATGTGCTTTTTCAAGGGGTGACTGGACTTTCTGGTTTTTTTTTGAAGACATTTCACTTCTCATCCAAAAAGCTCCTTCAGAAATGTCTTCAAAGAAAAACAAAAAAGTCCTGTTGCCTCTTGAAAAAGCACCTTTCAGACAACCATGACCTGGATAACTGAAAATCTCCATAGACTTGAAATGGTTGTGTTTTTGATAATGCAAATAAGAATAATTGTGACAACATTCAAAAGGTGCAAGATGGTGAAGATTAGAATTCAAATTTCTCTAGATGAGATGCTTGTGTTAGGGATTCAAAGTGGTATTCAGATTGCTGTTGTTTTCATATATTGAACTCAATAATACAAATGAAATTTTCCCTACTTTTTAGTACCTTCTTTTGATTATACAGGTGAAAGTCAAAAAATTAGAATATCGTGCAAAAGTTCATTTATTTCAGTAATGCAACTTAAAAGGTAAAACTATTATTTGAGATAAACTCATTACATGCAAAGCAAGATAGTTCAAGATGTGATGTGTCGTAATTGAGATGATTATGGCTTACAGTTCATGAAAACCCCAAATCCACAATCTCAGAAAATTAGAATATCGTGAAACGGTTCAATATTCTAGGCTCAAAGTGTCCCAGTCTAATCAGCTAATTAAGTCATAATACCTGCAAAGGGTTCCTGAGCCTTTAAATGGTCTCTCAGTCAGGTTCAGTAGGAAGCACAATCATGGGAAAGACTGCTGACCTGACAGTTGTGCAGAAAACCATCATTGACACCCTCCATAAAGAGGAAAAGCCTCAAAAATTAATTGCAAAAGAAGTTGGCTGTTCACAAAGTGCTGTGTCAACACACATTAATAGAGAGTTGTGTGGAAGGGAAAAGGGTGGAAGAAAAAGGTGCACAAGCAGCAGGGATGACCGCAGCCTGGAGAGGATTGTCAGGAAAAGGCCATTCAAAAGTGTTGGGGACTTTCACAAGGAGTGGACTGAGGCTGGAGTCAGTGCATCAAGAGTCACCACACACAGACGGATCCTGGACATGGGCTTCAAACGTTGTATTCCTCCTGTCAAGCCGCTCCTGAACAACAAACAACATCAGAAGCGTCTTACCTGGGCTGAAGAAAAACAGAACTGATTTGTTGCTCAGTGGTCCACAGTCCTCTTTTCTGATGAGAGCATCTTTTGCATCTCATTTGGAAACCAAGGACCCAGAGTCTGGAGGGAGAATGGAGAGGCTCACACTGCAAGATGCTTGAAGTCCAGTGTGAAGTTTCCACAGTCTGTGTTGATTTGGGGAGCCATGGCATCTGCTGGTGTTGGTCCACTGTGCTTCATTAAGTCCATGGTCAACACAGCCGTCGACCAGGAGATTTTGGAGCACTTCATGCTTCCTTCCGCAGACGAGCTTTATGAGGATGCTAACTTCATTTTCCAGCAGGACTTGGCACCTGCCCACACTGCCAAAACCACCAAAACCTGGTTCAATGACCGTGGGATTACTGTGCTTGATTGGCCAGCAAACTCGCCTGGCATTGCCAAGAGAAAGATGAGAGACATGAGACCAAACAATGCAGAAGAGCTGAAGGCTGCTATTGAAGCATCCTGGTCTTCCATAACACCTCAGCAGTGCCACAAACTGATAGCTTCCATGCCACACCACACTGAGGCAGTAATTGCTGCAAAAGGGGCCCAAACCAAGTACTGAGTTTACATGCATGCTTATACTTTTCAGAGGTCCGATATTGTTCTATGTACAATCCTTGTTTTACTGATTGCATGTAATATTCTAATTTTCTGAAATTGTGGATTTGGGGTTTTCATGAACAGTAAGCCATAATCATCACAATTATGACAAATCACTGCTTGAACTATTTTGCTTTGCATGGAATGAGTCTATCTCATATATTAGGTTCAGCTTTTAAGTTGCATTACTGAAATAAATGAACTTTTGCACAATACTCTAATTTTTTGAGTTTCACCTGTACTTCCAAGTAAAATCCTATCCATGTTTGTTCAGTAGCAAACTTTAATCCGTTCAGTGCAAGAGATTCTCAGCTTAGTATTTATAGCATGATGGCCTATCATTGATATATTTTATCAAATGTGCTGATCATTGTATGCAACTTTTTTTCTCCTTCACACACACCAAGAGCAGGTAACTTGCAATTTTGATGGTGAGTCCTTGCATTCAACTCTGGAAGTTTCCATGGAAACTTATCAAACTGTCACACCAGTTTTCCAACATGCCATCATGTCACAAAAGCTGCTATGCATAACATTGTAATGTTCTTTTTTTCCTGTTCAAAGCCCCAAGGATGAACAATTTGTGGAATGAAGACATTTACTAAGTAATGCCACCAAAATTAAGTTTCTATATAAAGAAATACAGAAAGCCATGTCTCATTCTATAATGTTATTTGTAGACACAATGCAAACAATTTAGCAAATACAAGCAATTGGAATCGCACAACTCCTCACCCTATAAGAGTGGTGTAATTGCTTTTCCTAGTGCTGAGAATATGGCTCCCCCTTGTGGAGAAATTTTTGTTTTTGAGTGAACTGGGAGTATTTATCTTTTTCTATTTGTGAAATCACCTCAGGTCAGGGCCAATTCAACATTGCTTTTGACCTAAGGCTTAGGGCTGGTAGGGGATGGAATGAGGCAATTATCTAAGACAACAGGTATTTGGTGTCATGAAGGGGCAAGGAAATATTACCTACTAGTTTATTATGATTATATTTTTGTTGCCAGAGATGGAACAAGGAAGGGTAAAAATATTATGTCTGATGTGTAAAAATTAATTGCTTGAAAAGAGGAATATTCTCCTCCTCCTCCTCCTCTTTTTTCTTCTTCTTCTTCTTCTTCTTCTTCTTCTTCTTCTTCTTCTTCTTCCTCCTCCTCCTCCTCCTCCTCTTCCTCCTCCTTCTCTCCTCCCCCTCCCCCTCCCTTTCTTCCTTCTCCCTCTTTTCCCTTCTATCTATCAGCAAATATATATTGGGCCACCTCCCGGAAATCAGAGCTGTATCTTTATAGTCCATGGTCCAGCACTTCACTTTTATTATTAAATTTAAAATCAAAGTAGATAATTGAAATTTTTTATATTATTTACCAGCTGGAAACCTGTGCTTCATGATGAAACTATGTGATCGGGCTATGCAGGATCCAGGACTTTCCTTCTTTCCTCCTTTCCTTTCCCTTCCCTTCCCTTCCTTTCTCCATTCCATTCTTTTCCATCTTTCCATCATCTACCTGTCTACCTATTTATTCAGTTGTGAAATACGATCCTCCAACTGTTGTTGCAAAAGTGGTTTTTTTAGGACGCAACTGGACTTTCTGTTTTTTTTTTGAAGATGTTTTGCTTCTCATCCAAGGAGCTTCTTCAGCTCTGATTGGATGTTGGGTAATAAAAATACTACAACCTTTGATGCCAAAGTAACTTCCTGTTTGGAAGTGTATTTGCATTCTATTAGAGAGTCATTGAGGCAACTTGGAGGTTTGTCTGTGTCCTTGGGTCACCTGAGTGGTGCAAATGGATGTGAAGTTACTAAAGTAATGGAATGTGAGGCAACTGGCAGTTGGAACAGAGTTCTTTTCAGGTGGGGAGGGGGAGTGGACCTCCTTAGCATCAGAGCGTGTTAATAATAATATACAAAATACTAATGCTCTGATGGTCATTTTGAAAAAATATTTTCTTAGCAAGCACCTAGAAGCCAAGAGGAACATATGTGCCAAATTTCAAGTTTTTAGGCTTTATGGTTCTGGAGATTTTGGGATGATGCATGAGTGGTATTTCGCTTTTATATATATAGATTTAATAAATTTTTATGTTGCCCATTTCCTATATAAAGTGATTTTTCTCTTTCCTTCCTAAACTAAGTATTTGGGCTGGAAACAGAGGATAAAACTGTATGACTGAAGAATAGTCTTTTTGCTGAAAGGTTGATATTGAACTATTTTTGTTGGGTAATGAGAATGTTTGGGTCTCCTACAAGTCTCATGTTTCCATCTCCATCCTTAAATAGAAAGGAAAAGAAATAAAATGGATCAAACCATTCAACACTGCCCTCAAAGCTAGCCCAGTGAAACAGGAAACATACCTTCTCCCATTGTAAAAGTGTATCATATAAGGAATGAGATGGACTTACAATTGACTTGCGTGCTACAACATATTTTGATCTAAAACACTGCTCCTTAAACAAAGCAAATAAAAGAATGTATTACATTTATATTCCATTTTGCTTCAAGAGCTTGTGTGATTTTTCCAATGCAGCATTCCAACCAAACTCTTCATCTAAAATCAGCACTCAGAAACAAGGTCCTTCCAAGTAAGAATTTATTAGAGAAGTCATATTGGCACATCTGGGAAAACCCGAATCTGAATTCCCGCATTTTTCCCTGCTATATTAAACTCACATCCAACCCCCTTTCTGATGACCCACACGTCACACTCTCCAATCCACCTCCATTCTGTACTCCCACCAAGTCCAGTAACTTCCCTCCAAACCCCAGTGACTCGACCTAGAGCTCTGGCAAAAGAATGTTGTTGTGGCTATGCTCCCTTCTCACTTTATTTTCATTCCCACGGTTACCCATCTTCTCTTGTGGCAGCCTCAAATTTGATTCAAAATCAATCCGGGGCTGATATTCCAACATCTCATTCCAACATTTCATTCCCATTTTCTCCTTACAGAATCAACCCTGTACTCAATAGTGTCTGATGAAAGTTGCAATAACATCACAGAGATCATGACATCAGAGTGTGAATGATATGAACTTTGCATCATGGTGATTTATGTCAAATTTCATAATTCACATAATCATGGCATGACATGACATACATAATACCACTTGAACTCCCTGTGTGTAGCATGTAAGGCAGAGGGAGGGAGTCTGGTCTAAAGACAATGTCACACTGGCCAATGGATGCAAAAAGGACACAGCGGACGAGCAAAATGTTCCATCCGTTGTTATCCGCTCTCAAAAGGGGTGAAAATTTGCATAACCAGAGCGGATAACATGGACGCGGGGAGGATGCAGGGTGGATGCAAAGCGGATGCGGAATGGAAGCCCAGCGGATGGAATCGGATGGGAGCAGATGGGAGTGGGTGGCACATCCGCAGGACTTCCGGGGGGCCTCAGCGAAGCGGAAAGAGCGGAAGCAGAGCGGAAGCCTAGTGGATGCACAGCGGAAGCCTAACGGATGCCTGGCGTTCACTGCGCATGTGGGGAGGATGCATTGCGTCAGCCCTGCGGATATAATGGAAGCAGCTCGGAAGCAGGACGCCATTCAGAGGAAAGACCTGCTGCTGGACACATCGACTGCCTTGCCTGCCCTGACTGCATGTCTGCCTGCCAGCCTTGCTGCCAGCCTTGCTGCCAGCCTTGCTGCCAGCCTTGGTGCCAGCCTTGCTGTCAGCCTCCCTGCCAGCCTTGCTGCCAGCCTCCCTGCCAGCCTTGCTGCCAGCCGGTCTGCCTGCCAGCCTTGCTACCTGCCTTCCTGCCAGCCTTGGTTCATGTCTGCCTGCCAGCCTTCCTGCCAGCCTTGGTTCATGTCTGCCTGCCAGCCTTGGTGCCTGCCTGCCTGCCTGCCAGCCTTCCTGCCAGCCTCCCTGCCAGCCTTTCTGCCAGCCTTGGTTCCTGCCAGCCTCCCTGCCAGCCAGCAACCCCACCACCATGCGGAAGCATAGCAAGCCTCAGCCATCTGCTGCCAGCCCTGGCGAGAGGGACAGGGCTACCATCCCACCCCCTGGCCCTCACTCTGGTTCTGCTGGGGCTTCTGCAGCATGGGCTCGCTCTTCTGGGGCTGGTACTTCTGCTGCTTCTGCTTCTGGAGGAGCTGATGACAAGCACTCCAGCACCAGCCACCTCCACAGCACCTGCACCCTTCACCCCTAGGACTGAGCGACCAAGAGGAGTGCCAGAGACTCATTTTTGTCTGATAGCTTGTTGTTAATAAAGTCTATTTATGATTCACACACTTGCTTCATTTCTTTTTTTTCATAAAGTCTTGCTGGAAACCGTTAGAAATAGTTTAAGTCTTTGCATGCTTGTGGGATGGGTAAGGATAGCTTTGGGATGGGTTGAGATACCTGTGGGATGGGTTGAGATAGCAGTGGGATGGGTTAGGATAGCAGTGGGATAGATAAACCTCCAGTGCAAGTATAGTGGGACTGTATGGTCCACCCTCCCAGGTGCCACACCTACGGCCCTTTATTATCAATAATAATGTAATAATTATCCACACGTCAACATAAACACAACTCTATATTAAACGCCCTGTTCATTGTAGGCCAACCAAACATACATGGCCCAATCTCATCCGAGTGATGAGACAGGCTGAAGGAAGTATCCATTAAGCATCTACCATCCTGTCCTGCCACTCCACTGCTCCAGCTGGGGAGTTGCACCATTGTCTCAGGAGGTTGCGCTGCTTCTTCGCTTCATTTGAGGCTCTGTTGGGGTCTTGCACATCCTCAGTGTCGATCAGGTTTCGCCCTTGCCTCCATTCCCCAGGCTCCATGACCCCATTGGCTTGTTGGAGGTCCACGAGCCTGTTCTGCAAGACTGGGTAGCGGGTGCACATGAGATTGTGCAGGATGCAGCAAGCTTCCATGATCTTCCTCACGGTTTCTGAGCAATGCTGCATGGTGGTGAGAAGTACCTGGAACCTGTTGGCCAGGATGCCAAAGGCGTTCTCCACCACCCGCCTTGCCCTGGACAGCCTGTAGTTGAAGATCCTCTCTTCACGGGTGAGGAGTCTGGAGGTGTAGGGTTTCATGAGGTAGGTTGTGAGGGAGAAGGCGTCATCCCCCACGATGAAGTAGGGCACATCTTGTGTGTCGTTGGGCAGGGGGTCTGGATCTGGGAAGCCCATGATGAGGTTGCGTTCCAGCCCCTCCTTGAGGTGACTGGCATTGTATACCTGGGCATCCGAAGATGAGCCGTTGCCTGAAGCATCAATGTACATGAACTTGTAGTCAGCATCGACCATGGCAAAGAGGATGATGTTGAAGAAGCCCTTGGAGTTGAAATAAGTGGACCCCGACTTGGCTGGAGATTTGCAGGCCACGTGCTTGCCATCTATGGCTCCAACGGTGTGTGGTAAGTTTCACTTCTGATACCACTGCTCTGCAACTTTCTTCCAGCCTTCTTCACTGGAGGGGTACTGGAGGAGCTCCTCCTTGTATTTTTCTATGATGGCCTGCACCACTTCTCTGACCACAATGCTGATGGTGTTGGATGGCACCCTCCAGCCGTTCTGCATGCTTCTGTAGGAGGTCCCTGAGGCCAGGTGGCACAGAGTGAGTGCCACCTTGAGCCCAGGTTCCAGGCTGGGTCAGAAGCTGGTGTTTGCCTTGGTCAACCTGGGTGTCAGGCGCTGCACAACTTCGTCAAACATGGCTGGAGGCATCCACATGAAGTTCTGGAACGCCTGAGTGTCTTCGCTCCTGAGGTCCACCATCAGCTTCTTGTACAGTCTGTCCTCCACTCTACTGGTGAACCATCTTCGGACCCAGACTCTTTTTGGGTGGCTCCTTTTCTTCTTGCAGTAGTGTTCACAGAGCCTGCAGATGGCTTCGCACTGTTGCAGAACAATGGTGGCTGCCGAAAGGACTTTGTTACAATCCACGGTGGACATGACTGGATGCTGTGGAAGAGCAAGAGCCAGATGAAGGCTGCAGAGGTCTGCACCTCTGGGCTGCTGTTCTGAAAGTGCGATGCAGGCGAGTTGCTCCCCCTTTTTATAGGCAGTATAGGTTTTCTGCTAGACATCCTCTAGGCATCCTCTAGGCATCCTGTAGACATCCTTAATATCCGAGATAGGTCCCCTCTGCGAACGTTTTTTCCATTTTAAATGCTTTGTTTCCATTCTGCATCCGTTCTGCATCCGTTCTGCATCTGTTCTGCGTCTGTTCCGCTTCCTCCCTGTGTCCGTTTACCACTGGAGTGGATGGAGTTGCGCGGATGCAGAATGGATGCCTAGCGGATATAGCGTATGCATAGCAGTTGCGTAACGGATGCCTAGTGGATGCGTAGCGGATGCAGAACGGACGAACTGGATACATTTTCCGCGCAAAAGTTTTAGGCAGCCCAAAACTGTTGGAGCAGATGAAACGTCTATAAACGGATGC
>BLBF01000055.1:21368712-21400744 GCA_015471245.1 Laticauda colubrina | reverse complement strand
CTCTTCTCTTCTCTTCTCTTCTCTTCTCTTCTCTTCTCTTCTCTTCTCTTCTCTTCTCTTCTCTTCTCTTCTCTTCTCTTCTCTTCTCTTCTCTTCCCTTCCCTTCCCTTCCCTTCCCTTCCCTTCCCTTCCCTTCCATTCCATTCCATTCCATTCCATTCCTTTACCAGGTCTACTGATATTAACTTTGAATGGATTGAGGTCAGGAAAAAAAAAAAGAATCTACTCCTTGCCAGGGCTTACACTGACAATCATCTGTCTAATTGTGTTGAAGCCTCTTTGGCTTCCCTACAATTTCCCAAGGGAAGTTCTCCCACTAAGAGGTTCACCCCTGCCATAGGGGAGTCCTGTCCTTGAGAAATTGTGGGAGAACTTCTAAAATAATTTAAAGAACTCACCCACTCAATTTCTCTGCTCATAAATTCGATGGAGCATTTCAAAAGCTATTTGTATTCGTTCTAATTCTTCAACACCTCCTATTCTTCCCTCTATCAATCTTGAAGCTGACCTGGCCGAAGCCACCTTGGAGCTTTAGTATTGTCACACTGGAGCTGAGGGATGGGAGGGGGATTGAGATAGTTGGGACTCTGTAGCCAAAACAAAATACTTTCTCTTGGGAATCAAGGACATTCTCACATCTGGTCAGAAGAAGGAGGGGGATGTCATGGAGCTGTGATTGGACCCTTTGACTGATTGTTTTGAGAAAGTGGAAAAACTTTTACTTTTCATTAGGTGAAAATTGTGGGAACCCTCAGAGTTGGTTTTCACCAGATATGTACCAATATGATATTTCCAATAAATTTACCCTTTAAGGAATCCATCGGAGTATTGCTTGCTATGGATCTATTATTGGAACCCTGACACTCTCCTTCTTCACTTTAAATGACTATCCCTAGGCTTGTGGAACATTCATCAAAATAACTTCTGTTTAGGTGAGCTAAGCCAGAACGTTAACTTTGGAGTTAGAGTGGTGTATGAAGTTTCAAAGCCTGCTTTATGACTTTGCATGTTTTGTGAACTTTGCAAATGGTGGGCTGTTCAGTAAGTCATGGTTAAGTGTGCTGTGACTTAATGGCCTGTGCAAAGCATCTTGCCTCAGTGAAGAGATTTTTAGTGTGAAGCTAATAGGATTATTTTTCTTGAAGGAAAGAAGAAAATACAATTTGTTTTCAAGAAGCAATTTATATCACCCCAAAATGCTTCCAGCCAACTCTGTGGGAGAAGGCACTTTCCATCCTCTTTCCTCAGCAGTGGCCAAATTGCTTCTATTCTGCTTGGCTTCATGTGCTTTACCTAAAGCATTTCATGGAACCCACCCAGCCTGGAAATACTTCAGCCTCCACTGTAGGAAAAGATTCCTCTGGGTCTTTTCCTATCTCATAGTCTCTACAGGAAATGCTTAAGCCTTAAGAGGAGCTCCAAAGCAGAGTAACTTCACTTGTAGAAATGAGTGGGTGACATTGTTTTACAAAACAGTTTTTTCAGGGATGGGGCAGCTACTCCCACACCAAAGAAAAAAAACAGGGTAGTCCAGTTGCCTCCTGGACAAAAAGCATTTTTAGGACAACTTTAGGATGACCTGGATGACTGAGAATCTCCACAGACCTTTAGCTATACAATTTGGGATGAACACCCTTTGAATGGTGTGGGCATAGGAATGGATTTCCAAAGGAAAAAAATGCAGATTATAGAAACCAAAAGCACTACATAAGTGATTCTGAGGACCCAAATAAACTTCCAAGTGCTTCAACGACCATCTAAAACGATGCAAATGACAGCTGTCTGCAAGGAATATAAATCTTTCCATTCCCCACTTCCTGTCCAGCTGCCTCCAGGAAAAAGCACCTTTAGGACAATGCTTTCACTTGTTGTGTGACTCCAGACAACAACTGATTTTTCCAGAAAGCAAATTGCAAGGAACAGGAGGAGATATCTCACAGGTGGAGTAAGAAATGGAGCAACCCTCATTCAGTCCTTTTCTTTGGACTCCTCCTTTCCTTTGTAGGATGAAAATACTGTATCCATTTGCCATCTAGATCATTCCTTTTCCATCCTTTCCATAGGCAAACACTTTGCTAAACCTTCTAGTAAAACCACATGCAGAGTTGTAAAAACTGCTTGAAGCTCTTTCATCCTATGTAGGCTGAAATTGACAAAGCGTGTCACCCCAGGAAGCCAGCCAATACTGTCAAATAAACCATGAAGCAAAATTCTCTCAAGACAGGGAAATCTCTTAATCACAATAGTGTTATCCAGCAGCAGATTCCACTCCTGAGTCCCCTGTTCCACATTAACATACTTCAAATAGGCTATTCCTATTGGACAAAAATACCCAATGCTGATTGGTTACTTTTCTCGATGCTGATTGGCCAATAATAGCAAGCCTATGATTGGCCAATTCGAGCGGTGGGAAAAACAAGTAGCCGTCATTGGACACTAGCCACGAGCAGCTTCTCAATAAAAAGAGCTGCCGTGGCTCCTGGTTAAGATGGACTTTCTGCACTAAATAAAGAGCTGAAGTTATGCTGATCTCCAAGTCTCATTTCCCGCGAATTCAATACTGGCAACGAGGGAGGAATTCTGAGAAAGGAGATCAGTCGGGCACATGGCATCGAAAACTGAGCAGACGAAATGACCGGAACTGACCAAGCCTGCTGGGACTCGAGTGGTTCGAACCTCTAGGAATCGGAGTGACCGGCATTAACCGCATCGCTGACACAGACTGGGAGGAGAACCTGATAAGAGAGTTCCAGGATGTCTTCAATGGGTAGGTAGGCAAGTACCAAGAGTCCCCTATTTCATTCAATTTAGACACAACTATAGCTCCAATTAGGCTAAAGGCGAGGTGAGTCCCCTTTGCACTAAAACCCAAAATTGATGAAGAATTAAACAAACTAATAGAACAAGACATTCTGGAACCAACTGACCACGCCAAATGGAACACCCCAATCATGACCCCAGTTAAGCTGGATGGGTCCGTGAGAATTTGTGGGGACTACAAGGCTACCCTAAACCATGCACTACAACAAAGTGCATATCCTGTTCTGGTAGTACAACATCTACTACACTCATTGGGAAGGGGCAAGGTCTTTGCAAAGCTCGACCTTGCCCAAGCTTACCAACAATTGCCAGTAGACTCTGAAACAGCAGAGGCACAAATGATCGTGACTCATAGGGGAGCATTCAAATGTAAAAGGCTACAATTCGGAGTCAGTGTAGCCCCTGGGGTATTCCAAAGCCTAATGGAGCGATTATTACAAGGGATAAAAGGAGTAGTCCCATACTTTGATGACATGCTCATCTCAGCTAATGACGAGACACAATTAGAAGCCTGTCTCAGAGAGGTTTTGCAAAGGTTCCAAAAAGTGAGACTCAAGGTGAAAAAAGAAAAGTGTAAATTGGCCACATCAAAAGTTGAATTCCTGGGGTACCAAATCAATAAAGAGGGCATCTACCCCACAGAAAAAAAGATTAAGGCAATCAAAGAAGCACCTGGACCAAAAAATAAAGTTGAATTCCAAGCATTCTTGAGACTTATAAACTTTTACTACATCTTTCTGCCACAGAAGGCAACTACGGCAGAACCACTACATAGACTATTAGACAAATCAGCCACCTGGACCTGGGGACGATGTGAAGAGATAGTATTCCAGCGGATGAAAGACCTCATCACCTCCAACTCGGGTATTGATGCAATACAGTGAGACACTACCATTGACAGTCACCTGTGATGCATCACCATTTGGTGTCAGAGCCGTACTTAGCCACGTCCTGCCAGATGGAAGAGAAGCCCCCATCACCTTTTACTCAAAGACTCTTTCAAAAACTGAATGAAACTATAGCTAGTTGGACAGAGAGGCATTGGCGGCAATATCCGGCAAAAAATGTTTCCACAAATACCTTTATGGTAGGACTTTTACCCTTGTTTACCGATTACAAACCCCTTTTAGGAATACTTGCAGGAAACAGAGCCACCCCAAACATACTATCTCCGAGAATGACAAGGTGGTCCGAGTTCCTGGTGGCATACAACTATGGACTGATCCATTGATCCAGTGAAGACATTTCTCACGTTGATGCCTTGAGCCTCACCTCGCTACCAGACATAGAGACTGACCCGGCACCAACCATTTCCACCCTGCAAATTGAGACTCTAGCAAACCTACCAATAACCACGCCTGACACTGCCAGAATGACCGCAAAAGACAAGACATTATCACAAGTGTTAAACTGGGTAGGAAAAGGGTGGCCAGAAAACGAGACAGACATTACTTTTAAACCTTTCAAGAATAGGCAAACTGAACTGTCATTACTAAAAGGTTGTATACTTTGGGGTGATTGGGTAATAATACCAGAACCATTACAAGAACAGGTACTGTGTATGTTTCACGAAGGCCACTCGGGCATCGTGCGAATGAAATCCCTGACCAGGAGTTATGTATGGTGGCCAGAGATGGACAAAGACATTGGGAAATGGGTCAAAACCTGTGGGAAATGCCAGAACTCCTGGCTTGCACCCCCTTCAGCATCTGTTCTGGACTGAGAAACACCAAGGGGCTCCTGGTCACGTATACATATAGACTTTGCGGGGCCACAAAAGGGTATACATTTCTAATCGTAGTAGATGCTTACTCCAATTGGTTGGAAGTAAGCCTCATGCACTCTACTACCACTGAAACGGTCATCAAACAACTGTGAAAACTATTCACCACACACGGGTTACCGGATGTCCTCATCTCCGATAACGGGCCACAGTTTACCGCATTACAATTTGAAAAATTCCTCACTGAATAGGGCATACGACATGCCTTGACAACATCGGCTCGACCGGCGATGAATGGAAGGGCGGAACGCATGGTCCGGTATATCAAAGAAACATTAGACAAATTAGACACAGCAGACATGCAGGAAAGAATTGAAAAAATGCTCACTATACAGCACATAACACCAAATTCCACTACAAATAAAAGCCCAGCAGAATTACTAATGGGCAGAAAACTACGATCACAATTAGATAGATTACACCAAACATACACCACCGAAAAACCAACCGACTCCCCCAGCAAGTATTGCAAATTCGAACCAGGAAATTTAGTCTATGCAAAGAACCTCACCGGCCACCCATTGTGGGTACCAGCGAGGATAACACAAATAACAGGACCACAGTCCTATAGACTAGAGACAGATGATGGAAGAACCTGGTGAAGACACATTGACCAGTTTCGGTCACGAACACTAGAACGCACCACCGAAACACCCAGACATGAAGAACAACACATACACACACATCAATAACATCACAAACGTTACACAAAAATATCACCAGACCAACCAGAGAGTGGGGAGACCCCTCAATAACAAATAAGGGGGGGAATCCTCCGGTAGAAAAAGAAACCCCTCCGGTAGAAAAAGAAACCGCTCCAGTAGAAAAAGAAACCCCAGAAAAACAAAATAATTACAATAAACATTCACAAATAAATGCAAGCAAAAACAATGACCTATCCACAGAAGTCTTCAGTGAGGAGCAAGAGGCACAGGAAGACCTGGATGCCTTGTCAGAAAAGAGCAGCCAGGCCGACTCTACCAGCCCAAGTAGGCCGGGCGGGAGCGGCATGGCTGACTCTACCTTCCAGGAGGTTCGACAGAGAAAGACAGGAGAAACAGTGATCCCGTCCAAACCCGCTGAAGACGACGACACAATGAAACTGCGGAGGTCAACTAGGCAACCTAGAAGCCCTGCCTACTTATGTGACTACATACGGTAGGACCATACGAAGAGGGGAGGGGTGTTCCATATTAACATACTTCAAATAGGCTATTACTATTGGACAACAAATACCCAATGCTGATTGGTTACTTTTCTCGATGCTGATTGGCCAATAATAGCAAGCCTATGATTGGCCAATTCAAGTGGTGGGAAAAACAAGTAGCCATCATTGGACACTAGCTGCGAGCAGCTTCTCTATAAAAAGAGCTGCCACAGCTCCTGATTAAGACAGACTTTCTGCACTAAATAAAGAGCTGAAGTTATGCTGATCTCCGAGTCTCATTTCCCGTGAACTCAACATCCCCAATACCAGACCCTTCTCCCAAATCCCTGAAGCCAGACCTCACTCACTCAAATTCCCCATACGAGATTCCTGGCAAAATTCCATATCTGGAGAAAACCAGCATACTACACAGGGCGGGAGATAACATCTTCCTCACTACCAGACTTCACACAACCACAGGACAAAACAGCTCAACTGACTCATCTACATACCTCATGATCAAAGCCCACTATTACTATAAATATTATTATTCTCAGCTTTCCAATTTTGCGGCCACCTTCAACAGCTGCATTCACGTTAAGCTGTCAAATAAAACCACCCTCCTTTTCAAGCAATTGGCTCGCATGTTCATTCCTAGTCATGATTGGAACTCAGAACCTGTCAGCTACTGAACTTTTCCCATTCAACCAAAAGAATGAACTTCTGGAAACTAGATGTTTCAAAAGAAATCCTTTATTGAGATGAGACAATTCAAGTAGGGTTTCAAGGCAGAGTCTAACGGCTCCCAAGCATAAAGTGATAGATAAGGGAAGTTAGGACCCCTCATCTTATCTTGATGTGTATTTTGTCAAACAAAGAACCAACTTGTTAATTCCCCCTCCTCTCCTCTGGGAATGATCTTTTGAAGCGTTCCCAGGAAGTATCTTCCGGAGCTAGAATTTTGATGGTCCCTTATCCCCTTGCTGTCTCTTCTAGAGGTGATAGGTTTCTGGGGCATCTGGCTCCAGTCCTTCAGTTGTATCATGTGTAGGTTATACCAATTCAATATAAGATTTAATATATTCAGATGACATCAAAAAGGATTTCTTTACCAACTTTCCTCCCCGCTTCTTCTTCCATTGAAGAATGGCAGATACACAGATCTGACAGAACCTTTTCTTCCATCTTTCTTCTAAACCACCATCTTATTCTTACATCTCCAGAGCTTTATTGGAAAACCTCTCAAATGTTCCACTCTGTTTATAGCCTGTAAAGGAGAACAGGACAAAGAAGACTGATTTGTCCAGGAAGAAGGAAACATTTTTCAACTGTTTTCGAGCGGGAGGCTTGCCTTTACAGGGTTCATGTCTCTAGATCACGAGAGCTAGTTAGCAAGTCTGCTGGAAAGAAGCCCATAGTTTTGTTGCTAGATGATTTATAGTTAATTGATTTAAAAGCATATTTGTCTGAATAGACAAATGGTTGAGGAAGAACAGCAATACATGTCCAGATGCATCCAGGTTAAATGTCATGGGATGAAAAAAAGAGGCAAAAAGCTGTTTCAATTCCCAGTCCTTCAAGGGTCATTTTAAAAAAAAATGTGAACAGGCTACAGTTCAGGTAAAGGAGATGCTTGGTGGATTGATCTTGATGTGTATTTTGTCAAACAAAGAACCAACATGTTAATTCCCCCTCCCCTCCTCTGGGAATGATCTTTTGAAGCAGAGGGATCTTTTGGAGGGATGATGAAATGGTTCTGCTTTCTGGCTGGTCTCTCTTCACTTCACCGCATCTTTTTTTTTTTTTTTTTACATCATTTATCATGCCTGAATGTTGCAGCCATTCTGAGATATGACTTGAGAAGGGCAGACATGAGGGAGTACAGTAGTTATGATGATTCCTATATTTAAAACACACACACACACACACACGCACACACAAAGCTTCATCTCTTTTTGCTAGCAGAGTGAAAAAATATTTTTATTTTCTTTTATTTGGAAGAACAAATCATTTCTAAGATATATTGGTTCATATCTATTTTAGTTTCCAGGTACAACATTTTCTGTTTTCAATTTAACCAAATTTGAGCCCACAGTCTTTCCAAAACAATTTTGTATCTTGACTCATGGTGGGATCACATTATGACCACCTTTGTTGTATTCCTCTTAGAAGTTCATAAATTAAGATCTTATTTTCTCCTTTTCATTCTAAATAAAGCTTTGCTCTTTATCATAAAAAAGAAAGTGGGAAAGCAAAGAGCTTCTATATTATTTCAAACTGTCTGAAATCATCTTTTTTAATTAATACTTACAGCCAAGCAGTACTCTGAGAAATGTTATGCATTTGTTCACTTCCTCTCTCTGTGCCTCTTAGTTGAATTGTTCAGATATCTGAAAGGAGCAAAGACACGTCCTTTTGGGAATTATTTGGATTTTTTTAACATTAAGCAGACAATCCAATAACAATACCAGTTGTCATCAAACTATCTGAAAAATCTGCTGATTCTAAATTGGTCATATATACCTCCAGAGAAGTATGCTGCAAGATTAGTATGTACAAAGATTTATGTATATTCAAATTTTAGCTGGTTGATGGCATCCCTTGGCTGATTTTCCTTTAATTTTCCCTTTTAAGCAATCATAAAAGCTCTGTTTGTATAATGAACACTTTGTTAATTAAGTAGCAACATTCTTCATTAAGTTTTTTATTTGTCCCCAACAGTCTTAGTTAGAGAAGAAGAAATGAGCCAATTCAAGCTTAATTTCTCAGCATCTTGGCAGACTGGATCAGGGGTGCAGCTCCAAAATATCTTCATTTTCTTTGGTCCATATAAAATATTCCACTACAAAGGACACTGAAGGACACTTGTCCAGCCACTGTCTTTTCCTATTGTTCATGATCATCTTTCTCTACTCAGAAAAAGAAAGGTTCTGTTATTATTGCTTTACAATAAAAGTACCATTGACCGGCGTGACACTGCATTCCTAGCCTGATCTGAAGAGCTAACACAAGAGAAAGATATCCTCCCAGAGAAGAGCTTTTGAGTCAAGTTAGTCTACTTTTCTCATTTCCTGCCCTCCCTGTTCCCTCTAAAGCCATGGTCCCCATCAGTGTATGCCGCGCTGCAGCTAAGGAGAATAACAATAGCAATAGCACTTAGACTTATATACCACTTTACAGTGCTTTGCAGCCCTCTCTAAAAGGTTTACAAAGTCTGCATATTGCCTCCAACAATTTGGGTCCTCATTTTACACACCTCAGAGGGATGGAAGGCTGAGTCAACCTTGAACCTAAAGAGATTTGAACTGCCAAGTTACAGGCAGCCAGGAGCCAGCAGAAGTAGACTGCAGTACTGCACTCTAACCACTGTGCCACCATTATTCTTGTTTCTTGCTAAGCAAAATCTAGGACAAAGCTCCAGCATGGGATGGGTTTGAGGGTGGGGCTGAAATTGACCACCTGGAGTCAAATCAGAAAGTGCACAAGGAGGTTAGATCAGGACTTGCCTGTGGGTGCATTATGTCTGGCTAAGGAAGCAGGGGCACAAGAAAGCCAACTTGCCCAGAGACAAGCGATAAACTGCCTTTTTAATTTGCATAAACAGATCATAATATGCTTTCTTTAAAACTAGACAGAGTACCAAGGCTTCAGGATGGAGTTTGGAGTAAATGATGGAAACAGCATTGTGCTGTCACAATGCAACCTGTTCCGTTTGGAAATAAGTTGCACGAGACTGGGTTACAACCACAACTCTTTTATTTCAACAAGTAATGCAATAGTAACAGAACAACAACCCAAGCCGCGGCAGCCCTTCTTATAGCGGCTTGCCCGCGGTTTGTGGCCAATGACAGTACTTTGAGTATTCCCTCCGTCCGGTGGGCCAATCGGATTGGTTCCTAAATGGCCAATCCGGGAACGGCCTTTTTGGCCAATCAGTTTAAGGCATTTGGAGTCTACCAAGTTCTATACACAACACCTCTCCCCCCTTGGTTTCATCCAATGTGCATCACGTAGTCATGCAGGTAGGTGAGGTTTTTTCCAGTCCTGGTTGACCTGCGCAGCTCAGTCTCGGCGTGGTCTTCAAGCAGTTCAGATGGGATTGCTTTCTCTCTGTGCCTTCTCCGTGGAACCTCCTGGAAGGGTAAATCAGCCTTGCAACTCCCACCTGAGTCTCTCGGGCTGATTGAGATGGCTCCACTGCTCCCTCCTGGTTCGTCCAGGTTGGTCGAGCTGGCCTGGCTGTCTCCTTCCAAGAAGGCCTCACCTCATTCTCCTGCTCCCGTACTTTTATTCTGGGGTTCATTTAAATGTGAGTGCTCTTTTTGATTTATTGGGGTGTTTTTGTATAGTGTTTCTTGTCGTGTTATGGGAGGTTCGTCTCTCCATTTTTTATTATTCTGTATTTCCCCCCCCCCTCCTCGGCTGTTTTTGGTCTGTTTATTGTTGGTGCTGGTGGGGCGGTTCGTTCTAGGGTGCGAGAACAAAGCTGGTCGATGCACCACTTCCATTATCTTCCATCGTCCAACACGATTTGGTAAGACCGGGGGTCTGTGATTAGGGTGATTGTGGCTGGAAGCCATAACGGGTCCCCACTAAGGCTTTTTCGCGTACACCAGGTCACCTATCTCGAATGAGCAGTATTTGCTGGAGGAGTCAGGGTGTTTGTCCCAGGTATAAGTGGGGTGCAGTCTGTTGAGATAGGAATGCAATTTCCTACCCATTACTAGTTCTGCTGGGCTCTTGTTGGTGGTGCTGCTAGGGGTAATGTGTTGCATAGTTAACAATCAGTTTAGCTTTTCCTGCATGTCCCCCTTGTCCATTCTTTCTAGGCCCTCCTTAGTGTACTGAACTATGCATTCAGCCATGCCATTAGCAGCTGGATAAGCCAGCTTTGTCAAGGCATATCGGATGCCATGTGCAGCTAAGTACTGCTCGAATGCCAACATGGTAAACTGGGGCCCATTGTCTGACACTAACACATCAGGGAGTCCATGCGTGGCAAAAAGTTTGTCAAACTGCTTCATTACTGCCTCAGTGGTCGTGGATGCCATGAGTATGACTTCTAACCAGTTCGAGTAGGCATCCACAACTACCAAAAAGGTGTTGCCTTTTGTTGGACCAGCAAAGTCAATATGCAGTCTCGACTATGGGCCTTGGGGAGTTTCCCATTCCCTGACTGGTACCGGGGGGGGGGTAGGCCTTGATTTTTGGCAGTCATGGTATGTTGCCACCCAACGTTCAATGTCTTTGTCCAGCCCTGGCCACCAGATGTAACTCCTGGCCAGGGCTTTCATCTTAACTATGCCCAGGTGCCCCTCGTGCAACATGCACAGTACATTTTCCTGTAGTTTTTCAGGGATGACCACCCTGTAACCCCACAAAATGCAGCCTTTCTCGATAGACAGTTCAGTCGGTCAGGTGCTAAGTGGTTTAAAAGTCTCGCTTTTGTTTTTGTCCGGCCAGACCTTACCTACCCAATGCAGAATGAGTGCTGTCAACGGGTCTTTCACAGTGGCTTTAGCAATGTCCGCTGCAGTTAGTGGCAGATTTGGCCAGGCCTCAAGTTGGAGAGTTGAGACAGTGGGAGCTGGGTCGTCTTCCATGTTCGGTCATGGGGAATGGCTCAATGCGTCTGCATGGGTGATGGTCTTTCCTGGGCGATGGATTTGCATGTAGTTGTAGGCAGCAAGGAATTCCGACCACCTTGTCATTCTAGGTGACAGAATGTTCGGGGTTGAACAAACCCCTCCCTAGCAGGGGTTTGTGATCAGTGATGATCAAAAAAGTTCTGCCATAAAGGTACTCATGGAATCTTTTGACTCCAGCTATAATAGTGAGGGCTTCTCAGTCGAGTTGGCTGTAATTTCTCTCCAATTTTGATAGTGTTTTTGAATAGAAGGCGACTGGTGCCTCTCTGCTGTCTGGTAGCTTGTGGCTCAGGATGGCACCGATTCCAAAAGGCGATGCATCACAGGTGACCATCAGAGGCAGGGTATTGCTATATTGGATCAAAACTGTGTTAGATGTTAATAGATCTTTGATGTTTTGAAATGCTGCTTGTTCCCGATGGCCCCATTTCCAAATAGTTTTTTTGTCTAACAACCGATGTAAGAGTTCTGCTATGGTTGCTTTTGGGGGCAGGAACACATTGTAGAAATTTATGAGACCTAGGAATGTTTATAAGTCAGTTTTGTTCCTAGGTCTAGGTGCGTCTTTGATTGCCTTTATCTTTTTTTCAGTGGAGTGTATCCCTTGCTCATCTATGAGATAGCCTAGAAATTCATCCTGGTTGGTGGATAGGTTGCATTTTCCCTGCTTTACTTTAAGGCTTGCATCCCTGAATCTTCTTAATCCTTCTTTTAATCTGCTTTCTAGCTGGTTAGTGTTCTTTGCTGACACTAGTACATCATCAAAATAGGGGACAACTCCCTTAATTCCATTTAGAAGGCACTCCATGAGGCTTTGGAAAACACCTGGGGCAACGCTAATGCCGAATTGAAGTCGGTTGCACTTGAATGCCCCTCTGTGTGTCACTATACTCTGTGCCTCTGTGGTAGCGGGGTTAATGGGTAGCTGTTGGTACACTTGTGCGAGATCAAGTTTCGCAAAAGTTTTTCCTCCCCTTAGGGAGTGCAATAAGTGTTGCACTACCAGCACTAGGTATGCACTTTGTTGGAGTGCATGATTTAGGGTTGCCTTATAGTCTCCACAGATGCACACTGACCCATCTGGTTTGACAGGGGTTATGATGGGTGTTTCCTACCTGGCATAGTTGATTGGCTCTAACACCCCTTGTGTTATCAGTTTGTTTAGTTGTTCGTCAATTTTTGATTTTAAGGCAAAAGAGACGCGTCTGGCTTTGAGCCAGATGGGGGCTATTTTTGGGTTTCAGCTAAACGATATTGGGGTCCCCTTGTACTTGCCTAGGGTCCCATCGAACACATCCCGGAACTCTTGCAACAGGCTCTCTTCCCAGTTGGCTGCAACAATGCTGTTGATCCCAGTCATCCCAATTCCCAGGGGTGCAAACCATTTGATTCCTAGCAGGCTAGGGCGATCATGGTCGACAATTGTTAGAAGCAGGATTTCAGTGTGATTTTTAAATTCTATGAGAAAATGTCCAAGGCCCACTGCCGGGATTTGGTTTCCCTGGTAGTCCTTTAATATTAACTTTTGTTGTTCAAGTTCTCTTTGCTTGATGTCTGGTATCAGGCATCTGATAGTGTTCCAAGATACCATTGATAAGTATGATCCAGAGTCTACTTCCATCTCATAGGGCTTCCCTTCGATGTTTACCTTTATCTGGACCTTTTTTACATTTGCTGCCCTGGCATTTCCGATAGTTATCGTCTGGTGCATTTCCTCTGTCTCTCATTCGTCAGTTTCTGTTTTCTCGGTTCCATCTGCTTCTGGCTTGTCTTTCTTCGTTTCTTGGGGAGGGGTACTGCCACATCTTTTAGGACTATAGCTCTTTTTGTTTCGGCAGACCCTTGTGATGTGCCCCCATTTTTCACAAGCTCTGCAGATGGCATCTAGGAACCTGCATTCTGATCACGGGTGGTTGCCTCCGCATCCAGCACACTGGAATTTCCGCCTGCTTCTTCTTTTTTCCCGCCATTTCTTGTCTGATTGAAGTCTATGGACATCTTCATTTTCATCATCAGTGTCGCTCGGAGAGTTGAGATCTTCATAGTGGGCAGTCGCTGTGGGCTGTTTCTTACTTCCCTCCATCTTTTTTTCTCTGGTTTGATTCAGCGGATCTGGAATTGAATTCATTTGGCACATAGTGGCTGCGGATTTCTTTGCTTCGGCAGTGGTGGTTTCTGCGATGACCTCAGCCACAGTGATGTTCGGTCTGTTTAGCAGCTTACTCTGAAGTGTAGTGTCCTTCAATCTGAGGACCACACAGTCCCTCATGGCCTCGTCCATGTTCTGAAACTCGCAGGCTCCTCTGATGTGTCTCAGGGCTGCTACAAAATCTCCAACAGTTTCATCTTCTTTTTGGTCTCTTTTGTAGAACTCGTGCCTTTTTATCAAGTTGGAGACCACAGGTGCATAGTAAGCTCGGAGAATTCTGTTCAGCTCGGGCCAAGTCATCTGTTTAATGTCTCTTGGTTTGGCTAGTGCCTTTGCCATTTTAAAAATGGCTGGTCCGCAGTGTGTGAGGAAGACAGCCCTCTTCCTTTGGTCTCCTGCAGTTCATTGCTTTTTAAAAACATGAGAAAGCAATCGATGTATGACTGCTAATCCTAATATACGAGGATTATATATAAATCCTCCTCATCAGGGTTAAATGGTGTGGGTGGCGCATTGTTACCTGCCATCTCTCTCGCTCAGTTCTGATCGCCACGTGCTTCAGTCTCGCTCTTCTATGACAATCCCACCTTCGTCGCCAGTGTTCCGTTCAGAAATAAGTTGTGCAAGACCGGGTTCCAACAACAACTCTTTTATTTCAACAAGTAATGCAATGGTCACGGAACAACAGCCCAAGCCGCGGCAGCCGTTCTTATAGCGGCTTGCCCACAGCTTGTGGCCAATGACAGTACTTTGAGTATTCCCATCATTCAGTGGGCAATTGGATTGGTTCTTAAATGGCCAATCTGGGAATGGCCTTTTCAGCCAATCAGTTTAAGGCATTTAGAGTCTACCAAGTTCTATACACAACACAACCTGTTTCCCTTATTAATATGCATGTTGACATAACATGTATGTTCCAAAATGTTTTGGTTGTGCTTTCATCATTTTGACAAAAGCCACCAATCCTGCACATAACCCAGCAAAATATAGTGAATTCAGTAAGCCATATTTTAGTGTATTGGTACATCCTTTCTTATTATTAACTACTTGGATTTCTTTTTTTTGTTTTCAGCTGGTAACATGTTGAATTATCATCAGAACTGGTTGGTGCTTAATTCAAATAACACCCCTGCCCTCAATGCTACTTAAAAATTGTGGGTCAGATATTTTGCTTCTAAGAGCAAAATGTAACAGCTGTGTTTCTCCATTTTTTCCTGCCCTTGCTGCCTTCTCCTGCAGTTCTAACATACCGGAGTGGTGTCTGTAGTGCAAGCAAATCCTCTTCTATCTGTTGAAATGGCTAGTCGAGGCATCAAAGGAATGCAAAGCACCACCTTGAGGCAAGGGACTTTACCTTAGCAAAGAAAATTACATCCCCTCTACAACTCCTCAAGGTAAAAGCCAAGCTGCCTTACTGCACAACTGTCTTTGCAAAGCTTTTTTAAAAATATATATCATGGCTCTGTTTTAAGGCAGACAATCTGCTCTTTTGGATAGCTTAATCAATAGGAATTCATTGGAACCCTAGGAAAGACGGTTCCCAACTGCTTGAGGTTTTAATTGACATTTTCAGGAATATTAAAAAATGAACACTTCCCCTCCCCTTGCACACACACACACACACACACACACACACACACTGACATAGATAAAACACTAAAAATTACCATTCTATAAAGCCTAAGTACAAGCAGAGGTGATATTCAGCAGGTTCTGACCAGTTCTGGAGAATCAATAGCAGAAATTTTGAGTAGTTTGGAGAACTGGCAAATACCACCTCTGACTGGAGATTTTACAATATCCTTCCCCTGTCACACCAATCAAGCCATGCCCACAGAACCAGTAATAATTTTTTTAAATCTTTTAATTTTTTTGAGTACAAGGGAATGGTGGCTCAGTGGCTAAGACACTGAGCTTGTCGATCAGAAAGGTCAGCAGTTCGGCAGTTGAAATCCCTAGCACCATGTAATGGAGTGAGCTCCCATTACTTGACTTAGCTTCTGCCAACCTAGCAGTTCAAAAGCATGTAAAATGCAAGTAGAAAAATAGGGACCACTTTGGTGGGAAGGTAACAGAGCTCTGTGTGCCTTTGGCATTTAGTCATACTGGCCACATGACCACGGAGACGTCTTCGGACAGCACTGGCACTTCAGCTTTGTAACGGAGATGAGCACCGTCCCCTAGAGACAGAAACGACTAGCACATATGTGTGAGGGGAACCTTTACCTTTTCATTTAAAGTCTCAGTAAGACCACACTAGAATATAGCATCCAGTTTTGGTCACCACACTATAGAAAAGATGATGAGACTCTAGAAAGAGTGCAGAGAAGAGCAACCAGGATGATTAAGAGACTGGAGTCTAAAACATATGATGAATGACTACTCTGGTAAAGAGTGGAGACATGATAGCAGTGTTCTAATATTTGAGGGGCTGCCACAGGGAGGAAGGAAACAAGTTATTCTCCAAAGCACCTGAAGGCCAGACAAGGAATAATGAATGGAAACTGAACAAGGAGAGATTCATCCTGGAAATAAGGAGACATTTTCTGACAGTTAGAACAACCAATCAATGGAACAGAAGTTGCCTTCAGAAGTTGTGGGAACTTCATCACTGGAAGCTTTCAAGAAGAGACTGGACTGCAATCTGTTGAAAATGGTGTAGGGTCTGCTGAGTGGGGGGTTGGACTAGATGACCTACAAGGTACCTTCCAACTCTGTAAATCTGTAAATTATTTTTGGGAACAAGAGGCTAATCTTTTACACAGTTTAGTGAGGGCCCAAATAATCTTACCAGACATGACCGGTAGTTATTTGGAGTTGGACTCATCTGCTTGCCAAAGATGAGATGAGCAATTGGGAGGTTATAGCAATAGACTTATATACTGCTTTACAGTGCTTTACAGCTCTCTCTAAATGGTTTATAGAGTCAGCATATTGCCCCCAACAATTTGGGTCCTCATTTTACCAACCTCAGGAGGATGGAAGGCTGAGCCGGTGAGACTCAAACTGCCAAACTGCAGGTAGCTAACAGTCAGCAGAAGTAGCCTGTTGTACTGCAATTCTAACCACTGTGCCATCATGGTTGTTTATTTCTATTCTCTGTATAGAAGATTCCAGTTCCAATCCAATTGAGAGCCAATTTTAGTCTAGCGATTACGTCACCAGGCTAGAACCAAGAAGTCTGTAAGTTCTTGTCCCACCTTAGCCATAAAAGCTAGCTGGGTGACTTTGGGCTAGTCACTCTCTGTGCTGAATTCACCTCACAGGGTTGTTGTGGTGGGCAAAATAAGAGAGGGAGGTTGTTGGATAGCTCTGCCTGGAGATATTTGTAAAATTATTAAAAACAGGGTGCATATTAAATAAATAAATAAGCAAAAATCTAATTCAAGCAAGGGTGGAAAGGATTCTACCTGAATCTCAGGAAAGCCATTGCTGATCTACTTATGTGAGGCACTGTGTATATTTTTCAGTATATTAACAAGGTGTCTCTTTAATAATAAAGTTTTAATCAGTGCCAACAAAGCAAACACTCCTTAGTGCATAAGCTAGATCACCACTAAGATCAACTTTATAAATCCCCTTGCTATGTTTATGCAGTATATACCATATATGTTGCCACAACTGATGTAATTTCAACCTACAGTAGACTTGGTGGAGGAGGAAATTTTCAAAAGACAAAGACAATTGAAATTGTAACACATTTCTTAATAACTGTATTAGATACTGGTACTGTTGTAGCACATTACAAAATCTTGTGACATCCACCAGTAATTACAGCCATGGTGTGAAACTCAATAAAATACATCTCTGCAACAGAGAGGGTGGGGAAGTTGGATGACACATATTCCCAGAAAGGAAAAGCTGGTGTGTTACAAAGACCCATGGCTTAAAATATGAAAAATCTCTATGCAAAATGTATTTTTGTGGGTGTGCATGAGCACACATGATTGCTTCATTATGAAAGCATATGCATGCCCTAGTAATGAAGTAGCCTGTTATCGCAGCTCACCCTATGTGGGCACCATCTCTCTGTAGGGAATTTGCAGTGCAAATATAGTAGACCACTGTTTCTCAACCTTGGTAACTTTATGATGCGTGGATTTCAACTCCCAGAATTTCCCAGCTCGTATAATTACTGTACATTAGATTAAATAACAAAGGGACATCACATATATCCGTAGGAATTCACAGGGATATGGATGAGGGGAGAAAGAGAGGAAGGTACATAAAGCTGGAAATCTATGGAGATTTCTAAAGCTTTTGGCTACCATGTTACCACTTTTGCATCTGTCAGCTGAAAACTGGAAATCAAGTGTTAGCAACAAAAGAATTCTGAATCTGAGAAAATGGGCGTGTAAATCACATATACAAAGTAATGGCAACATTCCAATCCCCAATAGTTCAGTTGGCTCATCCAATTAAAAGTTGTGTATGTCATCATTTGGGCATCTCCAGGTGGTGATGAGGCTTCTGTCCATTGACCTTGACATAGTTTGATAAAGAGTTGCAGCTGCACATAGCATAGGATAGAAACCTAAGCAAGAATGCACCCCCCCCCCCAGTTTATAGAGTTCTGGTTTGTAACACCTCCAGCTCACTTCCTATAACCATTCCCCCCTCCTCCCCGTTACTTATGACAGCCGAAAGATGCAAAGCAAAGGGAGAAAATGTTGAAAGCTGACATTCGGCCCTCCTAGAAAAGAGATATTAGTCCTAAAAAATATAAAAATAGAAGATAATATAAAATATACATGTAACAGCAACATACTAATTTTAAAAGTTTATCAGGATGTTTAGTACAAAATGCCTTGATAAGCTTAGGAGCTCTAACATCCTTCTCATTCACCCATTCAGACTGGGAAGGAAGAAAATGTTTCCAAACAATCAAATATTGGAATCGACCCCTTTGCTTTCAAGAATCCAAAATGTCTTTAACTTCAAAATGTTGTTCACCTTCAATTAGCAATGGCACAGGGGGAATCAACCTGAGTTGGTCTCAAGTCGGAGGTATGTTCAGGTTTTAATAAACTAACATGGAAAACAGGGTGGATCCGTCAAAGAGTTTTTGGTAATTTCAGTTGGATTGCCACAGGGTTCACAATTCGTTCAATTGAAAAAGGTCCGACATACTTAGGACCAAGCTTTTTGACTTTTGTGTGGTCTGCAAATATCTGGTGGATAAAAAGACCTTGTCACTCACTTGATATAGTTTTTGTGGAGTTCTCTTTTTATCTGTAATTTTTTATGAGCTTGATGAGCATCATCTAATGCTTTATGGGTAACTGGCTAGGTAAGCTGGAGCTGTGTTATCCATTCATCTTATGACTGAATGTTAGGTTTCTCCTGTGGAAGATCGGGTATGGGTACAAAGTCTTGTCCTGAAACCAATTTAAATGAAGTAAACCCAGTACTACTATGTACCGAATTATTATATGCCACCTCAGCAAATGGCAATAGGTCAGCCCAATTATCTTGCTGATAATTTATATAACATCGAAGATATTGTTCCAATACTGAGTTAGTTCTCTCACAAGCCCCACTGGTTTGTGGGTGGTGGGTGGAGCTTAAGCTCTGGGTGGAGCCTTCTTTTGGAACTCCTTCCAAAAGTTTGAGGTAAACTGGACACCCCTGTCTGAGATTATGCATTCAGGAACTCCATGTAACCTGTAGATATGTAAAATAAACAGTTTAGCCAACGTTTTTGCAGAAGGGATTTTTGGACAAAGTATGAAATGTATCTGTTTGGAAAACAAATCAGTTTTGTTAAATAACTGTATTTCCCCCATTTTCAGGTAATTCCACTATAAAATCCATAGAGATTTCCTTCCATGGAGCCGTTGGTCTAGCCACATTTTGTAGTAAGCCTGCTGGTTTACCAGAAGGCCATTTGGCTGAGGCACAGACAGGACAACTAATTACATAAGTCTCAATGTCCTTTATCAAGGTAGGCCACCAAAATTGCCTTTTAACCAAGTGTAAAGTTTTCAAGAATCCAAAATGACCAGCGGCTTTAGAGTCATGAGCTTGCTGTAATATTTGGTTTCTCAGCTTCACTGGCACATATAATTTGGCCCCCACCCATTCCAATCCATCTCTAACCGTACAGTCATTTGAGTGAGCAAGGAACCAACCATCAAGTTTTAGAGCATCTCTTAATTGTGCAGTCAAATCATTTGATAAATCAACCTCCTTCTTTTTCTGGGCTCCGATAACCACTGGAGCTGCCAACTGTTTAGTTGGGACAATTGGCTGTACTACTACTTGGTGAACACTATTATATTGAGGTAATCTAGATAAAGCATCCACCATGAAGTTCTTACCCCCGGAATGTACTTCAACGAACAATTAAAGCACTTAAACTACTGCGCCCAGCGAACTTGCTTGGGAGACAGCTTCTGAGGCATTTTCAAAGCCTCCAAATTTTTATGATCCGTCCACACCTCAAATGGGTGTTTTGCCCCTTCTGAGAAATGCCTCCAGGTTAACAGAGCCCAGCGAACTGCAAAAGCTTCTTTTTCCCAGATGGTCCATCTTCTTTCGGTTTCAGTATATGCACACGGTTGCAGAGTCCCCATCTCATTTACTTGTAGTAACACCACCCCAACTGCTATGTCACTCGCATTGGCTTGGATTACAAAAGGAGCGTCCATGTCTGGGTGCTTGAGTATTGGTTCAGCAGCAAACAGTCGTTTCAGATTTTCAAAAGCGGCTTGACATTCCATGGACCACTCCAGTTGTTTACTAGGCTTTGGTTTCACCTCCCCTTTGGTTTTTAGGAGATTTGTGATAGGCATTGCAATCTTCACAAAAGCAAGGATAAATTGACAGTAAAAATTAGTGAATCCCAGAAACTTTGAAGTTGTTTCCTGGTGCAGAGAGGGGCCCATTCCAAAACAGCATGAACTTTTCCCGGATCCATTTCTATGCCATCATGTGAGATGCGATAACCTAAATAGTCATTTTTTTTCTGGTGGAATTCACACTTGGACAACTTTGCATACAGCTTAGCAGCTTGAAGTTATTCCAGAACTGACCGCACTTGTTTCACATGTTCATCATGAGTCTCTGTGTAGATAAGAATATCATCAAGATAAACCAACACCCCTTTGTATAGATGCAACACTTGATTAATCATTTGCATGAATATGCAGGGAGGCCCTGTAGGCCAATTGGAAGAATGTTGAATTGGAAACAACCCATTGGGCAGTTAAAAGCAGCTTTCCATTCATCCCCTTCCTTAATTCGAACCCAGTAATATGGTACTCTCAGGTCGAGTTTTGTAAAAAATTTCCCTTCTGGCCAAGTGGGCCAACATATCCTTCATCAAGGGGAGGGGGTACATGTTCTCCATTGAAATAACATTGAGGTTTCTGTAGTCAACACATAAACAAAGGGAGCTATCTTTCTTTTCATGGAACAATACTGGGGCTGCTACCCGGGGTCTAGCAGGTTGGATGAAACCACATTCCAAATTCTTATCAATAAATGACCGCAGCTCTTCTAGCTCCTGCGGTGTCATCGAGTACAGTTTTGATTTTGGGAGTTTCACCCCAGGTTAAATTTCAATACTGCAATCTGTTGAATGATGGGGGGGGGGGCTCATCCGAGGCCTTTTCACTGAATACCTCCTTTAAGTCCCAATATTCCTCTGGAATTTTCTCCTCCCCTTCAGGTTCTTGGTGCCAGTGGAGGCCAGTTCAGTGGGATTCTTGAGTTTTGGTTGAGATTGCCCTTCCCCTTCTGGGCGCTGGTCAGTACGTATGTGCAATGACCCTCTCCTCCAATCAACATGGGGGTTTCATTTCTGGAGCCAGGACAACCCCAGTATTAGGGGCCGCTTCATCTCAGGAGCCACAATAAAACACAAAGTCTCTCTATGCTTCCCCAACATCATTTCTATTGGCTCCATTATCAAATGTGCAGGGCCACCCCCAGCTACTGATCCATCCAAGTGGCAAAAGGTTATGGCCGTTTTTAAACTTAAGCCCATTTTTTCCACTACCTCCAAGCTGATTACTCACCTTGTGCACCCAGAGTCTAAAAAGGCCAGCATTTCCCCTTTGGCTCCCAATGTGGGTACCTTGAATCTCACTGGAATGGTCATAGGGCCCTTATTTGGATTTACCAGTGAGTCATCTTCCAACAACCTCCTCTGCTTTAAGTGCCATTTCGCAAGGCTTTGCTAGTTTTTTTTTCAGGTTTTCTTCCTCCTCCTGGTGGCCCTTTTGGTTCTAGCTTGGCATGGCAATCTGCAGCCCAGTGACTTTCCTTCCCATATTGGAAGCAAGCAGTGGTCTTGGGTTTTTCCGCCATTCCTCCCTTTTGAGGTTTTAATGCTTCTCGAGGGCTGGTGGGGGAGGACTTGCTCCAACCAACCCCCCCCCCGGTGTCTGTTTCCGGTCAGATCAATTTCCACCTCTGCTGCCAGCATGTACCACAGTTGCAGCTCACTGGGGTCTCTTCTGGCAATACAGCTTTGATATACATCTTCATTCAACCCATCTTTAAAAGCTTCTATCAGGGCTCCCTGGAACCAGCCTTGAATACGACATGCCAGCTCTCTAAATTCCTGGGTGTAGTCGGCCAGTGAACTCCACCCCTGATTTACAGTCTTCATCCTAATTCTGGCTTTACGTTCAGCAAGTGGGTCTTCAAACCTGGCCCACAGTGTGGTCATGAACAGGTCATAATTCATCAGCTGAGGGGCATTATCATTATGCAAAGTCACCATCCATTTTGCAGCTGTTTCCTCCAGAGCCCTGATAACACATCTAACTTTGGCTGCTTCTGACTAAAAATCCTCTCCATATTCCTCCATATGTCTCCAGACTTGTGCCAGGAAAAATCCTAACTCCTTGGGATCTCCCCCATGTTTTACTTCCAATGGAGGCACCCTTGGAGTTCTATGTCTTCTGGCAATTACTTCTCCCAAGGGGGCCCCTGGGCTGCTGCTTCCTGTTGCACTAGCCCAGGTTGATTTATGGGGGTGGCTGCTCTGATTCTTCTGGCTGGGACTGCCTCCCCCTCCTCTCCCTCATACCTTTGATCAGTTTGAGGTTCTCTGATACCTTCACTTAGAAGATGCATGGCTTGAGTTAGTAAAAAATTCTTTCTTTCCTTCTCTTGCCATGGCTCCTCTCTTCCATGCCCATGGGTAGTGGTCACTCCTGGAGGATGCTTTTCCTCAGGACTCCCAGGGACCATTTGGGTTTTACAGCTGGTTTTTCCCCAAGATTTAGTTCTGCTAACAAGTCGGCTTCCCCTTCTTCCTCTAGCAGCAGAGAATCTTGTCCTTCAGTTGTTCCCAGGTCTTCTTGGTCACTGGCTGGATTTGACATTGTGTTCAGACCCCCATGGAAGAAAAATTATTAATTCTCCAGGTGGGCTGGTAATGTGGGGATTCAGAATAATGTCAGCTGGTGCTCCATTCAAAATCCAAGAAAGAAATACTTAGACTCCTTTAATCAGAGAAAAGATATATTTTACTGGAAATCAAGTGGTAGCAACAAAAGAATTCTGAATCTGAAAAAATGGCCGCGTAAATCACATATACATAGTAATGGCAGCATTCCCACCCCCAATAGTTCAATTGGCTCATCCAATTAAAAGTTGCTGAACGGGTCTTCAATCAATCAATCAGAATAGATCTGGAAGGGATATTGGAGATCTTCTAGTCCAATTCCCTTCTCAAGCAGGAGACTCTATACCATTTCTGTCAAATAGTTTTCCAATCTTTTCTTAAAAACCTCCAGTGATGAAGTACCTACAACTTCTGAAGGCAAGCTGTTCCACTGGTTAATTGTTAGGAAGTTTCTCCTTAATTCCAGATTGCTTCTCTCCCTGATTAGTTTACATCCATTATTTCATGTCTTGCCTTCTCATGCTTGGGTTGACTTCCTCTTTGTGGCAGGCCCTCAAATACTGGAATACTACTAGCATGTCACTCCTACTCCTTCTTTTCTCGAGACTAGCCATACCCAATTTCTGCAACTGTTCTTCATATGTTTTTTGTCTCGAGGCTTTTAAATCATCTTTGTTGCTCTTTCCAAAATCTCAACATCCTTTTTGTAATGTGGTGACCAAAGCTGGATGTAGTATTCTAGGAGTGGTTTTAATAAGGATTTATAAAGTGGTACTAATACCTCATGTGATTTTGATTCTATGCTTCTGTTTATATACCCACACTGCTGGCTCATGCCAAAAAATCAAAATCCTTGGTCTTATAGTTCAAAGAGAATTCTGAGTTTGCCAGGGGTGGTTGTTGTTGAAATTCCAGTACAAATGAAGTTCATAAAGGTGGAGAAGGTGGCTTCAGGACATTCTACAGCAGCTATTTGTTCAAACCTTAATAAAAAGAACATTCTGAATTGCTTGACTATTCCATGTCATTTGTTATACTGGACTTCTTACATGGTAAGACTGATCATAAGATTGCAGTCTTCTGGAAGAAAGCATGTTATGGGTATTTTCAGGTTGTTATTCAGGGCAAAGTGCTCCAAGGTGGTTTAGATCAAATGAACATTGGTTTAGATCCCAATATTAATCCTAGTGAGAGTCAACACATAAAGGAACAGTGTATTTCAAAAATACAGCACGTATTCATATAACCCATTTTTCCATTCCGCCTTGCAAAATGCCTACAGTCTCTGCACAGAGGGCCCACACTGTGGTTAATTTCTCATCCCAGCTGCTTGATCAGTCCTGACTTCTTCCACTTGGGCTGCTCTGAGGCCCATCTGTTTCTCTTCTCTTGGCTTGGTTAGCCATGATCCTGCCTTCAGCCAAATTCACTGAGTGCTCCTTGCAAGGGAATCTTGCCATTCGTTTAATCCACATTGGCTAAGGGTGCCGACCCATCAAAGTCCCTGATGCTCAAGAACCATTCATTTCTTTTGCAAGATGCCAGCTGGGTACAATGTTGCAAGAAGAAAAACTTTATACCTTCACTCTTTTCCTCTTATTCATGAGTAATCTTTCTACCAGTGGAAGAGATGTTCCCCCCCAGCCGCCTACCACAAACTGTTTTCCTGCCTCTTCTGCTCCTGCATTTATCTATCTGTGTACAACTTTCTGTGCACAATCATCCTTTTATAATTTTTTATACCTTCTCCAAATTCCTCACTCCATTCTTTTTCTGTCATTTATTTATGACAAACATTTCCCTCCTCCCCAATTCTGTCTCATTTCTCATTTTCTTGCAGGCTTCATTGCTCTCTGCCAAGCAGCCCCTTTATTGTTCCCAACAGCTATTTTCCTATATTGTCCAGACCTTGAAAGACCTTGTTTCCTGTGTTTCTGACTCCTTCCAATTACAGACTTTGGCAACCCAATATTTCCCATTCAACTTAGTTTCCTTTGTTCGCTCAGCAAAGCTCTGGTCATTTTATAACAAATTTATATTCCTCAAATCCACTATAAAGTTATGGGTTACAAAATAGGCCACCTTCCAAGGGTCAGACTAAAAAAAAAAATTAGATAGTGGGAATAGCCTGGCAGAAATAAATGAGCTAACATAAGAAAGACAATAGGCAGATAATGACTATATTTTTATTTCCAGAAAAAGTATCCAGGTTCATCTTTCCCTGTATAGTTCTATCATAGTTTTCTCTCCCCGCCCCATTTTTATAAAGGGAACTAAACTATAAGAATATCAGAAGCTTCTCAGTGAAGTTTAGGCAAAATATGCACAGCCATTCTCTTCCAAAGATTTTTTATTCAAAGCGGAGGTCAAAGATACCACTGCAGTGCTAAACATCTTGTCTTTTCAAAATTTCATGATTGTCAGAAGCTTGGAAACAGGAGATATAATAGCAGTAGGACTTTACCTGCTGTAAAACCAAATACCCTCATGGCTATTTTCTAAAGAAGAACACCCACCTGTTTACTAGGAAATACAGATTTACAAGCAGATTATGGGAAGTTTCCTCCTAGACATAAGTTTGAAACATGCTGGGAAAATAAAAAAAAAACATTTTCTTCTTATTTCCTTCATTATTCCTTATTTCCTTCAGGTGACCCCACTTCTCATATCACTATTGCTCTCGGTACTCTTTCAAGATGAATCTCAAACATCTAGGTCCAGTTATATTTGGACAAAATTCTTCTTTTGGGATCCTATATCATCAGATGCCTTTGGAAGATTCCTCACCCATAAAATGCAGCTAACACCCCTCAACTTTGTTCACTGATTGCAAAGGATAAGAGGATGCCCCATCAAAAACATGCTTTTATTGGGCAAGGCAAATCATGTTTCATGTCTTGATTTCAACAGCTCCTTCCTCTTGACTGACAGTTATAAATTGATATTTTTATGAAATGGTGCCCCTGCTCCCCACCCCAAAGTAAGCACCATTGAAAAATATAACAAAGTAGCTAAACGCATAATTAACACGGTCAATATAAAATTAAAGAAACAAACCTGATATATTGCTTGCGTGTATAGAGCTACGTGCATAGGCTTGACTCAAACATGCCACTGTGCATGCATCTAGATATGTTTAGGATGCACCAAGCATATGCATTAATAAAAGACAGAGTCCTACCTCATGAGAGTCAACTGTACAACGAACGGTTGGAGGAACTGGGCTTGGCTAGTCCAGAGAAGGACTAGGGGAGACATGATAGCAGTCTTCCAATATTTGAGGGGCTGCCACAGGGAGGAAGGGGTCTATTTTCTAAAGTGCCTGTAGGCTAGACAAGGAATAATGGGTGGAAACTGAACAAGGAGAGATTTAACCTGGATATAAGGAAAAACTTTCTGACAATGAGAACAATCAACCAATGGAACAGCTTGCCCTCAGAAGTTGTGGGAGCGCCATCACTTGAGACTTTCAAGAAGAGATTGGACTCCCATCTGTAAGAAATGGTGTAGGGTCTCCCGCTTGGGTGGGGGGGTTGGACTAGATGACCTACAAGGTCCCTTCCAACTTTGCTTGTCTGAATCTGAATGAGTCATAGCCCTATATTCGTGATGATAAACCTATGGTACAGGTGCCAGATGGGCGACAGCATGCAAGCCATCGCCCCAGTTCAGCTCCAGTGCGCATGTGCATGAGCCTCCCGCCAACCAGTTGGCCTTCAAGTCTCTGCCACACATGCATGGGGGTCAGGGTGTGTATGGGATGCTCGTGCGGGGATGGGGTGTGTGCGGGGATGGGGTGTGTGCGGGGTGCATGCGTGCATGCGTGGGAGGGACTCATTGCATTTTGGGGGTTTGGCACTCAATCTGGAAAAGTTAGCCATTATTGCCCTGCATTATGTCTAAGATGGGCCCTCAGTAGAAAAGTGAAATAAACCTACTGTGCATTTCAGTGAAAATATTTGCCATAATCCACCAAAACATACTATTATACTGCCAATAGATTGGCAGCAATAAAGATCATTAGCATCATCTATTTGTTCGTAAGCCTAACTTTGTAAGAACTAGGATCTAAGAAAGATGCTGTATTCAATAAAAAATTAACTCAAAATATATTAGTAACTCTATGACAAAGTTTAGTGTGGTTTAAAAAAAAACTAATTAGAGGTATTTGCCTTGAAATGATACCTTAGGGAAAGGTATATATATGTGTGTGTGCATGTGTGTGTGTATGTTTGTATATATGTGTATATTTGTGTGTGTGTGTAAATATAGGTTTTTCTCCTATGTTTAATATAGATTGAGGGGATGGAATAATTTTGTGACATAGATCACAGAGATCATGGAATCATAGGGCTGAAAAGGACCTTGGAGGTCCTCTAGTCCAATTTTTGCCCAAAGCAGGAATCTTTACATCATGCTGGACAAATGAATGTTCTGTCTTTTCTTGAAAACCTCTAGCAATGGAGCACCCATAACTCTGGGAAGCAAACTGTTCCATTGATTAATTGCTCTCACTGTCAGGAAATTTCTCCTTAGTTCCAGGTGATATCTGTTTTTCATGAGCTTCTACCCATTGGTTAATACAATCTCCAACCTTTCAACATTTTAGAGTTTCCAGGAGGTACATTAAGAATCAGTTTAGAGTGATGGTTAAGGTATTAGGGTACAAAATGGAAGATCATGAGTTCTAGTCCTGCCTTGGTTGTAGAAAGCCAGTTGGGTGAACTTGGGCCAGTCATATATTCTCTCAGCACTAGCAAGAAAGCAGCAATGGCAAACCACCTTTGAAAAATCTTGCCAAGAATGCTGCAAATATTGAAATGAAGGATCCTTGGTGCTCTCTGAATTTGGTTCTTCTCTTGCAGATGTTTCATTACCCAAACCCAAACCCTCCTATCTTTTCATAATGGCTTAAAAACATAGCTTTGGGGTCCCAGTAGGAGAACAGTGCAGTTGAGGTCATTGATTAATAGCAGATCCCACTTCCCTGCCCTCCACTTCCGCCCTTCCCATGTGTCTTTGGTTTTAAAGTTGTTTTAACTTTTTAGGTTTCAGCTTATATTACATTAGGAGCCTCTGGGGCACAGTGGTTAGAGTGTAGTACTGCAAGCCACTTCTGCAGCCAGCTGCCTACAATTTGACAGTTCAAATCCCACCAAGCTCAAGGTTGACTCAGCCTTCCATCTTTCCAAGATGGGTAAAATGAAGACCCAAATTGTTGGGGGCAATATGGTGACTCTGTAAACTGCTTAGGGCTGTAAAGCACTATAAAGTGGTATATAAGTCAAAGTACTATTGCTATTGCTATTATATGTAACTGTAAGCTGCATAGTTACCCTATGATAAGATGGGTGGCCGATAAATTTCATAAATAAACAAACTAGATCTCTCTCTCTCATGTCGCTACACATTTCCCAGCCACTGTAGAGGATTGGTAGGTTGGTGTAGCATGGTAGAAGGATTTGCAGGTAAACAGATACCTGACAAGGGCCGCGACGTGAACGCTCCTTCTATGGCCCCCAACAAACTAGATAACATCATCATTGCTCGTAATTAGCTGGAGACATCAGACTAACACTGATGGTGTTACCTAGTTTGGCAATGAAATGTCTCCAAGTAAACAACCTGGGGCTTGTGTAAACCAAGCTCACAGAACACTAAGAATCTCTCATATTAAAGAAATCTATTTCCACCCCATCACAGGGGTGTCAAAGTCACATCACAGTGGTGTCACATGATGTATCACAACTTTTTCTCCCTTCACTGGGCATGGGTGTGGCCAGTGTGTGACACATCTGGCCTGCGAGTTTGACAGCCCTGACCTATAGGAACTGTGGGAACCACGGTGTTATTGAGCAAAAGTCCACATTTGTGTGTGATTTTGCTAAGATATTAGAAAAATCCAGAGAAGTTAACATCTTTGCTGTTAATTATTACTGAGTAAAAACATTAGGCACCTCTCTGAAAAGCAGAGATATTCCAAGCAGAACAGCTTTCCATGAGCAGAAGAAAACCATTTTAAAAACATTCACGCTCAAGTCGACTGATGGAAAGCAATTAAGGCTGTCTGGCTCCCCTTAAAAGCAAACAGTGGCATAATTGACATATTGTACTTTGCACATTTAGACATCAACAAAGCAATGCATATACAAACATATATACATAACCAAGCCATTATATTCCAGTTCTTCCTTTGTGGATTCTTTTCAGTATTGGCTCAAACAATGACAAGGCTGGAGACTAATTACCTTCTGCAGAGCTTGCCTGAGGGAGAGAGCCAGCTACAGCAAAGATTCAATTAGTATGGACTGCTACATCTAGTCAATATTTAAAAGTCCTGCTGTACTATGGAACAATTCCAGGTTGGAAAAAATTGGGTAAATAAAAATGGCAGAAAACTCCTCCACTTAGTATTGTTTGAGATGCTGAACTGGAATTGTGAACCAGCCAATTCCAGTGTTGCAAAGACCTGAAAGCTAGCCAAATATTCCAGATGTTGACTCTGGCTCATATGCCTCCAGGCAAGGATCTAACATGGTTTACCATGTTCTTTTTCCAGCATTGTAGTACATTAGGAAATAAAATAAACTGATTGTGCTGAGCTTGATATCAAGACTGCTTGTTGTAGCTGCATGATAATATCTGTTTTCAAGATTAACTAAAACTGAATACAAATAAATATACATAGCCAGTGAGAACACCTGATGCTTTTCTAAAGTCTGCTTTTTTTTTTTTTTTTGTAAGACAACCATCTTTACTTGAAACTTCAATGTAACTTGGCTGCTGGAAAATACATGAAATTTTGGGTTTTGCAGAAATATAAACATTGTTTCTGAATTATTGTTATTATTTCACTTTTCCAGAGAAGAAGCTAGAGCAGGAAATATTTTTAAAAATCTGCTTTAATGAGGTTCATCAAGAAATTGTCTGCTTTGGAAATAACAACAACAGCAAACAAAGGATTTGTGTTAATCTGTTATGACACCAATTGTTTATCCACTCTCTAGTGATGGATCTGGTGGGTAATTCTGTGACAGCAGCACTTACAGTATATCAGACTGTACCCAATGACCTGTAAAATCCTGGTGAATTCATGAAAAGGGAGAAAGGTGGGTGGAGAAAAAAAGGGGGAAATATCTCTTTATATAGGTAGTCCTTGATAATTTAATAATCATAATAGAAGCCTGTGGTTCTCCAGAAATTGCTGATCTATGCAGACCAGCCAATGTGACAAATGATTAGGGATGCTAGGGGTTGTAATTTGGCAGCATCCAATAGCTGTGGTGGCGCAGTTGTCAGAATGCAGTACTGCAAGCTACTTCTGCTGACTGCTGACTGCTGACTGCCAACAGTTGGGCAGTTCAAGTGTCACCAGCTCAAGATTGACTCAGTCTTTCAGCCTTCCAACCCTCTGAGATCGGTAAAATGAAGGCCCAGATTGTTGGGGGCAATATGCTGACACTGTAAACCGCTTAGAGAGGTTGTAAAGCACGATGAAGCAGTATATAAGCCTAAGTGCTATTGCTATTACTATCTAGACTGTGGATAAAAATATTTGTATGATATTAGCTTACCTCATGAACTGTGTTTGCAGAACATGATAGTTTAAAATATTTATGGCTTGCTATGTTGAGTGGATTCCAGCCCATGTGCTTAGTTCAGAGTAATGTGCAAATATAGTTAGATTATTTCAGTATGTTACTGAAGGTACATAGCCAATATAGAGGAAGCTATTTTCTCTCACTGGCAAAGCATTATTGTGGTTTTCTGTCAATTATGTTGGTATGAAGAGTACAAATCCATTGCATTCTTATTATAGAATTGGCTAGTTTGCTCTAAAGTCAGCTAATTTTCATTCCTCAGTATTGCTCAATTTAAGTGTTGTACATTATGATTCTTGATTCTTGACGAATGTATCTTTTCTTTTATGTATACTGGGAGTATTTGCACTAAGACAAATTCCTTGTGTGTCCAATCACACTTGGCCAATAAAGAACAAATAATAAGGAAGATTTCGCTACACATCAGAATCTTACATTCACCAAGTTTTGTGACAGAGAGATAAAGTATAATTTCAAATGAGAGCTTGTATGTATGCATTTATTTATTTATATCTTATTTTTCTTATTTATATAAATTCAAGGCAGCAGATATACCTTACACTCCATCATTCTATTTTCTTCACAACAACAAGCCTTTGAGGTGAGTTGGGCTGAGAGTGACTGGTCTAAGGTCGTCCATCTGTCTTTCATGTCTAAAATGGGCCTAGAACTCACAGTTTGGACTAAGTTTGGACTAAGACCCAGTATGTAAAATGGCTAGAGTGCTGGATCAGAGTTTTAAAATTGGGTTTCAAATTCATTAATTCATGAAACTTATTGGATGACTTTCTATCTTTCATTGTCTCTTATCCTTATCATTTTCATAATAATACAATATCTGAGCTGAAAAATCTAGATGCCTACAAAATGAAATTAAAAAGTATAGAGAACTTCATATCATAGAGATATTTGGATGATAAAGATGCAAGAGAAGCACCTTGAGTTTGTTGAGGAAGGGACAAGATAAATTGAATACATATATAAGGGACTCACTGTCCACTAAGATAAAACCCAGGGATTAGAAATGAATTAATGTTAAGGTTTCAATTGACTTCATTTGAGAAATTATTTTCTTTTAGATCTTTTAGTGCTAAAGATGTTTTTCTCCAAAATAATAAAAAAGGAAAGGAAAAAACCCAACATGCAGATTAATCAGGGACTATTTGGAACCATTTATATCTTACAACAGTGCACAAATGGGTGGCAAATCATGGTTATAAGTAGATTATCATCCATATTAATTGTGTGCCAAAGTGTGACTATGGAGAGAAATGATCTGCAAATTGTTTATGCATGCTTTCCATAAATATGTCTTGCAAAGATGGCTGGAGTATAAAGGATAAAGGAAATGCATTTTTAATAATGATGTACAGGTAATGCTTGACTTACGGCTGCAATTGAGCCCAAAATTTATGTGGCTAAGTCAGACATTTGTTAAGTGAGTTTGTCCCATTTTACACTTTCTTGACAAGGTTGTGTTAGGGATAACATTGTTCACCCTAACTGTTTTAGGTGAAAATACT
>BLBF01000055.1:21332711-21363712 GCA_015471245.1 Laticauda colubrina | reverse complement strand
AGCGTATCTGTTATTTTTACTGTATGTTAATAAACATACAAGCTTAGTTCACTCATTTATCTGTGTGCCTATCTGACTAACGCTGCACATTCTGTTTAGCTTGTCTACCTAACCCTGGTTGGGGAACCCAGGCTTAACAGGTTGTTAAGCTAGTAACATGGTTGTTAAGTGAATCTGGCTTCCTCATTGACTTTCCTTGTCAGAAGGTGGCAAAAGGTGATCTTGTGACCTTGGGACACAGCAACCATCATAAGTATGAACCAGTTGCCAAGCATCTGAATTTTGATCATATCACCCACGGTGATGCCACAAGGGTTGTACATGTGAAAAATGGCCATAAGTTACTTTTTTCAGTGTCATTGTAACTTTGAACAAGAACAGAATGGAACGGAACAGAACAGAACAGAACAGAATAGAAAACAGAGTTGGAAGGAATCTTGAAGGTCTTCTAATCTAGTTTAGGCAGGAAATCCTACACCATTTCAGACAAATGGATATCCAATCTCTTTTTAAAAACTTCCAGTGTTGGAGCATTCACAGCTTCTGGAGGCAAGTTGTTAATTGTTCCATCAGGAAATTTCTCCTTAGTTCTAGGTTGCTTCTCTCCTTGATTCCTAGTTTCTACCCATTGCTTCTTGTCCTGCCCTCTGGTGCTTTGGAGAATATGTTGACTCCCTCTTCCTTGTGGCAGCTCCTGAGATGTGAATGTTGTAAGTTGAGGGCTACCTGTAATACAGAAGTAGATACATTTCTTGTGCCAATAATCTAGTTTTGTGAAGACTTGAAGCACCCCAGCTAAATCAGGAGAATTGGTCTGATGTTAGAACATTCTGGGATTCTAAAATTGAAGTAAACATCTCCATTCCTGTAGCTTTTGTCTCTTAACTCATGTCCCCCATCAAACTAGAAAGAAAAAGGGGCAACAAAATTGACCGGCTGTGATGACCACAAGATTGGTGTTGGAATTCCAAGTAAATTTCATGTCATCCACCTTCTCTGTAACTTCTCATGCAGAAAACCATATTACAGTCCTAATGTGATGGCTGAAGTATGTTGTACAGCTAGAAGACCATGTACAGTCTTCACAAAAGACCTTTAAGTAGCTAATTTTGGGACAATCCTTTAGGACAGAGAGGACAAAGGATTGCTAGATACCAGCACTCTTCTCAGTGTAGCACAGGCTATTGTAATTTTTCTTTTTTTAATTTTTTTATTTTTAGACAAACATACACAAACAAAACATAAAAACATAAAGCCATCTCCAATTACGTACATACAGTGTGTTGTTGGTTGGTTACAATTTTTTCGTGCTTCCTCTCCATAGTCCTCACTTACAATTATTTGTAATTTTTCATTGCATCGATATGCCATGGGTTTTGCATTATTGTGCTTGATACTCTATTTTTGGTACTGTGAAAAAGTAGCCTGTTGTTCATTTCTTAGTTAATATATCCCTTATTCACAGTATTGCAGAGTTCTCAAGTTTTATTTTCCGTTTGTTTTCCTTCATCTAGCCCATTTTGCAACATCCAAGATTACTGACTATTTCCTTGGAGTTAGGAGGTAGGAAGCAATAAAAAAATGGATGTCATTAGTATGTTCACAACATCCTACTCCAAAATACCCAGTGGTTTCAGATGGATGTTAAACAGCATAAGGAACAAGACAAAGCCTGGTCGGATATTACAGATCAACCACCTAGATGTCAAACAGTAATCTTCCAGCATGAGTATCTCAGCATGTTATCAACAGGAAGGGAAAAATGAGAACCATTTCTAACTTAGCTCCAGTTTTTTTGACTCAATTCTCAGATTTATGCTTGGAGTCAGATTTTTTTTTAATCTTTAAAAGCTCCAAAACACTTCTTTGCAAAGACTTTATGTCTTTTAATCAACAGTTTGAGTGCACCGGTGTTGTATTTATTTTGAGCCCTTTTAGACTAGAGCTCCTTATTTTATATTGTGATTTTACAACAGGTAGTTGTATGTGATAGTACTAATTGCTGTTTTTATTCCGTGTTATACTGTGCTTAATTTGAAGTGCATGATAACTAAATTTTCTCCTACCAGTGTTTTCCAGGGCATTACAATCCAGGTTGCCAACACTGCCTTGGAGTGTACTGAGGCATATTCTATAAAAAATAAGCACTGTGGTTTATTAAATTATTATAATTCAATTTTTGTCTATATGGTAGCATCTGGCTGACTATGCATGGGCTTGGAAATTAAGAAGGTCAAGCCTGATTAATCTTTTGGAGACTACCAGGGAATATTAGGATGGCAGGCTAGATAGAGAAGTAAAAAAAAATTCTGGAAGAAGTCAATGGCAAAACCACATTTGTAATGTCAGCAAAGAAACATGATGCTGCCAGTGAAAGCCAACCTTTATTAATGGCATGTTTTCCCTTTAAAATTCATTTTGATGGCAAGGAAATTGTGCTTTGATCTCCACTGAAAAAAATAAAAAAAACTTAGCAAAATTTTCATCAGTGGGGCAAATTTAATAACATGCTGAGCACAGGAAGATGTGAGTGTCCTCTCTTTTGCTGTGTAATCATCTCCAGAACAGACAATTTCTTTGGGATTTCATGTTTTAGCTGAAGCCCAGGAGAAGATGGTATCAAGTCCGCAGAGATTTTACAGATCAAGAAATATGGACAAAGGGGCTATAGAATGTTAAGAAAATTAATAAAAAATTGTCACAATGGTCTTGGTCATTATCAATAAAATAAGCCGAAAACCCATTTTTTGAGAATGAGATATAAAAATTGAAATTTCCATTACTAGGGAACAAAACATAGGAGATGTTAGAAGAGAGATATTAGCAGAGCCTTAATTTTTCTCATTTATAGTAGGCATCTCAAGCTGATAATTAATGTTGCTTGTATGTAAATTGTTTTTGCAATATTTTGGAAAATAATTGATAGAGTAGATAGACAATGGCTAAAATGATGATGATGATGAATTGCTACAGTAAACTCGGGTTTCTGGCTCTTACAAAATCATGGCATTGAGAAGCATAAGTTGCAACAATGATAACTGGGACAACTAAGTCTTTGGATTTTTTCGGGTATTGCCTTTTCTGTACTGAGTCTTCAAATCTACAGATGAAAAGGGTGAAAACAAGTGTGGACAATCTTGTATGGGATAACACATGTGTATGTTCTCCTTAGATAGTAAGAATTGAGTGTGGTTTCCTTTTGCCTGCAATCTTGGTGGCCAACATGAATTTTTCACTGTTGGAAAAAAATAACACAAAAATTAAACAATTTTCAATTTCATGCATTAGTCAAGATACAAGATCACTCTGAGATCTCATGCTTAGATGTGGGGTTCAGATCAATTTCACAAAGAACTAGTGTTGTCTAGAGATGGTTTATAGTTTAATGTTGGGAAGCAATGCTTAAACTTTTAGGTCATGAAGCTTCATGGTAAAACAACATCAGATGATAATTGTCCATATAAAAGAAATACATTTAAAGCACCAAGCTCTTTCCACAAGTAGAAATACTGGTTCCTTGAGCAAAACTGTGTTAGCTCTGACCCAGAAACCCTGTGTTGAATTCTGTCACAGAAAGGGCAGAGTTTGGTTTCTTGAGATAAAATTGTTGAATCCTGGCTCAGATTATGTTCTGCCTCCATGGAGAAAGGAAAAGCACAGCAGTTTTCTTCTCCAGACATTCAATCTACCCACAAATTTCTCTTTGTCATCATAATGCAAAGATAGTGGGTAGGGTTACCATACATTGAAATCACAGGTTGTTAGATTTACAGGCTCTGTCATATTAGAATATCTCCTATCATTTCAGGTTAGCATTCATGAGCAGTTATATTACTGGAAAGTGACTTTTGTAGCATACTGTATGAGCTAACAGAAATGCTAATGCAGATTGATGGAGAAAGGCTAATATGAGTGGGCTGTCAAATTGCATTAGTGCTGTTAATGTCATTCCCAGCTCAAGTTTGATTTGCCATGAGTGATGAGCAACTTGTTATGTTTCACTGTTTCTTCTATCTAATAAGGCAAATAGTGGTAAAGGGTTAATCCCATCCAGCTGCTACTGGGGTTCTCTTCTTTGAAAAGAAAAAGAAAAGAAAGCAATTTTGAAAGAAAGCAATTCACAAAGAGTGGAGTGTGTCCATTTCTAGAAGTCACCCACAGTGAAGAAATTTGTGAAATATGCATAATTGAGAGAAAATATGTGGAATGTGCTTTGCTAGATATATCCTGAAAAGAACCCTTTGAAGTGGATAATTGAACCATCTTCTATAGCTTCTATGTTACCTCTTCTCAATTCCTTTAAAGAACCTTTTCTTTATACATGTAACTATTTCAAATGTTTATCTTAGACCAGGGTTGTCAAACCTACGGCCCGTGGCCCAGATGCCCCACATACTGGCCACGCCCATGCCGTTTAACGAAGGGGGGAAAAGTCATGATATATCATGTGATGCTGCCATGATGATGTAAGTTTGACACCCCTATCTTAGACTAATACTGATACAAGCATTTAAGATTCTAAGGAATTCATGGGCAAGATAAATATTGTGAAAATGAACACTGCTTCAATATATTCAGTTAAGGAATTCCTATTCTTATATCTTTAAGCTATTTTAAGCAAATTGATAAATTAAGAACATTTCTATGGGAATTGCAGATGTTCAGATTTTTAAAAAAATCCAAATTATAATTTTCCTATAATAATGAAAGTTTTTTTTTTTAAATCAGCACCAAGCATATATTTTGACTTGTATTTGTGGTGGCTCAATGGTTAGAATGCAGTATTGCATGCAAACTCTGCCCACTTCCAGATTGTTTGATCCTGACTAGCTCAAGGTTGACTCAGCCTTCCATCCTTTGGAAGTTGGTAAAATGAGAACCCGGTATGTTGTGGGCAATATGCTGACTCTGTAAACCTCTTAGGCAGTGCTGTAAAGCACCATGAAGTAGTATATAAGTCTAAGTACTATTGTTATTACTATTATATATGAAATCCAAGTGACTTCATGCAAAAAAATGTTGTGGGTACCAGTTGAGAGCTGATATCTGGACAGAGAATTGATTCTTTTTCTGTGAGATTTCAGTAGTATTAAAGTAGTGTTGAAGGTTGAAAGTCAGATCTAAGAGATGTTCAGGCTGAAATATAATTTTCACATTTACTCTACTAAACTGACAATCCCAATTTAAAATTTGCAGTTTTTTTAAGAGTATCATTTTTACACATTAAAGAAAATATTTTTCAATAACATAAATATAACTTCTAAACAAATTGAAGTAAAGTTGATAAAATTTTATTACTGTATTGAAAAAGCTCAGTTTCCTTTTTTATTGCTCTATACTTACAACTTCCCCGAATGTAACAATTCGGTCACAGAGGAACTGTCAGAGGAAAAAAAATAAACAGCAAAACATATTCTCAGTAAATCAATTTGAAAGGTAATTTTTTTTTTTGGGGGGGGGGGGATTCAGTATTTTCTTCAAATAAATATAATGCTATCTTTATTGTTTGGACCTGGCAGAAGTTTCTGTTGTCTTATAATTTATTCTGAAGGGTTGGTTTTTGGTTTTTTTTTTTGGCCTGTTCTTGAAAACACAAACAATGAAGACTTTGGTGAGTGAACTATTCATGATATAATCTTATCTTAATTAATGTGAAATTGTGTCTCAGTGCTGGTTCCTAACTGCATGCAGAAAGTGTGTATGACTTCTATCTTCATATGCATTTGCCAGGCATGAATGCAGACTGAGGATAAAAGATAAAAGCTCTCACAGTACTATATCTTCCCACTGAGTCTGGTTGTGTTTTTAAAAGCCTAAGGTAATAAGAAATTAGTATTACCTTTCAATGAATTTGTAAAGTGAATGTTGGCAAGTTTGGAGGAGGAGAAAGGGCCATTCTGTGCTAAAACATGGATACATTTCTTGTCTTTTTGTTTTCTAAAAACCTGGGCAGAAGTTCAGCCTTACAATGAACAAATTTGCATAAGATTACAGTTTTACTCCCTTTTTAAAAATTTGTTTCTTGACTATCCAGAATAGCTATGATCACAATGCTAGGGCAGATGTTACTGGCTGTGCTGTATCTATACTTTAGCTAGATCTTGCATAACAAACACAAGCTGTGTTTTGTTCCTTTTTAAACTGACTGCCTAATTTGGTCTTCAGTTTGGTCTTTGTCTAATTCTTGGGTTGCAACATCTAGACATCATCCTGGACACAGTATGAAAAAGTGGAGGTTTTTGATTTATTAAACATGCAATCAAAATGACATTAAGCAAAGGTATCCATAGCACACTCTGCTTCCTTAGTGTGGAACACCCATTTTCTGTAACTCTGGTTTGTCCTTCTCCTTACCAATCCCTAATGCTCATGGCTTTGTTTCCGTTGTTGCCTGAATCTTGAGAGGGTTTTTTTTTTGTGTGTAAATTATTATATTATACTCAAGGGTGGGCTGCTGGGGGTTCACAGAGGTTCAGGAGAGCCCCTAGCTAAGATTCTGTACAGTTTGGAGAACCTCCAAATCCCACTCCTAGGCCCGCCCACCCCTCCCCTCCTAGGAGTCCTCACACAGCCCATTTTGGATGCAGGTAAGTGCAGCATGGCGAAAAATGGGCCTCCCAGAAGTTTGGGAAGGCCAGAATGGATCCATTTCTGGTTTCCAGAGAGCCTCCAAAGCTCAGGGGACCCCTCTGTGGTGCAGGAGGCTGACTAGGCCACGCCCACCATGGCCATGCCCATCCAGCAACTGGGCAAAGAACCCTTTCCTAAAATTTTTGAAGCCCACCCCTGGTTATACTTCACTTACTATGTTGAATCTATGAGGAAATTGTTATATAATAATTTGGGTTCAGAAAGCTTCTTATTTTATTTGAGACCACAAGTTAACCTTCCTTTTTATACTTGATTTCCTTTTGCATTTTTCCGCAAATATCTTTATGTAATGAGGCACTCTGTGACCTGACTGATATATGCTTAGATAAAGGAGGACAACTGGGAATGATCAAATGTTTTAACAAAATAAAATAAAATAATTGAACTGGGAAGGTCTACTTGTCTTCATTTTTGTATAAGAAAATGTCAAGAGGCTTCAAGACACATTGCTATTAATTTGGAAGAAAGCGCAGTCTGTTTTGATTTATTCCTAAAGTTCCATTCATGAACATTGAAATTATTCCAGATCTGAAATGCAACACTTGCTGCTCAGCTATTTTGCAAATTACTGCTGTTGTCACATCAGTTGAGACTATATCTCTATTGCAGTTCAGTTAACAGCAACATTTGGATTGGTAATATGAAAACTATTGCAAAAATAATCTTTACCAGGGAGAGTTTGCTTCTACAAAACCTCACAAGATGGTGGAAGAAGAAGCAGAGGTAACACATACAAAAACATGTTTATTAGTTGCTCATATATCTTGCATATTAATGTAATGCTCAAACTAGGAATACAACTTGGTAGAAGTACACACATACATATTGCATGTAGGGTAGTTTTAGAATTTCAATTGTGTCTCCAAAATATTCTTTGCAGTTCAGCCCTGCATGAGGTCATTGATATCGGAGCCCTGGCCTCTTGACAGGTTGCAGCTCTTCATATCTGGTGGAACATGTTGTGAAGTTGCAACTTTTGAATACAGTGGACGTATTTCTTCCCTCCATTTTTGATGGCTGGCAACATAATGTAGATTCTTAGAGGTATTTTTCTTCATCAGTCTTTCTTGCATGAATATGCTTTAAATAATATATATATATATCTATACAGATTATACAAATATATAGCTATATATATATATGCATATATGTATATATATATGCATATATGTAATATACATATGTATATTACTGTGGTTTGGCTTCATGAAGTCAACCATAAATTTGTGCTTATTTTAATGAGACCAAATATATGGCATTATTAAGAATATTGCCAGTACTTGGAAGCCTTGCTAATTATAAATCAGTTTAAGGTCTTCCTTGTTGCTTGTAAAGCACCCTTTACAAGTAATGAAACTTTTCACTTTTACAGCAATTTTTAATTCTGGCCTTTGTAAAAGAACGACAGGATTAAAAAAAAACTACTGATGAATCTATCTTTCTTTAAAAAAGAATCAAGGATTGCACTCTTCCTTGTACATAGTTTGAAGAGTAACCAGACATTCATATAGTTTTATTTACATTCTAACTGAAGTTCAACAATGTTAGATATACTGTACACAGGCCAAGTTATTTTTGGTCATGTTGAAACAGGCTACTGGTAGATATTTACAAATACATTAATCAGCCTCCTTAATCTGACATTAGTAGATACAGTCCATTTATTAATGACCACCAACAGTCCCTTACTGTTACCATTTTGTAATTCACCATGGGATGGCTGACTTTGTGATGTAATTGTAAAAATGAGTTGCAATTATTCATGACATATAAATATAATTTATTCTCCAAGATGTGATGTGATGATAGAAAAGAATCACTGGCTGTCACTAGAATGTCCCTTTTGAGAAAGCGAAATTAAAAAATGACTCATTTTTATCCTTCCATTTCTTATTTTTGTATTATCATTTCCCAAAACATTTGTTGAAATGAAGAAAACATCAAATATGTAAGCAAATACATTTGGGATCAGAATTTGCAGTGTGATTTCATATTTTGTGTTTTTGCGGGTATTTGTTTGTGGATCTTTGGTTATTCGGGTTTTCTCTTCAAGCTCACATTACTCTGAGAAGCACAAAGCCGAAGACACAAGCCTGAAGAAGATGAATGAGATTTCATTGAAATGTCGCCAAAATACTTCCAATTTTACGTGGGAGAAAACCCGAATAACCAAAGATCCACATATATAGAGATATAATTTTGTGTAGAAGTCAGTGACCACATAATTTGTGCTGCCTACGAAAAAAAATTGATCAGTTTACAACAATTAACAAGATTCTTTCAACTGTACACTCAATAATGGGAAATTATGTGTTCAATCAATTCATGCTTTCGTGATTATCCCAGCAAAATGAATTATGTGGTGGATCAACTGTGTAGTTAGGGTGTTGTTATTTTTTTCTCAAATGCAAGGCCACTTTTGGAGAGAGATGAGGGAAGGTCACTCACTACATGATTAGGAAGACTATTCACCTGGGTTAGGTCAATAGAAAAACTATACCACAGCAGTTACTTACATTTCATCTCGGCAGTCATTCATACAAACAGGTAACATAGCAAACCAACTAGGCAGTGAAGCTTCCCAATACTATTTCATCACTTGTATGAAATATGAAATGAGATTTATTGTAACCAAACCAGTAGAATTACAGTAGCTTAGGTGGAACTGTGTCAGGTTATTTGAGTCTTAATTCTTATAGCATATATAGAGAGATGTCAAAACTCAGGTGATCGAGAAGCTTCTTTATAAAGTAGTTTTGAGAACATTTTTCTCCTTTCCAAAAACTGCAGTCCATTGCAGTAAATCTCTTCCCAATTGTTTCTACTTAATAGAGCATTGCCAGATTTTGAGGGGCAGGGACTGAGAATTTCCTCAAATTCTTTTAAATGGCAGGTCCTAAGTAATCAAGTGACCCCCTGCTCCCTCCCAAATGCTGTAGAAAGCAAATCAATTGGTATGTTGAGCAAAAGGAGCTCTTTGCCCAAAGAATTATCAGTGAAGTTATATGCTGAAAAGCTGTAAAGACAAAATAATTGTTCCTTTGTTGAGCTTCTAGTTCTGATCTACCATTGTAGAAAGGATATTAGAATGGGTCCAGAATCTCTAAGGGAAAGAAGGTTGGAAAAGTTGCCTAATCTGGTACTTTTTCTTTCAGTCCTAAATCCATCAAGGACCATAAACAAATTGAAATGAAAATAGTGTCAAAATTTGGATTTGAGCAGAATTGGAAACAGACTTGTCCCTGGGAAAGCTGTTTTCTCCATACTTTTTTGTGACCATTTCTCTTAAGATTTGGTTCCTACAAAAATAGTCAGTTTGCTACCCATATAAAACTGAATACCCAGATAGGTCATGGACTGTTTTTTACAGGATGCGTGGAGGTTCCACAGTCATCTATTTCAGTCAAATTCTTATATCCAGCTGACTTAATGACCCTTCCAGCTCTATGCTATGGTTCAGATATCATTTGAACAATAGGCATTTTGCTTCTTAGAGGTTAATTCTTTCGTGGCACTGTGCCATTAAAAGGCCCCACCTTTTAATGGACAAGTCACCTAGTTTAGTCTTTCCACTAAATAACTCCCCACCAAAAACTAAATGTGAATATTTTATGGCAGTTGAGCCATAAAACTCATATGTGCATGACAGTGACATAAAATGATAGTATGTAAGCGGAGACTGATCATATGGGCAAAATGATATGTTTTTTCCCATATATGACAGTCTAGAATTATCAGTGTAAAAAGATCTTTTAATATGCCTATTAGAAGTTGATTAGAAGTGTTTTGGTTAAACTGGGTGCCAGAAACGATTTCACGTATCATCGAGACATACGAATGCAATCATCAGGAACAGGAAAGAAGACAACTAATAATTGCAATAGAATGAATAGATATTGATGACTGGTTCTTCAGATATTACAAAAAGTGGGTGAACCATGAGCAAGACACTTTTCCACTTTCTCTTTTTCTTGTGTTTCAATATGAAACAGATATTTGTACACACTCCTGTGAGTAAGAACCATAATACAACTCCTCACAGAAGAATTGTATTCATTCAGATGAACAAGCAGAAGAATAAACTGAAGCCCCTGATTGCTGTCTCTTGAACCTGTCCAAGGAGATATGGATTTAACAGTGATGTTATCAGCAGGACTTTGCAAATAATTACTCCTGTCACCATTTTTTACTTTGAAAAGCTTTGGCCTGATTTCACCAAATCAAGTTCCTTTCAAAATTACAAGAACATTTGTCATTCTTCTTAATTCACTGGCAACACTGCATAGAGTACAAGGGATTTCTGTCTTCTAGTTTACAATATATCTTACTTAGTTACCTTGTTGCAAGATGACATTTGATAGCCACTTTATCCTCAGAGTGTCTCTTGGGATCAAAAGAACAACTGGTAAGGAATAGATTAATATCTGATTAATATCTGATGAGAAATAACATGTTAGTATTCTTGACATCAACCCCATTGGAGGGATGAAAGTACTCTGAAATTCTGTCTTGTATAATACCAGCCCTATTGTTAAGCAGGAGATAATTACAGCAGATGGCAGGAAGTGGAGTAAATTGTTGAACTGAAGTATATGTCATCTGGTATAGTTTACAAACCTTAAATTACTTGCTATCTAAAACTGAAACAAAAGTTTTTGTAGTTAGCTTCTGCTATCTGATCTGGATCTCTACCTCAGCATCAAAATGCCTTGGGCCATCTGACATTAAAAAAATGGCAATGTGGGGGATAGATAGGAATAGACTAGAATAGATATCAAATGTATTTTCTTCTCAAGACTGCAACATATAAAGGAAGCTATTCATCATTGCTGGGTAAGAAGTAGGTACATGTTTAAAGATGTCTGATGTCTTATCCATATAGTTTTACTTGTTACATATAATAAAGCTCCACATAGCAGTGATTCCATATAAAACCAATATCATCTTGATCACACTATTAAATTTTGAAAGAAGATATTTTAAAGCTATAGGTGATAATGTTACACTGCAAGCTCAACCAGAAGCACTAAGAACTAGTAAAGAGTTTGATCAATCTGCTAAGTAAATGGAAATCTCAAAGACGAAAGAAAAAGAAAGAAAAAGAAAAGGGAGAGAGAGAGAGAGAGAGAGAGAGAGAGAGAAAGAAAAAAGAGGGAGGGGGGATTCATATTTATATCCTATGAAAGTACACCTCAAAATGAAAATGACATGATATGAATGCAAAATGTCCTGTAAATCTGGGGGGAAAACAGTGACACCATGAGAAATTAAATAATCCCCCACAGATTTTCAGTGATTTAATCTTTCCTTAAAGAATCATTACGTAAACAGGAGGGATTTATTTCTGTAGTTACGTAACCCTTTCATGGTCTCTTGTGCACAGTCCCAAAGAAATGAATTTTAAAAAATCAGATTTCAACAACTAGCAAAAGAGGTGCCAATTCTTCACATCATAAACGTAAAATAAAATTTCAGTATCATTGTACAATACAGAAGAATTGTTGGATGGGTAATTAGCAAAATAGTGACATTTTATTAAATAAATTTTGCACTATTATGATGTGCAATTACAATAACATCAACAATAACATGCATTATCTACAATAATTAAAATAATAAAAAACTATTTGTGGGGAAAACTGATTAAAAATGAGATCTTGGATTTGGAAGGGCTGGAGATAAACTCTTACTAATTCACAGAATCACTAGCACACCAAGAGTTAGCAAGTATTAGAAGGCTGATTCACTGAGATCAATGTGAATTACCCCAGGCAAGTACAATTTTAGAATATTACTATGAGGATTGAAAAAAAGTCATCAGTGCATGTGAACTTTGAATAAGTTGAATGAATTCTACAGCTGATAGAAGCAGTGGTATTTGGCAAAAAACTTTAATAAATGTTAACAAAAGCTATACCCAAAGAATTTAAATCCATACTCAGTCATGGGAATGAAATTTATTTTCAGGAATAAAATGGAAGAATGAATTAGTTGGGACAACTGTGTACAGTCCCTTAAATTTCTCAAAAGGAAAATGAAGTTCATAAATATAAGTAAATAAATATATGATTGAGTGGGTTCCCACAGTTTATATTATACAGTAAAAGGGACACCTCTAGGTTCCCTATGTATTGTTGTTCCTAATATTTTATAATATTTAGTATTTGCCTAACCTTGTCTTACCGCAGAAAGACTGTTCTTATCTTATGCTTATGAATGGGTTTGAGCTTATACATATTCCTAGGAGGCAATAGCTGTAGTTTTATTCCTCTTAATGTTTCTAACCATTTTTCAATATTGCAAGATAAAACTCCTTCTAACCTTGCTCTGAACTTGTTGACTTCAGTGTAACAAGAAGGCAGTCACATTACTAATGTTCAAGTTAGATTTAAGCAGAAGTGGAAAAAATGAGCTTTGAAAACTATCAGGTTTATAGATAGAGAAATTGGACAAATGACTGTTCTGAACTTCTACAGAGGAGGAATAAATTCTTCAACAATTTCCTAAAGTCATGAATCCCTCTTTGGAAACTTATAGTAGCACCCAAGGTTACATTATCCATTATTAGAATATTTAATGAGGACTTAAAAAAAAGTAATTGGATGATTAAAAACTTTAGAAAAAAATACACCCATAAAAAAGATTTTGCAAAATGAAATGCCTAGGGTTCACAAGAATCATATTCTGGCTTCATAGCATTCCTACTGATAAAGTCCCATTACAGTTTTCTCCTTATATTTGTCTTTGGTGTTTAATGAAAGTATGGGAAGCTAAGAAGGTTTCAGAACCCTGGGGAGATTATATAATGGTGAAAGGAAGGAGATTTCACATACCCTTTGGCTAGCTTTAACTACTATACTGTAGATAAGTGCAACAACATGACACCTTCCTATGAGAATATGTCTCTTGAAAACATTTCTAAGGGAAGTTCTACTTTATAAACTGAAATGGGAACTGATAGAACTTTGGATGTGGGTGAGGAAGCAACCAACTCAGGCAGCAAAATATCTATGGCAGGCTCTGTAAATCTGAAGATGGCTCATTGCTCTTGACTGTGGAAAGAGGAGTCTCATAAAAACAATACAAATTTTAAATAAATATTAATAAATAAATTACATACCTATTTAAGCCCCTGTCACACTGCACCAACGGATGGAAAGAGGATGTAAAATGGAGAAAAACACTTGTCATCCGTTGATTAACGCAATGCATCCATTCTGTACTCACTGCCTCCGTTTTTCATCCTCTCTATCCGTCCAGCATCCGTTTATTGACGTTTCATCCGCTCAAAAAGTTTTGAACTGCTCAAAACTTTTGAGCGGAAAATGTATCCAATGCGTCTGTTCTGCATCCGCTAGGCATCCATTCTGCATCCGTTACGCATCTGCTATATCCGCAAGGCATCCGCTGCGCATCCGTGCAACTCCATCCGCTCCAGCGGTAAATGGATGCAGGGAGGAAGCAGAACGGACATGGAACGGATGCAGAACGGATGCCTAGCGGATGCAGAAGGGAAACAAAGCATTTAAAATGGAAAAAATGTTCGCAGAGGGGACCTATCTCGGATATTAAGGATGTCTAGAGGATGCCTAGAGGATGCAAAGGGACACCTAGGGGAAAACCTATACTGCCTATAAAAAGGGGGAGCAACTCACCTGGATCTCACTTTCAGACCAGCAGCCCTGTGGTGCAGAACTCTTCAGCCTTCATCTGACTCTTGCTCTTCCACAGCATCCAGTCATGTCCACCGTGGATCGTAACAAAGTCCTTTTGGCAGCCACCATCCTTCTGCAACAGTGCAAAGCCATCTACAGACTCTGTGAACTCTACTACGGAAAGAAAAGGAGGCGGCCAAGAAGCATCTGGGTCCGAAGATGGATTGCCAGAAGAGCAGAGGACGGACTGTACAACAAGCTGATGGTGGAGCTCAGGAACGAAGACACTCGTGCATTCCAGAACTTCATGAGGATGCCTCCAGCCATGTTTGACGAAGTTGTGCAGCGGCTGACACCCAGGTTGACCAAGGCAAACACCAACTTCCGGCCCAGCCTGGAACCTGGGCTCAAGGTGGCACTCACTCTGCGCCACCTGGCCTCAGGGACCACCTACAGGAGTATGCAGTATGGCTGGAGGGTGCCACACAACACCATCAGCATTGTGGTCAGAGAAGTGGTTCAGGCCATCATTGAAGAATACATGGAGGAGCTCCTCCAGTGCCCCTCCACTGAAGAAGGATGAAAGAAAGTTGCAGAGCAGTGGTATCAGAGGTGGAACTTCCCACACACCGTTGGAGCCATAGGTGGCAAGCACGTGGCCTGCAAAGCTCCAGCCAAGTCAGGGTCCACTTATTTCAATTACAAGGGCTTCTTCAGCATCATCCTCTTCACCATGGTCGATGCTGACTACAAGTTCATGTACATCGATGCTTCAGGCAACAGCTCATCTTCGGATGCCCAGGTATACAACGCCAGTCACCTCAAGGAGGGGCTGGAATGCAACCTCATCGTGGGCTTCCCAGATCCAGAACCCCTGCCCAACGACACGCAAGATGTGCCCTACTTCATCGTGGGGGATGACGCCTTCTCCCTCACAACCTACCTCATGACCTACACCTCCAAATGCCTCACCCGTGAAGAGAGGATCTTCAACTACAGGCTGTCCAGGGCAAGGCGGGTGGTGGAGAATGCCTTTGGCATCCTGGCCAATAGGTTCCAGGTACTTCTCACCACCATGCAGCATCGCCCAGAGACCATGAGGAGGATCATGGAAGCTTGCTGCATCCTGCACAATCTCATGCGCACCCGCTACCCAGTGTTGAAGAACAGGCTCGTGGACCTCCAACAAGGCAATGGGGACATGGAGCCTGGGGAATGGAGGCAAGGGCGAAACCTGATAGACACTGAGGATGTGCAAGGCCCCAACAGAGCTTCACGTGAAGGGAAGAAGCAGCACAACCTCCTGAGACACTGGTGCAACTCCCCAGCTGTAGCAGTGGAGTGGCAAGACAGGATTATAGATGGTTATTGGATGCTTCCTTGAGCCTGTGGCATAACACTGATGAGGTTGTGCCATGTATGTTGAGTGGCCCTACAATGAATAGGGCATTAATAAAGAGTTGTGTTTATGTTGACATATGTAGATGATTGATTACATTATTATTGATAATAAAGGGCCATAGGTGCGGCACCTGGGAGGGTGGACTATCCAGTCCCACTATGCTTGCACTGGAGGTTTATCTATCCCACAGCTATTACCCATCCCAAAGGTATCCCTGCCCATCCCACAGCTTTTGCCCATCCCACAGCTATTACCCATCCCACTGCTATCCTTACCCATCCCACAGCTATTACACATCCCACAGGTATCCCTGCCCATCCCACTGCTATCTTAACCCATCCCTCAAGCCTACAAAGGCTTAAACCATTTCTAAAAGTTTCCACCAAGACTTTATTAAAAAAAAAGGAATGAAGCAAGTGTGTGAATCAAAGATAGACTTTATTAACAAGAAGCTATAAAACAAAAATGAGTCTCTGGCACTCCTCTTGGTCGTTCAGTCTCAGGGGTGAAGGGTACAGGTGCTGTGGAGGTGGCTGGTGCTGGAGTGCTTGTCTGATCCCCCGCATCATCAGCTCCTCCAGAAGCATAAGTAGCAGATGCTCCAGCCCCAGAAGAGCGAGCCCGTGCTACAGAATCCCCAGCAGAACCAGAGTGAGGGCCAGGGGGCGGGATGGTGGCCCTGTCCCTCTTGCCAGGGCTGGCAGCAGATGGCTGAGGCTTTCTTTTCTTCCCCATGGTTGTTGGGTTGCTGGCTGGCAGGGAGGCTGGCAGGAACCAAGGCTGGCAGAAAGGCTGGCAGGCAGGCAGGTACCAAGGCTGGCAGGAAGGCTGGCTTGCAGGCAGGCACCAAGGCTGGCAGGCAGGCATGAACCAAGCCTGGCAGGAAGGAAGGAACCAAGGCTTGCAGGCAGGCATGAACCAAGGCTGGCAGGCAGGCAGACAGCAAGGCTGGCAGGGAGGCTGGCAGCAAGGCTTGCAGCAAGGCTTGCAGGCAGGCATGCAGGCAGGGCAGGCAAGTCTGTCAATCCGTCCGGCAGCAGGTCTTTCCTCTGAATGGTGACCTGCTCCGAGCTGCTTCCCTTATATCCACGGGGCTTACGCAATGCATCCTCCCCGCATGCGCAATTAACGCTAGGCATCCATTAGGCTTCCGCTGTGCATCCGCTGTGCATCCGCTTCATCCGCTGTGCATCTGCTGTGCATCTGCTTCATCCGTTCCGCGTCCGCTTTGCTGAGGTCCCCCAAAAGCCTTGCGGATGTGCCATCTGCTCTCATCCGCTTCCATCCACTGGGCTTCCGTTCCGCATCCGCTTTCCATCCACTCTGCGTCCTCCCCCCGTCCGTTCCTTTCTGTGTTATCCGCTCTGGTTATGCAAATTTTTGCCCCTTTTGAGAGCGGATAACAATGGATGGAACATTTTTCTCGTCCGCTGTGTCCTTTTTACAAACGTTTTGCATCCGTTGGGCAGTGTGACAGCGCCTTTAGTTGTTTACAGCCTTTCCAACGTAATCAGAGTTCAAGGCAGCTAACAGTAATGAAGTAAAAAAAAGTGAGCAATTTTTAAAAATAGAAATAATAAAACATGATTAAAGCACTTTCATTAAACCAATTATAGCCACCCAACTTCGCAGTTTAATCAGCTTATCAAAACCCCATCAGTTTGCCTGCTAGTGGAAGACTTGGGAAAGGAAGTTTGACCACTCTTAATAAGGAATTTCAGAAATGAATTCAGTGACCCAGATGGTTCATTTTCAAATTTCTATCAACTGTCCTTCTGCTAAACCAGGAGGTTTTCAAGACTGAGCTAGCTTGTAAGTAATATACATGTAGGAGATCTGAGTCCAAGTGTGGAGTTAAATACATTATCAATCTTGAGTATTTTCAAGCCCACAAGAGATCTAAGTCCACCCCACCTTGAATTCCACTGACTCTTATTCACCATCAATTTTCTTTGACCATTAGTAGTTCAGTTTCTTGTAGAAAGCTTAAGCTTGTAATAATTTTTTATATTCATTTGAACTGCCTGGATTTCCTGATTTCTTGCAGTTGATAATATAATTTTCAAATAGCCAAGTTGCTACAAATGAATGAGAAAATAAAAAGTGTGATTCAAAGTGGTCTTTTAATCATAAAACTAAGATAGGGTGAAAGACTAAACTGATTGCCCGAAAACTAACTAACTTTCTTCTTGGTTCCAATACAAAGAAACTTGAGTAATATATTTGTACACTGATTCCATCTGCATAGATCAGACCCTGACATTTAAGGATACCCAAATAAATATATAAGTTTTGGGCGCATAGAATATGTGTGTGAGAAGGATGCTTACACAAGCAATAGTGAGAGGTGGGTATGGGGCAGTGCTATAGAACCATTCAAGTTTCCAATCAAAAACCAACTATAAAGAGAGATTTAACCTACCATACTCCTTTGAATGCTTAGGGCAGGGTCTTCAAACTTGACAGCTTTAAGACTTGTGGACTTCAACTCCCAGCATTCCTCCTCCAGTCATGTTAGCTCATGAATTCTGGGAGTTGAAGTCCACAAGTCTTAAACTTGTTCTGAGTATATATTATACTCAGTTCAGTAGGACTTACTTTCTAATATAATTGAGACTAGGGTCTATAAAAATAATTAAAAAAAACCTTATTACACAATACTTTTTAAGGATGTCTACAATATTGTTAAATGAAGAGGGAATACTTATATACCACCAACTAACTTTGAGAAAGTTTGAATTCTAGACACAAGTTAGCAACAAAATTTTATTCTGAAGCCCAGTTGAAACTCTGATCCATCCAGAAGAAATATATTCCTGATTCCATATCATTCCATCACTCGGATTTCATAATTATTTCCCAATCTTGATCTGTTCTGGATTAAAATTATCAAAATTCCCAGCCATCTTGGTTAACAGCCATGTTTGTTCAGATTTATGGGCCATATATTTCCAATACTTGTGAAGGAAACCATAATGAACAGAGCTATTTATATAAAACATTGCCATCTGAAGCACTAGTGGAAGATTTCAACATTAGCGTTTCCATTTAATAAAACAGTAAATGTATAATTACGAAACTAGTGCTTTGTTAAGATAAAATATTGTAGCTTTATCTATAATATGTGGATGCAACAAGAAGTCCCATTCTAAAATGATACAGCTCTGTAAATTTATATGTCTAATTATTGCAACCGTGCAATGAGATCATAAGCATGTAGATGAAGAAGTGACACTCAAAAACTTCACTAATAAACGTATTTAAGATATCTCCAGTTTCCACTTCCACAGATCTACCCAGGCTTACATAACATTATGAATCATCTAAAATATTAATGAGGGAATTCTTGGATGAATACCTATAGCACAGGTTAGCATCAAAGAAGTTCTAAAGTGAACTCTATTCTCTCTAAATTTTTGAAGTCTGTAGAGTGATTAGCTGACAAAAATTTGATGTGCTGTACTGGACCTATTATAAGATGTGGTTATCATGGAAAATATGATTGTCAGTTAAATTTAAGTCAATAAATCTTAATAAAAATTGAGTTCTTGAAGGAGAAATCATCCAGTATATTCCTGTTCCACTTCCCCTATTATGCCCAATAAAATCAACTATTATGCTTTATTTTCTCTAACCTGCTCTACATGCCTCCAGTTTCATTACAATGCAAATTAGATTTATTTTTAAGGACGGGTTAGCCAATTTCTATCTGGGGTGGAATGAAACAAGTAGGATTACGTTTGAGCATTCTTCCATATCCCCTCCACACAGAGAAGTGACATGTTTAAAGACTTGTCAGTCTTTGGAATTTGGAAATCTTTTCTGGCATGCCATTTTCTATGGCTGCATTTAGAAGATGACATACATTTTGCTTTGGAGGATCAAAAACCAACTGCATGTAAGCCAAATGTGCATATTTGTCCCTTTCATCCCTTTTCACATTGAGAAAACATTCCTGTTTTATCAAAGGAGAATTTGTTGAGCCTTCTGAAACACTGACTGGTGGTTCAAATGATTCTACTCAAAATGTAAGCTGAACAAAGCATGTACTGAGAAAATGTTATGTTTATGAATTGAATTCAGTCCAATGTTTTCTTGTAATATACAGACTATAACTTTGTGGTTTTTTTAAAAAATCTTGCTTTAGAAAGTTATAACACTTCTATATACTGAAAAGACTTCTGCAAATCTGAATTATATGCGATTGATTTGGTGGGAATATAACAACTATGGCATGGGTAATCTGAGTAAACCCTCATGGTTTGATTATTTTCAGCATTGTTTAGACATGAGGATGAATTGCTGGTGAGTATATGGTCGCTTATCATTCTGATTCATGAAAAATTATGAAAAGGCATAGGGAGAAACCAAGTACATGATTCTAAAATATCTTTTGAGTGAGAGGTTGTTTTAGGCAGAGATGTTATATAAGGCTCCACGTGATTTTTTACTCAAACAGAATAACAAACACTATTTCTCAATGTGATCTGAATGAAAAACAAAAGGACAAAACATTGGAACAAAGTCTACTGTCATGTTGACCATCTGGTCAAAGAATGTACTTTATGTATCTGTGAACATCTAAATATCTGTGTCCTTAGCTCTTTTTGGAATTTGGTCCAATTGGGTATCAAAAAGAAATAAGGCTAAAGTGGGCAACTTGTAGCCCCAAAAGCTACACACAACCCCCTTCCCCTTTTTGCAATATGAGCCCCTCCAAACATGTCTGTTGAAAACTATAAATTTCTACCATTTTGAAATGGGAAACAGATGAAAACTGCAAAGTAAATCTCAAAATAAGCACATCACCATTAAACAACACCCTGAAAACTGCCAAATTCATCATCATGTGATATGGTCACCTCATCTCCTTCTTCTCAGCCATCCCTAATCATAGCCGAAAGTGGTTGCCAACCTGTCCTAAATAATTTCTGCTATTGGGTCTTGGAAAGCAGACTTATGAGAAGCAGTATATGAAACAGTAACATTAGCTAGGATATTAATAGTGACAATGAGCAAAGATGGATCTTCTAACCAACATAGTAATGATAGATTCAGTGCGTGGCTTCTTCACAAAGTTTTCCTTCTTTTTCTAATTCAAAAATTCACTGAAAAGCAAATTTCTCACTCAGTTGTGTTTATTTACCTTGTCACATGTCTAGGAATATGGCAAGGTGTGATAACAAAAAGAGATAGTGAGACTGAGGTGCAAGAAAAAGGGTTTAGTGAAACTGAGGTGCTTGGATGAGAAGGAGTGTTGGTTGTAAAAGTGAACACAGCAGATACATACTGAACTGCTTAACAGAAGCTCTGATCTTTTAAGTACATGTCTGCTTGCAGGTGAAAGGAAGCAAAAATTTTCACCAAGATTTCCTGTCATCCAGCATGTTCAATATATGAAATGATATTACTATTTATCTGTAAGCCTTAGAACATTCAGACAAGCTATAGGCCTATGGGAAACAATCTCAATTTCCTGTGATGAAGAGATCTGCGTTATGGAGGCAATAGTATTCTCAACTACCTCCTAACCTTTCTCCTCCTGCAGTGATTGAAGAGCTCCAAAGCTTTGGCACAGTTGCAGGATCCTGCATTAATCTTTTACTTTGGTTTAGAAGCAAGGGCCCTAGTTGCTTCCCAAAGCACTTGGGAAGAATGCCTGCAGTTGAATCGTCTTGAAAGTAAAACATCTCTCAAAGCTGTACACAGACTTAAGAATCATTCAAGCCTTCCTCCTCATCGCTTAATATATAAAGCAATTTTATAGCTTTGTCACTTCAACTAGTACTTTAATGGCCAAACCTTCTGTACATTTTCTGATGGATGTGGTTAAAGAATGACTTCTGCCCCTTCCATTCTTCTGGTATTTTTCCCTACTTCATATTTTTCAAATATAGGCAGTTTACAACAAAAACATTCCATTACAAATACAGTATGGATAGAAATCCAAATATATGTGCTGTTCCAGTTTAAGTTCCAAAAGTGGTTTTTTTTTTCCCAAGAGGCAACTGGACTTTGTTTTTTCTTGAAGACATTTCACTTCTTATCCAAAAAGTTTCTTTAATTTTAACCTGAAGAATTTAAGAAGTTTCTTGGATGAGAAGTGAAACGTCTTCAAGGAAAAAAAAGTCCAGGCACCTTTTGAAAAAGCACCTTTGAGATAACCATGATCTGGATGACTGAGAATTTCTGTCGATGTTCCAGTTTAAAATATATGCAAAGAGATTTAACTAGAATAAAGAAAGAAAATATCCCAAAAGCTTTGGGAAGCCTTTCTTTTAAAATAATATCAACAACCTTGACTATTTGGGATAGATTCTGGATAATCTTGATAATGAAGATTGATCATAATAGGACTTTACATTTCTTTTTCAGCAATATGATGCTTGGGACGCTTGATTTCATGAATTTGTATTAATGACACAATAGCAAAATTGTACTGATAGTGATGAACATATAGGCCTGGCAGACTTTGATTTGAAGATTCTGTAGATTTGAACTCTTAACGGGCTAATTCTGCTTTTTCTGAAGTTATTTATGATTGTCTGTTCTATGTCTACTGAACATACTGGAAGCTGATGGACATACAGTAAAGCCAAGAATGGGCATCTAAGAGTATTCTGAAGAATTGGCCTCTTTGGTGTTCATAACCTGTAATTAATTTCAGGCAAGACACTCTCATTTGGTCATCTGATCTTGATTGATCACATATTTTCCCTTGTTTGGTTTTAGAAAGCAGGACAGTATCCCACAAAGTGAAATCTTTCCTAACAACTCTTATATTAACCATTCAAGATATGCTATAGGTATCAGCCCTGAGTATGGAGTATGACTCATCAGATTATGTATTTGAAGAAACAGAATCTGTTTCAATGGAAAGAAAATATAGTTGCTAACTGAACCTGAGCGTATACAATCACATTCATTGTTAATATCTATTCAATGTACTACTGTTGCTGCAAATAGAACCTGCCCATTTATTCTTTGGAAGAGTCACTCCATTTTCAAAAGTCATCCTCAGAAAGATCTTAAGGTCTGCTCAATGCTCTACTATTTCCATTTTTTTCTTTTGTTTGACTGAAAAATCTGTTCCAAGGAGAAAGGGACAATTAATACAAAGATACCTTTGAAAAGATCATGATGGCAATCGATCAATCAATCAATAAATCCAAACTCTGGATTTTTACATCATGATGCTGGATTCACATCTCAAGTTAAGCCAAAACTTTGGTAGCCGTGGTTTGGTAGCTAAACTACTGCCTGGATTAATGCATCATACTATATCACAATTCATAATTTAGAAACCACAATGGCCATTTTGTACAACACACAAAACCAAAACCTCAAACAAATCACAGTATGGCTCCACATGATTTTAATCCTAGCCATAACATCGAACCAGTATAATAATTCATGCCCAACAAAAATGGAGGGAATCAGGCTGTGGAAAGTCGATGTATTATATTTTAGAAGCTTGTCTGAAAACATTCTTATTATGAGGTAAAGTATATTTTCCTCCAAAGTATAATAAAGCCACAAAAGAGAGGTAACGACAGGTTATCCTCAACTTACAACAATTTAGTGACCATTCAAGGTTACAATGGCACTGAAAAAAGTGACTTACCACTGTTTTTCACACTTATGTTGCACTATCCTCATAGCCACATGATCAAAATTCAGATGCTTGGCAATTGGTTCATATCTATGATGATTGCATTACCCCAGGGTCATGTGATCACCTTTTGTGACCTTCTGACAAGCAAAGTCAATGAGAAAGCCAGATTCATTTTGTAATAATTCATTTAATAACTAACTTAACAACTTCAGGGCTTTACTTAACAACTGTGGCATGAAAAGTCATAAAATGGGGCAAAAGTCACTTAACAAATGTTTCACTTAGCAACAAAAATTTGGGGCTCAATTGTTGTTGTAAGCTGAGGACTGCCTGTTTTAATCATAAACTCCTTAAACACAAGCCTTTCCCTTTTTGCATTTCCATGACATTGTATTAATATATAATTCAGAAACAAACTGACTGGAAATATTCCATGTTTTCTGTTCCAGGTTTTCTTATAGTTTCCATGAAGTATGTTAGATATCTTCCCACACTCCCCTTTCTCTCAGTTTCAAGTGAACAACACACAAACTGGAAAATGGCTCTGGTATATTTGATTATACCTATTCAGTTCTGCTTCCTGAAAGGATTTTGTGTAGTTTTTCCTTTAGCAAAGCAAACCCCCCAAAGGCTTTGCTGCGAAGAATTTCTCAGGGACAGATTGTGCCCACAGATGAAGAATGAATTCAAAAGCCCTTCTGCCATGAGAGAACAAGGAACATTGCATCAGAGTCTTATACTCACTTATAGCCTTCCCTCCAAATGACTCACAGATCCAAAAGTTATTATCTTTGAAGTGCAGTTATTTTTGGAGAGGGAGTACAAAATCTCATCTTGTTGTCAAGTTCTCCAATTTCTTGATTTCACACTAGAGCATAAAGTGCTATGGCATTGTTTTATAAAATCTGGAGCTCTCTTCCCCCAATTTGAAGTCCCCCCCACCCATTGTTCTGGTTTTACCTCGTGGCTCCTATGTTCTTGTAGTTACACATAAGGAGATGCTTAAAGGTTTTCTTGAAAGTAGCATTGCAGAGAGCATAGCAAGCAGGGTTGATGGTGCTATTGATATAGCATAACCAATAACCAATTGTCCATACTGTGTTGGGAATACAAGATGAACAGAAGCTGTTGATGAGTACCATGACATTGTATGGTGTCCAAGTAATGATGAAGGCCAGCAGAATAGCCAAAATAGTCCTGGTCACTTTTTTCTCTCTGGAAGGAGGGGCCTTCTTTTTGGCAGGCTGCTTTGTCATCTTGACAATCTTACGCGCTACAATGTTCTGCTTCTCCTCTCCATTTTGTCCATCAGTGGAGACAATTTCCACAGCAGTATTAATAGAGCCACCATAATCTCCTTTGGGGGACTTTGTGAGTATCCGAATGCAGGTCAACTTAGAATTCTCCACTTTTGCATTAACTTGAGAGACAGAAGCTCTGGGATTCTCTGTGATTGCTTCATCCTCTTTCACATTGGAAGCACCTGCACTGACAGAGGTGGAGTCATTTGAGCTCTCCTTTTCTTCTGCTGGAACACAATTCTCCATGACTGGCTCCCCAGTGGCTTTACCGTTCAGGATTTTATTGTGTTCAGTCCCATCTTCATTGGTTGGGAGGTTGTTATTATTTGGTTTCCCTATTTTACCTTGAACTAAACTTGGTGATGCTGGATCCTGGTTTTGGCCTCCCTCTTTTTTCTCTTTTTTAACCCTGCTCCTACTAGCACGGGATATCTGCCAGTACAGAATGGTCATGATCACAACAGGAAGGTAGAAAGCTGCAATAGCTGTGCCAAAGGTGACAGCTGCATTGGATAGGAACTGGATGTAGCATTCCTTATCAGGTACTGTCCTTTTTCCTACAATGAACTGCCAAAAGAGAATTGCAGGTGCCCATAAGATAAAAGAAAGAACCCAGGCAGCTGCAATCATCATCCCTGCTGTCTTAGTGGTCCGCCTGACTGGATAAGTCAAAGGTTTGGTCACACAAAAATACCTGTCAAAACTGATTATGAGAAGATTCATGACAGAGGCATTACTGACCACATAGTCAAGAGCCAACCACAAGTCACAAACCACAGGTCCTAATGGCCAAGAGCCTATCACAGTGTAAAGTGTGTACAGGTTCATGGAAAAGACACCAATGATCAAGTCAGCACAGGCCAAGCTGAAAAGAAAGTAATTGTTGACAGTTTGTAGGTGCCTGTTGACTTTTATGGACACCATAACCAGGATGTTCCCAATGATGGTGACGAGGCTGAGGGACCCAGCCACCAGGACAATGAAGACAACCTCAACTGTTTTATAAGGACTTGGCAGGGTCATTCTGTCCTCCAAATAACTTATGTTTGTGGAGTTATTCATTTCTGCATCTGTTGATTGAATGCCTGTTTAAGCCTGCAGAGGAAAAGAAAGAAAGAAAACAAAGATGTGAGACATTGGCTTTTCCTGCTTTTGGCAAATGAAGAAAATAACTACATCTCACTGGCACAGCACATGTTCTGTATGCAGAAGGTCCCAGTATCTCTGGGCTTAGTCTGCAAAAGCTCTTTTCTGAAAACTTGAAATGATGATCCAGGTCATTGCTGATATCATTCAACTAGATAAAATGATTGATTGAATTAGTCAATTTAATGGACTTTGATTTAATCAAGGGCACTTTGCTACATTACTTAAGATGTGATAAAAAGTGTGAAAATATGTACACATATTGAGAGAGAAGAAAAAGAGATATCAGACAGAACAAGATTAAAAATAGAAAACATTCACATATATATCTCATGAATTAGGAAGTAATTGGAGTTCAGCATTGTGATCTGGCACTTTCCTTGCAGAAATATGACAACTGGGTAATGCCAATTGAAGCAACATTTTCACAGCTTGGCCAGTCTCTGAGTAGAGCAATATCAATGTTTCAAAGGAAATTTATCTAAATACTTCTGTGTACAAAGTAGTCATCAATTATCAAGACCAGTATTGGGCACTTTTAAGGCAATGCAGCTGCCCTCAACTGGTTGTCTTGTATAATTCAAATACTTTTCAAACAGAGCACTGTGGACCACTCTACACTACTTAGAAGTTAGAGGGGCACTTCTCTGCTCAGTGTTCTTTTAACCAAGAGGTCACCTCGATCAATGTTCATCAAAAGAAAATGCTTTGCCCAGCTGCACTTAGCAGTAGCACATAGACACATATACCACTCCATAGTGCTTTACAGCACTCTCTGTGGACAACCTGGCTCCTCATTTTACCAACCTTGGAAAGATGGAGGACTGAGTCAACCTTGAGCTGGTCAGATTCAACTGCTGGATGTGGGCAAGTTTAACTTGCAATACTGCATTTAACCACTGTGCCATCATGGCTCCTAAGCAGAAATAGCACTGAGTATTTCTGATTATTCTTCTACAAAGTATAGCAGCCTGCCAGCTACACAAGAAAGTACGTGAAAATAACAAATTAAAACAAACTCTTATCTGACTTGTGCAGTGATTATGTTATACTCTCTTTTCTGTTTTTTTTTTTTTTGACAATTTTGTAAAAATCAACTCTAAAACAAGGTGTGCCATTCTAAAAGAGCTAGACATAATAGTACAGCTTCCCCACCCAACAATGTTTTGAAGAAACAAATAAGGATATCTAATTCAAATGAAGGGAAGATTCAACTTTTTTACGATATATTTTTTTAAACTCGGGTAGGCAATACTGTGTCTGTAGGTGCCAATGTATCCACAGGCTTCCCAAGGCCATACCACGTAAGTGTTTGTGTATGCATTTTAATTAAAAGTAACTAAATGAGGAGCTGCTGTGCCACAAATAAAGCACCTGAATCTTTACCAATATGTTTCAGGAATCTGTGTAACCAATTCCGAAGATGAAAAATGGCAGCTGGCTGCAAACAGATGTTTAATTTGAAAATGAATTCACTTGTTCCAGAAAAGAAGCAAAGATTAGACCCAGATAGGATGGACTATTATTATTATTTTGTTAAGTAGGTATTTTTTCCATAACACTTGTTTGTTAAAATTTCTCATTGGTAGCTCTTTTATTGGAGAAATATTTGCACTGTGCAAATATCAAATGGAAAAGATTACCTATCACATCTGATTACAGTATATAAAGTAATAGCTGTATGGAGTGAAAGTTCTTCAAGCCCTGCCAAATATCTTTCCCAACTCTAGCTAAGAACCATCCAGTGGTGAATATCCAGGACTAGCTAGATTACTTACCAAGCAAGCCCTCCATCACTAAAGGATAATGGGTCCCCAAGGCATTATGAATGTTAGTGTAATTAATTTCTTTCAAAGCAAAATGACTTGGATTGCTATATGTTGTAGTTCCTTGGAACATTGGTTTCTGTGATCAATGTTTGGAGATGCACCCCCTCAAAGATTATTTCAAGAAAAAAAAACCTGAAACACCAATACTAGTTTGACATAGTGGCCCCAAGAGAGCAGGCACTTTTGCCCTTTAATTGCATTTCATCTTTTTCTCCATTTCTTTGAGCCTATTCAGTGGAACAAGCTAGCTTTGCTAGATGAACAGTCAAACAACCTAGCCTTGTTTTATTGAGAAGCTGTGTTTAATAGGCTGGATACATTTATGATGATTTCAAAAGACATATTCTTGTACTATTCCAGACCTTCTTAAGAGGTACATATGGATTCTCAAGGCTGTCCCTCGAAGGGAAATGCAGCAATGTTTTATCAGAAGCCTGCTGACTTTGGCATTTTTTTGCAGCTGTTAATGCAGAAAGCCTCTTCTGCACAGAGAATTATAAGCAATTAAAATTTCTAACTGATGATCAGACGCTGCCGGAAAGTATGAATGTTTCCCTTACTTTAAAATCAGATTACCTTACTCATCCACCTACTCCTGTCCCCACAAAATTCCTGATTCAAGCCTATCAAAATGGAAGACTCCCCCCCACACACGCACCTTCTATCAAAATGCAGGCAAGTGATTTTTTGGGGGTAGGGGTTACTTATAATCCAATGGTAGACACAATCAGCATTTACAATATTCACAAAGGAACAAGAGAAAAGAATAATCTGTAATCTTCAAGAAAATCCTATTTACAGTTTATGAACAGAATCGGTGGTTATGGAGACTTACAGCATAATCTATCATCCATCAGTTCATTTATCTATCTATCATCTATCTATCTATTTATCTATCCTACCAATCTATCTGTCTGTCTATCTATCTATCTATCTATCTATCTATCTATCTATCTATCTATCTATCATCTATCACATTGTAATACTCCATACCATGTGTGATATAGTCTCACCAAATGAGTGGTTCTCAGACTCCCAGGAATAATTGAATATGATCCTGAGTCATTACAGTAGCCTATGTAGACGAGTTTTAAAAGTAGTTTTATGGTCAACCAAAGATACATGTAAAAGAAAACCAGACACACACAGTCACATCATAAATGTCTGAATAGTAATCCAAATTTAACCAAGATATTCTATCAGGAATGTGAAATTTATGTGAACCAGATACAAAGCCCCACTTGCCAAATAACCGGTCTCTTAATGAAATGCTTCTTGAAAACTATTGCAATGACATAAATATGAATTGCTTAAGATGATTGATTTTTGATGTTTCTCACATAGTGTAAGTCATTATCACTCCTCAGTTGATACTGATTGACTCACTGAGCAAAAATCAGATTTTTACTGAATTGTCTAAATTCATTCCTTATGTGAGAAAAGCTATACACAGTATGGTAGAAGTGTGGAGCGCTTAGCTTCTCTGAAACCTTCATGCCTCCTAATTCTGGAACCCCACAGGAACCTTGTGGTTAAAATGAGAGGAAATGGGCAAAGTTGATGAATGTTGTCGGCAGAGTTCCGCTTTTCCTCTCACAAGTTTAGTACTTCCTAAAATATTATTTTTAATTCTATAACAACTTTCAATATCTCCAGAAAGTAAGAAAAACTAATCAGCTACACGAGAGTAATGATCTAGATTTTAGGCACTCGCAAAGTAAAGTGAGAAACTATTTCAAAATTAAGTCCTGTCGAGCATATAGAACAGAATCAAGAATAAAATGGTTTGGCCCTTTTTATGGCTCCATGCTTCACTTTTCATATAAATTTACAGTCCTTGTGGAGTTTGAAAATATCAGATACTCTTTGAAATACATACATGCATATGTATATTTTTTTCTTTTAATTCACAGTGGGATTCATATTCCTTATAACAGCAAGAACATTTTCCAGTAAGATGTTTCTGCCAACTAATTATAGAAGCTGGAACTGCAGTTAAATTGAATTTTCACATTTAAAATATCACAACAGGATTTAGGCCGGGAATCACACATGGTGAGGCTTGCTAATCTTTGTTTTTTGGTGAACAAAGCTAACAGAGCTCAGGGTTTATTGATGACTCATGCTGTATGCCTTTCCATAAAGCCTCTATGTGCTTAAAACAGAGATTTGCAACAGCAAACACGTAACTCAAAAGCGTTATACAGAAAGGTGATTTCTGACCTTTTGTAAACATGAATTAATTATAGTCATGATTTGGGCAACTGTGTCTATGAGTAACATATAGCCCATTAGAAAGATACTGAAAGGGATAGCAAAATGAAAACTTGACAAGCCTTGCTCAGATCTTGCTTATTGCATTGATACATTGAACATACATGTAATGCCACAAAGAAAATGTCTTATCAAAGGCCGCTCAAGAATAAGAGCAAATTGCTATCAAAAATAAACCAGACATTTTAAATAGGACTTTTCAAATTTATGTCAACAGATCATTTTCCTCTTTAGAGATGTCTCTGAGATATTCAAGAAAAGCCAACATTTTGTTAGCTTCGGGTATTATCCCACGTCATTGTAGTGCTTTTAAAGTTGTAGCAACGTTTCAGCAGAATCTCAGGCTTCTGTATTGAGTTTGTATTGAGTTTGAAGCCTGATGATGGCAGATGAGATTCTGCTGAAACGTTGCTACAATTTTAAAAGCACTACAATGACGTGGGATAATACCCAAAGGAAGCTGAACAGCACACTTGTAAGTACCCGCGAAAACTTTAAAACACACACACACACACACACACACACACACACACACACACACATATATATATATATATATATATATATATATATATATGTTTTCTTAGGTTTTCGCGGGTACTTACTTATATATATATATGTGCTGTTTAGCTTCCTTCGGGTATAATCACACGTCATTGTAGTTCTGTTAAAGTTGTAGCAACGTTTCAGCAGAATATATATATATATATGTTTTCTGAGGTTTTCGCGGGTATTTGTATGTGGATCTTTGGTTATTCGGGTTTTCTCCCGTGTAAAATTGGAAGTATCTAGGCAACGTTTCGATGAAGTCCCATTCATCATCTTCAGGCTTGTTTCTTCAGCTCTGTGCTTTTCAGAGTAATGTGAGCTTGCAGCTGCATCTTCCTTTTAACTGCTAGTGGGGGTATGACTTGATTGGGTGGGGGCTTGACTGTATTCTGATTGGGTGGGGGTATGTTCTCCTTGGTTGGGGGTTTGGCTGTGTTATGATTGGTAGGGGGGTTGGCTGTGTTCTGATTGGCTGGGGGTGTGTTCTGTTTAGGTGGGGGCTTGGTTGTGCTCATGTTAGCCTTAGTTATATTATATATATATATATATATATATATATATATATATATATATATATAT
>BLBF01000055.1:21301037-21332311 GCA_015471245.1 Laticauda colubrina | reverse complement strand
GAACAGAGTGTTGCCAGCCAATCAAAGCCACAAAACAGACAGAAGAAACCAGAAACACCAATCAATCAAACTCCAAGTCCAGTGAACACAGACCAAAATTCCCAGCCAATCAGAATGGACCAGCCTCAAATTTGAAACCAAAAGCTGTGAGACCCACATCCATACAGAAGCCTGATGATGGCAGATGAGATTCTGCTGAAACGTTGCTACAACTTTGAAAGCACTACAATGACGTGGGATAATACCCGAAGGAAGCTGAACAGCACACATGTAAGTACCCGCGAAAGCTTAAAATATATATATATGTGTGTGTGTGTGTGTGTGTGTGTGTGTTTGTGTGTGTGTGTGTGTGTGTTTTAAGTTTTCGCTGGTACTTACATGAATGCAGTTCAGCTTCCTTCGGGTATTATCCCATGTCATTGTTATGCTTTTAAAGTTGTAGCAACGTTTCAACAGAATCTTATCTGCCATCATCAGGCTTCTCTATTGAGTTTGTCTGTGAGTCAGGCTATCACAGCCGTTTCAGTTTTAAATTTGAGGCTGGCCTACTGCTGAGCCAGAATGGTTTTCAGATGGTTGTGTTAGATCCAGAATTACCATGGACTTTGCCAGTGTGATGCTTTCCTAAATAAAAGCAATTTTCTTGGAAGGTGGACTTTGTTCTTTTTCTTTTTAAATGGATTCCATCACTTGGAAACCTGACATTAGCCTGGATCTGACACCAGAAGTAACCCAGAATTACCCCACAATATTACAAGTTAGAAATAACTCCCAAAAGTCACATTCTCCAATAGAAATAATTCAGCGATGGTTGATGTCATAAATCTCCACCTCAAGGGACTCAAGCAAGGACAGCTCATTTCCCACAGGAAGGAAGATTACCTAGCGAAAACACTCTCTTTATCCCCCCTTAGAAATGTGGCGAGCCCAAAACCCTTCCCCCATGACTGCCACAGAGAAAGTAAGGAAAATAATATATATTAAGCCTAACTAAAATGGCTACACATGTCAATTTTGGGCTTGACAGAAATTCTTCAGCTATTGATGAGTTTAATAGAGCACGCCTTTTACTGGGAACAGTTTCAAAAATGGTTTTCCCCACACATTAACTGAAAGTTATAATTTATTTCTCCAGCTTTCTATTACCTTGGAATATAAGAAATGGCATAATGATTCAAATCAAACCATATGCAGCCTTGGGGCTACAGATTTTCCCTCCCCATCATATATAAACTAGTGTACTATGTTTAATCTGAATCAAGAGTTTTGAAGGATGTTTGGAAACATAGAAAGCAGTGTGATAAAGCTAGACAAGTGCAGAGGCATATTCAAGATAGAAAAGTTTGACCAAAAGTCAGCTTTCCTCCTATACGTTCAGTTTATACCATGAGTCTGAACATAAATTTTTGGGGCGGGGTTGGGGTGGATGGGAAATGCCTTTGAATCAATTTTGACTTCCTTTCAAAGTACTTCACTCCATCTACTCTCTCAGAGTCAAGATTTCACATCAGGATGTCCATTACATCTTCCAAACGATGGTAACTTGAACTAGAGATGAAAAAGCTTACTGATCCAAGAATTCTACTGGGGCTTTGCAAATTTAGAGAGTTATTCATGAAAGGTGCTTTGACCCTAGAATAAATATGAGCCCTTCTCTACTATCTATTGAAGTGGTTCAATTTTTCACAAGCTGGAAAAGATAAAGCCACATTTTAAGAAGTTTGCAAGGTGCTGCTTGCATCTGGTTGAAAAACTTCATTCACATCAATTTTGAATCATGCACAATCCTAATGTCTATACACATTTGTTGGAAATTGTGTCGCATCCATTTGAACTCAAAACTGGATGCTACAGAACTGTTTTGCACATGAATCAAAAGACTGAAACTTGATTGGTGCCATTCTGTTTTCTCTCAACATGTATTATGGTCAGCTGAATAACCCTACTCATTTGTCCAGCAAATAGAATTTCATTTATCTGACATAATACATGGAGAAGATGAAGTTATTGCACTGTTTCCCTCTAGCTTGAGAAAGTAATGGCTCTTAGCTTTCTCAGGTGTATTTTCACATAGTATTTGATTTATGCTTGATCAGGTGATTTGGAGTCCTTTAATTATAAATGGAGTGGACAGATCAAAGAAGATGTTGACTTTGTGTAAGAGCTGTGAAAAAAGCAAATTTCATGCTTGAGATTAGCAAAGGGGCTGGAAAAAAAAAACTGCCAGCATGAAAACACCTTTAAACAAATCTACGGTAGGTGACATCCAGAATACTGTGTACAGTTCTTGTTCTTCCATTTGAAAAAGGATGTATCAGAGCTGGGAAAAAGGGAGAATCAAAATAACAATAGGAACAATGAAATATTTTTGTAGATATAGCATCTGCTTTTGGCAAGGCTCAGAAGCATTTAATTGACATGATTAAGATGGCTTTAAGCAAATCTCACCTCAACTTGCATAGCTGTAAAATTAGTCTGAAATCATGAGGTTCAATGAAAGATTTAGCTCAGGGGAGCCAAAATCAAGGCCCATGGGGTTCCTAAATCTGACTTGTGGGGCTGGCCTGGAAATAGCAAAGGACCAGCCCACGGTGCCTCTGCTAGTGAAAACAGGGCACAGGGAGCACATGCACCCACATACACTGCTTTGGCTGGCAAAGTGCTTCAGGAGGCCATCCAGATCAAAAAACAGACCCCATTTTGACTGGCAAGGTGCTGCAGGAGGTGTCCATCCCATCTTCTCCCCCTCCCACACCCCGGGCTGGCCCACAGAGGAGAACTACAATGCTGATCCGTTCTTTGAAGAAATCCAGTTTGACAGCCCTGATTTAGGTAAATCTAAAATATGAGCCTGGCATACCCTTATGTGAAAGAACATAATAGATAAACTAATAGTTTCTTATGTAGTTAGTGATATTTCTCCTATTCATGGAGGCTGGAAAAATTGCTAATGCTAGCAAAGGAATAACTGTATTGTTGATTCCTTTCCCTCTACATTCTGGTAGTGTTGGCTGTGTGGGATTGGCTGTGTGGGAAGAAAACATAATGTGTGAATGAGCCAGAAGAAAATTAGACTATGATTAAATGAACAATTTAATTTTGCAAATTTAACCACTTGCCTTTGTCAAAGCACAGTCAAAACAGAACCTGTGTTTCAGAAGATGAAAATAGCAACTCCACTGATTTTGTGTTTATTCTTTGCAGGAGCACACAGTGTGCCTTACAATGGCTAAAGTTGCTCTTATTTAAGATGACACATCTTCTTTCACAAGGATATTTGGCAGTGCATTCCATTCCTTAAATTCTCATTGAACAAATGGGTTTTTCATTATTATTATTTCTAAATCAAAGATAAATGTATCATATTCCAGTGAATGATTCTATGAGAAATTATTTGTAAACAAAAATTTAATTTCAATGTATTAATTATTATTCTCTTAACTATAAATCCTATGAACTATGGATACCTACAGATCCATAGATAAGATAATGGATTTCTTACAGTAGATTATTAAACCCAATTGTATGTTTCCAGCAAACAATAAAAATGTTTACATATAAAAACAGAAAATACGTAGCTTCCCAGAAACATAAGTTGCCCATTGTACATGTTTAAGCCAAATTCTCTCTCTCTCCCTGCCTCTTCCCTCCCTCCCTCCTGTGCATTTAAAAAGTCTACACATGCATGTTAAATATCTGTATCAAAAATACACGAATATTTGTGCATTTTCTCCTCTTTGGTTTGTAGGAGATCTTATTCCTTTGCCCGGTCTTCTTTTTTAAATATATAAATATCACCAAAAATTTAAATAGATTTCTTTTTATGCTTAACTCATTCATATTTTTAGTACTTATAGTGTTTATAGTTGTAAACCATCTGTTTTTAATACATACATTCATTGTTTTTCTTCCTCTAACTTCTACCTTTTGTCTTTAACCACTCATTGAATCTATTCCATATCAAGTAGTATTCAGTCTTCTTTCTTTTTATTTTTAAGGTTAATCTGTCCATCTCAGCACATTCTAGAATTTTCCTAATTACCTCCTCATCTCGAGGGGTATTCTAATTTTTCCAGTATTTTGCAAAGCTAATCTTTGCTGCTGTCAATATATGTAAAACTAAATATGCAGTTCCTTTATCCCTCTGGGAATATGCCCAGCAAATATACTTCTGGTTTCCAGTCTATTTTCTGTTTAGTTATTTTTTTCCAGCCAGCTACCTATATTCTCCCAATATTTTTTTGCTTTGGTGCAAGTCAACCACAATACTCTGGGTTCTCTTCAGATTGTATAAATCTTTTGCCTTTTTGCCCAGTCTTCTTTAAGTGAACCAATACTGAAGTTATCAAGAAGTTGGTAAGTATACAGTTCAACTTCAAGAAGAGCAGAAAAAGAAATTTAATCAAAAGTATATGGGATTTATCTATATCTGTTATATGTTTAGTCTGATACTACTGTATAAAATGCACTAGTCCATAGGAAAGTAATGTATGTTCTTTGTTGTTTTAAATATTTTGAAAAATAAATTGTGTTCAAGACAAACAGCACCTTAATAGGAAATTTATCATACTAATGTGAAATTAATCTGATCACAGAGAACCCACTTGTGACTTATTTGTAAGAGCCATTTTTCTTATTTAAACGTGTGTGTGTGTGTTCATATCTGTGTTATGGATGGATGAGTCTGTCTGTCTGTCTATCCTATATCTCCCCATATCACCAAATCTCCTAATGCGCACATATGTAACATACAACTCACAATTCCCCAAAACTATCAAACTCCCAGTAATCCAAATGTATCTCTATAATGGATCAGTAGCAACAATATTCCATGATCACAATTGATTTGGAGACATTTCCTAGATGTGAGATGACTCCATGGAAGAATCCCAAGTTACTATTGGTTTTGATTCATGATTAGATTTAGAAAGATCAAATTCCCACTATAATAGTTGGCTGGACTCCTTACTTAAAATGGTGTGTTTAAAACAACTGTTTTAAGCATTTTTCCAGCACATCTTACCATATATAAACTAAACTTAGAAAAATCTTCTAATCAGAATCTTCTATCGGGTCATCTGAGACCCTAAAGAAGTCACTAGAATGTAAACTGCTTAGAACCTCATGTTCAAAGTGGCATAGAAACATTTGTAATAAACAAGTAAATACATTTTTGAAATTTATTGGCTAAATATCATTAGGATAGAAATTAAAACTTCAGGATGCACTCCGCCCTCTTCCAAAAGTATATTTACCTCTTTTTTTTTTTTTTTACATTTTATTTGATTTGTCAGTCGCTTACAAGATACAGGTATAAGAATAAATATAGTTTTGAATACGTGAGATAGATACATATAAGGAAAAAAAAACAATAGGACAGGGACAGTAGGCACAATTGGTGCACTTATGCACACCCCCTACAGGCCTTTTAGGAAGTGGGTGAGGTCAATAGTAGACAGTCTAAGGTTAAAGTTTTTGGGATTTGGGGAAGAAACCACAGAGTCAGGTAGAGTATTCCAAACATTGATCACTTTGTTGCTGAAGTTGTATTTCTGCAGTCAAGTTTGGTACGGTTAACCTTGAGTTTGTATCTATTCTTTGCTCTTGTGTAGTAATGATTGAAGCTGAAGTATTCATTTGCAGGTAGGACATTGCAATGTATGATTTTATATACTATGTTTAGATCGGACCGGAGGCGGAGTTTTTCTAGGTTTTCTAGGTCTAAAGTTTCAAGTCTGGTGGCATAAGGTATTCTGCAATGAGTAGAGGAGTGGAGAACTCTTCTTGTGAAATATTTCTGGACTTTTTCAATTGTGCTAATATCAGATACATGATATGGGTTCCAGATTGATGAGCTCTATTCAAGTTTAGGTCGAGCAAATGTTTTGTATGCTGTAGTTAGTAGTGTGATATTACCAGAGAAGATGCTACGTAGGATTAGATTAACAACTCTTAATGCCTTTTTGGCTATGAAGTTACAGTGGGCTCTAGCACTTCGATTATTTGAGATGAGTACTCCAAGGTCCTGGACAAAGTTTGGATCCTCAACAAGGTCTTGACTATTTAGCTTGTATTTTATTTTCTGATTTAGTCTGCCAATATGTAAGACAGAGCATTTATTTGTTGAGATTTGAAGTTGCCATTTGATTGACCATTCTGATACATAGTCAAAGTATTTTTGGAGGGTAGTAGTATTGTCTGTGGTGTTGAATATGTTTTTGACAATTTCTTTGCCAATGAAAAGTAGATTACAATTAGAACCATTTAAGAGCTGGACTCAATTTTCTGTTGTGGGACCTGCTGAAGGGTTCAGCATTCCTACATCACCCTCCAATTCTTTGAACATTTTTTTACGGTCTTTCTACATACTAGAACAAGTCATGTTTCAGAAGGGAAATTCTATCTAGTCCTATGGAATCAGGATCTTTCTCTTATTTGTGTTTATAGGAGAGCCTACAAACATGCATGATTTATAAGAAAAGTGTGTAAATTAGATGATTATGATAAACAGCCTTGCTTATTTGCCCTTCACATTCAACAAAATTACAGATGACTTAAGAAACTCCTGTTTATTCTCTAGGTATTTCATGTAGGCGGGAGTGGGATGGTGGAGTGGTGAACTCTTTAGTAAATTAGCACAATTTATCTGGCAGTTAACTGCAATACATTTGCAGTTAATGAACTAGCCTAAAAAAGTTACAAAATAATAACATGAAACATACCTTTTATTTTTACCTAATTGCCAACATTTCTAAATGACAATTCTCTATAGAGCATTGCTACAATGACCCAGAAACTCTGGGAAGATTTTCAGGCATGAAATTCAAAGAGACAAGCTATATTTGATGGTTATATCCAGTCTTTGAGCATAGATACTTAAGAAAATATCAAAAGGAGAATTCTGTTCCATAACAAGTACAGAATGGGTGGAAGCTTTCAAACAGCCCATTTTTTGTTATGTGAGCCAGTTGAAGACCAAGGTTTATGCTTCCTCAAGTTAGCTTGAGGCCTGTAAAGTACAAAATAGGAAACTAAGTCTGATGCTGCAACAGATGTTGTCTTGTAACCGGTAATGATGCTTTGCGCTCCCAAACAATAGGCTCAAATGCTTTCTAAAGCAATACAAGACCAGGAACATGTTTAACATTCTTGCTAGTCTTGAAATTTCTGTCCTGCCATCTGGATTTGAGGGACTTCCAACTTTTTCCAATGATTTCTTGCTCCTGACACCTAACAATATATCATCACAAAATCTCCAGAACCGTAAAGCCTACTAACTTGAAATTTGGCACATATGTTCCTCTTGGCTTCTAGGTACTCACTAAGAAAGGATTTTTCAAATGACCATCAGAGCATTAGTATTTTGTTTATATTATTATTAACATGCTCTGATGCTAAGGAGTTCTACTCCCTCCCCACCAGAAAAGAAATCTGTTCCAAATGCAAAAGTACAAGCAGAGGAGAGGAGTTTCAGTTTCAGTTTCAGAGCAGCAACCACCTTTAGTACAGAATAGTTGAGCTAAGCCATGCCCAGGCTCCTTGCTGCCTCCTTCTTGCTCACACAGCAAATACTGTTTCAATTTCCAAACAGCCCTCAACTCTCTCACATACTGACAAGACTCAGATGAATACCAGATGAATACCGATGGATGCTGGTAGGCAGAGGTACAATTTTTTTCTCTTATTTTCTTCCCCCAAAACTGAGCCCAATCACATAGAGCTAGTTATCATATATATTATTTATATTGTACTTCAAGTTCCCTGCTGTGGAAGCTAATAGGGACAAAGCCATGTAATTAGCAGCTTTCTGAACATCGCATCATTTGAGGGATGTTAAAAGAGGTAAACCTAATCAGGACTGTTTGCACTGTGAGCACATCCTTATTCTTTTATGACCCTGGTCCATGAACCAAGAACATCAGAACAGAACTCAGTATCAACATTGGAGCAGAAAAGAATGAGCTGAATCCCACAACATTGTCCCAACTTTCATCAGAAAACATTTGATTTGAAGGAAGGTTTATTCCTTGCATAGCCCTGCATGCCTTCTAAAATATGAGCTTCAGATTTTAATGTAAGTATACTCCACTGATTTGCTGCAATATATACATGTCATGGCTTGTGACTACAATAATAAAATGTATTACTCCCTTACGTTCCTCTCCAGGCTCAGGGAGAGAGTTATTCAGCAATCAGTCTAAAGCTCACCCTCAAGAGGCATCAGCATTTCATTAATGGTCCAAACAGTGGCTCCACATATAATTGCTATTGCCCAGTTTACATTTGCAAATCCATTTGCAGTTTTTGATGAAAGCAAATGTCTGTGCAAATAATAAAGGACTTGATCATTATATTGTAAAGAATATTACTATTATTCACACAAGCACCAGAGGAGGAGATTGGGGATTAATGCTAAAACATTTTAATTTCTCTAATGCCATAAACCAATAATAGAACAACACTTAATGTACTTGAAAAAAAAATCTTAACAGCTCAAATGGTAAAATCATACCAATTATATCTAAAGCTTTGATTTGATCCATTGTACAACTCTTGCAGGTGACTTATCATATCACTAACTGGCTAACCTAAGAACAAATCTAACTTATGACAAACTCAGTGATAAAAGTACAGTACGTCTTTTCCAGACTTGATATGGCAAAAACCTCTGTTTTCTTTTTTTCCTAACTCCCTTGAAAACTTGGCTATGTAAACTTCTCAAGTAAATTCCCTTAAAAATAAATCATCTTGCCTTACCTCTGTGCCCACCTCTCTGCCCCTACTTCTCACAGCTGAACTAAAGAAGTAACAATGCTGACCTGCTTTGCACAGTTATGGTGAAGCAGGGGTAATGACATGCTTTGATTTCTGGAAAAGCACTACTTCAGTGCTGTGCATAATTATTACTTTTTTGGTGAAGATGTGGATGAAATTATATAATATTCAGTTAAAACTGAAAAGGGGAAAAATAGCTGGAAATCCTAGTGAAAAGGAAAATCTCTAATGTTGATCAAACTTGTTATCTTTCTTTCTTTGCTTTTGAAGCATTTTAAACTACAAAAGTAGAGAGATTCCCTTCACCACCTCTGAGAACTGGATAAATCCTGATGTAAAAAATATTCTGGAGCAAAATACTTTATCTTTTATCAGAATGAAACAAAGTCATCTCTTTTTAGTTCCTTCAACTTTTTTTTCCTTCTAATTCCTATTTAAACAATTTGTAATTATTTGATCATGACAATCTTCTTCTTTAAATTAAACATATCTGCTTCTACATTGGCCAGTATGGAGTATGCTTAAGATGTTGTAGTTAGACTAGAAAGCTTCAGGTTTGGCCATCCTTGATCTTGATCTTGGAGTCCCTGGGTGACATTGGGTCAGTCTCTCTATGGTTTGTCACTGGGAAGATAATATTAGGGGGGAAAATCTCACAAGTTTGTTGCCTTTAGCTCTCCTGGAAAAGAAAAGATACAAATCAAGTAATCTATCCATCAATCAAACTATGTTCATGCAGAAATTAAGACACTGCATTGTGAAGCTTCTCTTTAGGGAAAGGGGAAGATATCTAAGGCTGACAACCTAACCTAGATTTTGTCCTCACCCTCTCTCTTTGTTCCTGCAAAGTTAAAATTTAATTGCAACCCAATTAAAATAGCTGAACTTGATGGATTTTATTGATGAATAACCATCTATGTGATTCAAGCTCTTGAGTATGAAATTCAGTTTTAGCCAAAAAAGGAGTCTTTGTCTATGAATATAAGAATGTTATTCTCTTATTATGACAACAAAGAGTAATCGTTTTTAGGATCTCACTACTATGAATTAGCAATGAACTGGATTTTTGTAGTCCAGATCTGGTAGCTCTATTCATGACCTCAAATCACTACAAGTTTGACTAGCATTCAAGTCATTGATACATACTTTCCTATCATAATATATACCATTTATATGAACATAAACACAATCCCTACTAAATAACCTGAGAATTCATTTTCAGATGAACAAAAAAAGAGTTTTGTAAATATGTGTGAATACCATCTCTTTTGAGACTCCCAACGAATGCTCCCAGTGAAGAGGGAACCAAATTTTCTTTTTCAGCACTGAATAGATTTTGCTCTTCTTAAACTACTGTCACTCCCCTTCCCCCCAAAAAATCAGAACAAATTGTGTTTCCTGATCTTGGGGCATACTTTAAGGGGTAAAATGATCTCCTGGGATTCTAAAGAGTCTTATTTTTCTGTTTAACATCTCCTGATAACATACAACCTTGTATCTCACTTATTCTGCATAGATCTCTTCCCAATTGTTTCTATCCACTCTACCTGGCCCAATGGGAAGGACCAGGTCCTACCAGTTAAGGAGTGTCAGCTGGTGGGATCCATGAGGAGAACTTTTTATGGCATGATGGAACAATTGGTGGTGTCATGGTTAGATTAGCCCCAACCCTGCTGGCATTTCATAAAGTCCTGAAAACTTGGTTAGTGCCCCATATGTATGACAGACCCATCAAAAGGAGAATGTTGATTATGTTGATGGTTGTTTTATGATGCTTGGCTGCTATGTGTATTTCTTTTATATGTTTTATTTTATATAGTGTGTTTCATTTGTTTTATTGTATATGGCCTAGAGTCACAATTGTGAGATTGGCAGCTACATATGATTTTTTTAAAAAAATTAAAAAATGAGAATAATTGAAGGCAGAAAAACCAGCTGTGTCCCAGTGCGAGCTGGGGAATTCTTAGAGTTGAAGTCTATACATCTTAAATTTGTTAAGATTGAGAAACACTGAATCTACTCCTAATCCAAGTCAAACCCTGGATTCTGCCTACTTGGTTTAAAAGCATTCTTTTTTTGAAGCTCACCTAATGTTTTTCCAGTTGGATGTCATTTTTGAGCATACAAAAGTCACTAATGAAGCACACTGTGCTCTAAAGCAGCAGCATAAGGGAGACCCTAGAATGGAAATGTAAATTTGTCATTTTGGAATCAATGAAGACAGCAGGTTGTTAACACCAACATTAGTTGCTTCTTAAGAGATATGCAGCAGGAGAGAACTAATAGAAAAATATCCTGTGTTCCCAGCAAAAAGATGGCTGAAACAGAGCCAACACACTAAATAAGATGCAATCAAGAGACAAGACTGTCTCTCTTCAGTATTTTGCTGGACTCATGATCCTAACAGCTGAGGGGCAGATTAATGCCCTTTGCGTTCATCACTAGGAGATGAACACTATCCCACAGCAGGAGCAAAATATTAAGCACCTGCTCATAAATAGCTGACAGATGGCAAAGGCATCCATCCACAGCTGCATTTTAGAAGCCTACTTACAGCACATCATTTATCAATCAGGGAATATATCTTGAAAAATATAGAGCTTAGAGCGAAATCACGGCACTTTTATCAACTGCAGGGTAAGGTTGTTTGGCTGTTTGGTGCTATTTACGAATGGCTCTTAGAATCCCCTTAAGCATCATTTTTCCTCTGCCAACATAAGCAACAGAAGAGCTTTGAAATAAAAGGAGCTGAGTGAGTTTCTAAATTCTTCCATTTAAATAAAAACCAGGGTTAGAGGTCGATATATGTACAGGTTCGGTCCTTTGCACATTATTTTTCTGGCTATTTGGCCTTTCTAAATAGCTTTGCAAAATAATGAGTGGAAAAGTGCGAAGAAAATGTGCTTTTTTTTAAAGCCAGTGTTCAGAGGCAAGGAATTGGAAGCCCTAGATAATCTCAATAGAGGGTTTTTTCATACCGTTTTTTGCCAACACTTTAGTCCTAATGTAACACCTAAAACTGATATTCATTGCAGGGTACAAAATCTGAAAGCACTGGTCCTTTTCAAATTAGGGATTAATTACTAGGTCAAACCAGGCTACACCTAATGGGCTGTACACACATTTTTAAGGTTGATTTATTCATAATGAGATGGCTCCAGATATAATTAACAGTTCTAGTGAAATAAACAGAACAATCTTAATCCTGTCTGTAAAATCACATTAATACCCTTGGATCCAATTCATCCTCCCATCCTTTCCAAAGATTAGATTTCAAGCTGCTATACAGATCATCTCTACCATTCAGAGCCTTAATTTAATTGCATTGCTTATAAAATATCACTTGTTGAACTGATCCTCTAGAACAGGGATGTCCAACTCACGTCGTCATGGTGGTGTCATGTGATGTATCAGGACTTTTCCCCTTTCACTAAACCAGGTGGGGGCAGGGACAGCACATGACACATCCGGCCTGAGGGCTGCAAGTTTGACACTCCTGCTCTTGAAAGTCATTTCTTTTATCTGATCTAGAAATGTTTTTAAGCAACTTGCAAAATTGCCACAGCTCCAGCAACTAGGAAGCACAGAAAAAGGACACAACATACAAACTATTTGTTTTCCACACAAATAAAAAATATTACTGTAGTTTAGTTTAGCCTAACAAGGAACACCACAGGTGTTGATATGAAAAAAATTCTGAGCAATGATTAAAAATTTTTTTCAGGTTTTCCGGGACTTCCGGTTTGCAGGGCTTTGGCGGCAGGCAGGAATCCGCGATCGTGCATGGTTTCTGCCTGGGCTCGTTGCCGGAGCACCCCGAGCCAGCTGGCTTCGGGGCTTAGCCACCCCCTAGAGGTCGTTGAAGACAGTGGAGACTCCAGCAGGGTTGAGGAAAGCCACATCTTTTCTCCCCAGCTGGCTAAACTCCCTTTCCCGAAGGTGGTAGAGCGGCGGTCAGAAATGGCTGCCTCAAAGAAGCCCTCATCCGGAAAAGAATGTGCAGGAGGAAGAAAGTGCTGAAGTGAAAGTTTTGGCTGACCAGGATAAGAAGAACCAATTAAGGCATCCTGGAACTTAAACTTTTTTTAAAAAAAGATACATTGCTCCCAAAGAAGACTTGGAAGCAGTGAATGAAAGTGAAAAGGGAAAGTTGTTGTTTTTTTCACTCTCCTTCCTTACGGTGACAGCGAACAGAGATGAATGAGAAATCAGAAAAATCTGCTTTGGCATCAACAGGTATTTAAACTGAAAAATTTAATGCCAAGGGGATAATAAAGATTTCTGAATATAAAAGGCAAAAAAAAAAAAAAAAGAGAAAGAAATTTTTTCTTTTGCTGTAAATGGGAAGGGAGAGGAAAAGAATAAGAACAGGATTTGGAAGGAAGAGATAGCCTGGAATCTAAAGAATCTAAAGTTAAATTTTAACAGGACTGCTAAAATATATATTTTAACTGGAACTTTGTAACTAAATACTAACCCCAGGAAGAGAAAGTGAAAAAAGGAAGAAAGTGTAAAAAGAAACAGCTTGTGTGTATTTGGTTTGTTTGGTGACTTTGGGACTTTTGGAATTATATTGGAAGGATTAAAAACACTCGGGTGGTTCTTTTAAAAGAAGAAAAAAAACCTCTATAATGGCATCACTTGTGGACGAACTGAAAATAGAATTTAAAAAATATAAAGAAGAGGAACAAGAAGGGAAGGGCTCTCTTGGTTCCATTTTTCAATTCTTAGAAATGTAGAACTTTACCAATGAGAAATGACAAGAAAAGACTATGCAACAAGAAGATTGGGACAAAGAAGAAGCCATCTTTAATGAACAAGTAACTTTACTTGGGGAAGAAAGAGGAAAGAGGGGAAAGAGAATGGAGAATTTGAGATCTAAAAAAACAACCAAAAAAGGGGAAAATAAGGTGAAAAGTGGATATAACGTGAGAAAGCAACAGAAAAAGGGAATAAATTTTTTTCAAAAAAAAAACCACTTTTAAGGTTTTCTGTCCCATTTTGCAACTGGAGGCAAATCTGCATTGGATATGCCTAGAGCTTTTTTTTGCTGTAAGTGTTGCTCCACAGGTGCTTTTTCAAGAGGCAACTGGACTTTCTGGTTTTTCTTTGAAGAAAGAAAGAACAAGCTTCTTCTCATCAAGAAGCTTGTTCAGCTTTTCTTCAGAGCTGAAGGAGCTTCTTAGATGAGAAGTGAAACATCTTCAAAGGAAAAAACAGAAAGGCCAGTTGCCTCTTGAAAAAGCACCTTTAGGTCAACCATGATCTGAATGACTAAGAATCTCCATAGACATATAGTTGTTGCTTTTATTCCATTTTTTTTTTTTTGCAGAAGAAGCAACCTATTGAATTTTATGTACAGTGAACATTTCTATACCAATTTATATCATTACCCAGCCATTGCCATCACAATGTAAAGCCTGGGATTAATCACCCTAACAATAGCTGGGTTAAATCACTAGTGAGGAAGCTCTTTTAATTATGTTTCACTCAATAATTTTCCACAGCCAAACTACATGTTACATTATATGGTAATGTGCAGACACTTCTCAATTTTTTGTTTGCTTAAAACTAAGAAAGAGTTCCCAGATCAAGATTATTTTGAGTGTAGAAATGGAAGTGAGGGGAAATTTAATTTCTCCCCATTTTGAACATAATGTCCTTATCTGGCCAATGTGCTTAATGCTCAATAATTAAAAAGTAGAAGCCAGCTGTTGAACTTTTACAGTAACATCCTGTCTATAAAAAAAAAAGGACATATCATTTACACAAAGGGCATAAAATGAAAGGTAGTTTTGGCGTTTTACATATTACAGATTTTAACAGCCTAAGTTTGTTTATTCAAATTGCTGCATCAGTTTAGATGTTTTAAAATTAGAATTCTGCATTAAACATTTTTGTGTGCATTTATGCTTCGATGCATGAACTTTTGTTTCTATTTCTTCAAACGTTTCTGATATTTGAAAAATCAAGTAGGAGCAGATTAAAATTCTGGAACAAGAAATTTAGATCTGTAAAGTTTATTCTTATTGAAGCAGTATTTCAAAGATTTATTTATTTAGCATATTTACTTAGCCACTCACCTATTGGAGCAGTATTTCAAAGTATTATTTACTTATTTAGCACATTTATATAGCCACCCAAAATAGATCCTTTCTAGTCTTTAACCCAGAAAATTTAGGTACTCTCCAGATGCATTGACTTCGATTCCTAGAATGTTGTTTTGCAATAAAATTCTGCCCCAACAGATTGAGGAAAGTAAGTTTAACAAAGTTTACCATATCTGTGTTGCAGAAATCCAGAGGAACACTAGATGGTAACAGAGAGTTAAGAGATGCATTTGCTGCAATCTAGTGGTAGTCTGGATTTTTGCAGCCCAGATATGACAGGTGCAGTTTATTTTATCCCCACAGGTGATGTGGACCAAAGAGCAATGGAGGGAATCGAGGCATGTGATGGAAGAAGGATGAAGTGGACACAGCAATAAAAATCAAAGGCCTCGGCAGTCAATCTGCAATTTGACTAGGGCATCTGGATCCAGCACTGAGAATGATTAACAATGCACATTTACTTAGAAATATATTCCCACTGTATTCAGCAGATTTTTTCCCCACATTTGATAAAGAGGATTCCAGCATAAAAAAAGAGACTCATAAAACATGAGAATTTCTCTTAGGTTATATCTGACTGTAGAACTTTTCTAGAAGTAAAAACAGTAGCAATGCTAGCATGCCTGGGTTTCTTGCTGCCTTTTGAATACTATCTGTTGATTAAGCAAATGTTTAACTTCTAAAGAACTTGAATTGTCTTTTTCTGATTTGTTGGCATTTTCTTTTGGAATAAATGCTACCAAACCATAACAACAACAACAACAACAATAATAATAGTAATGATAATAAAAATAAAATGACAGAGATTCTGCCACATGCAACAGGTTTTTTTAAACAATTCACAAGATATCCTTTCTTAAAATACATTAGGAGAATTCAGAAACATAAAAGAGAAAATAGGCACTGAGAAAGGCACAAGGAAAGATAAGAGGATTCGTTTAAGACAGCAGCACTGGACTAAAACCTGGATCAAAGTCTTCAAGCTATACAGTAACGTCATTGTGAGCCACATGGTATGGAGTCAAGGAAGGCATTAATTCATTTCAAGCATCCTCTCATCTTTCATCTTTATGAGCTGAACAGTAAGGAACACTTTATTCCTTATCTGTATTCAATGAAACTGTAAATAAGCAAGAGTTAAACTCTAACTGTAATAAGAAAAGCTGGTAAGAATTTAAGACATCTGTGCAGGCTTGGCTTTCCATCTTGCTTTAAACAAACAAATAAGAATCAGAATGTTCTATTTTATTTTGAAAGTCAGGGACATATTCTTCCACCCAGATCTGGGTTTGTAGAAGTCATGGAGGATCTTTCTGCTTCACATACCTAAATGAAACATGAAAGCAGGAGGGGGTCACCATTATTTTGCCATGTAAAGTCCAAATTGAATTAAATGATCCAATCTTTTAATGATGATATGTGCATGTGGCTCATTAATTTTGGATTCTGTCAGATGCAAGTTTATCACTAAATTATGTCTCCACATTAACTAATTGCCCTTGCACCATTTGAACTATTTTTTGGAGAGTTAACTTCCCTTTTGATGTACATGATTGAAACACAGAGAAACAGGGTCTCTATAGACACTCAGTCTTTATGGCTTAGTGGTCTCCCTATATGGCCTTGTGAGAGAAGGAGTGAACATGAGAATAATGAGGGACTGGACTTGTATTTGTCCTATCCATGGAGAGACAGACCTAGTAAAGCCATTGCATATTTTTCTTCTAAGGGTAAGAGAATAGGAAGAAAAGTGACAATTTTCAAGTTTTCTTTGCTGAGAGAACTAAAATCATGGCCACCATCTGACCAAGTCACCCTAAGACTAATGTGCTTCTGGTTCCTGAAAATGGCTGAACTGACTGGGACAGGGATCACTAGCTGTTGCTTTTATGAGAAAAGGGGAAAGTAGAGCTAGCAATCCCAAAGGCAGAAATTAAATCTAAGATTTCAAACAGGATACCGATGGCACTGTATAATCTATCCTTGGTAACCACCAGCACCTTGCCTCAACTGATTTCAAAGACAAATACTTCATTTTACAAAGCCAAGCATCAGTTTCAGCATCATTATTTTCCAAGAATATTTCGGGCCTCATGGAAACTGCCTGTCCTTTTGTAGAACCTAAAAAATGCTAGCTAGGCCTAGCTGAATGACTTCTTTGTGTGCAGGCCCATCAGCCCAGGCCAAAATGTGAACAATAACATGTAGGCTGCCACAGAATACTGTCATTAGTTAGGAGCATTTTGCAAAGCAACCATTTTGGAATGAGCAATTCTCCCCGTAGAAGCCAATGTATGTCCTGAAAATTCTAATTATATCCTCTCAGCTCAAAAGATTGGAAACTGTTGCCCTAGGAAATTGTTCTACATTAAGGGGAATAATGACATCAGCCTCTGGTCTGCCAAGTATTTTTATCACAGCTGACAGTCCATCATAAAGCTCAGTATTTATTCTTGGAAACCCCTAGTTTAGGTCTGTGTTCTGAAGTGAAGCCAACTTCATCATCCAAGAGTCATCCACAAATTCAGAGATCAAAAATTACACCTAAATGTTGTGAGGTAATTCTTGTGTCATAAATTTACATACAAAAATATATGTCTATATTTTAAAAGGAAATGCCTGCCAACTGCATTGGCAAGAAGAAATGTGTACTAGTCATATAAATTAGAATGGGGAAAAACACATTTTTTGTCCATTTTTAAAATTCAGAGTCTAATATGGAAGTACAAAGTGGGAGAGAATGTCATTTTAATGCACAGTTAGGCAAGCTACATTGCTCTATGCCAAGAGTATGTTGTTGACAGTTACAACTCAAAATGTGTACAAAGATGTCTACATTCCTGCAAAGTATATGCAAAAATGTTGAATTAATGTCAGCAAAGAAACAATGATCTTGAGACAACAATACGCCTTGAATTGACCACTGGAAGTAGAAAACATCACAGAAAACTGTCATTTTGTGGTCACCTGGATTCTTGAAGCTAAAATGTTTGCTTAGTATACTCGTTGTGACTCAATGGGCAAAATTTGGTCATATCAAACCTAATAAACGGAGTAGCCTGAAAAAAAATCACATGAGCAATTTGGAAGTGCATTTGGATTCAATGTTTTGACCAACCACTCAAATAATTTGGAGTTTATATTAGTTTATGCAGTGTTGTTCTTATTGTTAAATATATATGTTTTTATATTGTTATGATTGTCCTATAATTACTGAAATATAACTTACAAGGAAACCCCATTTATCTTGTAATTACCTATAATGTGATTTACGCTACCTCCTTAATTAATTACTCAATCTAATTTAGGTCTGCCCTGTGTTTTGAATCAGGATTAGTGAGATATCTGTTTTAAAAACTTGAATCATAAGAATTTTAATCAACCAGTCAGAACTGCACTTCATTGAATATAAATAAAATCCTGATGTGAGAAAACACACTGTCACATCTCCTTCCCACATAGATAAACCTTTCTTTGGGTGCCATTAAGAAGCAAATTTACTTTTATTCTACATAATACAGTAACCCAGTATGCTTATTGTTTCCAAACACTGTAAAAACACTGATTGGGGTATTGATGGCTGGCTATTAAGTCACTAAATTAGCCTTTGTTTTCTTGTGTTGCCAAGCCATCGGCTCCTAAGAATTTCATAAGCTGAGGGTAAATCAGCACTCCTGTTGATTGACAAGGGGCTATTTTCCAGGCTTCAACCCCTTCCTTAGGTTTCTCTCCTATTGGAAGCAATGTTTTATTTATTTTTTATTTATTTTATTTTGTCAAGTGATTATAAGATAACAGGTATAAGTATAAACATAGTTATGAATACATGAAATGGATACATATGTATAAAAACAACAATAGGACAGAGATGGTAGGCATGTTGATGGGCTTATGCATGCCCCCTACAGATCTCTTAAGGCTAGGTCACACAGGCAGACGGATGCAAAACGTATGCAAAAAGGACACAGTGGATGAGCAAATTTTCGGGGGTGGCTCCATCCGTTGTCATCCGCTCCAAAAAGTGGCAAAAATTTGCATAAACAGAACGGAAAAGAAAGGAAAAGAATGGACGTGGGTACTTTGTAGCAGGGATGTTAAATGGATGTTCATAGGAAGCCTAGAGGATGTATATAGGATGCAAACCGTTCATTGCTCATCCTTTCTATTTCCATGCTACTAACGCTGTGTAGACGTTCCATGTACCTTTTGTTTCCTCCCTCTTTCCGTTTTCAGCTGCAGTGGATGTGAGTTGCGAGGATGCCCAGAGGATGCAGAGAGGATACAGTGGATGTTTAATGGATGATAAACAGACATAGAACGTTAGTTGCTCCTATATCATAGATTTACATCGTGCACAGCAGAAAGTTCATCTGCTCAAAAAGTTTTGTGCAGCTCAAAACTTCTTGAGTGGATGAAATCTCAGTGGACGGATGCTCAAAGGATAGAGCATATGAAACACGTATGCAGTAAGTACACAACGGATGCATAGCGTTTTCCAACGGATAGCAAGCTTTTTTTTAACATTTTACATCCTCTTTGCATTCATTGGTGCAGTGTGACATGGGTTTTAGGAAAGGGGTGAGGTCAATAGTAGACAGTCTAAGGTTAAAGTTTTTGGGGTTTGGGGAAGAAACCACAGAATAAAAGATGTGTTGCTGCCTGGTTTCAAACCAGGGACCTTTTCTGAAAACATGATAACCAGTACACCACAGAAACCACAGGTTATTATTATCATGTGTTATTCCAACACATGAATTTGTTTCCTCCCACACTGGGGAGGAATAATCTCTTTTCAATTCCTATTGTGACATTTAAATGATAAACTCAAGAGTAAGTGTAATGTTATTAATAATCTTTGTTGGCTGCTCTTGAGCTTTCCCTTCCCAAAAAAGCAAAATAAAAATACTTTAGCAAGCAAATGTCAAAGAGATGTTGTCTGGGGGGGGGGTGTATTCATTTAACGGATTACTTAAACGAGTCTATTCAATATCATTCTATACCAATTTTCACTCTTCTACGTTATTTGTAAGAAAGGAACTTATATTCTGTGCTTTGAAAAGTTCGTGGCTGTTTACCCAAGTTATATATTCCTCAAATGTACAACTTCAAGTCCTTCCAGCCTCAACATACATTATTCAATAGCTTAGGAAGATTGGAGTAACAGAGACATAATATTAGAAGAGCTATTTAGGCCAATATCTTGAACAGGGACCCCAACACTATTCTGGATAATTGGTTACACTGTTGAGTTTCTCTTGCATTTAGAAAATATTTTTGGGGTAATATTCAATTGGAATCTGCCATTCTGTAACTTGAATTATTCTTGTTCCATATTTCATATTATTTTAAGATTAATTAATCTTAAACATTTTAAGATTAAGATTTTTTTAAGATCAAGACTAATCGTGGATAGCTTTCTTCAGTCTATCAGCTTTAAATTTTAATATCCTAACAATGCCAGAGGTTTTCAAGTTCATTATCCAAAACTGGACACAAGATTGAGGGGAATAATTACTATATGTAATACATAAACTGTACCTTTGTAGCTGCTGTCAATAATTGTATTTCCTTTTTTGCAGGCCACTAAAAATATTGACTTGCATTCAACCTGTTAACTTTTACCCAAATATCATTACTAAGTCACAGTCCTCATTCTATATAGATATATGCATTTAATTGTTGCTTCTTAAGGATAGGTCACATCGGCCGATGGATGCAAAACATATGTAAAAAGGACACAGTGGACGGGCAAAATTCCATCCGTGGCTCCATCCGTTGTTATCCACTCTCAAAAGTGCCCCAAATTTGCATAAAGAGAACGGACAACAACGGAAAGGAACGGACATGGGAAGGACGTAGCGAGGATGTTAAGCGGATGCTCAACGGAAGCCTAGTGGATGGAAGCGGATGGAAGCGGATGACACATCCGCAGGGCTTCCGTGGGAGAACAGCGAAGCGGACGTGCAGCGGAAGGAGCGGATGCGTAGCGGATGCAAAGCGTTCACTGCGCATGCGGGGAGGATGCATTGCGTCAGCCCCACGGATATAAAGGGAAGCAGCTCGCAAGCAGGTCACCATTCAGAGGAAAGATCTGCTGCCAGACACATCTTCAGCCAACAACCATGGGGAAGAAAACGAACTCCTGCCAGCCCTGGCAAGAAGGACAGGGCCACCATCCCATCCCCTGGTGCTGACTCTGCTTCTGCTGGTGCTTCTGCTGCTGGTGCTTCTGCTGCTGCTGCTCCTGCTGGTGTTGAGTCTGCTGGTGCTGTTCCTGGTGCTGGTGCTTCTGCTGGTGCTGACTCTGCTGGGACTGCTGCTGGTCCTGTTGGTGCTGCTGGTGCTGCTGGTGCTGCTGGTGGTGGTGCTACTGCTGTTGCTGCTGCTGCTGGTGGTGGTGTGGTGGACCAGCCCCTAGAACCTCAAAGCCCTGCTGATGAGGGCCCAGAAGGCCCTGCCAGAGGGAGGAAGAGGCAATTGCAAGAAAAGGGGAAGAGGAGACAGTACTCCATTGCAGAGGAACATGAGGAGGAGGTGCTCGAATGGCTGAGGGAGAAGGAGTACCTCTGGAGGAAGGGACACAGGTTCTATCGAGACACCAAGCAGAAGCAGGCGGCTTGGAGAGAGAAGGTGGAGAGCCTGGGTTACACTTCGGATGTCCTCCTGGGGTGGTGGAAGCACATGCACACCTGGTAGAGGAAGCTGCACCTAAAGAAGCCTGGCCAGGCCACGGTCAAGCTGATGGACAGGGAGACCTACGTGATGGCCAAGTGCAGCTTCTTGGAGGGTGAGATCCGCCACTGAGGAGCAGCACTTCTGTCAACCCTCTCTCTCAGGCAGCCCACAGAAAGCCAGTCCTCTTCTGGCCAAGAGTCAGTTCCTGTGTCCAGGCAGGTATCTTTGGAGCACAAGGAGGAGCCCCTGATGCAGATGGAGCAAGAGGAGGCCGCGGCCACCAGAGACCAACCCACATCCACACCGAGCTCCACCTCCACAGAAAGCAGGCAGAGAGGCAGACCGGAGGGACAGAACCACAATGTCCTCTTGGAGATCACGGACACCATCAAGAGAAGCATAGATCTCCTCTCTCAGCTGGTACACTTCGAGATTCCATCCTCTAACAGAAAGCCCTTCCTCACCTATGTGAACCAGACCCTCATGGAAATGCCCGAAGCCCAGTACCAGGTGATCAAGAAGAGGATCACAGGTCTTCTGCACCACCCTCCAGGCCCAGCTGAACCTGCTCCCACCCAGTCCAGGTCTGCTCCTCCAGGGGATGTCACCTCCCAGGGGATGTCACAGCCCTTCCAACGCTTTCAACAACCCCTCACCGACCAAGGCTACGGATACCAGGACTTCCAGCAGCACAGGCAGCCCTTCCCAGTCCAGGCACAGGTTCCTCGCCTGCCACAGATGCCACCAACGCCACAGATGCCACTGACGCCACAGATGCCACCGACGCCACAGATGCCACCAATGCCACAAATGCCACCCATGTCTCACCTCGCTCAGCTGCAGACCAGACAGCCCCACTACACTCCTCGTTCCTCCACCCCACAGCCAAGCCCGGCCTCAGAACATCTGTCATCGGTGTTGGGACTGACATCCCATGTCCTGGAGGAAGGGCCTCTCAACATCACGGGATTGAGCCAGCTCTCTGAGAGCTTCCTGCACACACCATCTCCTGTTGTCCTCTCAGGGCCAGGCACCCCAATGGCACCTCAGACCAGCACTCCAGCCACTGCCACCTCCACAGCCCCTGGACCCTTCACCTCTGAGACCATGGGCATGCCTCAGAGTGACTGAGAACAGTGCCAGAGACTGGGTTGTTTCCTGTTGACTTTATCTTTTCTTGGAACACTTTTCTTGGTTCATTTTGCTTTTTTAATAAAGTCCTACAGTTTGTTATTAATAAAGGTTATCTTTGCTTCACACACTTGGTTCAGTTCTTTTACTAAATAAAGTCTTGGTGGAAACTTTTAGAAATGGTTTAAGCCTTTGCATGCTTGTGGGATGGGTAAGGATAGATGTGGGATGGATAAGGATAGCAGTGGGATGGATAGCTGTGGGATGGGTAAGGATAGCAGTGGGATAGGCAGGGATACCCGTGGGATGGGTAATAGCTGTGGGATGAGTAATAGCTGTGGGATGGGTAATAGCTGTGGGATAGATAAGCCTCCAGTGCAAGCATAGTGGGACTGTATGGTCCACCCTCCCAGGTGCCATCCCTTTGGCCCTTTATTATCAATAACAATTTAATCATTCATCAACACATTTCAACATAAACACAACTCTTTATTAAATGCCCTGTTCATTGTAGGGCCACTCAACATACATGGCACAATCTCATCAGTGTGATGAGACAGGTGAAGGGAGCATCCATTAAGCATCTACCATCCTGTCTTGCCACTCCACTGCTCCAGCTGGGGAGTTGCACCAGTGTTTCAGGAGGTTGTGCTGCTTCTTCCCTTCACGTGAAACTCTGTTGGGGCCTGGAACATCCACAGTGTCTATCAGGTTTAGTCCTTGCCTCCATTCACCAGGCTCGATGTCCCCATTGCCTTGTTGGCGGTCCACAAGCCTGTTCTGCAACACTGGGTAGTGGGTGCACATGAGATTGTGTAGGATGCAGCAAGCTTCTACGATGTTCCTCACGGTCTATGGGCGATGCTGCATGGTGGTGAGAAGTACCTGGAACCTGTTGGCCAGGATGCCAAAGGCGTTCTCCACCACCCATCTTGCCCTGGACAGCCTGTAGTTGAAGATCCTCTCTTCATGGGTGAGGCATCTGGAAGTATAGGGCTTCATGAGGTAGGTTCTGAGAGTGAAGGCATCATCCCCCACGATGAAGTAGGGCACATCTTGTGTATCATTGGGCAGGGGGTTTGGATCTGGGAAGCCCATGATGAGGTTGCATTCCAGCCCATCCTTGAGGTCACTGGTGTTGTATATCTAGGCATCTGAAGCTGACCCATTGCCTGAAGCATCGATGTACATGAACTTGTAGTCAGCATCAACCATGGCAAAGAGGATGATGCTGAAGAAGCCCTTGTAGTTGTGATAATTGGATGAGTTGGCTGGAGCTTTGCAGGCCACATGCTTCCCATCTATGGCTCCATCGGTGTGGGGGAAGTTCCACTTCTGATACCACTGTTCTGTAACTTTCTTCCAGCCTTCTTCAGTGGTGGGGCACTGGAGGAGCTCCTCCACATATTCTTCAATGATGGCCTGCACCACTTCTCTGACCACAATGCTGATGGTGTTGTGTGGCACCCTCCAGGCATACTGCATGCTCATGTATGTGGTCCCAGAGGCCAGGTGGTGCAGAGTCAGTGCCACCTTCAGCCCAGGGTCCAGGCTCGGCCGTAAGTTGGTGTTTGCCTTGGTCAACCTGGGTCTCAGCCACTCCACAACTTCGTCAAACATGGCTGGTGGCATCCTCATGAAATGCTGGAATGCACGAGTGTCTTCGTTCCTCAGCTCCACCATCAGCTTGTTATACAGTCTGTACTCCGCTCTTCTTGTGATCCATCTTCGGACCCACACACTTCTTGGACGCCTCCTTTTCCTTGCGTAGAACAGGTGAAAGAGCCTGAAGAGGGCTTGGCGCTGGTGTAGAATGATGGCAGCTATCAAAAGGAATGTGCAACGATCCATATGTGGAGATGACTGGATGATTTGGAAGAGCAAGAGCAAGGCTGAAGAGGTCTGCACACCAGGGCTGCTGGACTGAAAGTGAGATCCAGGTGATTTCCTCCCCTCTTTTTATAGGAAATATAGGTTTTCCACTAGGTGTCCTTCCGTATCCTCTAGACATCCTCCAGACATCCTAAATATCCGAGATACGTCCCCTATACGAACGTTTTGTCCATTTTAATGTTTTATATACGAGCTGCATCCGCTTTCATCCTTTCCATGTCTGTGCTACTAACGCTTCGTGGACGTTCCACGTCCGTTTCGCTTCCTCTCTCTTTCCGTTTTCCGCTGGAGCGGATGCGAGTTGTGCCGATGAGCAGTGGATGCCGAGCGGATACAGCGGATGTGTAACGGTTGACGACGGACGTAGAACGTTTGTTCCCTGTATGTGTAGCAGATGTAGAACGGATGTAGCTAATAAGGTAGTTTATTTCTGTCTTCTACCACATTAACTAGCCTACCTTTTTGTATCATTTGTTCATTTCATGAATATTTTCTCTACCATTAAAAACATATATGGAAAACCAGAGCTGATTACTGAATTCAGTGGATAGAATTCTTTGAATAAAATGTCGGTAGAATTCACATTTAACTAGTTTGCTGTTCAAAATGTCACTAGAATTTTACAACTACTGTACAGTATTTCTACATTCTACAAAAGAAGTTACATAATCAATTACCGAGTAGCAATACTACCTTTTTTGGCTACCATTGTACAAGCCTCCTTCTGATTCCTTGTTTGTTCAGATTTGAGAGATTTGCAAAGACATTAAGATCCTTGAAGTGACATAACATCTATGTTCTTCCTGGATCTTTCCTTCTAGATTGGTAATACCCAACATCTATCTTTTCAACAAAGTTCAAATGTTCTACTACATCAAGGGCATGATGAGAAACCCAAATAAGCAAATAGACTTTCAGCCTCCTGCTGATTGCAATGTTGTTGCTGGGTGGTCAGGAGCTGGGTAACTCATACAGAAAAATGCATATTTGAGTGCTAGGATTATTAAGCAAGACACTGATGCAAGATCTTTCAGAATTTGTGAACTACTAATCTTCCTGGGCTTTTTTAAACTTAAAGAGATGTCCACCGTGGTCTTTGTCTCATTTCTGACACCCACCCCAGGGGAATTTAGAAGACAAGAAGAATGACAGCCTCACAAATCTTACACCTCCACGTGGAATAAACTGCATAGTAATAGCATTTCATAAAGCTGCCCAGCCAGCCAGCCAGCCAGCCAGCCACTTCCCTGGTGAGATGCTTTTTATTATGTTTCGTTCCAAGTGCCATTTCCCTAATGCTGCTCATGCATCTTTTACTCAAATCTGTATTCACCTGCTCACCACCCCCACCCCTTGGTAAAGAGGCACGGCAGTGGGCCAGCTACTTGCAAATGAAGTGTGTCATAAAACGGCATGGGTTCCTTTGCAATTTAGTCCATGGACAAAACTCTCCATGATTTGGAGGGGAGGGCAGGGGAAGGGGGTTTGGAAAGCAGGCAGCGGCAATAATACTTCCTTCAACTGCACTGCTTTCTTAGCTCCATTTGGTGTAGTGCATTGAATTCTTTGCTAAGCATCCCTGCAGAAGGAAGGCCAGGACTCTTAGTGGCTCATACAACTCTTTTAGAACAGGATTCTAGGAGAGGCGAAAATTAGAAAAGCAAAGCAAAATCTCATCAAGGTATATAGCTGGATGAAGCTTTGTTTCTCTTCAGGTCTCTTGAAAATTTACTCTTGATTGAGTGCAAGCAAGAATGGTTTGACCTGGCGCCATGATCCTCCCTCATGATTTTTGATTTAAGTCATTTGGGATTCATACCCCCTTGCCCTGAGATCTAGTCAGAGGGCTGAAGCTTTCAGGGAAGCTCTCTGGGATTTTAAAAAGTGCACACAAGAATGTGTGGGATGCCATCAGGGACAAATGTTATTTTTGCACTCATTTTGCATTTTCTGAATTTCTGTTTTGCTTTTCCTTTCCTAGGTTGAGCACATATGTTGCCTGACCACCCTGGGAATGCTAGAATGGTACTTCTCCTTTCAGCACTTCAGTGAAGTATTGTTGCGATGGTGAGTTTTTTCTTCCAGCTCCATTGGATTTCTAAATAATTTATAGGATCTGAACACTACAGTGGCTTAATCCTTCCAGACCCAACATGAAATGTGGAGAAGGAAAAGGAACAAATCAATAGGAGGAGCAGGGTGGGCAGACCCAGCCAGGAGTGGGATTTGAGGGTTCTCTGAACTGCACAGAATCTTATCTAGGAGTGCTCCCGAATCACTGCGAACCCTCAGCAGCCCAACCCTGATTGGACTAGAAGACTTCCAAGATCTCTTCCAACTCTGTTATTCTGTTGTTCTGTTACGGGATATGCTTAGAAACATGGCTACACATGACAATGTGCATGGCAACATGTAGCCTCAATGTATGGGCAGTGGGGAGAATGGTTTTATATGTACCAAAGCCATAAAGCTCTGAATAAGAGGCAGTTTAGTGAAGAGTACTGGCCTAAAAACCAGGGAAGTGTGAATACTAGGCCTCCCTTAGGCATGAAACTCAGTCTCTCTCATACTACCCTACCTCATAGGATGTTGCATTGTGGGGAAAAGAGGAGATGGGACTATTAAGAATGATGGCCACTTTGAATTACATATAAAAAGGCAGAAAATAATAATAATCCCAAAATATTTGGAGTACCACTTGAATATTGTTGGCATTGACAAAATCACCACCAATCATTTGAAAAAGGCATCTAACATCCTGTAACAATATATTTAGCCCTTATCAAACAACATCTTCTATCTAGGTCATTGTGAAGAACTTGATAGGTGGCTAAAATGCCCAATCCAGTCTAAACATCTGTTGACCGTGCAGCTGACCATAAATTAGATAAACAAGTGCACAAAAATAACCAGTCAGTAGATACTTCAGAAGCTTTGTGCAAAGATCAATGGCATGGTGGAAAACACAGTTGCTGTTCAATGGTGATAGACTAGGAGAGGTTAATATTGAGAGAAGAATCTTTCAAGGACACACTATCACCATTGCTGTTTGTCACTGTATTGATTGCTCTGTCAAGAATACTGAGCAAGTCAAGCCATGGTTATCAAGCCTAAAAAACACCTGCCAGGCTATCCTACCTCCTTTCCATGGACAATCTAAAGCTGTAGGGAAAACACCAACAGAAATGGAATTGCTGTTCAACACTGTCTGAATATATAGCTAAGATATTGTGCCACCCTGTAAGGGGAGAATAATGGGGACACTCTTCTAGCACAATAATGTTTGGGAGGCCTGACATTGACATTAATTGCCTGATGCAAGTATAAAGGGAAATTTGTAATCAGCATGTGCATCTAATGAAATGGTAGCTACAATGACAAGGACATTGTAGTTCCCCATATGCTGAAATGAGGTGGGGGGGAGCTATGGAGAAAAGAGGAAGTGTATACTTAAAGTACATGTAGAAATAACCATATTGTAACAATGAGGTCAAAGGAATGGAAAAATGCCCCTGTTGCTAGGACAATATGGACAGATCTCAAAAGTCACATGGTTTGTGGTTTTAAAGCAAGGGTCTTCAAACTTGGCAAGTTTAAGAGTTGTGGACTTCAACTACCAGAATTCCTGAGCTAACATGATTGGAGAAGGAATTCTGGGAGCTGAAGTCCACAAGTCTTAAAGCTGTCAAGTTTGAAGACCCCTGTTTTAAAGTATAAAAGACGAAGTTGAATAATGGGAGGTTGCCAATCAACCTCAAGCTGGGCCTTTTGCCTGTTTGTCTGATTGACCCTCACTGCAGTGTGATTAATATAAGAATAGAATAGAATAGAATTCTTTATTGGCCAAGTGTGATTGGACACACAAGGAATTTGTCTTGGTACAAATACTCTCAGAATACATAAAATAAAAGATACATTCATCAAGAATCATAAGGTACAACACTTAATGATAGTCATAAGGGTACAATAAGCAATCAAATCATACTAGGAAATAGTCAGTATAAATCATAAAGATACAAGCAACAAAGTTACTTTATGTTTCCTATATTTTAAATTATAATAAACAGCTGAATCTTCAGGTGATTTTTTGTGGTGTGCTATCTGTTCAATTGTTATTAAGTGCAGCTATGTTCATAATCAGGTTTTCCCCCGACACACCCTTAGCATCAAAACAGAACAAATAGTGAAAACAGAAGAAATCCCTATGAAAATAACATCAAGAGTCTCGATGAAGAAGATCTCTACAAATAAATGGGCATTTTTCAGACTGCCAACATCAAACATGCAAATACACAGAAAAGTGAAGAAAATCTTAATGTCTAAACTCAGCGGGAATAAAAATGATCAAGATGATTAACACCTGGGTGATTCCAGTCATTAGATATACAGCTGGAACAACCACACTTGCAACCACAATTGGGACCACAATTCCCATTGCTAAGCAAGGCAGCCATTACGTGAGTTGCATCTGTTTTGACATTTTTTGCCATGTTTGATAAATGAATCACTGCAGTTGTTCAGTGAATCATGCAGTCATTAAGTCTGGGAAGGTTGCAAAAGATCGTTGCATGTTCCTGGATGCTGCAACCATCATAAATACTGTATGTGCAAGTTGCCAAGCATCTAAATTTTGATTTTTGGCCATGGTGATGATGCGACCATCATAACTGCAAGGACCGGTCATAAGTCACTTTTTTCAGTACATTGTAACTACCTGGAATTAACTGGATTCAAAGTAAATAGAAGCCCTTGTAGAAAAGAAGAAAATAATAATAAGAATGATTCATGTCATTTATCCATGAAGTGATGTTGACAAGAATCCATGAAGTGATGTTGACGAGCTGGGGGTGAAATATTGCAAGTACATGAGACAGTTCAAGAAGAAAAAAGGGCATTGGAAGAATATCTGAAGGACAGTGAAAAAGGACACTGAACTATCAGTGGTGGGATTCAAATATTTTTACCACCGGTTCTGTGGGCGTGGCTTAGTGGGTGTGGCAGGGTAAAATCTCCAGTTACAGGTGGTATTTGCTGGTTCTCCAAACTACTCAAAATTTCCTCTACCAGTTCTCCAGAACTGGTCAGAACATGCTGAATACCACCTCTGGACACTATGAAGTATTACTAAATACAAAGACACCTGGCCGATAAGAAAGGCCAAATGAAAAATAGAAAAGAGACATGGCAAGGCAAAGTATTAAAGGAACAGAACATTAAAAATTTGAAAATAAAGCAAATGACAAGACCCAGAAATGGCTAAGAGCAGGAAAGTTGAAGAAAGAGACAGAGAGCTAATTTTGGCTGCACAAGACCAAGCCTTAAGCCCATGTCACACTGCACCAATGGATGAAAAGAGGATGTAAAACGTTAAAAAAAGCTTGCAATCCATTGGAAAAAGCTATGTATCCGTTGTGTACTCACTGCATACGTGTTTCATACGCTCTATCCTTTGAGCATCCATCCACTGAGATTTCATCCGCTCAAGAAGTTTTGAGCTGCACAAAAATTTGTGAACGGATGAACTTTCCACTGTGTACGATGTAAATCCGTGACATACGAGCAACAAACATTCTATGTCCGTTTATCATCTGTTAAACGTCCGCTGTATCCTCTCTGCATCCTCTGGGCATCCTTGCAACTCAAATCCGCTGCAGCTGAAAATGGAGAGAGGGAGGAAACAAAAGGAACACGGAATGTCTACACAGCGTTAGTAGCACGGAAATAGGAAGGATGAGTAGTGAACGGTTTGAATCCTATATACATCCTCTAGGCTTCGTATGAACATCCATTTAAGCCCATGTCACACAGCACCAACGGATGGAAAGAGGATGTAAAATGGAGAGAATCACTTGCCATCCATTGGTTAACGCGATGCATCTGTTCTGTACTCACTGCGTCCGTTTTTCATACTCTCTATCCGTCCAGCATCCGTCTACTGACATTTCATCCGCTCAAAAACTTTTGAGCTGCTCAAAACTTTTTGAGCGGATAAAGAATCCAACGTGTCCATTATACATCCGCTATGCACATGGGAAATATCCGTTATACATCCGCTGTCATCCGTTACATGTCCGCTATATGCGCTAGGCATCCGCTGCGCATCTGTGCAACCCGCATCCGCTCCAGCGGAAAACTGACACAGGGAGGAAGTGAAACGGACATGGAATGGACACGCAGCATGAGTAGCACGGACGTAGAAAGGATGAAAGCGGATGCAACTCGCATACAAAGCATTAAAACGGAAAAAATGCTGCCATGTTTGACAAAGTTGTGGAGCGGCTGAGACCCAGGTTGACCAAGGCAAACACCAACTTCCGGCCCAGCGTGGACCCTGTGCTGAAGGTGGCACTGACTCTGTGCCACCTGGCCTCAGGGACCACCTACAGGAGCATGCAGTACGCCTGGTGGGTGCCACACAACCCCATCAGCATTATGGTCAGAGAAGTGGTGCAAGGCATCATCGAAGAATACCTGAAGGAGCTCCTCCAGTGCCTGTCCACTGAAGAAGGCTAGAAGAAAGTTGCAGAGCAGTGGTATCAGAAGTAGAACTTCCCCCACACCGTTGGAGCCATAGATGGGAAGAATGTGGCCTGCAAAGCTCCAGCCAACTCAGGGTCCAATTATCACAACTACAAGGGCTTCTTCAGCATCATCCTCTTTGCCATGGTCGATGCTGACTACAAGTTCATG
>BLBF01000055.1:21286807-21301027 GCA_015471245.1 Laticauda colubrina | reverse complement strand
TCATGGGCTTCCCAGATCCAGACCCCCTGCCCAACGACACACAAGATGTGCCCTATTTCATCGAGGGAGATGACGCCTTCTCCCTCAGAGCCTACCTAATGAAGCCCTATACCTCCAGATGCCTCACCTGTGAAGAGAGGATCTTCAACTGCAGGCTGTCCAGGGCAAGGCAGGTGGTGGAGAATGACTTTGGCATCCTGGCCAACAGGTTCCAGGTACTTCTCACCACCATGCAGCATCACCCAGAGACCATGAGGAGGATCATGGAAGCTTGCTGCATCCTGCACAATCTCATGCGCACCCGCTACCCAGTGTTGCAGAACAGACTTGTGGACCATCAACAAGGCAATGGGGACATGGAGCCTGGTGAATGGAGGCAAGGGCGAAACCTGACAGATACTGTGGATGTGCAAGGCCCCAACAGAGCTTCACGTGAAGGGAAGAAGCAGCGCAACCTCCTGAAACACTGGTGCAACTCCCTAGCTGGAGCAGTGGAGTGGCAAGACAGGATGGTAGATGCTTAATGGATGCTCCCTTCAGCCTGTCTCATCACACTGTGAGATTGTGCCATGTGTGTTGAGTGGCCCGACAATGAACAGGGCATTTAATAAAGAGTTGTGTTTATGTTGAAATGTGTTGATGAATGATTAAATTGTTATTGATAATAAAGGGCCACAGGTGTGGGAGGGTGGACCATACAGTCCCACTATGCTTGCACTGGAGGTTTATCTATCCCACTGCTATCCTAACCCATCCCACAGCTATTACCCATCCCACTGCTATCCTAACCCATGCCACAGCTATTACCCATTCCACAGGTATCCTAACCCATCCCACAGCTATTACCCATCCCACAGGTATCCCTGCCCATACCACTGCTATCCTTACCCATCCCACAAGCATGCAAAGGCTTAAACAATTTTTAAAAGTTTCCACCAAGATTTTATTTAGTAAAAGAACTGAACCAAGTGTGTGAAGCAAAGATAACCTTTATTAATAACAAACTGTAAAAACAAAATGACCCAAGTAAAGTGTCCCAAGCAAAAATAAAGTCAACAGGAAACAACCCAGTCTCTGGCACTCTTCTCAGTCACTCTGAGGCGTGCCCATAGTCTCAGGGTTGAAGGGTCCAGATGCTGTGGAGGTGGCTGCTGCTGGAGTGCTGGTCTGAGGTGCCATTGGGGTGCCTGGTCCCGAGAGGACAACAGGGGAGGAAGCTCTCAGAGAGCTGGCTCAGTCCCGTGATGTTGAGAGCCCCTTCCTCCATGACATGGGGTGTCAGTCTCAAGACCGATGACAGATGTCCTGAGGCTGGGCTTGGCTGTGGTCTGCAGCTGAGCGAGGTGAGGTGTGGGTGGCATCTGTGGCATGGGTGGCATCTGTGGTGTGGGTGGCATCTGTGGCGTCGGTGGCATCGGTGGCATTGGTGGCATTGGTGGCATTCGATGAACATGTGCCTGGACTGGGAAGGGCTGCCTGTGCTTCTGGAAATCCTGGTAGCCGTAGCCTTGGTAGGTGAGGGCCTGTGGAAAGCCTTGGAAGGCTGTGACATCACCTGGGGTGGAGGAGCAGACCTGGACTGGGTCGGAGCAGGTTCAGCTGGGCCTGGAGGGTGTACCAGCAGAGTAAGCACCAGCAGAAGCACCAGCACCAGGAGCAGCACCAGCAAAGTAAGCACCAGTTGAAGCACCAGCACCAGGAGCAGCGCCAGCAGAAGCACCAGCACCAGCAGAGTCAGCCCGATCAGCAGAAGCCCCAGCAGAAGCAGAGTCAGGGCCAGGGGTGGGATGGTGGCCCTGTCCTTCTTGCCAGGGCTGGCAGAAGATGGCACAGGTTTCTCTTCTTCCCCATGGTTGTTGGCTGGAGATGTGTCTGGCAGCAGGTCTTTCCTCTGAATGGTGACCTGCTTGTGAGCTGCATCCTTTTATATCCGTGGGGCTGATGCAATGCATCCTCCCCACATGTGAAGTGAACGCTTTGCATCCGCTAGTCATCCGCTAGTCATCCACTAGGCATCCACTAGGCTTCCGTGATGCATCTGCTGTATCTGCTCGGCATCCGCTCTGCATCTGTTCCTTCCGCTGTGCGTCTGCTTCGCTGTGCTCCCCCGGAAGCTCTGCGGATGGGCCATCCATTTCCACCCGCTTCCATCCGCTCGGCTTCCATGGAGCATCTGCTTTACATCCTCGATACGTCCTCCCCCCCCGTCCGTTCCTTTCCATTGTTGTCCACTCTGTTTATGCAAATTTGGGGCACTTTTGAGAGCGGATAACAATGGATGGAAAATTTTCTCGTCCGCTGTGTCCTTTTTATATACTTTTTGCATCCGTCGGCCTATGTGACAGGCCCTTTAGCATCCCTGCTACATACTACCCATGTCCGTTCTTTTCCTTTCTTTTCCGTTCTGTTTATGCAAATTTTTGCCACTTTTTGTAGCAGATGACAATGGATGGAGCCACCCCTGAAAATTTGCTCATCTGCTGTGTCCTTTTTGCATACGTTTTGCATCCGTCGGCCAGTGTGACCTAGCCTTTAAGAACAAATGCATACAAAGTCAGAATTAAGAACAGCAACAGACAGCAAATGCCTCCTCTACAAAAACTGAAGAAAGTGTGGGCCACTTAGTTAGCTGCCGTAAGATCTTAGACTCACTGTGAATAGTGGCAAAGTAGCAACAACGATGTATTGAAATAGCTGCAAGAAATACCAGTTTACCTGCAAAAAAGTTAATTTAAGACCCATCAGCAAAATCTTGTCAAGCATCATGTCTACAAACAGTTAATAAAGAGATACTATTTTCAGGAGACAACATGCACTTGTCAAGTTGAGGTCATGTCAAAGTAACCTTTTCTTTTTATGACATGATGACGAGTAAGTACTGGTTTGTAAGCAAAATCACAATTTAAATAGTTTAAGGGATTATTTTGCCAAAGGCAGCAGGATGGTTTTTTTTTCCTAAATTTGTATTGGCTCCCATCTCATGATCTTGGGAGACAAACAATTAAAAAAAAACCAATAAGCTAAAAATTATAAATTACATAAAATAGCAGCCAAGCAGCAAGACATAATACAATTCCACTGACATTTTTTATGAACCTTTAATCCTTGTTTTGGGGTAGAGTCAGGGCAACTGAGTGGAACTGAGCATTTACTGGCTGGATGCCCTTCCCAATGCCTATGTGGAGTCTGCAACAGATATTTTCTTTTTGTGTCCTGATAGGGAGGGAAACATTTGACATGGCCTAGAATGGAACTCTCAACCTTTCTAGTGGGAAGTGAGCATCTTCACCTCTAGGCCACTGCACTACTCTAGACAGTTCAGCTGACAATACAGCTGAATTAATCATGAGTGTCTGTGAACAATTCTATTGGTCCAGGAACCAGGTTCAATTGCTACAAGTTGTACTAATATTGTGCTGACCACAACTGTCACCTACTATTCCAGCAAAAGCCATGAGTCCAGGGTTATTAGGGCTAACTTGAGGCACTTTGTTCCCCATCCAGACCCTCACCAGTCTGAAGACAGAAACAGGGCCTCCACAACATCATTTAGATGGCCCATTAAGAGACAAATCTAAGGTCCTGTGTTTGGGAATAAAAGTTAAATGTTTGCTTATTTGTTACTGTAGCTACCCATCTTTAAAAGATACAGGATTTGGATGGCTAGTGTAGCTGCAGTGCAGATAAGAGGGTCATTTTGTAAGCACTAGAGGGTATGACCTAACAGTGAGATGCAGCAGCTAAAATGATTTATGCAACATTGGGCTGCATTAACAGAAGCATTGCAGTCAGATCTCAGGAGAAAATCATTTTACTGAACTCTGTATTGACTGAATCACAGTTACAATACTCTCTCTAGGTCCTATTTTTAAAGGGTCAGATTAAATTATTAATCTAATAAATTAAATTTATTAATTAAATTATTCAGAGGACAATCACCATGTTAAGATGCCTAGAGCCATATTTTATGAAGAATGTTGACAGGAATTTTAAAGTTTGAGATTATTTTAAAGCTTATTGCTTTATTATGTTCATAAAAGAAATCTCTCAGTTTTTGGAGAAATGTACATAAGGTGAAATTGTGCAATTAAAGCACATAAGGGAGATCTTTAGTGAAGATCTGCTAAACAATTCCCTCAATACTGTCCCACTATATACAAAGTCTGCATTACTATAAATCTTCTCATCACTCCTTATTGCCCATCCCCTCCCACTTGTAACTGTATGATTGTTACTTACCATATATATTCGCATATAAGCCGACTTTAAATGCAATTTTTTTTTCAAATTTGGGGGTCAGCTTATACGCGCATAAATCTGATCTCACACAAATGACATGATGACATGACGCCACTTCTCAGATCACGCAATATCATCAATATTACCATTCAGTCATACATACCTACAGCACATTTTTTTTTTACTCTGGGAGCCTCCATTTTGCTTTTTCTACCACCGGATGATAACACGCTCTGATTGGTTAATCATTCACGTGATTGCTTTCGTGTTTGCGATCATCACATGCAACTTTGTGTCCAGTTTCTTTGCATTTGTAGTAGTAAAATTCATCAAAATATACCCATGTCTGATGTTAAAAGATTTGGGGGTCGGCTTATATGTGAGTTTTTGCAAAATTCCTCATTTTGGGGCAGTTTTTAAAGGGTCGGCTTATATATGAGATCAGCTTATATGCGAGTATATACGGTAGTCACTTGTATCCTATGATTTATATTGACTGTTTCGTAGTATGATTTGATTGCTTATTGTACCTTATGACTATTATTAAGTGCTGTACCTGATGATTCTTGACTCTTGACAGTTGTATCTTTTCTTTTATGTATACTGAAAGCATTTTCACCAAGACAAATTCCTTGTGTGTCCAATCACACTTGGCCAATAAAGAATTCCATCTATCATCTATATTAAAACCCATATGTATCTAAGAAATTTGTATACAAAGTGCCTAGTATTGAAAATTATGAAATCTGTTTAAGATATTTTTTAAATGAATTTTAAAAATACTATGAAGAAGTATGAAGAGCTTTACAAATAGTAAAATAATTCATGATTAACTTAAATGCCATGGGATTAAGTTAATTAAAGGTCCACCTACTTTAATTCTGCCCATATGCAAAGCTCATAAGCAGAGATTCTGTACATGTGACTTGCAAAGAGAAAGCAAGGTTTAATCAGTATAGGTAGCCCTCAACTTACTGGCTGCTTAACAACCATTCAAGATTATGATGGGCCCGGAATTGGTGCTTTGCAGCCTATTAAGCAGTTCTGGCCATTGTAAAATATCATGCCACACAAACATACGCACACAGAGTAATATGATAGCATTTTGGGCACTTGGCAACTGGCTCACCTTTATGATTAGTTGTAGAATGCTGCATTCACAATTTGTGATGCTTCTTTAGCTTGTTTCCAACATTCAGAAGAATGTTTTCCCATTTAGGATTGTGCTTAATGACCATGTTTGCCACCAAAAATGTCATAAAATCAGGTCATGTGGGTAACTCAACTTACAACCCTAACAACTTATGACCGAAAATCTGGTCCCAACTGTAGTTGTAAATTGAGAACTACTTGTAAAAAATCCTCAGCTACAGAGTTTTACTCCTATTATTTTATGCCTCATCCTTTGGAACAGGCTTTCAGAAATGGATTGTTCAAATTGATCTTCCCTGAGTAAGCTATTAATTCCTGCTTTTGACAACCATGAACATGGCATTATTTCCTCAAATCTGATAGTGCTGTTTGGGGAAATTTATGTAGGTGAATGTTTTACTTGTTTATCAATGGCAAGTTGCTGTATGAAGCAATGAATGGAAAATAAGTACCTTACAGTTAAAGAAAAGGATATTAAAACCAACACACAATGGCTTTTGTATAGTACTTGCTTTATTGTGAATGCATGCCAGATTACTAGATAAGGAAGTATTCTCTACTGCCAGCAAACTCCTTTCCTTTCCTTTCCTTTCCTTTCCTTTCCTTTCCTTTCCTTTCCTTCCCTTCCCTTCCCTTCCCTTCCCTTCCCTTCAGGCTACACATACACAGCAGCCCATTTTGCACTTTCCCCCCACAATATGTTTGAGGTATACTGGAGTGAGAATTTGACTGGTCCAAAGCCATATAGTGAACTATGGCTTGAACCCTAGTCTCTTGGTCCTATTCCAACACCTTAACCAAAACATCTCATTAGTGTCGTGATCTATGTACGACTATAAGAAACTGCTTTATAACATGTCAAATCATTGGATTCTTTAGCTTGGGACTGATGGTCAATCCTTTCCTCTAACTTTGGGCATATTATTCTAGTTCAACCTAAAGATGCCATCAATTAAAGCTGGGAGTTTTAATATGTGTGTTGTCACCCAAGAGTAACGGTTCCAATTTTTCTTCCTATTAAATCCCTCCTGCATGGAGCTTCCTATTTCTGCGATTTGCTTCTGCTCATTCTTTTTTTTTTCCCTTTCCCTTCCTACTTTTAAATTAATTTTCCCTTTTGGTTCAGTCCCTTGCCCACACACCCAAAACATTTTGGCAATGATTGCTTTTTGATTGGTTTGCAGTAAATCATTACAGCCACAAAGAATCTCATTTAAGATAATACAGGAAACTAATTTGTGGAATGTGATACCATTTGTTCATCAGTCCAATATTATCTATATTTCCCTGCCAAACCATGACCACGTGGACCTTTTCTGCCTTAATATTTGGGTGAAGTCATCTGAGCTCCCCTAGAAGTTACAACTGACCAGAGGCATTTTAAATATAAGAAATATCATATTTTCTGAATTAAGTATGAATTATTAAAATCAAATCAAAATTAGTTTTCATTTTAGCCCTGTCCACTTAATGGAAAGTAGTCAGAGCATAACATTCAGAACAAAGCGCAACCCGTGGGTAAAAAAAAGCTAGATAATTGATGGTTATCAGACAATAGTTTCTAATCCAGGTTTATAAACATTAACGTATCACCCAAAAATTACTGGGAATCTGAGAGATGTTTGAAGCTACTCTATGCAGACAATATAATACCTGGAAACTGAATTTGGTTATTTCTCTGGATTTCCACTAATGCAAGTATATTAGTATTTACAATGCTGGGGAAGAAAAGAAACAAGCTCAATCAATAAAATCAAATAGTAGCATTTTCCTTCCCTTTTATATCCCATTCCCTTACAATAGGTCCTGTTACTGAATAACATGCATCTGATTCTAGCTGATTTTTCTGTCTGATGATAAGAAAAATGCAGAGGATCTGAACTGGACTTTAGATAAAGATTTTCTATTTCCAGTATCAAAGTGAGAGTCAAAATATTATTTCGCCTTTCTTTTCTGTTACAAAACTGTGCAATATATATCTCTATTCACTGGAGTTAACTTAGACAAAAGCCTTATAGTTGAGCCCAGCTCCTGTGACTCTATGGACAAATGTCCTGGTTTAATCCCAAGTGACAATGCACAGCTTTGTCAAGGACATACCACTGAAAGTCCCAATCCCTTCCATATTGTTTCATATCTTTTCTGTTCGGTTTTCCTCAACCTTGTTAAGCATTGCTATTTTTTCCCAGTTCATCATCTACTCATATCACATCCCTAAAGCATGTTGAGAGCCTGCTTGCTAATCACTACATCAAAGGATCAGTCAATCTTTGTTTCATCCAAAACTGATTGATTGGTTCTTCTTCTGTCCATGGTATTTAAAAGTCATTTCCACACAAACAATTTATAGTGTCTTCTGGAGTTATCCAATCATTGCTGTGCCAAAATAACAGCACTGAAGAAGGTTTTATATCATTTTAGTGATGCGTTACGGTAGTGCTATGAAGATGCCATAAGTTACTAGTGCAAAAATCATCTTAGCAACCATCTCCAAATCCTTATTATGGATTTGGAAACTCTTTACAAACATTGCTAATAGTGACACTGAATCACTTAAAAAAAAAAATAATGAACTAATCAATTTCTCTGAAGCAAATGCCATAAAAATGTGGATATTATTTTCAAGATTACTTCAAGACAAATTCAGTGTTTTTTTTATCATCTCACAGGTTGCAAAACAAATTATTTTTCTAAGGTGAAAATCAAAGCAATACTGTGAACAAAACTGGCAACTGCTGTAGGGTTCTTTTTGTTTATATTTTATTTTGTAATTATTTCCCTTAATGAAATAAAGTTTGAATAGATCAGGGATGTCAAACTCAATTTCATTGAGGGCTGCATCAGGGCTGTGGTTGACCTTGGAGGACCAGGGGAAGTGACCGATTGGGTGGGTGTGGCTGACTGGGTGGACATTGCTAACTGGGTGGATGTGGCCAGCTTGATTCCACTCCTCAAACTGCTGGCATATTTCCTCTTTGCATTGGGTAGACTGGGCCAAAGCCACACTGGCCTGATCTTTCCTCTTCTCATTGGGTAGGCCAGGACGATCCCATGGGCCAGATTTGACCACATCATGGGCCAGATCCAGCCCATGGGCCTTGGGTTTAACACCCCTGGAATAGATGAATCACATGGGTATAATTTGCAAAAAACTGTCTATGGCAAAATAATAGTTTTGAAAACTTTTATTTATAGCTGTAGGGGAATATATAATGGTAGGTGCTATTTTAGAAGATGCATAGAGTCAAATATAGAAAATCCTTTTAGAACTGTGTTACCTGATTAAATAAAACTTTTTTTACTTGAATGAAAAGCATTCTGATCAATTAAACTCACCAGTTAAAGGTCACAGATCAGCTTATCAAAAGAGATGGATCAGAATTGGTGGTTTACCTTTTAAGTTGCCAAAATAATTCATTCTAGTGTTTCAAGCTGTCAGTAGATTTCATACCTATCACAGAAGCTGGCATATTTATTGTTAACAGTGGAAATTACAAGCAAAATCACCAGGCTTGTTAAACACAGATGTCCTGCAGCGGAGTCATTTGAGAAAGTGGATAAGTGATTTATGCCATTTCATTTTTCATTAGGTAGCAAAACAACGTTAGAAGTCAAGGCTGGATAAAATTGACTAAAAGTGCCAGAATTGGTTGCCTGGAGAGGATAATGAACCATAGTGGTTTTAAAAAAAATTAAAATTTTGGGGTTTGGCCAACATACTTTTCAGATTTTATTGAGGTATATCAAGAAATTTCTACAAGGTCTTGTATTTCTAAATATTACTCCAGTATATATTGAAACCTGAGAGCCTATCTGGTACAGTGTGACAGGGTAAATTTTATTGTACAATAAAATCATTTGCAGCTGTGACATTTACCTTCTGGAAGAAGTTGGAATCATGAGCAACTTCATTAAGTGACCATATGGATCATTAAGCTGATGGGGCAAAAAAAACTGTTTGAAGAAGGAGGGCAGGCAGGCAAGCAGCTCCCCTCCATGCAGGAGAACTGCAATGAGCTGGAGAAATGGAGATCAGATCACCAGAAAGCGAGATGCTTTACTCAACTTCAATGTAGGAGTTCCTCTCCCTTCTGTGCATGGAAGGAAACTCCTATGGCAGGATGCAGAAACAGTTTAAATCTAAAGATTTGAACTTTGTATCTGCATCCCAATGAAGGATTTCTGCCTCCCCTTCCTCACTGTATTACAGCAGCGGCTTGCAACTTGCTCTATTGGCTTTCCCATTGGTTTTCTGGGAAAGCTGGCAGAGAAGATTGCAAATGGTAATCACAGGACATTTGGCAACTGGCCATAACATGAACAGCTTGTCAAGCAATGAAATCACAATCATGTGGCTGTGGTGTCTATGTGTGTATGCATGTGTGCATGCGGTTTTGCAATGAAAGAGTACTTAAAGCACACTGTCAGGTGGAGCTCCATTCAAAATCCAGGAAAGAAATACTTAGATTCTTTAGTTTAGAGAAAAGACATCTTTTACTGAAAGTGAAGTGGTAGCAACCAAAGAATTCTGAATCTGAGAAATTAGGCGCGCAATTCACATATAAAAAGTGATGGAAATGTTCTCACCCCCAATAGTTCAGATGACACTTCCAATTAGAAGTTGTGAATATGATCATGTGGGCATCTTCAAGTGATGATGAGGCCTCTGTCCGTTGACCTTGGCATATTTTGATAACGGGTTGCAGTTGCGCAGAGAAAAGAAAGCTAAGCAAGAAATAGAAACCTAACTCTATTGTATGCTTCCCCCCCCCCCCCCCATTTACACAACAGAAGAATTTAACACCTCCAGCTCACTTCCCAGACTTTCCTTTCCTCCCCCCATTACTTATGGCAGTCGAAAGATCTTGAAGGCTGACACACACTTTTGGAATCATTGTGATTTTGAATGGTCATTAAATGACTAGTGTGCCTTGAATGGTAACTGTTATAAGTTATTGTCTCAACCTAGAGCTATCAAATGAATGGTGGTAGTTATTGGAGAATTAAACTGGCACTTGGGAGACACAGGTTTAATTTCCCACTCAGTCATGGCAAGGGCCTTGAGATCTTGAAGAAAAAATGGGTTATAAATTTAATGAATGTTTTTGAACTTTGTGTTGAAAAAGATTCCTAAGAACCATATGACAGCCAAGGAAACAAACAGACCATTGAACAAATCAACCAAGAGTTCTTACCAGAAGCAAAACGTCCACACACAATATATCTTACTTTGGACACATTATGCAAAAACCTATTCATTACAGAACTCTATAATGCTGGGAAAGGTGGAAAGAAAGATAAAAAGAGGACAAACCAGCAGCAAAATGGATGGACTTACTTATAATGGAGAAGAGTGCAGAGAAGGGAGATCTGAAAGACCAATTTAAGGACCAAGCATCATAAATAAAAACTATCTATGTGGTTATTAAAAGTTGACTCCAACTTGATGACATATAACCAATCAAACATTCAGTCCACCTTCCAGGACCTCATTTAACATTAACCATAAAAGAAATAGGTAACCTTGCTCTTCCCAATGTTGTAGAACATCATTCTAATGAACTCTATCAATTATGCTTGTTGAGGGTTTAGAAATGTGGAGTTCCACAGTTTGGAATTTATTAACTTCTGCCATCTAGATATGTTGGACCACAACTTCTATAAACCAATAATGACATCCAAGGTTCCAATTCAAAACTACTGCTGTGCTTCTTTTCACAGGAAGGACTGTAAAACCTTCTTTGTCAAGATGGGATTTTGTTTGTGATAGCTGCCAAGTGAGGCAAAGACTATATGTAGTTTTACTCTGACAAATGTTTGTCAGAATTTTAATAGCAGATATCTTAGATGAGACTATTCAGCTTAAGCAGCTTTCTCAGGCGAACACAGAGATTTAATCCACCTAAGAAATTTTACTAATCTGATTAAACTGCTTTTGATTTCCCCCAACATCATTTTAGACAAAACTTAATTTACACTGAATTTCATGGAGGGCAGGGATGTATGGTATTTATAGACCAACATAACTGAAGATGTATAATATTAAGAGAAGTCACAGTAATCTGTGACCAACATATTGCACTCTCAAGATCATTTCCCCCTTTTTTTTGCTGCTGAAACATATCTGATTAATCAGATGCCAATATGATGCAACAGCTATAAAACTAATGGCCAAGGGAAGTAGGCTGTCAACAAAGAGCCATTAAACCTATACAGTCTCCTAATTCAATTGCTAAAAATCAAATTAAGGAGGCCCAGCTGATATACTTCATCTCACTTCAACCTCTATTGTCTATGTTGTTCTTTTTTTTCTTGATTTAAAAAGTATTTTCATTTTCACGGCGGCAGCTCTAATCTCTGACCCTATTAACATGGTTTCTCTTGAGCAGTTATTTGCATTAGAGTGAAAATCAACTGACTAAGGTTGATTAACAAAAAGAAAAACAACTCCATACAAAGCAAGGCAACAATGAAAGGCTAAAAGGGTAAAAAATAAAATTTCTTTCTGGAAGCAAAAGACATTTGCCCCGTTTCTCCTCCCCTCCCCTAAAATTCCTAACTGATTAACTGAAATGTTAAAAGAAATAGTTTGGTGTAGTGGTTAAGGCACCAGACTAGAAACTGGGAGACCATGAGTTATAGTATCATCTTAAGGAGTCCTGGTGGTGCAGTGGTTAGAATGCAGCATTGTTGGCTAATTCTGCACATAGCCTGAAGTTTGATCCTGATGGACTCAAGGTTGACTCAACCTTTCATCTTTCCAATGTTGGTAAAATGAGGACCCAGATTATGGAAGAAATATGCTCACATTGTAAACTGCCCAGAGGATACTGTAAAACACTATGAGATGTATATACAAATCTAAGTGCATTGCAATTGCTTAAGCATGAAACCAGTTTAGACAAATCACTCTATCTTAGACATGGGAAGAAGGCAATGGCAAATCGCTTCTGAAAACCTTGCCAAGAAACTGCTGGGACCAGGCCAGATAGACAGCAGAAATTGCCAACTGACTCAAGGTACAGACATAATCATTGGATTTAAACAGATATTAATTTAATTTGATAATTGAATTCAAGTGAAGAGAGGAAGATGACTGAGAATCACTGCTTTTTTTGTCCATTCAATTATATCCTATTTTGGAGATTGAACAATCTAAAATAGAACGTCCCTGCTTCCCTATCAGGTTGGCTGAAGGAAACTGATAGAATCTCCCATTTTGAAAAGCAGTTTACAAGCTTCCAGCATCATCTTTATTTTTGAGGATGCTTCTGGCCTCGAACAAGTCTTACAGACATTCTTACAAAATGAAAATATGGGTACCTACAGTAGAGTACTTCATGTATCATGTTGTCTCTTCTACTTCAAAGATAAGCTTCTTCCGGGTTCAGAAAGACAACAGGGAACATCCTTATTTTTAAAGGGAAAGCTTCCCTGTCCAGTCATGTCCACTTCTCATTCTTACAAATTGGCAAACTGTCTATGGCCACCATTTTGCGAGCTTGTCCTCTGTATGATGGATATATGCTAACTAGATTGAGTATCTCAATATTACATTATCTAGCTATATCATTCTCTATCAAACACCAACTAGGTGTCTCCAGGGCAATGGGGGGGGGCACCAGAAAATTCTTTCACCATGGAGGCACACTAGTGCTTCTGACACAGAAATATTAGTATGTGTAAATCTACCTGGGATCCATCAATGCTGCAGGGGCAAATTTCAACTTCTAACCAGTAGCCTGATTGGAATTGTCACTGGTATCAAAGCACTGAAAAAAATGTTTTTGCTTTCCTAAATTCTGGACAGTTGTGTTTCCAAGCAAGAATTTAATTAATTATTGCTCATATTTGTGGATTTTCATTCCAAGTCTCATATCCTCAACACCTCTAGACTTCATTCAATTGCCATCACTTTACTCAGATTATGTCACTTCATATGCAGAAGCTACAGAAATTATTTAGTATGTAGAAAGAGCAATTTTATAATTGCTAGGTGATCTATTGATTAATCTAACAGAAAATACTTTCATTAGCCAGTTAGGAACTTCTAATTATAAATGTGTGGATGAAAAGGGAAAAGGAACTTTTCATTATGGATAATATAGATCATTGGTTCGATTGGTAACCTTCTATTAGATTACTTTCCAGTTATTTCTGCCAGATTTATGATGACATTTATTTTGTGCCCTTTTTGAGAAAGTGACCATCAAGTCTGTATCAACAAGAGGGATGTTAAGGAATTCTTGAATGCATGCTTTATTTATAGTTAACTTTGGCATTTATCAGAAACATGACTGTGATTATTAGACATGATGAGAATTTAATATGTTCTTTTCAAAGCTTAATTTCTACTTTGAGAATTATTAGGAATACCAGATTAAAGTCTTAAAACCCTGACAGTTATGTCCCATTTAGAAATGAGAAGTTAAGAGTTAAATAGTCTCAAAGACACTGTGATATTTAAGCATCAGCAATTGTCAGCACAGCTTTACTTCTCTCTCATGAATCCCTTCAGGAAATATCTTAAAAATTAGATAGTGCAGGTGGGTGCTGCTGTGACTGGTTTTGTGATCCACCCCTGCACTATAAACACACTGCACTGATCGATGCTGGTGGTGTGTAACTACTGCTGGATATTTAGATTACTGAAATATTTCCATGTCACCATTCCAATTACAGTCTGCCAGCAGAACTTTAGATGTCATTTATTATATTTATTATATGTACACTGAACTTTGCTAAGTATGCATGCATTACTTGTCAAGAAAAGAAGACATATTTTATATATATATATATATATATATATATATATATATATATATATAT
>BLBF01000055.1:21147874-21271807 GCA_015471245.1 Laticauda colubrina | reverse complement strand
TGGAATAAACTATATTCTTGATAGCACAAGCGTATCTGTTATTTTTACTGTATGTTAATAAACATACAAGCTTAGCTCACTCATTTATCTGTGTGCCTATCTGACTAACGCTGCACATTCTGTTTAGCTTGTCTACCTAACCCTGGTTGGGGAACCCAGGCTTCACATAGTTCATTGGCAAAATGGTTAGAAGGGAGGGAACACAAAAGGGTGCAAAAGCACAGAAAGAGAGGTATGAATTGAAATTAACCTCAACCTTGACATTCTTCCAGAAGCCCTTTAAAAGATGATGTCTCAGCAGACCTGGTGATCTCAAGGCAATGGTCAACTGATGAGTTGGCTACATCATTTTAACTTCATTTTACTCCACATCTTCTTCTTAATAATATTATCTTCTAATTGTAGTTTTTTTACATTTATATTTTATGTTTGTTTTTACTGTAAGCTGTGTAAGGTTCCTTTATTGTGAGATGGGTAACTATGCAAAAGTGATGCATGCATACATTCATACATTCATACATACATGACAGGCAAGAATTGACATTACAGTTCTGTATTATCTATATACATCTATTTATATGTTAATTTCAATGCAGAGGTAAAGAGGCTGGTCTAGAAATCTGGAAAGTATAAATTTTAGGCCTGCCTTATTCATGGAAACCAACTGGTCCTGCCCTCTTAGTCCAATCTACCTCACAAGATTGTGATTGTAAGGTAAACAGCAGATTGTCAGCTTTGATACTTTCTGGATGCCTTATACAGACAGGAGTATTTAGTCTGTTTTTTGAGGTTGACCATATATGAAAGCAGCATATAGGTGCCCAACCCCATTGGTGAAATGTACACCTATCTTTCTTCCTGTCTTTCTTCCTGTCTTCCTTCCTTCTTTCCTTCCTTCTCCCCTCCCCCCTTCCAACTGACAACAGTTCTACTCATCTTCCCTTCTAGCCCAAGTGTGACAAAGAAAATTGAAACAGGTTTTTCTTTTCCTACCTCACTAATCCACCAGTGGCTATGCCAGATGAAAAGTGTCAAACTCATGGGTTGAAACTCATGCAAAAGGTCTATCATTGGAAAATATATGTCTTCAAAGACCTAAAAAGAGTGATTGGAGCTCTGCTTTCCTGGAATGGACTGTCAAAGGCATATAAGCAGGGGGAACCACTCATCAGGGACTATAGAAACCACTGTCTGGATAGAATGCCCGATGCCCACTGTTACAAGAACTGAAGAATGGAATAAAATCAGGACAGCAATTTATTGAGCCAGTTTCAGCAGGAAAACAAGCTGAAGGTTGCATATAGAAAAGCTTGTAGTAAGCAAAAGATTTCAGATCTAAAGCCCATGTCACACTGACCCAACGGATGCAAAGAGGATGTAAAATGGACAAAAAACCTTGCCATCCGTTCAAAAATGCGATGTACTCACTGCCTCCATTTGGCTTCCTCTCTATCCGTCCAGCATCCGTTTATGGACGTTTCATCCGCTCCAAATGTTTTGGGCTGCCCAAAACTTTTGCGCGGAAAATGTATCCAGTTCGTCCGTTCTGCATCCACTAGGCATCCGTTCTGCATCCGTTCTGCGTCCGTTCCTCTTCCTCCCTGCGTCTGGGCAGATGGAGTTCCACGGATATGTAGCGGACGCCAAGCGGATATAGCGGATGCGTAGCGGATGCGTAGCGGATGCAGAACGGAAACAAAGCGTTTAAAACGGAAAAAACGTTCACAGAGGGGACCTATCTAGAGGATGCCTAGAGGATGCCTAGTGGAAAACCTATACTGCCTATAAAAAGGGGGAGCAACTCGCCTGCATCGCACTTTCAGAACAGCAGCCCAGCAGTGCAGACCTCTGCAGCCTTCATCTGGCTCTTCCTCTTCCACAGCATCCAGTCATGTCCACCATGCATTGTGACAAAGTCCTTTCAGCAGCCACCATCGTTCTGCAACAGTGCGAAGCCATCTGCAGGCTCTGTGAACACAATTGCGAGAAGAAAAGGAGCCACCCAAAAAGAGTCTGGATCCGAAGATGGTTCACCAGAAGAGCAGAGGACGGACTGTACAACAAGCTGATGGTGGAGCTCAGGAGCGAAGACACTCGGGCATTCCAGAACTTCACGAGGATGCCTCCAGCCATGTTTGACGAAATTGTGCAGCGGCTGACACCCAGGTTGACCAAGACAAACACCAGCTTCCGGCCCAGCCTGGAACCTGGCCTCAAGGGGGCACTCACTCTGCGCCTCAGGGACCTCCTACAGGAGCATGCAGTACGGCTGGAGGGTGCCACCCAACACCATCAGCATTGTGGTCAGAGAAGTGATGCAGGCCATCATCGAAGAATACAAGGAGGAGCTCCTCCAGTGCCCCTCCACTGAAGAAGGATGGAAGAAAGTTGCAGAGCAGGGGTATCACAAGTGGAACTTACCACACACTGTTGGAGCCATAGATGGCAAGCACATGGCCTGCAAAGCTCCAGCCAAGTCGGGGTCCACTTATTTCAACTCCAAGGGCTTCTTCAGCATCATCCTCTTCACCATGGTCGATGCTGACTACAAGTTCATGTACATTGATGCTTCAGGCAACGGCTCATCTTCAGATGCCCAGGTATACAACGCCAGTGACCTCAAGGAGGGGCTGGAACGCAACCTCATCGTGGGCTTCCCAGATCCAGAACCACTGCCCAACGACACGCAAGATGTGCCCTACTTCATCGTGAGGGATGACGCCTTCTCCCTCACAACCTACCTCATGAAGCCCTACACTTCCAGACTCCTCACCCGTGAAGAGAGGATCTTCAACTACAGGCTGTCCAGGGCAAGGCGGGTGGTGGAGAATGCCTTTGGCATCCTGGCCAACAGGTTCCAGGTACTTCTCACCACCATGCAGCATTGCCCAGAGACCGTGAGGAGGATCATGGAAGCTTGCTGCATCCTGCACAATCTCATGCACACCCGCTACCCAGTCTTGCAGAACAGGCTCGTGGACCTCCAGCAAGGCAATGGGGACATGGAGCCTGGGGAATGGAGGCAAGGGCGAAACCTGATCGACACTGAGGATGTGCAAGGCCCCAACAGAGCCTCACATGAAGCGAAGAAGTAGTGCAACCTCCTGAGACAATGGTGCAACTCCTCAGCTGGAGCAGTGGAGTGGCAAGACAGGATGGTAGATGCTTAATGGATGCTTCCTTCAGCCTGTCTCATCACACGGATGCGATTGGGCCATGTATGTTTGGTTGGCCTACAATGAACAGGGCGTTTAATAAAGAGTTGTGTTTATGTTGACATGTGTGGATAATTATTACATTATTATTGATAATAAAGGGCCGTAGGTGTGGCACCTGGGAGGGTGGACCATACAGTCCCACTATGCTTGCACTGGAGGTTTATCTATCCCACAGCTATTACCCATCCCACAGGTATCCCTGCCCATCCCACAGCTATCTCAACCCATCCCACAGCTATCTTAACCCATCCCACAAGCATGCAAAGGCTTAAACCATTTCTAAAAGTTTCCAGCAAGACTTTATTAAAAAAAAGAAATGAAGCAAGTGTGTGAATCAAAAATAGACTTTATTAACAACAAGCTATGAGACAAAAATGATTCTCTGGCACTCCTCTTGGTCACTCAGTCTCAGGGGTGAAGGGTGCAGGTGCTGTGGAGGTGGCTGGTGCTGGAGTGCTTGTCATCAGCTCTTCCAGAAGCAGAAGCAGCAGAAGCCCCAGCCCCAGAAGAGCGAGCCCGTGCTGCAGAAGCCCCAGCAGAACCAGAGTGAGGGCCAGGGGGCAGGATGGTAGCCCTGTCCCTCTTGCCAGAGCTGGCAGCAGATGGCTGAGGCTTGCTGTGCTTCCGCATGGTTGTGGGGTTGCTGGCTGGCAGGGAGGCTGGCAGGAACCAAGGCTGGCAGGAAGGCTTGCAGGGAGGCTGGCAGGAAGGCTGGCAGGAAGGCTGGCAGTCATGCACCAAGGCTGTCAGGAAGGCTGGCACCAAGGCTGGCAGGCAGGCAAGCAGGCAGGCAGGCAGGTACCAAGGCTGGCAGGAAGGCTGGCACCAAGGCAGGCACCAAGGCTGGCAGGGAGGCAGGCACCAAGGCTGGCAGGAAGGCTGGCAGGCAGGCAGGCACCAAGGTTGGCAGGCAGTCATGCACCAAGGCTGGCAGGCAGACATGAACCAAGGCTGGCAGGAAGGCAGGCAGCAAGGCTGGCAGGCAGACTGGCTGGCAGCAAGGCTTGCAGGCAGGCTGGCAGCAAGGCTGGCAGGCAGGCTGGCAGCAAGGCTGGCAGCAAGGCTGGTAGCAAGGCTGGCAGCAAGGCTGGCAGGCAGACATGCAGGCAGGGCAGGCAAGGCAGCCAATCCGTCCGGCAGCAGGTCTTTCCTCTGAATGGCGATCTGCTTCCGAGCTGCTTCCGTTATATCCGCGGGGCTGACGCAATGCATCCTCCCCGCATGTGCAATTAACTCCACGCACCCATTAGGCTTCCGCTGTGCATCCGCTGTGCATCCGCTTCATCCGCTCAGCATCCGTTCTGCATCCGCTGTATTCGTTCTGCGTCCGCTTCACTGAGGCCCCCCGGAAGCCCTGCGGATGTGCCATCTGCTCCCATCCATTTCCATCCGCTAGGCTTCCGTTCCGCATCCGCTTTGCATCCGCCCTGCGTCCTCCCTGCGTCCGTGTTATCCGCTCCGGTTATGCAAATTTTTGCCCCTTTTGAGAGCGGATAACAACAGATGGAACATTTTGCTTGTCCGCTGTGTCCTTTTTGCATCCGTTGGGCAGTGTGACATGGGCTTAAAGATCATGACCAAATCTAAGAAATCAGATCAGGGAAAGTAAAAAAGGGGCTAAGGAGCACACAGATTCTCTAGACAAGCATGGGATCTGTCCTGGTATGACTCTTACATTTTAAATTAGAATATTTTGTATTCTAAAGGCATCTCTGAATCTTTTCACAAACACAACAAAAGTTTCAAATCCTTTCCCTTAATGATATCTCCTGGGTGATTATCTTAAGCTAAGAGGAAATTAGAAATATAGTAATTTTTTAAAAGTGTTCCCCAAACCCTGGGCATCAGCCTATTTGGCACTGGACCAGGCAAGTGTGGGCTGGCCTGGCACACACACACACAGCTCAACTTGCACATGTTGAGCTATGCACACACACACATGCAAGCCGGCTTGCTGCTTGCACAAGTTGAGCTGCACATGCACATGTGGGCCAACCTGCTGGTTCCCCTCTACCCCCATCACCCCCCTTGATTGCTCCCCCTGAGCCACCAAACCATGAAGGTTGGAGACTGCTGGCCTAAAAATCAAAATTGAACAGTAATAATTTCAGTGTTCAATTAGCAAATACACTGAAACTATTTTATCCCAGGACAATATGACTATACCCTCTCGTCATTTAGTGACTGCATTCCATTCCAATGACTTGGTCATTAAATGAAATGGTCACTAAATGAATATATTACTGGGGGATTTCTGGAAAGAAGTGGCACTTCTAGAAGTGTAGCTGATTTCTGTGATAGAACAAAGAGCCACAGTATAGACTGGCTCTTAGTAATTCCTCTCTGGACAAGGAGAAAACTTGAGAGTGCCCACAGGTGCTCCATAAAGTTAATTCTTTGGGGGAGACTACCCAAGACAGAGATCACTGGAGCTCTGGAAGACAAAGGGGTATTTTAATGTTAGTCATAGTGTGAGAGAGAAATCAGAGCACTGAGTTGATTTGTTTTATGTGCCATTAACTCTGTTTCAACCCCGAAGAAGCACACACACACACAAATCTTCTCAATTGTGAAATCAAAAGGTAATATTCTATTTAGGACAATTGCTTATTGTACCCTATGACCATTATTTAGTGTTGTACCTTATGATTCTTGACTCTTGACAAATGTATCTTTTCTTTTATGTACACTGAGAGCATTTGCCCCAAGACAAATTCCTTGTGTGTCCAATCACACTTGGCCAATAAAGAATTCTATTCTATTCTATTCTATTCTGTTCTGTTCTGTTCTGTTCTGTTCTGTTCTGTTCTGTTCTGTTCTATTCTATTCTATATTCTATTCCATTCTATTCCATTCTATTCCATTCTATTCCATTCTATTCTATTCTATTCTATTCTATTCTATTCTATTCTATTCTATTCTAGCAAGTTTATTAAGTCTGGCAAAGGGTCCTGAAACCACAATTTCATCTGTCAGTTTTGCTTTCTCCACCTCTGGTACATCTTTAAAGGCTTGGATTCTTACCATAGTTTATGAGACCATTTACAAATTTTCCAAAGCTCTTCAAAGAACAAGGCATGCAAAATTCTCAGCAAGACACACCAGCTCAATTTAAGCAGCACAATCATTCTCAGCATGGAGCAGATCATGTTGTACCTACCTGCCATGTATCTGTAAAGTTGATGAGCCCATGGGAGGGGTGGAGAGAGAGAAAAGACAAGAAGCAAAAATCCCTCATGCTGCACCACATACTGGGCTGAATACACTGGAATTCCAAAATTGGATTTTTAAACACAAAGCATTCAGAGTGATCACTTTGTCCCCACACACCTTCTTTACCTTGACCCCTTATTATTAATAAACAATTATGAATACAGATTAAGTTCATATATAAATGAAATGAATTAAATCCTTACCCTAATCTCCCACACAGTCATGATCATACCTAACCTACTGATATATACATATGCTAGAAACAAGTACTGAGTCATCCCCTACTTGTACAGGTAGTCCTCGACTTATGATCACAATTGAGCCCAAAATTTTATGTTGCTAAGTGAAACCTTTGCTAAGTGAGTTTTGCCCCATTTTATGACCTTTCCTGCCATTACTCTTAAGTGAATTGTTGCAGTTGTTAAGCTGCTTACACGGTTTTGTTCAGTAAATCTGGCTTCCCCACTGACATTGCTTGTTAGAAGTTCACAAAAGCTGATCACATGAGCTCTGAACACGGCAACTGTCCTAAATATGAACCAGTTGCCAAGCATCCAAATTTTGATCATGTGACCAAGGGTTGTACATGTAAAAAGTGAACATTGTTGTAACTTTGAACTAAATGAACTGTTGCAAGTCAAGATTAGTTGCACTATTTCTGTTATGCCTCCACTTGGAACTGTCCCTAAAAAAATATCTGGGAGCTACAGTTGGTGCAAAATGAGATAGCCTGCACAGTGTTTGGCATATCCCAAAATACTTGGATGAACTCCACTGGGTTGGGATGCTCTCCTGGTTACCAGCTTGCTTCCAGGTGCAATTCAAGCACTGGTTGTCACCAACATGTTCCAGACCGGGTTATCTATAGGCTATCTAACCTTGTAGTCATTTGCCTGTGTGATTATATTGAACAGAGTCAACTGCCTCTAGGTCATGTCCATATGAGATCACAGCTCGATGGAGAAGTGGCCATTTTCAGTTACTACCTTCATGCTCTGGAATTCCCTCCCTGCTGAGTTCCAGTTTCCTCCTTCAATTCTGAGTTCCAGGAGAGCAATTAAGGTCTGGTTAATTCCTTCAAGCTCAGGAATAAGGGATGCTGTGATCAGATTTGGGATGCTGCGTTTTTTTCTCCACCTTCTTGTGTAATTTGGGAACTCTACTTGTGCGTAGATTATATATTTGGTGTGGGGGGGGGCATGCACTGTTGGCTTAGTAGATGGTTTTTTTAACTAGCCAGAGGCTCTAGAAATGAGCAGCTGGAGATATGACCCTAGTATTCTCCAAAAGAAACACGAGACCAGCATATTTTTGATAGGACATGCTTTATGTTACGCTGAATAAAAAATGTATATATTGTTGTATTGTCATATTAAAGCACATGGAGATGATTATTGCATTGTATTAAGGATAGGAATGAATGTTGAAATTGTGAATCAGTATGTCAATTAAAATAAGTGTTAGGTAGCAGTTAAGGAGATGGATTGAGGTTTAAGCACATATCTTGGTGACTTTGGAACCATCATGCTTTTTGCTTATTTCCTCACGTGTGTGTGTGCATGCGTGTACATGTGCCTTCTATTAACTCTTGACTCTTGGCAATTGCAGTTTTCTTAGCACCATTTTTGGAAGTAGTTTGACCTTATCTTTTTTTCCAGGCTGGGATACCTAAAGTAACTCATTGGACTTCATGCCTCAGGCAAGGCTAGAACTCAATTGTTCCTGGTTTCTCACCCCATATGTTTAACTACTACACCAAACTGGCTCTTAGAAGATGAAACATAATCTGAGGGGAAACAGCTACAAACAGCTATAATGAGCCCTTAGAGGAAATACAGGATAAAAGTTTAATACATAAATGCATACTTGGTTATTTACACTTAGCTTTTGATGGTGTTTCTGAAAATATATAAATAAGGTGACCAACTGTTTTACAATGAAAAGGACACAAATAAACTGAAGAAAAAAAAAAAAGCCACTTGTGTGAGGCACATTTATGCATGGTGCACTCTTGTGCATGGCACACTCTTGCTCAGAGCACAACCTTGTGCATGGCACACTCTTTCAAAACAATTCTCCTGTGTGGAGCACATGCATCTCATAATCAGGTCTCATAATTGCGTACTGAGCCTTGACAAATCATCATGTTAAATAAAAATACGTCACATCACACACAACAGATCGGCTCGGCATAGATCAAATACGGAGATTTACAGATTAGTCTTCAAATATCAAAGAGGACATGTAGGAGGACACTTTTCAAGGGAGGACGGAACTTACAAAAGGAGGACTGTCCTCCCTAAAGGAGGACAATTGGTCACCTTAATATAAAGCAATGGATGAAGAAAATGACTAGATGCATTACAGAAAAGAGGCCCACAAATTGTGTTGGTGAAACTGAAGCTTAGAAAGGAATCTTATATGAGAGTAGTTGCTTTCAAAATATGAACATTTTAAAATAAAAAAAGCTTGACTAGACTGAAAGGAGTAGAAAAATGACAAACAGAAGAAATGGAAATGGTTACCTTTGATCAATTCAACTTCTAAGTCCTGATATTGTGATTTTTAAAGGCTTGCAACTGATTGTCTTGAATCAGGACATGAGAATAAATGAATGCCTGGCTGACCCAGCTGTGTTTTTATGTCCTTCATCTATCCCCCCAAAAAAATGACTCACTCAGATGGCATAACTTAATTTCACTGGTCTTGCAAGAACCAAGATAATGTATGGTAAGTGCAATAAACAAATACCAAGCAAAAGAATCATGACTGGCATTGGTTCCTTTGTTGCAATTTACTGAATGCAATTTTCACCCAAGTGCATTCTGTACTATCATAAACAGATTGTTTTGATGTGCACTACCATTTAGAAATGGTTAATGGTTTCAGGGAATGCACAGTAGCTGTTAATCCATTATGCAATTGCTATGCAGGTATTTTGGTCCCAGGTTTTGTTTACAGATAAGGCAAGAAGTCCTTTCTTCCTTAAAATTGTATGCTTCCAGTTGGAAATTTTTATCATGCAATCCTCCTATCTCCTTTGTGAAATCTTATTTCCCTGCTGGTTCCTCTGTCTTTTCTAAATAACTCACAATATTTTTTCTTCATTAGCATTAGTGATCATCCAACTGGATACGTCCCCTTCTATTCCCAATCCACCCTGCCAACCATCATTTCTAAATCATTGCATAGTTACTGAGAACTACAAAATGTTATGCAGGACAGTAGAAAATGGAAAGCCAAATAGCACACACAAACACACACACACACACAAATCAGAGAAGAATTGCTCTCGTAATAATTATAACTGGCAAAGTCACTAACTTTAAAGTACTATAGGAATTTTCACTTCATTTTCTGATCAGCCATAAGTGCAACTTCTAATTTCTTTTGGAATGCAGTAAAAAAGACTGAAGTAGTTTTTTAATTGAATTGGTGAATAGAAATAAATCCCCCCTCTTCTCTCATATCTCTAGACACACAAAAGCAGTCTAGTACACTATTTGAATTAGTTGAGTGGTGTGAAAAAGGGTATAAGTAATTCTTATCCTTACTTCCCAAAATTTGGAGATTACCCTTAAAAATTAAGGAGACTAGGAGCAAACCAGCGGCATTACTTTTACAATCTCTCGAGAACCACTGAGGATGGTTTTCCAAGAACTCCCCTAGGATTACCTTCTTCTGGGAAAGCTTATATGAAGAGGGACCCAGACTAGCGTTCAGATCTCCTAATAAAACCACTATGGACTGAGGATACAGTATTGCTATATCTTCTAGGATAACTTCCAAGCACATCCAATATTCAGAATTATAGTGCTGGGATGTGCTTTGGGGAATATACACATTTACCAGTATTAACTCAAACTGGTCATATTCAAATTTGACAGCTAGAAAGTACAGATACTTATCTTCCTTATATAATTTCACTCCCTGCCATTGTAACTCTTGTTTTATAAGAATGCATAATCCACCAGAGGGTCTCCCTCTGTTCTTTGTTTTTTGAGCTGGGGAGGCCCATCCCTGAAAGCCTGGCAGTTGTACTGGTTCATCCACTTCAGTTAGCCAAGTTTCTTGAAGAGCTATTACATCAAATCTAGAAAAAAAGCTCATTAGTCCACTATCAACTCTCCCTTTCTAGCCCACTATATTCCAGGTCACCAACTGTATGGGGTTCTCAGAAGCAAGATGATTTGGCTTGGTTAATTGGCTGGATGGTAAAGATGTCAGATGTCAACTTGACATTGGAGCCAGATCAATATCATCTAAGCTTCCCTTATAAACACAATTGTTGTGAAGTTCGATATTTCTCCTCATGGGTTGCAGAACTTGTTGTTGCTCCTCTATATCTCGGTTGCCAGTATGCCTTTGCTCTTTCTCCAAGAATGATTTTTTTTCCCAATGGGCAGATACTCTGGTTTAAATCTATAAATGTAGAATTATGTCCATTTTTGGAGTGGCATAGCTGAGGATTCATCTTGTGGAAAGCTGTTATGGGATCTTATAAATCCATTGAAGCTGGAAGCTGGATTATCTCCTTAGTGTTTGTCAGTTTAGGGGGTGTGATGAAGCCTTTTGATTTTCAGTTGTTTCTCAGAGGTTGGGTCAGTCAGTGCAGTTACCCCCACAATCAGCCTGTGTGACAGTACCTTCTTTTACTGTTAAGGTAGAGTCAGTTTGTTGATTCAATACATCGTCACAAGATTGTGTGGTTAGTGGAGCCAAATTAAATAGAGGCTTTGTTGTAAATTGAGGTGTTGTCAATGCCTCTTTTAGGTCATCCAATCTTTGAATGATGTTAACTTGCTCAGGTTCTGACAATGCACTGAAAGTCAATCAACGTTTCCTCTGGCACATCCTCAGCAGTTCCTACAGCTGTGGGTAACACAGTTTGTATATTGCTTCTTTGCCTTCTTGGGGTCAGTTGCAGCAGCCTCAGGTTTAGCAATGTGAGAGCTTTTGCAACCTAGATTTAAAGCAACAGTTCCCACTTGGTGATGCTGTTTCAGGAGTGGGTACACTTTTTTGTACAAAAAACCCTTATTGGAAATAATGAGAAGGTGCTCAGAAAGGGCTTCATTCTGAAAAGCATGGAGGGTACTGTGGGTTGCTTGAATGATAGGAGAATTCTCATACATTGCATTCTTGCTGGCAGCCATTCTGCATGTAGTAGATCTATCAGAGTGAGTTCACAACGGAGCAGCTGGCTTTTCTATCATTCCAACACCCTCTATTTACTCTCTTGTCATAAATTTGCAAGGTAACTTGGTTAGTTTACAGACTGTAGTGTTGGTCATGTCTTAAGTCTTTACTTGAGTGTTTTCTCTATATGTGTTCAAATTTTTGGGAGGAAAATGTGGTCCTTTGCTAGTTTCATTTTCTGAGTTTGCCGTCCCATATCTATCCATAGTTATCCTCCCAAGTCCTTCTACGGTATTTGAGTAGTTCCTAACAAACGTTGCAAAAGATTCTTTCAGGCAATTGATCTTATTTATGACAATTGACAAAAGATCACATATTGAGTTTACAGTTTGAGCTGTAAGCAAACATTGTCTAGAGAGGAAGTCTGTCACATTTTCCTTCTTTAAATTTGTTACATCTCCCCCATGAGCAAAGAAGGCTGCTGCTGGGCTCCAAGAATAGGAGCCACCTTCCAAGAGGGAGGAGGACAGCTTACACACTGCTTATCTTCCAGTTCGGTTTGTAAGTCCCCTTCCAATGAATCACATAAAACTCTCTGCTGCAGAGTCCTGCCTCTTCCTTCTTTTCCCCAGTTTTCAATAGGTCTTGTTTTTCTTAGATATCACTATTTGTCTCTTCTCTCATAGACGTAGGCACATCCACCTTTATTATTCATTTCAAAGGTGTTTTAAATCAAAATATACCAAGAAGTTTCCATTTTTAAAACAGGATACAAAAAAGGCAAAGGATATCTAATATTGCCAGGCTATGCGGGATTGGAGTGCCTTCTAAATTTTCATAAAAAGTGAGTCTCTTTTTAATTGCACGGGAAACTTGATCTAAATGTTTATTCAGTTCACCTTTCAGAAAGGCAACACATCTATAAATGTCACAATTAAAAACAATTCCATTTGTGAGATTCGTACACCAGAGTAAAATTATTAAAAATAAGGGGCCTAAAAGCACTGGTAGCCCTTAATTGGGATATTTATTTTTGAAGTGTGGTGGAGTGCCATAAAAGGATCTGATTGCCAGTTATCCTACAGAAAAGCATTTGTTTTGAGGAAAGAAAAGTAATTGCATATCATATCCAAGCCAATGATGCTATATGCAGAGACATTCATTTTTATATGGAAATACAAGGAGAAAGGGAAGGTCCTTGAAAGAATCACTAAGGGCAAAATAAAAGAATAGTTGGATGAAGGAGCCAAAGGGACATGTCCAATTATCAAATGTGGCAATATGAGAGTCATTCCCCATTTTCCCTGATGAAAGCCTCTGAAAAGGATATAGCTTTAAGTGCATATCAAATAAAAATAGTAAATTCAAAATGAAACCCAATTCCCACTAGACACATTTTTTTTAAAGAAACGAATCCTGAAAAAAATGTGTGAAGTCCTATTCTACTGTTTTTATATTTTATATTATTTTAAAATATACATATGTTTAATGTTGGTGATGGATGTATATAAATACATACATATGTGTGTGTGCACATGTATATGTGTGTGTGGATGTATGTGTGCATACATGTACATATACATATACTCAGACACACATACAGATACACACACACACATGCACACACTTAATGGGCCAGAATCTGAGATGACATAGAGTAGTTTCAATGTCACTTTTTGATATTTTAATTTTGGTAAACATATAGCAGTAATAGAACAATAGAGTTGGAAGGGATCTTGGAAGTCTTCTAATTCAACCTCCCTATACAATTCCAAACAAATTGCTTTTTGCCCTGCCTTTAGGTGCTTTGGAGATAGATTGACCCTCTTTTCTTTGTGGCAGCCCTCTGGATATTGGTAGACTGCTGTCATGTCAGCCCTAGTCCTTCTTTTCATTAAATAAATAGCAGATCATGAGTGTTCTCCCTTTAGCCATCTGTTTTTGTCTCCACTTCCAGTTTGATCTTATGAAAGTGAAGCTTTGTGTCAGAAATGTAACATGAAGAAACCAGCTCAGGACAGATTTCTCTTTTTCAATTGATTTAAGTTTTCGGTTGTGATTGAAGCTTTAAAGTTGGTTGACACATACTTACTCAGAGTTATTTAAAAAAGGAAATCAAGATCAAGATATTTGGAAGACATAGTTAGGCATTTTCCATTTCTGATGTCCTCTACTCCCAGTGGGATGGGGGGTTAAAACATTGTGAGCAAGCTACAATCCATTATCCAATAACCTACTATTTTATATTTAGACATATCTGAATCTAACAGCTCCAAGTCAACAGAACTGAATTTTGATTTTTATACATACACACTTCTATATACTTGATTTTTAAAACAATATTATCTGCCACCTTAAATTTGAACACAGTGCACTCTAAGGCCCACATGACCAGTTTGCAAAGACCAGGCAACCACTGGAGGGCAGCCAAAAGAAATGAAAGAATTCTCCTTGCTGCCTTCCACTGGTTATTTGTATTTTATAATCCATCCATAATTCAATAAACATTTAGTTTATTAACACTAAAGGTTTGAGAAATCACCTGGAAAGCATTAGATTGTAGATAGAGTAATCTAATTCAAGCTTCAGTAAGCCTTTATGCTTCCATATCAAAGGAGCTCTGGTTTGTTTGCCATTACCTTCAGTTTCCAAACTTTGATTGTTGCTGGGTATATTTGAAATTCAGACAGAAAACTTTTGTAAAGTAGCAGGGGATGGGTGGGTGAGTCAGCCATTCATGTCATGGGTATATAATCAGTTAATGCTATTGCCACAGATATGTCCCTTCCTTCTTGTTTTCCTTTGTTCTTTATCTTGACAGATATGAACACTTTAAATGTAGTAATGGGCCATGGCTGTCCATCATTTCTATTTTCCAGGAAGGATAATGATAGAAGCATAAAATGGAAAATAAAGATGATGTTTGGGCTTGCTTTGGCTTTGTCCATTTTCCAGTTGTTGAACCAAAATATTTTTGGAGAGAGTTTTTGGCAGGTGCCTCAATGAGAATCCCAGATTGCCATGGAAGAAGGGAATACCTGACAAAATATTTTGGCATCTCAAAATATAAACTGGTCTAAAAAAATAAAAGATTGTTAACAATTGAAAAAAAGATATACCAACATTCCCTGGGATGATATTCGCTTTAAACACCATTAAAGTCACTGTAAAATGAATTGATATGATGCCCACAGCACATTAGCCTAATGTATTGAATACTAGCTTTGAGTTTATTGCAAAAGCAATTTCATTTCGGAGGTTGAAAGCTCAAGTTAAACTGCGAGTTCAGAGGTTATAATGGCTTGTCTCTTTGCAAAGTTTTCTGCACAATGGAGTGCTGATTGTGGCTTTTTAGAATGCTAACATAATACACAAAAAGAAGAAACTGAAATTTAAGAGTATTGTCATGTTTACTGGAAAGGAAGGAAGAAGCTTGGTCTATTTTGACAGGAGCAGTTTGCTAACAGTGTTGTAAAAGCAATTCAAGTATCAGTCATGAATGAAACAACACAACTTCCAATTACTTGAGCAAGGACAAAAACTGTGCTTTTCTTTATGTTTCATTTTAGTTACCCGAGTCAGTGTTTATAACACTAGCTAATCTACATCTGAGATATTGCCTTTCTAAGAAACCAATGGAACTTGTATTAAAACTTTAATGGCAATATTACAGTTGTCTTCAGTTTTTATGCATGAGAAATGATACAGTATTATATTCAGAGAACACTGGGGCTAAAGCAAATTTAAAACTCTGTCCCTGAAAGGAAAGAATGGAGAAGGTCATTCTAAAATGATAATAATGAAGATCTTGAGGGCAGTGAAACTCAGAACTGGAAAGGGACATTTAGGCTATTTAGTCTGATCTTCTTCTCAGTACAGGATCCCAAATAAAGGTATTACTAATATCTACCTGTCCAGATTCTCCTTGAATGTTCTCACTGAAGGAAAGCTTTTGACCTTCTTATTTCCACTGTTGTAATGCTCTTGCCATAAAAGAGGGTTTTTAATAAGATGCTCCAGGCAGTGGTGGGTTTCAACCAGTTTAACAACCAGTTCTGTGAGTGTGCGCATACAGCATTCAAATTACAGCAATATGAAGCTCAAAATGTTTACCTGCTAGACAGCCCTGTTAAGTAGAACAACTGAGGTGTGGAAATCACCTATGTCGTGTGAATCAACTGAGCCAGAAAGAAGGAAATAAAGGACAGGATAGGGCAGGTGCGCATGGATGGGGCCAGATGATGTTGTGAACTACTAGTTCACTAGAAACAGTCCAAACCAGCAGTATTCCACCACTGGCCCAGACCTCCACAAACGTAAATATTACATGATGGGGTGGACCCAGAACCAGGTTCTGTGATGCCTGATTTAATAGTTCTCTTCCATTTGATAAGAGTATGATTTTATCTGAACAGCCAGATAAAGATTTCAGGAAAAACATGTTTAAAAATAGTAATTACTGCACTGTTTCCAAGATGTTTACAGTGATGACACTTTGTGATCTGTTGAAAAACTTCCCAGGTATAAACATCAGATGGAATGGTCTGTATTTTCTAAAGTCTCTTTTCCTCTTTTTAGAAACAATATTTTCTGTCTCTAATCACCTGGCACTTTCATTTGTCTTCAGGATTTCTCGGAGATAATGGATAGAAATCAGCCAGACAATCACCATGTTCTTTCAGTACTCTGTGATACTGGTGTTGAATTTATTCAGTGAAAAAGTATTCCTTGATTATGTTTCAATCAAGTTCAAATTGGAAGCTTCGTCTTGCACTTCCCAGTCAGTAGGTAAAGATTCTCTTCTTAGAGAACATTGAACCAAAATAAGTATTAAATTGTATCTTTCCCGATACTTGTTTTTTGTTGTTGTTGCTGAGCAGTTTATTTTTTTATCCCTTTCAGTTAAATATGTTTGAAGTCCTTTCCTTTTGTTTATCTATTTTATTATTTGCTTATTAATTAATGTTATTTCCTGCCCATCTCTTTTGGGTGAAGTCGCCCATCTCTGGGTGACTTACACCATAAAAACATTAAACTCATCAAAAATAAATATTCCTAATCCAATAAAATGACAATAAATAAAAAATCATTGACACAAGACAGAGAAGGAAGGACATGGGAGGAAGGAGGGGATTAGCTGTTAATTAATCAATCACCTCCAGTGTGTTTGATTCCCATTGGGCTGAAGGCATTTGCCCCCAAGCCATTTGACAGAAGTGTTAAGGCTCTTAGGAAAAGTCAGAAGAGTGGGAGTCAATCTTGTCTCAGGGGGTAAGATATTCTAAGGAAGTTCAAGGAAGGCTCTTCTGGGGCAGGGAAGGAATCACTGCAAGGAAGGCTCTTCTGGAGCAGGCCAGTTCCATTAGGGTTATTTTGAACAACCTTCTCTTAAGCAAGTATAGAAGCTAAAACAATAGCACTTAGACTTATATACCTCTTCATAGTATTTTATACCCCACTCTAAGCTGTTTACAGAGTCAGTATATTGCCCCCATCAATCTGGGTCCTCATTTTACTTACCTCGGAAGGATGGAAGGTTGAGTCAACGTTTAGAATTAAACTGCTGGCAGTCAGCAGAATTAGCCTGAAATACTGCATTCAAACCAATGCCCCCCCCCTCCCTCATCTCTAACTCTAGTAGCTGGAGTTGTTTGATGTGAATACAGGAAATCATATTTAATTGAAATACCTAACACATATCTGTAATGTGAAAATCATAAGACTGAAAACAGTTTGCAGTTGGAGATGAGAAATGTACACTTTTAGAATTCCCTGTATACAGGAAAATGAAAATTAGGGTGGGGTGGTTAAGAGAGGCCTGTTTTTAATTTTAGATATTCCCTTTATACCAAAACTCCTCCCCAGAGTATCCCCATAAATCTTCTATTGAACATTTCCGATTGACATTGGAAATCAACAAAGGATTTGTTAAAAAAATCATCTTCCTTCTCTTCTCTTCCTCTAGTTGCTTCCAAAGCCAAGTTTTATACAAGGAGAAAAGGGAAGAAAGCAGTTTCTAACAGGGTATGGTTATCTTTAAACAGGGCCAGAAAATAAATTGATTATCCTACCCCAATGTCTAATACTCTGTTGCATTGTTAGATTTGACAGTGTTTAATGGGGTTTTCTTGGCAATTTTCCTGCCTGCTTAGAAACCTTAATTCTTTGTATAATGTTCAGTCTTCTCTGTTTGGATAAATCTCACTTGATTTTGCTTGAAGAAAATGAACAAAGGGAACTGCAGATATTTAATCGACACTCACCAGGGAGAATCCTTCTAGGAGAATCAAAATGCTAGAAATATGGTCCTATTTTTCTCCTTCTACTCATCTATGCTCATGTAATAAATTGAAATCCCTCTCTCAGTACATATTCCTCCCCCCAAAAAACTAATATATGGGAGCTCTAAATAAATTCCTATAAGAACTTCACTTGAATGACTTACAAGTACAATAAATAAAAAAGATGTCATAGATTCAACTACTTTGATAAGGTAGTTGATTGTTCATTGTAGGTTTACAATAAGATGGCTGAAAAATGGGCATATTTGTTCTCTCACTTTCAAACTACCAGTGACATTTATGTCTGCTTTTGATGTAAGGGGATTTGAGGTGCTTACAGGAAAAATCAATTAGAAAATGACAACCTGTGAATGATACATAGAAGCAGAAGTGATTCCATTTTCTCCCACACTTGTCATGAAGGTGTCCAAGACAGTAGATAAATGGTCTCAGAAGACAAGGGATTAGCAAACGATACACAACACAAACTGTTGAGGGCTTGGATGCTAGCTAAACATTTGTGTCGCAAAATCAAGAAAGTTTTCTTCCATTTTGCCCACCACTGCAATTGTCTGATGCAATGATGGATTTTTGTGGCATGGGCACTTGACAGTTTAGCTAGGTTATTAACGATATCTGTCCTTCCAGGGCTGCATTACATTAATAGCTCTTCTGCCACTAAATTGGTGCTGCCACTACTGCTTCCTTTCATATCTTCTTATAAAAATGATATCAAGCTTTAGCAGGATGTGTCACTTTCAAGGAAAACAAACATTAATTACTTTAGTGGATTGAGCTGGAACAATAAAACAAAATGGTTTTCCTTTTTTTTAAAAAAAGGGACAAGCCGAAGCAACCAAGAAAATGTATCTATCTGTCTTAGGTTTTCATACCAATCCATCACATCATAGGAAGTCCCTCACTGAACTCAATATTTCAACTGGTTCTTCTCTGGAAATAATTGAAACAGTACAATGAAGACAAAAATCTCAACTACTGCATTTTGATCTAAACACAGATATTTCAAAAATGGATCTAGTCCCTTGGAAGACTACCATTCAACCATTTTTCTGATTACATTTGCAAATGTATCCCATACTTACATTCTAATACAATTAATATAATTCTTACCAAAAACATTTTAACTCCTAACTTTTTACCTTCTGCTAAGGACATACCCAGTTTTCTTTAAAAGAAATGTCAAGAGCTACATTTTTGTTTACAGGTTGTTATACTGGACCTATGTTTTTATATTGCAATGCATTATATAACATTTATTATCTGCTAATCAAAATGTCTCAATCAAAAATCATAGGTTGCATAAAATAGATCCTTTTTTATGATGGACGTAGAGAAAGAAAGACAAATCTGGAGAGGTAAATAATCACAAAATGATTTATACTGTCTGCCAACTAATGACACTATATGGCACATTATAAAGTTCATTCCTGCTATGTTAATAGTATTTCATATGCTCAACACTTGTTGATTCTATAATTACACCCATGTTGTTTAATCAGCTTTTACTTTTTCATATTTCCCCTGGGATAGCCAGACTAGAAAGACTCCACATTTATCCACTGCACTGTTCCAGCTAAATTTGGCAGGTGAGTTCATGGTGGTCTGTTAAGACCTAAGCTGCTAAATATATTAAGTTTTGCTGAACTGATATCTAATGGGCCTGGTTGCTTAAGAACAACCAGTGAAGTATTCTTTAAACAGGAGTTATGTGATAATACTGGATTTAGTTATTGAGAGCCATGGAGGGCTATGCAGTATTGAAGGCTAACTTACTGTTCATTGCCAGGAGTTCGATTCCAGCTCAATGTTGATTCAACCTTCCATCCTTTTGAGGTTCGTAAAATGAGAACCCACATTGTTGAGGGTAGTATGCTGAATCTGTAAACCACTTAGAAGGGACTGTAAACCACAATGAAGTGATATATAAGTCTAAGTGCTACTGCTATTGCATTTAACACTGAATTTTCATGGATTTAGAATAGCTAGGGTTTTTGAAAGAAAAAAGAGGTTAATTATAGAATCTTGAAACCGGATGTGTGTAACTTCACCCTTATTTATCAGTTAGTACATTAAGGCAGGGTCTTTATATTGCCCAATGTGGGGTTGGGCTAGATGACCTATAAGGTTCCTTCCAACTCTGTTAATCTGTTAATCAAGCCCTTGATCTTCTTTCTGAGTCCTGATTTAATGGAGAGGATGTTAATCAACTGTTGGATCCCACAAACAATTTCCAATTTGCTATGTTCTGATGAAAAACATAAAAACTTGTGAAGTCTGATTATAAGTAAAAAGGATATGATCAACTGCATGAAAATGGACACAAGGTTTGCAGGATAGTGGAGATTTTGCCTGTTAAGTAGTCTCAACAGTAAAATGAAGTAAATACTGTGAAAAGGCTTTCAGTGTCTCGGAATCAAGTGTGTTGACATGAATGGGCTGATACAATGTCTGTCAGTGTGAGTTTTCCAGTTATTCCATCTTGTTCATAAATAATAGAGCCCCCCACTACCTGTCCATTCTTTGAATGGACTTCCAGCTGTGTGGCTGAAAATGGCACTCTCTGCTTTTCCCCCTTTGTCACACAAACAATCAAGGCCCCGTGATTAAAATTTAGTAGCAATTGTGCTGATGGGTCCTGCGTCAGAATAATACTCAGCTCATTCTTTGGGAGAGTGTAATAGCTCTGCATTGCTAACAATAGTAAAAAAATGAATTTGGTCAGTAAATGGAGTGGAAATCTCTCAAGGGCACACAGATAGTGTGAATCACAAAAGGGCCCCCCTCTCTCTTTTAAAACAAAGATCCATAAATGTCATCAAATTGCTTTTTATATGCTTTGATTCTGAAAGCTGCTCATAAGCTCAACATTCGGAGACAAGGACAACTGTCAAATGGCCTCTTTTAAGAAACAATAAGTTCCTGATCACAACCAGGAAAGCAAGCTTCTCATGGGTTCAGAATAGGCTTGGTTCATTGAAAGAAGAAAAAAAGAGGTTAGATATTAAACATCGTACAAATTAAATTTGTGTAATTCGTAGAAGTTAAATTTGTGTAACCTCACTTAATCAGTGACAGTGTTAGGGTAGACTCTCTCTATTGTCTTTGATCTTGTTTCTAACCAATTCTTGGTTTAATGGGGATGATATTAATTGATTATTTGATTGATTATCACAAAAATGTTTATCTGCTATTATTCTGCAGATGTTTTTAAATGTTCCCTTTTCTTCTCAGGCTCAGAAAATTCAATTACAAACATCTACATTTTCGACTACTTAAAACTTCTTGATTCAAAAGTGTAAAGCTGCTGTCTGTGGAGATTCTCAGTCATCCAGTTCATAACTGTCTCAAAAATGTTTTTTCAAAAGGCAACTGGACTGCTTTTTTTCCTTAAGGAAGAAGAAAACCACTGCAACATTCTGGTCTATTACATACCGTATCACCAAATATCACTATACATTACTTGGAACCCTAATCAATTGAGGCAAAACTGATTCTATAAATAAACAAATAAGCAAAGCATTAATCATTTAGACCTGCTGCTAAAATGGTAAGCAAGTTAAATTAAATCTTGTTCCCTGTATCTCACTGTTACTTAAAAAAATAAAATCCTGTGTCTGCTTTTATTCCTTTTGTTACTTCTTGGAGAAGTAACTCGATTATACCATTTGATATAGTATATATTTGATAAGGTCATTTGATCCTGCAATTTCAATATATATTGATACTGGCTATTTCAAAAATAATAATAAAAATGATAAAAAATAATAAAAATATAATAAATAATAAAATAATATAATACAATATAACATAAAATAATAACATAAAACAACTTTCCCTCCCTCAATCCATGTGGATTTTTAACTTTCAGGAATGAGGTGAATTCTGAATTGGGAGTACTGCTTGCAATTTTTTTTTTTTAAACTCAGCTATTAACCAGCTTTTCCTGCCATTTTTATAAGTAAATAAACCCTTGTTAAGGAAGGCTTAAAGCAGATTATAGACTTTGTAACCTTAATAACTTCCTATGCTCATTTGTTCAAAACTCCACGTACTTTTTAGAGTTCATGAAACTGGATTCTTTCCCCTTCTCCCCTCAAGAAAAAAAACCCTACTAAATTTAAATCATGTAATTGGGAAGAAAAGGACATAACAATTCCCTATGTCTCAAGTTCTTACTTTTTTTTAAAACAAAGCAGTTTGGAAGAAGAGTTCACTCAGAGATCTTTTTTCATTCATATCTACCTCCTGGTAAGCTGGAAAACAATGGTGGATTCATGGCCTCTGCAAGTGCATCCAGATTTTTATCAAGCTTTGGAAGTTGATACGAGGAAATATTTTTATTTCCTGCAAGTGTAAGAGCTGATTGTTCTCCTGGGCCCCTTTAATTTGGAGTGGGAGGAATTGGAGGGTGGAGATATCTATATTCAGTTCAGAAAAAAGAATCAAAATAGAACTGGAAGGGATCTTGGAAGTCTTCTAGTTCACTCCACTGCTTAAGCAGGAGATCCTATACAATTTCAGACAAATGACTCTTGTCTCTTTTTAAAAACCTCCAGTGATGGAGCACCTACTTTTTCTTTATTATACCTTGTTTCTTTTCATTTTTAAAAAAATCTCTAAACCACTCAGCATTACTATGAAGTTGGACAGCCGCAGCATCAGGAGAGGAAGAAGAGGAGACGGAGAAGAAAAACAACAAGTCATAAACTATTATCATTCCAGGAGAAATAATGCTAATTTGGTGAACGTTAGGATATTGAATTTCGTAGCTGGAAGAGCAAAGTGTACTATAGGCCAGAACAAAGAGTAGTAGTTGATTAAGCCACGGTCCCACTGCACTTACGGATGCAAAGAGGATGTAAAACGTGAAAAAAAGCTTGCTATCTGTTGGAAAAGGCGATGCATCCGTTGTGTACTCACTGCATACGTGTTTCATACGCTCTATCCTTCGAGCATCCGTCCACTGCGATTTCATCCATGCAAGAAGTTTTAAGCTGCACAAAACTTTGTGAACAGATGAACTTTCCGCCACGTACGATGTACATCTGCGACATATACAGGCAAAAAACGTTCTATGTCTGTTATCATCCATTAAACGTCTGCTATATCCTCTCTGCATCCTCTGGCCATCCCCTCAACTCACATCCGCTGCAGCTGAAAATGGAAAGAGGGAGGAAACAAAAGGTGCACGGAACATCTACACAGCATTAGTAGCACGGAAATAGAAAGGATATAAGCGGATGCATCTCGTATATAAAGTATTCAAAATGGACAAAATGTGTGTATCTGGGATGTATCTCATATGTTTAGGATGTCTGCAGTATGTCTAGAGTATGTAGAAGGACACCTAGCGGAAAACCGATATTTTCTATAAAAAGGGGGAGAAAAACATCTGGATCTCAGTATGAGTGAAGCAGCCGTGGTGTACAGACCTCTTCACCCTTGGTCTTTGTCTTCAACATCATCAATTGTTCTCCACCATGGATGATGACACAGTCCGTACGATAGCTCTGCTCATTTATCACCAGAACCAAAACCTGTTCAGACTGTGTCAAGTTTTACACAGAAGGAGAAGGAGAGGTCCAAGAGCTGTGTGGGTCTGAGGATGGATCATGAGAAGAATGGAGTTTGGACTGTATGACCAGTTGATGGTGGAGCTGAGGAATGAAGACCCTCGTGCATTCCAGAACTTCATGAGGATGCCACCAGCCATGTTTGACGAACTTGTAGAGTGTCTGAGACCCAGGTTGACCAAGGCAAACATCAACTTCCATCCAAGCCTGGACCCTGGACGGAAGGTGGCACTGACTCTGCGCCACCTGGCCTCTAGAACCACATACAGAAACATGCAGTATGCCTGGAGGGTACCACACAACACCATCAGCAAAGTGGTCAGAGAAGTGGTACAGGCCATCATTGAAGAATACGTGGAGGAGCTTCTCCAGTGCCCCACCACTGAACAAGGCTGGAGAAAACTTGCAGAAGAGTAGTATCAGAGGTGGAACTTTCCCCACACCGTTGGAGCCATAGATGGGAAGCATGTGGCCTGCAAAGCTCCAGCCAACTCAGGGTCCACTTTATTACAGCTACAAGGGCTTCTTCAGTATCATCCTGTTTGCCATGGTTGATCTTCTTCTTCTTCTCTCGTGTCGCTACACTTTTCCCAGCCACTGTAGAACACTGTTGGTGTAGGTTGGTGTAGTGTGGTAGAAGGATTTGCAGGTAAACAGATACCTGACAGGGGCCGCGATGTGAACGCTCCTTCTATGGCCCCCGCCATGGTTGATGCTGACTACAAATTCATCTACATCGATGCTTCAAGCAACGGGTCAGATGGCCAGGTATACAACACAAGTGACCTCAAGGATGGGCTGGAACTCAACCTCATCATGGGTTTTCCAGATCCAGACCCCCTACCCAATGATACACAAGATGTGCCCTACTTCATCGTTGGTGATGACGCATTCTCCTTCAGAACCTACCACATGAAGCCGTACACTTCAAGATTCCTCACCCGTGAAGAGAGGATCTTCAACTGCAGGATGTCCAGGGAGAACGCCTTTGGCATCCTGGCCAACAGGTTCCAGGTACTTCTCACCACCATGCAGCATCACCCAGAGACCATGAGGAACATCGTGGAAGCTTGCTGCATCCTGCACAATCTCATGCGCACCCGCTACCCAGTCTTGCAGAACAGGCTCATGGACCTCCAACAAGGCAATGGGGACATGGAGCCTGGTGAATGGAGGAAAGGGCAAAACCTGATAGATACTGTGGATGTGCAAGGCCCCAACAGAGCTGCACGTGAAGGGAAGAAGCAGCGCAACCTCCTGAGACACTGGTGCAACTCCCCAGATGGAGCAGTGGAGTGGCAAGACAGGATGGTAGATGATTAATTGATGCTTCATTGAAGCTGTTGCATTACACTGATGAGATTGTGCCATGTATGTTGAGTGGTCCTACGATGAATAGGGCATTAATAAAGAGTTTTGTTTATTTTAAAATGTGTTGATCAATGAATAAATTGTTATTGATAATAAAGGTCCATATGTGTGGCAGCTGGGATGGTGGACCATATAGTCCCACTATGGTTGCACTGGAGGTTTATCTATCCCACAACTATCCCACAAACTATCCGAGAGCGGATTCAGTCCCGTGAGGTTGAGAGGCCCTTCATCAAGGACTTGATATATCAGGCCCAATACTGATGACAGATTGTCCATCAACGGGCTTGGCCGTGGGGTGAAGGAAGGAGGACTGTAGTGGGGCTGTCTGGTCTGCAGCTGGGTGAGGACTGGCATCTGTGGCATCTGATGAACCTGGGCCTGCACTGAGAAGTTCTACTTCTGCTGTGGGAAGTCCTGGTAGTTGTAGCCTTGGTAGGTGAGGGGCTGTTGAAAGCTGTGGAAGGGCTGTGACATCGCCTGGGGTGGAGGAGCAGTCCTGGACTGCGTCGGAGCAGGTTCAGCTGGGCCTGGAGGGTGGTGCAGCAGTGCTGTGATCTTCTCCTTCATCACCTGGTACTGGGCCTTGGGCAGGTCCCTCAGGGTCTGGCTCACATAGGTGATGAAGGTGTTCTGGCCCGAGGATGCTCTCTCCAAGTGGGACAGCTGAGAGAGAAGTTCTGTGATGGTCTTCATTGTGTCCCTAATCTCCAACAGGACACTATGGTCCTGGCCCTCCACTCTGCCTCTCTGTCTGCATCCTCTGGAGCTGGGGGTGGGGGTAGGGGTGGGTTGGCCTCTGGTGGCTGCTGCTTCTTCCTCCATTTGTGATAGCAGGGCGTCATCCTCCACGGGATCCTCCAAGTCTGCCAGCATGGGGAGTGCAGCTGTTGAGGATGTCTCTGCTGTGAGGCCCTCTGAAGACACCTGCCTGGACAGGGTTGCTGGCTCCTGGCTGGAAGAGGACTGGCTGTCTGTGGGATGTCTGAGGGATACGGATCTCATAGGGGCTGCTTCTCGGTGGTGGATCTCACCCTCCAGGAAACTGTACTTGGCCATGACATACATCTCCCGGTCAATGAGCTTGACAGCGGCCTGCCCAGATTTCTTGAGGTGTAGCTTGTCATACCAGGTGTGCATGTGCTTCCACCATCCTAGGAGTACTTCTGCAGTTTACCCCAGGCTCTCTACTTTGTCTCTCCAAGCTGCCTGCTTCTTCTTGGTGTCCCAATGCAGTCTGTGGCCCTTTCTCCAGAGGTACTCGTTCTCCCTCAGCCATTCCAGCACCTCATCCTCATGCTCCTCAGAAATGGTGTACTGTTTCCTCTCTCCTCTGCTTCCCTTGCCTCTTCCTCCCTCTGACAGGGGCTTCAGTAGGACCTTCAGGGGCTTGAGCAACAGGAACTTCAGGGGCTTGAGCAGCAGGGCCTTCAGGGGCTTGAGCAGCAGGGCTTTGAGGGCCTTGGGGCTGGTCCACCACAGCAGCAGCAGCAGTAGCAGCAGCAGCAGTAGCAGCAGCAGCAGCAGCTGCAGCTTCAGTGTCAGTGCCGGGAGGGGGATGCTGGTTCTGGCTTTCTTCATCTTTCCAGGGCTTGAACAAGTAGGCACGGGCTTCCGCTTCTTGCCTGACTGACGAACCATGGTGTTCCTGCAAGATGTATGTGGCAGCACGTCTTTCCCCTGTATGCTGACTGCATGCGTGCTGCATCCTTTTATATCCACGGAGCTGATGCAATTCATATTCCCCGCATGCGCAGTGAATGCTTTGCATCCGATATACATCCGCGCGGCATTCCCTTTGTTTCCTATAGGCGTCCGTGATGCATCCACTTCATCCGCTATGCATCCGCCCCTTCCGCTATGCGTCCGCTTCGAAATTCTCCCCCAGAACCCCTTTGGAGGTGTCATCTGCTTCCATCTGCTTTCATCTGCTAGGCTTCCTATGAACATCCGTTTAACATCCCTGCTTACATACTACACCCGTCCGTTCTTTTCTGTTCTGTTTATGCAAATTTTCACCACATTTTGGAGTGGATGACAACGGATGGAGCCACCCCCGAAATTTTGCTTGTTCGCTGTGTCCTTTATGCATACGTTTTGCATCCGTCAGCCAGTGGGACTGGGCCTTTAGTTAGAGAGTGCTGACTCATGCGGGATGCAATCTACGTTCTGATTGGTTGCTGTAAGTACAAAGGGGGAGTTTCCCCTTTTCCCCTCCTTTTTTCTTCTCTGTGTTCTGTATATTGTTTAACTTGTCTCATGATATTCTTGTGTTCCTGGCTATCTCACATTTTTCCTTCTGCATGATGACAAAGACTGCTATCAGTTTGAATGTTGAAACTAAATCTAAAAATATCTTCTATCTATCTATCTATCTATCTATCTATCTATCTATCTATCTATCTATCTATCTATCCATCCATCCATCCATCCATCCATCCATCCAACCACCCATCCATTTGTCTATTTACCAGTTTATTTTAATATCTCTGACTTCATCTGGACAGCTGCTGCTCAATTCCGCAAAAGTGAATTTCCTTAAAAATGAAAGGATGACCCCTTAGTATTTATTCACTCTTTCTCCCAAATGCTATATTAACAGAATTCCACCAAGGAGCAAAAGAAGCAGAAAACAAAGTTAGGTGATGTATATTGAAGATATGCAACAGTAAGGATTATTTACTCAATGACCAACAAAACTGAGAATATGAACTGCAATTGATTCAAGCACAGTCCTCAACTGACAAAAAGAGAGAATGAAGACCGGATGGCATGCCTGAAATACTACATCAGTTTTAGGACACCACATTTTGGGAAGAGCATTGTCATATTGGACAGGGGAGAGCAATGAAAATAACAAAGAATGTGAAAAGAAAAACTTAAAAGAAATGGTTGGAAATACTGACCCCAGAGAAAAGACGGCATAAAAATGTGATGGCTATCTTCAAATATCTGAATGGCTGTAATGCAGAAAATGGGAAAGAATTATTTAGAGATTTCCAGAAGACATGACAAGGAAAAATGGATTTAAATTACAAAGAAAGACATTTCTGTCAGATACTGGGAATAATTTAGAGTTATTCAATAATAAAACAGGTTTCCTTGGAAGTCCCGGATCTCTTTTGCTGAGCAAGCAAGGGCTAGATGATGATCTGCTGTTTGCTGTAATATTGGATTTCTGCACTAGGCAGGACATTAGACTTGCAGTCATTTGCAACTTTCACATTCTATGAGTCTGTGAAGATAAAAATGCTGAACAATGCTTCCCCAACTGAAAACACCAAGGCATTTAAAGTTCCAATTGTAGCATTCTGAAATTACAGTACTCCAAAACATGGACATACCAACACATTCTAAAGTTCTACTGGCTGCAAATGATTATGATGGCAATAGGATGGAACAGAGTTTGCTTTTTGCTCTTTTCTCCCTGCATTCAGTACAAAGAAATACATTTAGACCACAGGACCCAATAACCTTTCAGAACAGTAAATGCCTCAAACCTCTCACAATTCTTGACTGATGACCACAATTTAGTATTTATGTTGCTAAGTGAGAAATATATTGAGTTTTGGCCCATTTTATGACTTTTCGTACCACATTTGTTAAATGAATCACTGCAATTGTTAAATGAGTAACCTGGCTTCCCCATTGACTTTGCATGTAGAGCCATTTATGTGAGCACATGAGCCCCCAGCCAAACCTACCTGCATTGCACATGTGCATGCCTCCCAGTTGATTTTCAGCCTGTTTGAGGCCGTTTTCACCCTCCTGGAGGCTTGAAGGAAGCCTCTACAGCTTCAGGAGGCCAAAAAAACAGGCCTTCTGGGAATATAGGAAATGTCAAAACGGGCCCGTTTTCAGCTTCCCAATGCTGCAGAGGCTTCCCACGAGCCTCCAGGAGAGCAAAAACGCTGAAAACCAGCTGGGAGGCACACGCATGTACAGTGCAGGTAAGGGGGTGGGGCAGAAATGTTGTACGTTCCTGTGCAGGGTGCATTGCATTGTGGGTGCCAGCATGCATGCACATGTTTTTGGCACACCACAACAAAAAGGTTCGCCATCACTGTTCTAGGTTGTGCAAGGACCCCTAATGCCAAATATTGTGAGAAACTCCCTTCCCTGGATATGGCATTTTCTTAATGCAATTCCTTTGCACAAAATAGGTTTTCTTCTCTCTATATTTACTGAAAAGTTTGCTGAGCTCCCATGGCCTTTAAATGGTAGCATATTGAAAGGTGAAACTTGATTAATCAGTTAGAGCACATACTGTTCGTATCACAACTCAACAAGCACCAGCTGTGAAAAAGTACCACACCAACTGAGATCCATATGCTGTAAAATTCCATAAATAATGATCATTTTAACAGCTTGCTTTCAAAACCTGTGTGTGTGTTAATATGCAGAAAGAAGGGAACTATGGGTACATCTCATCTCATTCAAGTGTACCAGTTGATGACCAAGGCAAATCTAAACAAAACACAGTGAAACAGACAGTGTAAATGAGTGTAAATAAAGTGGTTAGTCTGACATCCAGATGGTTGGGTTTTGTGAAGAAAAGTACCAACACTTAAAAGTGAAAGTAAAACAGCACTTGGCTTCTATGAATTTAATTGTGCAAAGGAAATTTTCAACATGTTCAGCATCTGACATATCATAAGATGAAACTATACAACATCCATATTTTACACAAATATTAAAGACACAGAAACAATGGGAAAATATGTACCTTGGTACTTTATGTTTCAACCACAGCTGAGCAAGTGTTCACATGTGCTGAGAACAACAAAAAACTTTCTTTAAATCTAAAAAAAGTGTACCATGTGAAAAACGTGATACACTTCTGAATCTTGTCTGTTTCAAAGATACGACACGCATCTGTATCTTGTAGGGCTGAAATCCTAAAGGATTATTCCCAATGAACAGATTGTATGAACTTGGATGAATCAATGGGATTGAAGTGACATTCCAACCACAAAATGTCCTCCTCCCATCACTCTCCAAAATCTATTTTTAAAACACTACTCTAAATCACAGAACACCTTGTGGAAGCATACTTTCATAAAATCATTCTTCAAGATATCTACAATCCACTAGAGTTTGGGCGGTGGTGCTGAATGATGACTTTGTTATACCAGGTTGTCATGCAATAGTGAGCAATAGCAACAAGCATCCCTCATTACAAACCTAAAGTACAAATATTGTCCTTTATTAAGGCTAGGTCCCACTGGCCAATGGATGCAAAACGGATGCAAAACAGATGCAAAAAGGACACAGCGGACGAGCAAAATTTCAGGGGTGGTTCCATCCATTGTTATCCTCTCCAAAAAGTGGTCCAAATTTGCATAAACAGAACAGAAAAGAACAGAAAGGAACGGACAGGGGTTGTATGTAGCTTGGATGTTAAATGGATGTTCGTAGGAAGCCTAGCGGATGGAAGCGGATGGAAGCACATGACACATCCGAAGGGCTTACGGGGGAGAATTGCGAAGTGGATGCATAGCGGAAGGGGCGGATGCATAGTGGATAATGTGGATGCCTCACAGATGCCTATAGGAAGCAAAGCGGATGCATAGCGGATGTATATCGGATGCAAAGCGTTCACTGTGCATGCGGGGAGGATGAATTGCGTCAGCTCCGTGGATATAAAAGGATGCAGCTCGCAAGCAGTCGTGCTGCCACAGACTTCTTTGAATAACACCATGGTTCGTCAGTCAGGGAAGAAGAGAAAGCCTGTACCTACTCCTGCCACCCCTGGCAAGAAGGACAGAACCAGCATCCCACCCCCTGGCACTGACTCTGAAGCTGCTGGTGCTGCTGGTGCTTCTCCTGCTGCTGCTGGTGCTGCTGGTGCTTGTCCTGCTGCTGGTGCTGCTGGTGCTGCTGCTACTGCTATGGCTGCTACTGCTGTGGTGGGCCAGCCCCAAGGCCCTCAAAGCCCTGCTGCTGAAGGCCCTGCCAGAGGGAGGAAGAGGCAAGGGAAGGAGAAGGGAGAGAGGAAACAATACACCGTTTCCGAGCACCATGAGGAGGAGGTGCTGGAATGCCTGAGGGAGAACGAGTACCTGTGGAGAAAGGGCCACAGACTCTATCGCGACACCAAGAAGAAGAAGCTGGAGAGACAAGGCAGAGAGCCTGGGCTACACTGCAGATGTATTCCTGGGATGGTGGAAGCACATGCACACCTAGTGTGGCAAGCTGCACCTCAAAAAATCTGGGCAGGCCGCTGTCAAGCTCACAAACCGGGAGATATACGTCATGGCCAAGTGCAGCTTCCTGGAGGGTGAGGTCCGCCACCGAGGAGCAGCCTCTCTGACACTCCTCTCCTTCAGATAGCCCACAGACAGCCAGTCCTCTTCCAGCCAGGGGACAGCTGTCCTGTCCAGGCAGGTGTCTTCAGAGGGTCCCACAGAAGAGACCCCCCTGACAGCTGCACTCCCCATGCCAGAGGACTTGGAGGATCCCCTGTCATAAATGGAGCAAGACGGCAGCCACCAGAGACCAACCCACCCCCACCCCCACCCCCAGCTCCAGAGGATGCAGGCAGAGAGGCAGACCGGAGGGCCAGGACCACAGTGTACTGTTGGAGATCAGGGACACAATCAAGACCAGCACAGAACTTCTCTCTCAGCTGGTCCACAGTGACATACCATCCTTGGACCAGAAACCATTCATCACCTATGTGAGCCACAACCTCAGGGACCTGCCTGAGGCCCAATACCAGGTGATGAAGCAAAAGATCACAGCACTTCTGCACAACCGTCAAGGCCCAGCTGAATCTGCTCTGACGTAGTCCAGGACTGCTCCTCCACCCCAGGTGATGTCACTGCCTTCCCATGGCTTTCAACAGCCCCTCACCTACCAAGGGTATGACTACCAGGACTTCCCACAGCAGAAACAGCCCTTCCCAGTCCAGGCCCAGGTTCATTGGATGCCACAGATGCCACACCTCGCCCAACTGCAGACCAGACAGCCCCACTACACTCCTCCTTCCTCCACCCCACAGCCAAGCCCATCAATAGACAATCTGTCATCAGTATTGGGCCTGACATCTCAAGTCCTTGATGAAGGGCCTCTCAACCTCATGGGTCTGAGTCAGCTCTCGGACAACTTCCTGAACATACCATCCCCTGTTGTACCCTTGGGGCCAAGCACCCCAATGGCGCCTCAGACCAGCACTCAAGCCACAGCCACTTCCACAGTCACTGCCCGCTTCACAGCTGAGACCATGGACATGACTCAGAGTGACTCAGAATAGTGTCAGAGACTGAGTTGTTTACTTGATAAGTTTATCTTTGCTTAAGACACTTTACTTGGTTTATTTTGCTTTTTTAATAAAGTGATACAGTTTACTTAAGACAGTTATTAATAAAGGTTATCTTTGCTTCGCACACTTGGTTCATTTTTTTTACTTAATAGAGTGTTGGTGAAAACTTTGAAAAAAGGGTTAAGCCTTTGCATGCTTGTGGGATGGGTAAGGATAGTTGTGGGATAGGTAAGGATAGCTGTGGAATAGATAAACCTCCAGTGCAAGCATAGTTGGACTATATGGTCCACCCTCCCAGGTGCCACACATATGGACCTTTATTATCAATAACAATTTATTCATTGATCAACACATTTCAAAATAAACAAAGCTCTTTATTAATGCCTTATTCATTGTAGGGCCACTCAACATACATGGTACAATCTCATCCGTGTAATGCGACAGGCTCAAGGAAGCATCCATTAACCATCTATCATCCTGTCTTGCCACTCCACTGCTCCAGCTGGGGAGTTGCACCAGTGCCTCAGTAGGTTGTGCTGCTTCTTCCCTTCATGTGAAGCTCTGTTGGGGCCTTGTACATCCACAGTATCAGGTTTTGTCCTTGCCTCCATTCACCAGGCACCATGTCCCCATTGCCTTGTTGACGGTCTACAAGTCTGTTCTGCAACACTGGGTAGCGGGTGAGCATGAGATTGCGCAGGATGCAGCAAGCTTCCACAATGCTCCTCACAGTCTCTGGGTCATGCTGCATGGTGCTGAGAAGTACTTGGAACCTGTTGGCCAGGATGCCAAAGGCGTTCTCCACCACCCGGCTTGCCCTGGACAGCCTGTAGTTGAAAATCCTCTCTTCACGGGTGAGGTATCTGTAGGGCTTCATGAGGTAGGTTCTGAGGGAGAAGGCGTCATCACCAATGATGAAGTTGGGCACATCTTGTGTGTCATTGGGTAGGGGGTCTGGATCTGGAAAACCCATGATGAGGTTGCGTTCCAGATCATCCTTGAGGTCACTTGCGTTGTATACCTGGCTATCTGAAGCTGACCCGTTGCCTGAAGCATCGATGTAGATGAACTTGTAGTCAGCATCAACCATGGCAAAGAGGATGATACTGAAGAAGCCCTTGTAGTTGTAATAATGGGACCCTGATTTGGCTGGAGCTTTGCAGGCCACATGCTTCCCATCTATGGCTCCAACGGTGTGGGGAAAGTTCCACCTCTGATACCACTGTTCTGCAACTTTCTTCCAGCCTTCTTAAGTGGTGGGACAATGGAAGAGCTCCTCCACATATCCTTCGATGATGGCCTGCACCACTTCTCTGACCACTTTGCTGATGGTGTTGTGTGGCACCCTCCACGCATACTGCCTGTTTCTGTATGTGGTTCCAGAGGCCAGGTGGCGCAGAGTCAGTGCCACCTTCAGTCCAGAGTCCAGGTTGGGATGGAAGTTGGTGCTCGGCTTAGTCAACCTGGGTCTCAGACGGTGTACAATTTCATCAAACATGGCTGGTGGCATCCTCATGAAGTGCTGGAATGCACGAGGGTCTTCATTCCTCAGCTCCACCATCACCTTGTCATACAGTCCAAACTCCATTCTTCTCCCGATCCATCCTCGGACCCACACAGCTCTTGAACGTCTCCTTTTTCTCCTTGCATAGAAAAGTCTGAATAGGGCTTGGTTCTGGTGTTGAATGATCACAGCTACCATAAGGACTGTGTTATGATCCATGGTGGAGAACAATGAATGATGTGGAAGAGCAAGACCAAGGGTGAAGAGATCTGTACACCACAGCTGCTGGACTCATTCTGAGATCCAGGTGATTTCCTCCCCCTTTTTATAGGAAATATCGGTTGTCCGCTAGGTTTCCTTCCACATACTCTAGGCATACTGCAGACATCCTAAATATCTGAGATGCTTTATATACGAGATGCATCTGCTTACATCCTTTCTATTTCTGTGCTACTAACGCTGTGTGGACGTTCCATGCACCTTTCGTTTCCTCCCTCTTTCCATTTTCAGCTGGAGCAGATATGAGTTGTGAGGATGGCCAGAGGATGCCGAGAGGATACAGCGGATGTTTAATGGATGATAACGGACATAGAATGTTTGTTGCCCATATATGTTGCAGATGTACATCGTACGTGTCAGAAAGTTCATCCGCTCAAAAAGTTTTGTGCAGCTCAAAACTTCTTGCGCAGATGAAATCTCAGTGGACGGATGCTCGACAGATAGAGCGTATGAAACACGTATGCAATGAGTACACAATGGATGCATCGTGTTTTCCAACGGATGGCAAGCTTTTTTGTCCGTTTTACATCCTCTTTGCATCTGTTGGTGCAGTGGGACATGGGCTTTAGTGAACAACAGCTCCCAGGGCAAGAAAAAGTTTCCAATGGATGGCTTCAGGCTTCTACCAGCGCATCATGTAACAAGCATGTTGCACCCTTATTTTCATCTGTAAGAAACTGAAAGGTATTCAGGTATTCAGATATTCAGGTTATCTTACAAAAGCTCATTGTGTGACCATTCAAAGTTATAACAGCACTGAAAAAGGTGACTTATGACTATTTTTCACAGTTATGGCTTTTGCTGTATCCCCATGATCATGTGATCAAAATTCAGATGCTTGGTAACTGGTTCACATTTATGGCCATTACTGTGTCTCAAGGTCATGTGATCACCTTTTGTGACCTTCTGACATGCAAAGTCAATGGGGAACCAGATTGACTTAACAACTAGGATACTAATTGATCAGCTGCAGTGATTCACTTAACAACTGTGTCAATGGAGGTAATAAAACAGGGTAAAAATCAGTTAGCACATGTCTCATTTAATAACAGAAATCTTTGGTTCAATTGTGGTCATAAGTTGAGGACTGCCTGTAGTGCTTTTTAACAGTTTTTAAAAAAATATTCAGTTTCAGATTTAAAAGAATTTAAGCTTCCAGAACTAATTATAAACTATTAAAATACATTAAATGATAATATAAGCTGAACTGAGGGGAAGCATTATATGATGTTTATACTTTCAGAATAACTATTCAACAGAACCATCTTTGATATGAGAAAGCTGTCTAGAATTGATAAAAATTGTAATCCAAAATGTCTCATGACTTGGTAGCAATACTAATTTGTTTTCAGATTTTTTTTTTTAAGTGAACAAATTTATTCTGAAAATCCTGGATTAATATACATATTATAATACATTTTCCTTTCAATATTAGTAGTTCTCTAAATTCGCAATACAATTGTCTTGCCTGTAAAATATACCAAATTCCAAATTTATATATACTTTGTGTACATTTTTAATTGTAAAAACGGGGTTTAACATAAAAAGGAAGATCAATGCAAAAATATAATGGGCCAAAAATGTAAAATGCTCTTTGAAAAAAGAGCCAAGACTTACTGGATTCCCGTCCAACACAAAGTTGAATTCATGATACACTAAACATAAATAATAATTTATAAGCCATCATGATAAAGTTTATCCTACTTGCTAATTTAAAAGCAATATGGCTGAGCACAATGAATCTATTTACTTCAAAATGACTATTTGTAAAATGAGGGGGATATACCTGGCATATTATTGTGGAGAAAAACACCACCTTTCTTATATGAGTGTGCAACAATGCAAATAGAAAAGGATGCAGTTTGTCTCATATCACAAAACACAGTTCATTATTTTGCCATCCTAATGGTTAGGATGTATGTCCATCCACAACTGTATCAGAGGTGGTATTCAGCAGGTTCTGACCGGTTCTGGAGAACTGGTAGCAGAAAATTTGAGTAGTTTGGAGAACCAGCAAATTCTACCTTTGACTGGCCCCGCCCCATCTATTCTCTGCCTCCCAAGTCCCAGCTGGGTCTTCTTTTGTTGCCCTGCACAGGAGAACAGAGCTGGAAAGCAGGCTAGTGAGATGGAGAGGGAATGGAGATTTTGCAGTATCCGTCCCCTGCCACACCCACCAAGCCACGCCCACAGAACCAGTAGAAAAATATTTTGAATCTCACAGTTGAACTGTACCCCATAAATCACTGAATATATCCAAATACTTTTAAAAGCAATATCACCTGACATATGAGAATCTGGAGTAGCACTGAGATCACCTGCTTTTAAGATACCTAAGGTAGACTGATATTGTCTCAGCAATCATTTCATTATTAGTCAAAGCTTACAAAGATTTTGAACAACTTGATATATTGCTTCAGCTTATGGCAATGGAGAAATATAACAAACCACCAAGCCTCAAGCAACAAAAATGAACTGTCTTTCCACTTAAATCATAAATTTTAAGAAACATTCAATTACATGAGATTCATGAAGTCAGGAATCTTTGCTAAATGTGGAATAAACTAAGTCTTTCATGATAAACATTTTTCTGACAAACATTTTACTGTAGATAATATATTGAGTTACTTTCATCCACATCCAGATGCATATATGCACATACTTACATACAAGCTCTCTTTTCAAGAGGCAGGTTGAAAAACCTCTATGGAAAACAGAATATCCCCAATCTGGAGAAAAATATTTTAATGTAAACTTCCAAACTAGAGAAACATTCACTAACTGCAAACAGGATGGTAAACTTCAGGGAAGCATGTTCATGTTTCCATTCCAAAACCCCAGTTTACTATTCTTGTTTTTATTTCTTATCTATATGAACCTTTCTCATAATTTAATTTTTGTGCAAATAAAGCCCTAAGGGTACCAGAAGGCAGAGTGACAAGGAATGGTGATTGGACTGCCACATGCCAAGCTAAGCTTAAAGGATTTTTAACTACGGTAATTTGATTTTCATTTGTATGTTTTGTTTCATGTTTACATTTATATTTATTCCATAGCTGTTACTTTAGTAAGGATTTGAATTTTGTTTTTCCTTCTTGAACCTCCTACCTAACCTACTAAAGGCATCTTTTCTTAAACTGGTACTATCTACATATTTTCTGATTGAAATACCATCAACACAGCTCATACATTATTCCTCTACGCTATTGTTTTTCAATCTTGGTAACCTTAAAGTATGTGGACTTCAACTTCCAGAATTCCCCAGCTAGCCCACACATCTTAAAGTTGTCAATATTGAGAAACGCTGCTCAAGGAAATAACAGTTTTACATTTGCTGGAAATTATAAGCACTTAAGTCTGAAAAATTCAAAAAGGCATCGGTCAGAAATTCACTAATTTGCCCTGTTTGCTCTAACATTCTTCATTTGGACAGCATTGTGACATCAGATTAGAAGAACAGAATAACACAGGAGGAAAAAAATGCTTTCTATCAGAGATCGTTGACTATCCTTTGAACATCAGCAAATGTTCAGCGTCGATGTTGTATGAGGTGATATCTTTTCCAATAAAGCATATGCCTTTGTAATTTTTATTTTTATTTTTTGGTGAAGGGTCAATTGTTTTAGCAAGAAAACTTCAGTGCAACAATACACTAACAGCACATTCTGGCTTGACGCACACATTAGCAACCCTCTATGCAGTTAGCATCATTCTTTTTTTCCCAATCATTACAGACAATTTCAAAAGCTAAAAAAAAAACAAATGACCAGTCAGCTGTTCATCCTGAACAGATTGCCATTGCACACAGAATATTACTTACAAAACCTTGAGCCAACAGTGATGTAATTCTAAGTAGCTAAACACTCCTGTACAACAAACTGATGAAATACAAGCATCTATTCCCTGCAAGTCAGATATTTTTTTTCCCATTTATCCTAGCTATCAGGCACATTTTTCATTTCTCCCAAGGGTAAATAAATGTTTGGGAAAGAAGCATTGCAAGGCACAGGAGAGAAATCCATTATTTCTAATGGCAATCTGGTGTAAGGGTGGTTCTATCTGAACACATGAATATATGGGCCTTTCCTCGTTTGAACTTAATCAAGGCAAAAACATGCCCAAGTAACATCTTTTTTAATCTGTGTCCTCATGGCATTGTCTTCATTTTATTTCCATCACATGAATGAGAAAACTATATTGCATTTGGTGTTAAAGTAATATTTCCCTCCTTAAGCCCATGTCACACTGAACCAACGGATGCAAAGAGGATATAAAACGGACAAAAAAGCTTGCCATCCGTTTGTTAACGCGATGTATCCATTCTGTACTCACTCCCTCCGTTTTTCATCCTCTCTATCCGTCCAGCATCCGTTTATGGACGTTTCATCTGCTCCAAAGGTTTTGGGCTGCGTAAAACTTTTGCGCGGAAAATGTATCCAGTTCGTCCGTTCTGCATCCGCTATATCCGCTTGGCATCCGCTGCACATCCACGCAACTCGCATCCGCCCGGACGCGGGGAGGAAGCGGAACAGACGTGGAACAGATGCAGAACAGATGCAGAACGGATACCTAGCGGAAACAAAACATTTAAAATGGAAAAAACGTTCGCAGAGGGGACCTATCTCGGATATTAAGGATGCCTAGAGGATGCCTAGAGGATGCAAAGGGACACCTACACTGCCTGTAAAAAGGGGGAGCAACTCGTCTGCATCTCACTTTCAGACCAGCAGCCCACCTGTGAAGACATCTGCAGCCTTCATCTGACTCTTGCTCTTCCAAAGCATCCAGTAATGTCCATTGTGGATCGTACCACAGTCCTTTTAGCAGCCACCATCCTTCTGCAACAGTACGAAGCCATCTACAGGCTCTGTGAACTCTACCATGGGAAGAAAATGAGGCGGCCAAGAAGCATCTGGGTCTGAAAATGGATCGGGAGAAGAGTACGGACTGTACGGACTGTACAACAAGCTGATGGTGGAGCTCAGGAATGAAGACACTCGGGCATTACAGAACTTCATGAGGATGCCTCCAGCCATGTTTGATGAAGTTGTGCAGCACCTGACACCCAGGTTGACCAAGGCAAACACCAACTTCCGGCCCAGCCTGGAACCTGGGCTCAAGGTGGCACTCACTCTGCGCCACCTGGCCTCAGGGATAACCTACAGGAGCATGCAGTACGGCTGGAGGGTGCCACACAACACCATCAGCATTGTGGTCAGAGAAGTGGTGCAGGCCATCATCAAAGAATACAAGGAGGAGCTCCTCCAGTGCCCCTCCACTGAAGAAGGCTGGAAGAAAGTTGCAGAGCAGTGGTATCAGAGGTGGAACTTCACACATACCGTTGGAGTCATAGATGGCAAGCACGTGGCCTGCAAAGCTCCAGCCAAGTCGGGGTCCACTTATTTCAAATCCAAGGGCTTCTTCAGCATCATCCTCTTTGCCATTGTCAATGCTGACTACAAGTTCATGTACATCGATGCTTCAGGCTACGGCTCATCTTCAGATGCCCAGGTATACAATGCCAGTCACTTCAAGGAGGGGCTGGAAGGCAACCTCATCGTGGGCTTCCCAGATCCAGACCCCTGCCCAACGACACGCAAGATGTGCCCTACTTCATCGTGGGGGATGACGCCCTCTCCCTCAGAACCTACCTCATGAAGCCATACACTTCCAGACTCCTGACCCGTGAAGAGAGGATCTTCAACTACAGGCTGTCTAGGGCAAGGCAGGTGGTGGATAACGCCTTTGGCATCCTGGACAACAGGTTCCAGGTACTTCTCACCACCATGCAGCATCGCCCAGAGACTGTGAGGAGGATTGTGGAAGCTTGCTGCATCCTGCACAATCTCATGCTACCCAGTCTTGCAGAACAGGCTCGTGGACCGTCAACAAGGCAATGGGGACATGGAGCCTGGGGAATGGAGGCAAGGGCGAAACCTGATCGACACTCAGGATGTGCAAGGCCACAACAGAGCCTCATGGGAAAGGAAGAAGCTGCACAACCTCCTGAAACACTGGTGCAACTCCCCAGCTGGAGCAGTGGAGTGGCAAGACAGGATGGTAGATGCTTAATGGATGCTTCCTTCAGGCTGTCTCATCACACGGATGAGATTGGGCCATGTATGTTGGGTGGGCCTACAATGAACAGGGCGTTTAATAAAGAGTTGTGTTTGTGTTGACATGTGTGGATGATTGATTACATTATTATTGATAATAAAGGGCCATAGGTGTGGCACCTGGGAGGGTGGACCATCCAGTCCCACTATGCTTGCACTGGAGGTTTACCTATCCCACAGCTATTAGCCATCCCAAAGGTATCCCTGCTCATTCCACAGGTATCCCTGCCCACCCCACTGCTATCTTAACCCATCCCACAAGCTTGCAAAGGTTTAAGCCAATTCTAAAAGTTTCCACCAAGACTTTATTTAAAAAAAGCAATGGAGCAAGTGTGTGAATCAAAGATAAACTTTATTGAACAACAAGCTGTAAAAAAGAAAATGACCCAAGTCAAGTGTCCAAATAAAGTCCACAGGTAGCCAGCTAGCCGGTCTCTGGCACTCTTCTTGGTCACTCGGAGGTGTGCCCAGTCTCAGGGGTGAAGGGTCCAGGTGCTGTGGTGGTGGGTGGTGCTGGAGTGCCTGGCCTCGAGAGGACAACAGGGGACGGTGTGTTGAGAAAGGTCTCGGACAGCTGGCTCAGCCCCACGATGCTGAGAGGTCCTTCCTCCATGCCATGGGGTGTCAGCCCCAGTACTTATGACAGATGTACTGAGGCCGGGCTTGGCTGTGGAGTGGAGGAAGGAGTAGTGTAGTGGGGCTGTCTGCTCTGCAGCTAGGTGAGGACTGATGTGGGTGGCATCGCTGTCGTCAGTGGCATCATTGGCGTGGGTGGCATTGCTATAGTCGGTGGCATCATTGGCGTGGGTGGCATCGGTGGCATCAGTGAAACAGGTGGCAACGGTGTCACCCGATGACTCTGTGCCTGGACTTGGAAGGGCTGCTGGTAGCCCTGGTAACCTCCTGGTAGCCGTAGCCCTGGTAGGTGAGGGCCTGTGGGAAGCCTTGGAATGGGAGGGACATCACCTGGGGTGGAGAAGCAGGCCTGGACTGGGTGGGAGCAGGTTCCTCTGGGTCTGGAGGGTTGTGAAGCAGCTTGGTGATCTGGTCCTATACCTGCTGGTACTGTGGATCCGCCATTTCCTTGAGGGTCTGGTTGACATAGGTGAGGAAAGGCTTGCGGTTGGAGGATGAGGAGTCGGTGTGGACCAGCTGAGAGAGGAGATCTATGCTGGTGCGGATGGTGTCCCTGATCTCTAGCAGGACATTGTGGCTCTGCCCCTCCAGCTGTCCGGCTCTCTGCCTTTCTGCGGAGGCAGAGCTGGGGGGGGGTGGATGCAGCTAGGACTGTGGTGGACTCAATATCTCCTTTCTCCCAATGCACCAGGGAGTCCTCTATGCACTCCACCATGCTTACCACACCTGTCCGCGGGTTCTCCGCCATGGCACGCTCCACAGAAACCTGCCTGGAGACAGGGACTGATTCTTGGCCAGAAGAGGACTGGGTGGCAGCAGGCTGCCAGAGAGAGAGGGTAGTGAGAGGGGCTGCTGGTGCTCCTCGGTGGTGGATCTCACCCTCCAGGAAGCTGCACCTGGCCATGACGTAGGTCTCTCTGTCTGTCAGCTTCACAGTGGCCTGGCCAGATTTCTTCAGGTGCAGCTTCCTGTACCAGGTGTGCATATGTTTCCACCAGCCGAGGAGCACCTCCGAAGTGTAACCCATACTCTCTGCCCTCTCTCTCCAAGCAGCCTGCTTCCACTTGGTGTCCCTGTACAGCCAGTGTCCCTTAGTGTCTCTCAGCCACTCCAGCACCTCATCCTCGTGCGTCTCTGCAATGGAGTATTGCCTCCTCTCCCGTTGTCGCATATGCCTCTTCCTCCCTTTGGCAGGACCAGATGGGCCTTCATCAGAGGGGCTCCCAGGTAGTAGGGGCTGCTCCTCCACACCACCACCAGCAGCAGCAGCACCAGCAGCACCAGCAGAATCATCATCATCATCATCATCATCATCATCATCATCATCCTCACCAGCAGGATCATAATCAGCATCATCATCCTCAACAGCAGGATCATAATCATCATCATCATCATCAGCAGCAGCAGCAGCAGCAGGAACACCAGGACCAGGATCAGCAGCAGTAGAGTAAGCACCAGCATGGCCAGCAAGTCCAGGAGCACGAGCAGGACCAGGAGCACGAGCAGGACGAGCAAGACCAGGAGCACGAGCAGGATGAGCAAGTCCAGGAGCACGAGCAGGTCGAGCAGGACCAGGAGCAGCTTCAACAGAGTAAGCAACAGCAGAAGCCCCAGAACCTGCAGAAGCACCACCGCCTGGAGCAGCTTCAGCAGAAGCCCCAGCACCAGCAGAGTCAGGGGCAGGGGGCGGGAGGTTGGCCCTGTCCCTCTTGCCAGGGATGGCGGCAGATTGCTGAGGCTTTCGCTTCCTCCCCATGGTTGTGGGTTTGCTGGCTGGCAGGGAGGCTGGCAGGCACCAAGGCTGGCAGGAAGGCTGGCAGGAAGACTGGCAGGAAGGCTGGCAGAAAGCCTGGCAGGAAGACAGGCAGGCAGGCAGGCACCAAGGCTGGCTGGAAGGCAGGCTGGCAGGGCAGGCAAGGAACTCGAAGTGTCCAGCAGCAGGTCTTTCCTCGGAATGCTGGCCACGTGCGAGCTGCTTCCCTTTATATCAGGGGGGCTTACGTAATACTTCCCCCCCGCATGCGCAATTAACGCGCGACATCCATTCCGCTTCCGCTGTGCATCTGCTAGGCTTCTGCTGTGCATCCGCTTCATCCGCTGTGCATCCGCTTTGCATCTGCTTCATCCGTTCGGCGTCCGTTCTGCATCCGCTGTATCTGTTCCGCGTCCGTTTGCTGAGGCCCCCCGAAAGCCCTGCGGTTGCGCCATCTGCTCCCATCCGCTTCCATCCGCTGTGCTTCCATTCCGCATCCGCTTTCCATCCACCCTGCGTCCTCCCTGCGTCCGTGTTATCCCCTCCGGTTATGCAAATTTTTGCTCCTTTTGAGAGTGGATAACAACGGATGGAACATTTTTCTCGTCCGTTGTGTCCGTTTTGCATCCGTTGGCCAGTGTGACATGGGCTTTATTCTGATACCACTTAAAGTAGTCTCAAGATGTATAAAACATGCTAGAATCTATCACCTAGTACCCTACAGTGAAATCATACGACTGCAATGGTTGAAACAACAGATACAAAAATAGTACAAGCAATAAGAACTGCATTGCTGGTATAGTTTTCCACCAATTGAAGGATGGGTAAAGAACACTTCACTTTACTCTTTCCGACCTTCCCTCCTTCAATTGGAACCTGTCTACATATTGCTTAATATGTGCAAAGATGAAGAACCAGCATTTCCAAACCTTCTATGTTCAACTGGAGCTGACAGTCTCTTCTAAAAGGGGAAAGTCTTGTTCAAGCTGATCTTTCTAATCTTGCCTATAGCTGTGGGATTTCCTATTGGGCTCCTGTCCAATTACGAATGAGACTCTGCTTAGTTACTAATCAGACTCTGCTTAGTTTTTTTTTTTTTGAGATCAGCTAAGGACTTCTAGATATTGTCACCTCTGGAGTAACAGTTAATTAAACCAACTGTACTCAACTTGGTGTAATATTTAACTGTGCTAGGCATTGGTGAATAATAATAATAATAATAATAATAATAATAATAATAATAATAATAATAATAATAATAATAAAAAGATCGTTCCAATTTTATCTTCTCATACAGTTCTCTTCTCTCTACTCAGGGCAATGTCCCAGGAACCACAATTTCAAACATAGATGAAATTCAGTTGTGGAGTCCTCCTTCCAAACCCAATGAATCTGAGTTTGACTCCTTTCAATTTAAGAATGTGTGGCTGAGAAGAAGACAGAATGAAGCTCAGTGTCAGAGTTTATATTATGCATGCCACATTTCACTGTCTCCCCAAATTCCTCAACATTTATGTATGTTTAAATTAACGTTCAATGAATCTTCTGTTCAGAAATTCAGTTTAAATGCAAATAATTAGCCTCTCCAAAGTTAGAACATATGATTTTGGAGAATCAAATAAATTCAGATAGAATCTGAAACTTAAATCAAAGCATTAAACAGACTTATTTTTTCCAAATCAACTAAACTAGCTGAATCAGATCAATGGCCCAAAATGACTAGATTGGTTTAAATTTACAGATTCCTGGGTTAAATTCAAGTCTGTGATATTCCTTCCCATACATCTCAAAAGTAAATGGAAGACTAATTATCCAGGGAAGGTGGGATAGGAAGGAACAGTATGATTAAAATCCCAAACAGAAAGACATCACAGTGCAATGTTGTTTTTTAAATTACATCTGAAATTCTATGAATATTTAGTTATGTGTAATATGTGTTTGTTAGAGTTGTATGGTCAGTTTTGCTACAATTAGATGGACAGCTCAGAATTTAGCAAAAGCTCCATATATCCATTGATATTTATGAATAGAATACACAACAATTTTAATTCTGCATTTTAATTCTCACATATACTCTGATGTAGGAGCTGCAATGAAATGTCTTATATTCTGCATTTGGCAGCAGTAGAAAATGGCTTTATTAATGATAAAGTATCTTTAAATTTGATGGAAAATATTATTTTGGGGGATATTTTTTTTTCATTTAGAAATTTTAAATAACTCTTGTATTTGAAGACAACAAGGCCACCTTGTATACATATTTGACCTAAAAAATTCCAAAGTAAAAGATAAATGTGCATTATAGATAACAAATGCATAATTTAAAATGTGAGATTCTAAGGTTTCAGACCTCTTAGCTATCTTTTGATTGCTTTGGATCTGGCAAGTTTCAAATAATGAATCTTATAAAAATTAATTGTCCCTATATATTCTGCATCGAATACCATGAAGTACTATTTTGACTGCATGTTACAAATGGTCTAATATTAAATTTTAATGTGTATCAAGTACCAAATGTTGTCAAATATTATATCCAATAATACTGTGGACATTTTCATGAGTATCCACAAGATGTATGTCATTTTTGATGACAAAATCAAATGTTGTTGTAAGTGTATTAGAACATCTCCCAAATTCTCTATGATATGTTGAATCATAGTTATCTTCACAGAAGGTGATTTTAAAAAGCTGTACTGTTATACCTGAATGTCAGTCAAATAATAAGTGATCATATCGACCACATAAAACTGCCAGATATATCTTCAAATCATACCGATTTTTTCTGACCAACATTTACAGTGAATAATGAGAAATAACTTCATTCCAGCTCAAAATTTGCTTTTTTCAGCAAATTTTCACTGTAGTTTTAGGCTTTTTAAAATATAAGATTCATTTTCTTTTGTTTCAATGCTATCATTCTCTAAACCATTGCTTCTAATACCCTCATGGTTAATAAGCATATTTTGTGAAAAATAAGAATAAAATATATCAAAATTTGAATCTTTCATTTGCCTGATTTCATCCCAGGTGCCATAGGCAACAAAACTAGATAGGATGCTATCACAGTAAACCGTACATCTAAATGGTTGATGACCATTCATATGTAATGTTGAATAATCAAAATATAGATTAAGAAAAAAGAAAATGAAGCTGAAAAGGTACAACTAATAAAACTAGTTGTGGTGATAGCATTGAAATGGCATGGTTTTTCAATTTTATTTTATTTTTTGCTGCATCAATTATACCAGCAATGAAAGAAATATATAACACTACAGTGCATTCAGAAGGCCTTAGTATTCAAATATCAAATCCAATACTGTGTGGCTTTTTATACTGTTAAGAAATACTACACTCGAAGTCCATGATGGGAAAATAATATTCATAAGGCTTAAAATATACACTAAATTATTTACAAATCTGTATGAAGATTGTGATTAGATTCCCCAAAATTCAGTTCTGCCCTTTCTCAAAATTCAGTAATATTGGCAATGATATCAAAGCATCATCATCATATTTTGGGTTGGGTTTAGAATCACCTAAGACAGGGGATAAGAATGTTGTAGCCAAGACTTTATTTATAACTCACAGAGTTCCCACAAATAGGGCAGATTTGTAATACTGAAATTATTTTTCCCCCATCAGAGAGAGAATTAAAAAGAAAAAAATGGATATTTTAAGCCAGAGCATTTTCATAAACCCCCAAATAAAGCTAATTTGCCCTTTTAGGGAGTTGTTGGGCAACATGGATTTCTTAAGTTAATAAAGGATTAAATCAATTATAATATTTTTTAAAATACCAATTTCTATACCAAAGACTGGAAAGGATAAAAGGCAAAAAGGAGTCATTATATGAAAGTCTTACATTAATTTTTACCTTTAAACTCTCTCAAATTTAAAAACAAAAATGGGGGACATGAAGGCCTTTGCCCATTCTGGTGATATAATAAAGTCAGTGTTCAATTCTAAAGTCACATTTGACAGTTTTCACACACATATTTTTCTCTGCCAATAGTGATATTCTATGGTGATTTTTAAAAGGGAATATTTCACTGTTTCAATCTTATATGGTCCACATACACACAATTTCCCTCAATGAAAGCTAGCACACAATACTGTGATTAGAAGAAAATTCATATGTGATGGTGAACGTCTTTGTCCTTCTCTTGATCTGTCTGTCTTCCAGTTAAAAGAACTTGTCTGGTTTTGCTGAAGAAAGTTTGAAGACTTGTTTTATTCCTTCCCAATTGGCTGACTCTCCACAATATGGATAGGCACCATATAATCCCACAATCTTCAGTGGAAGGTAGAAAAACTACCAGATGTTTAGCAGGTGTAGAAGGTTCAATTTGTTCCTGCTGCTTGTGAACAGCTCAACAGCATGGAGTCCTCCAGGTTGGTGTTTCTCTATAATCTTGACCCACCTGGAGATCCATGGTGTCGAATCATGAACATATCACACCAGCGTTGTCTCCATGGGAAGATGAAACTTCTGAGCGCTGCTTCATTCCCAGGAAATGAAGTTTGAGCAATTACAGCATGGCTCCCAAGCCTTTTTAATCTAATCTGCCTATCATATAAAGACCATGATCTTTAAGACATATTTGCATGAAGGAAACCCATGGAACTAAATGGGAATTGCTTCAGACTAACTGTAGATAACTGAATTGGGGAAAAAAAAAACCAACCAACCAAAGTTTTCACAGAGCAGGATTCAGCATGGAAGTGTAGAGTACACCAGTTATTTAAAGCATAAAATGCTGATACTCATAGAAGAAAAAGTAAAAATGTTCCAGGTGAGCAGGTAATTAAAAAAAAATTCAGGTCATATACTGTATTTGGTATATTTTTAGCTTTCAATATCCTTTTACATGTTTCTTTCTGCTGACTGAGATCATATTTATGCAAATTTTTAATATCATGGACTTTGAATTTGGACCTCTTACTTTTCTTCACCCTGCAATATTTCAATTTTTATGGTGTTTTTTTTTAGATAGGAATTTTCCTACTCCCATGCTGAGCCTGTATAAGCATGACATGACTATTACCAACATTTTATGGTCTGCTCATTGACCTTGTAGTAAAAGAGATACATATTACTTCAAACAACAGGAACAACAGCAGAGTTGGCAACAATCTCACGGGTAAATGTAATCTTCAATATTGTGCAACAATAAAACAGTGTGATGCTAAGTATCAGGACAGTATGATCCTTTGTGTTCATTTCTAAAAAGGTGGATAATAATAAAAATCAAATAACCTTTGCTTATCCTCATATTTGGAAGAAAGGATTCAATAGGTGGATAAAATGCCAAATCCAGTCTAACCATCTGGCCAATGATGCAATTAACCATAATAACACAGGTAATCCTCAGTTAATGATTGTGATTGGAGTTTCCATCACTAAATGATGTGATTGTAAAAAAGATATCATGGGACTGCATGATATAATAGGACTGTTTAATGGTGAGGGATTCCTTTAAAGACAGCAACTAGAAGTGTTCTAGCATTTTCAGTTTGTGTCATTAAATGAATTCCACACCATTAAACACAACTTCATTTGCTTGCCATTTGTGCCTCCTGTCCGCTTCTCCCTTGACTTTGATTTTCAGAAACCAGGAATGAATGTTGCAATAGAGATCACATAATCGCAAGACACTATTGTAATGTCATAATTATGAGCAGGTTGCCAAGTGCTCAGATACAGTCATATGATTGTGAGGGAGGCTGAGAAAACCAGAATGTTGTGGATCAAAGTCTTTAGTGCCACTTATTCAACACTGTTGTAAGTTTAAATGGTGACTGAATGATTGGCCATTTCATGAGGACATCGTGGGCTGTTCCCGGATACCACTAGATGACATTGCTAGGGCACGCTGCCTTAGAAGAGTGAGAAAAATTCTCAGGGATGACTCACATCCCAGTCAGCACTTATTTGCCTTCTCCTACCACTGGGTAGGAGATATAGAAGCATAGCCAGTCACACCAACAGGCTGAAGAAGCTCAAACTGCCCAATGAGCTATTTGCACTCAAGAAGCAAAATAATGGAAAGGAACCAGGCCCAGATGGACTTCTGGCAGAATTTTACAAAATATTACAAAAATCATTGAACTTTTTATTGCTAGAAGTTATGAATAAAGTTATGTTAAAGAAGATGATACCTAAATCATGATCAGAAGCTTATATCACACTTGTTCCAAAAGAGGAGACCAATCCATTACAAATCAAGAACTATAGACCTATTTCCCTACTAAACGCAGATTATAAAATCTTTGCTTCAATATTGGCAGAAAGATTTTAAAAATACTAATAATTTTATCCATCCTGATCAAAATGGAATTCTGCCAAAGACAATATGAGAGCAATCTTGGACACTTTGGAATACTATGAGGGACATCCTGAAAAACAAATGGCTCTGATATTTCTAGATGCACAGAAGGCATTTGATAATGTGAATTGGTGATTCATGTTGTTACTGCTGGAACAGATGGGCTTTACTAGAAAATTTATTCAAGCAATAGAAGCTATATATCATGAGCAAACAACAAAGGTGACAGTGGGCATCCTTGTCTTGTTCCTTTTTTTATATCAATAGAGTCTGTCAGTTCTCCCTCTATCATTACCTTTGCTGTTTGCGTTAACTTTGGAAGTGCTAAATAGAAATATTAGAGATGAAAAGAATATAAACGGGATGAAAATTAAAAAGGAAGAATTTAAGTTGCAAGCATTTGCAGATGACCTGGTTTTTATCTTAGAAGACCAACTAGAAACAGCACCAAAATTGATGGAAAAGATAGAGACATATGGCAAGGTGGCTGGTTTGAAAATAAATAAAGATAAGACAAAGATCTTGACAAAGAATATGCTATCAAGACAAAAGGAAGAACTGGCAGACTTATTGAAAATTCAGGTCACGAACAAGATCAAGTACTTGGGGATATACTTGACAGCAAGATGCAATACATTAAAAGAGAATAATTATATCAAACTTAAACAGCAGATAGTGCTAGATTTGGCGAAATGGGAAAATTTACAACTGTCATTAATAGGAAGAATATCAACAATCAAGATGAATATATTACCCAGAATTTTATATTTGTTTCAAACAATTTCAACTAGGCTTGGAAAAGATTACTTTGAAGATTTGAATAAAATTGTATTGAAATATATATGGCAAAGTAAGAAAGCGAGAATAAAATTAAAACTTTTGCAAGATGCTAGAATAAGAGGAGGATTTGGTTTGCCTAATTGGGAGTTGTATTACCAAGCTACAAATATGATGTGGGTTAAGGAATGGATAACATTAAGAAATACTAGACTGTTGACATTAGAAGGACATGATCTGCTCTTTTATGGTACAAAGGAACTAAAATACAGGGGTACTTTAGAAGACATTATATATGGGAGTCTCTGTGGTTAAACTGGGAGAAGATTAAAAGACAATGTTATTTGAAAATTCCAGTCTTGCTAACGACTATTGAAGCATTTTCTTATCCTATAATATACAAAAAGGAACAAACAGTTAAATATGGTGAAATATTGAATGAAAAGGGTGAACTTAAATCAATACAAAAATTAGAGGAACAAGGTATAAAGATGAATTGGTTTTCATATGCGCAAATACATTCAAGGTATGATAAAGATTCCAAACAGAAGGTTTCTATGATAACCTGACTGACTTAGATAAGATTTTAACAGGTACTGATGAAAAGGTAATTAAAAATTGTATGGATATTTATTAGAAATTAAACTAGAAGAAGAACAAGTTAAAGAAACTATGATTGCTTGGGGGAAGAATTTTGGATATGGGATTGACCTAGAGAAATGGCAAAAATTGTGGTCTCAAAATTATAAAATGACAATGTCAACAGCATATAAAGAAAATTTGTATAAGATGTTTTACAGTTGGCATTTTCCTCCAATAAGAATAGCAAGAATGTTCAAGAATAAATCCGAAAAATGTTGGAAATGTCATCAGACACCTGGCTCACATTACCATATGTGGTGGACTTGTGCGGATGCTAAAAAATACTGGACTAAAATCCACACATGGTTGGAAAAAATGATAAAAAAACATATAGACTTGAAACCAGAGTTATTTTTGTTGGGAATTTTACTTGAAATATATAGGAAAGACTTGAAATATCTGATTGTAAATGTATTGACAGCGGCTAGGATTGTATTTGCTAAAAACTGGAAAATTGAGAAGTTACCATTACAGGAGGAGATCATTAAGAAAATCTTGGAATGTGCTGAAATGAGTAGATTGACATTTGAAATTCGAGAACAAGATGATAAACAATTTTACAAAGTTTGGGATCTATTCTATCAGTAGTTAGATAATAAAATATAGTAATGGAATATGTAGATTTTTAGAAAATAATAAACGTATAAAGATGTATTTTTTCTTTTTTAATTATATTTACAAAATGATTCTAGGATAGATCTGGGAGTACAATAGGAATTGTTATAAAACAAACTAAGTAAAATATGACTATTTTATAAAACATGAATGAATAAAAGTATAGTCAATGATTGATTAATAAAGATATTAATGTACTTGATATGTGATTGAAAGTATGAGAGGATATATAATGTAATTGTATGAGAAGACTATGAAATGGTTGCACAAAATAATATGTAAATCAACTGGCACATTGTATGTATATATACGGAAGATGGTTTATGTTTTTATGTTATGTTTATGTTTGTTTTAAAATCAATAAAAAATTTTTTTTTAAAAAAAAGAAAATATCAGAATGTGCTGAAATGAGAAGATTGACATTTGAAGTTTGAGAGTAGGGTGATAAACAATTTTGTAAAATTTGGGATCAATTCTATCAATGGTTAGACAATAAAATGTAGTAATGGAATATGTAGACTTTTAGAAAATACTAAATATATAAAGATGTATTCTTTTCTTATTATATCTACACAATGATTTTTGGATAGATTTGGGATGATAATATGAACTGTCACAAAACAAATTAAGTAAAATATGATTATTTCCTAAAGCATGAATGAATAAAAGTACAGTCAAATGATTGATTAATAATGATATTAATATATTTAATATTGGATTGAAAATACGAGTTCATATACAATATAATTGTAATTGAAGACTACGAAATGAAAGCACAAAACAATTTGTAAACCAACCAGCACGCTGTATGTACATATATGGAAGATGGCCTGATGTTTTTTATGTTTTGTTTGTTTATGTTTTTTTTAAAAACCAATAATTAAAAAAAAAAACCTGCCCAAGGAGCTGCTGATACAGTTCTACAGAGGAATTATTGAATCTATCATCTGCACCTCTATAACTGTCTGGTTTGGTTCTGCAACCCAACAGGACAGACAGACTTCAGAGGATAATTTGGACTGCAGAAAAAACAATTACTACCCACCTGCCTTCAATTGAGGACCTGTATACTGCATAAGTCAAAAAAAGGGCTGTGAAAATATTTACAGACCCCTCACATCCCGGACATAAACTGTTTCAACTTCTTCCCTCAAAACGACACTATGGAGCACTGCATACCAGAACAACTAGACACAAGAACAGTTTTTTTCCCGAAAGCCATCACTCTGCTAAACAAATAATTCCCTCAACACTGTTCAACTATTTACAAAGTGTACACTACTGTTGTTATTACTGTTAATTTTCTCACTACTCCTTATCATCCATCCCCTCCCACTTGACTGTTTCCTAGTCTGATTTGATTGTTGATTGTACCCTATGACTATCATTAAGTGTGGTACGTTATGGTTCTTGATTCTTTATGAATGTACCTTTTCTTTTTGTAAACTGAGAGTATTTACACCAAGACAAATTCCTTGTGTGTCCAATCACACTTGGCCAATAAAGTATTCTATTCTATTCTATTCTATTCTATTCTATTCTATTCTATTCTATTCTATTCTATTAAGAACAGTTTCTAACCATGGACTGTCAGACTTTTGAACGAAAATAACTTCATGTCAACATCATTTGATAGACTTGCAGGGCCAGCATTTGTGCAACAAGGTCACTTAGTGTAATAAGATTGGGACTTGGCTAGGAACTTCTGTCCTCGCTGTGAGTTGTGTTGGGGGGGGGTGCATGAAGGGAGGCTCAGCCAATCTCATGTTGTACTCTGACAGTAAAGGTAATAATAGTTTGCTAAATTTATATGATACTTGATTCCCAGTTAATGGCCAGCACTTTAGTTCCTGTCTGCAACTCTGCTCCCACATCAATACAACTCAAAGCACTTTTTTTTTTTGAATGGAATATGAACACAGCACAGTTGTTTCAAACATCATGGTATACTGAAATATGTTTTCTAATTTCCTTAAAAAATTTCCTCCCCGAAAAAGAGACATTTCTTTTTTGTGCCTCATATTCCAAATTCTTTGGAGTCCTTGGAATTTGTTTCTGAACTTACTTTACTGTTATCAATAAGTAATGGATATAGCTATTGTTCTTTTCATTCAACATCTCTCAATCATTCTGCAGGAATGATGCAAGAGAAGTGGGAAAAAAAATATCCCAAATGAACTTCTCAGCTAAAGCTTTGGAGGGTGCAGACAGCAGAGGGACTAAGAAAATGCAGGAATCTTTCATCTTATGCAAGAGGATTTCATGAGAATGTTCTTCTTTTTAGGGGGGAAAAATCAAAAGCAATTTATCTTAACAACAAACCAAAGGAGAAGATGGAGGCACTGAAGACATTTTCATCAAAGCACCAGCTTAATAAGTGAAACCTGGTTATCTCTTGACCTAAAATCTCTAGGAGCAGTGATTAAAGTGGACACACACTTTACAGCTGAAGTTTAGCTTGTGAACATAATGAGCCATAAAAGGGTCAAAGCAATGATTTTACAAGGAAGCATTAAGGAGACCATGATTGAGCTGAATGCCCTTCACTTTGTGGATCATTCATATGATTAAAGAAGCTGCTAGATTGGAACAGCAAGTATCAATATGCACCACACATTTTTATTCAGTGTGGAAGATTTTCTGGAAACAACAACAACAACAAGAAAAGTGAAGTAATGTGGTATAAACTGTGCTTAAGACTGCTTGATTGAAATAGTACAATAGAATAATCTCAGCTGATGTTTCTGGTCTGAGAACCTAGATGAAAGGTATTCTGGAAGGACACTCACCTTGGAGAAATATATTTACCCAATTGAACTACTGTCATAACCTTCAGGGCACAGTACAAAATGTCTTATCTGAAGCAAATAGCCTCAAGAAGAGAATTGCATTGAATTAATTGGAAATAACCCCCAGAACAAAAGCTCACCAGAACTGCCTTTCTTGAGGGCAAGCCTTTCTCCTTGCTTCCCCCTTGCTCAAGGATTAAACAATAGCAATTTGCTCCTTAGTCCACACATTAAATGAATGTCACTGCATTTTAGAGGAAGACCAATGATGCCTAACACAAAATGTTAAAAATATTTTCTTTCCTAAGGGAAACTCTGCTCCTCTAGTGGATATTTTTAGATATTTTCTTTCCCTGTGCTGCATCACTGCTCATAGTCTGGGAAGCTCTATAATTTCTCTGAAATGTTTTTGCGGGTACTTACATGTATAGTATTCAGCTTTGTTCGGATAGTTTCCCACGTCATTATAATTGTGCTTTTAAAGTTGTAGCAATGTTTCGGCAGAATCTCATCTGCCATTATCAGATAAGTTATATGTATATACAATACATTATCTGTATTGTGTTTGTTTGACAGGCATATGAGATTCTGCCGAAACATTGCTAAAACTTTAAAAGCACAACTATGATGACATGGGAAAATACCTGAACAAAGCTGAATACCATACATGTAAGTACCCTCAAAAACTTAAGAACACACACACACACACACACACACACACACACACACACACACATATATATATATATGTGGATCTTTGGTTATTCGGGTTTTCTCCTGCATAAAATTGGAAGTATCTAGGCAACGTTTCAATGAAGTTTCATTCATCATCTTCAGGCTTGTTTCTTCAGCTCTGTGCTTCTCAGAGTAATGTGAGCTTGCAGCTGCTTCTTCCTTTTAACTGCTAATGGGGGTGTGACTTGATTTGGTGGGGGGTTGGCTGTTTTCTGATTGGCTGGGGGTGTGTTCTGTTCAGGTGGGGACTTGGTTGTACTCAGGTTAGTCTTAGTTGCCAGGGGATTTGATCTGGTGAGCTGTGATCCTGTTGTTTGGCTTTGCATTCGTGGTCCTGCCACATCTTCATGGTGGGTGTCTGTCATGTATAGATTGCAGGGATTTGAAGCGGGTAGTGATGCAGCTACAGTACGGCTTCTGGTCCGTACCACAGCTGCATCACTACCCGCTTCAAATCCTAATGTACTAATCTACCAAAAAACAGATGGCACACTAGGACACACCATATACCAGAAGAAAACACACATCAACTGCTACCTCAACGCCCAAACTCACCACCACCCAGCACAGATAAACTCCGTGGCCAAAACACTAATCGCCAGAACCAAATGCCTGGCAGACAAGACACACATAAAGACTGAACGATGAACCCTGACTAAAGTCCTGACAGCCAATGGCTTCCACAAAACCAAAATCAGCAGCTTGATCCACAAAAACACACTAAGACATAATGGAGACCTAGAAGATGAACAGACCTATGGAACAGCTGTCCTGCCCTACATCAGAGGTACTACAGACAAAATCAGTAAGATACTACACAGGCATCACATCAAGACTGCCTTCAAAACAGACAGAAAAATAGCAGCCATCCTTAGAAACCCCAAAGATAAAATTGACCTGTAAAACCAAGGCATATTTGAAGTCCCCTGTGCATCATGCCCGGCCACATACATTGGATAGACCAATAGAAGAATAAGTACCCGTCTGGATGAACACAAAAACGCAGTAAAAAAGCTGGAACTCACTTCCTCATTAGTCCAACACATGAAAGCCATAGGTCATAACGTCAACTTCAAGGGCACCAAAACCCTAGCCACTATAGAAAACCCCAGCCACAGAATTATCAGAGAAGCCATAGAGATTGAAAAAAGACCTGAAAACATGAATAGAAGAGATGACTCCACCAGACTGTCAATTATTTGGAAGCCTGCACTCTCAAACAAAAAAATCTCCACACCACTAGCCAGGCAAACACCTGGGCACAAACACATCCTAACTAGGCACCCAGATGAAACCTAGCTTCCTAACAAATGATAGCTGTCCATTCACTCGGAGCCAAGCTGCATTAAGAGCCTCCAATACAGGAACACAATGTTGCCAGCCAATCAAGACACAAAAAAAGCCACAAAACAGACAGAACATATTAGAAACATCAATCAAGCAAAACACAGCAAATTCCAAGACCAATAAACAAAGACCAAGACTCCCAACCAATCAGGATGAAATAAAAAACCATTCTGGCACAGCATAGGCTTGCCCCAAATTTAAAACTGAATCGGCTGTGAAAGTCTGACTCACAGACAAACACAATACAGAAGCCTGATGATGGCAGATGAGATTCTGCCGAAACATTGCTACAACTTTAAAAGCACAACTACAATGACGTGGGAAAATACCCGAACAAAGCTGAACAGCATACATACATCTATGCATATATATATGCATGTATATTTATATGTATATATATGATAGTATCATCACCTATCTTGCAGTAGAGATGAGGGCTTGGCCATAAAGAAGGCAGCCCAGATGTAGAACAATGCAGAAACGATTCTGGATTTGTTCTCTTCATGTTCTATAGAGATGGACTCTCCTTCTAGCAACATAAGAAAAAAGGGGTTCAGTGATCCAGCCCCTTCAAAATGCAGTTAGCTTTTCCAAGAGAGAGTGAGTATTTTTTGTAGATTTCCAAATTAATTATACAGATTCCAAATATAACTTCAGATAAAATTGAACCAGGCAGCAGTCTTGACATAACCCTGCATTTTCTTCAAATCTGTTTTTTACAGAGGGAAATGTTTTGTGTTGAGAATCACCTCAGCAACATCTGATTGATTTTGGAAGATAAACAGGGTTTGACCTGGTTAGAATTTGACTGAGGGACCATCAAGCAATTCCTGCTGATTGGGAAGTTGGAAAAAAAAAATCTCTGAAGTTAGAAATGGCAAACTACTTCCCTACTGCCGTCAAGAAATCCACATGAATGTGTCATCAAATGCTGAGCTCAACTCAAGGACGTCCTTAGCTGTTAAACTGTCTATGAAAAATAGTGGCTAGCACTTCCATCTATTGCTATGATCTAGTATGTTGCTTTTTCCTCAAGATGGCTCATAAAGAGTGGTGTAAATATCAGAAACATAAAGCAGGTTATGTTCTCTCCCAATGTTCCACTTCTGGGGCAAATGACAAAAGTGCCTTGATCTTTGACTCTTTCATGACTTCGTCTTATCATTAATCTAGGTCATGGCTGTCAAACTCACAGCCCACCATCCGGATGCGACATGCTCTTACTACGCCCACACCCGGTTTAGTGAAGTGGAAAAAAGTCATGATACGTCAAGTGGCAACACTGTGATGATGCAAATTTAACACCACTGATCTAAGTGGTTTGTTTTTCCCATCAACCACTGGCAATGAAGTTACAAGAAGCAATGAAGTCAACATACTTCTCTTCCGTTAAAGGTTAATTTTTTAAACTCAGATTTTAAATGAGGGCTCCTTTCATTTCATTACCCAAATTAGGTAATATCATTAGTGCTGCACAGCACACACTGATGATGCACAGCATGATGAGGTTACCTAGTTTGGGTAATGAAAAATTTTCAAGAAAGCAACCAAGCTCAAAGAGCACCAAAGGCACCTCATATTTGTCCTCTTATTTTTTTAGAAGCTCTGTGCAGAGCAGCCATTGATAAACATACCATTGTGAACTGATACACATTCCAGTAGCAAATGCAAATGGAATCTCAAAATCAATACAATAGCAATTGCACTTAGACTTATATGATCATGTTTCTTGATTGATGGCAAAATCCCAGAATCAATTGCAAATTTACCACAGATGCCATAGATCAGGGATGTCAAACTGGTGGCCCATGGGCTGGATGCATCATGCACAGGCTATACCCACCCCAATTCCACAAATGGGAAAAATGTCATGAAACATCACATGATGGCAATGTGACATGGCGAGTTTGACACCTGTGCCCTAGACTGAATCTAAGGCTCTATAATGAAGGTTTATCTCCCTTCTATCTCTATTTTCCAATTTCTTCAGGTAAAGAAGCATATAAAAAGTGCTAAAAAGCTATAAGATTGCATGCATAGCAATAGCACTCAGATTTATATACCACTTTACAGTGCTTTGCAGCCCTCTCTAAGCAGTTTACAGGGTCAGCATATTGCCCCCGACAATCTGGGTCCTCATTTTATCCACCTCAGAAGGATGGAAGGCTGAGTCAACCTTGAGCCTGGTGAGATTCGAATTGCCAAATTGCAGGCAGACAGCAGTCAGCAGAAGTATCCTGCAGTACTGCACTCTAACCACTGTGCCAACTGCGGCTCATAATTTATTAGTAAGCATTATTGTGTTCTGACATTTTCTAGTGGTCTTTTAAAACTTGTTTATCAATAAGATTTTATTATTGAGGAAAAAGTGATCAGCAAAAAATCTCAAATGTATCAAATTCAGTGAAGTTCAGCAACTTCACTGAGATAAAACTTAGGCAGAGCCCCTAAGTCTTCTCTACTGGTGTAACTGGGAATAGCTGAGAGACCAAATAGATCTTTACAGCACTTTATAAACTGTCACCAAGCTTTTCTTCAGCTAAATTTTGTCTGATAAAATTAGGGGTGCACAACTTCCATAATCCCCAAATCTTTTAGGACAGTGTCTTGACTGTTCAGAATCTTCAAAGTTCCTTGAAACCAAATTATTGACATATGAGTCTATTCCACAATATGATCTGAACTAGATATGTATTAGAGCATATGAGTAGCACCTTGGAAGCCCCAAGACTCAATCATCTCGGGACCATGGGCTAATTTAATACAAAACAATTTCCTGAATTTTACCAGTAATTAATTTGACTTTTGGATTACAACCAGAGAAATAATTTAGTTATTTAGTTCTATAGCAAAATGTTATTCTCCATCAAAATATGCATGTTATCATAAAGAAATCTAGCATATTTGAAAACTCTAATTAAAGCTCCATTTTTCATTATGTGTGCTATTTTCTTCATTTTCCTGAAGCTTTTTGTTTGATCAAGGAAATCAGATCATTTTTGTGTCAGAAAAGTTATGCTGTCTCTGAAGAAGTAGGTTGATATTCTTTAGGAGTAGTTTTCCCTAATCTGCTACCCTCCAGATATTATGGGCTTTACTTCCATGAAGACCAAACAAAATGGTCAATAAATAGAGGTAATAGAATTATCATCCAAAATGTTTTGAAGGCACCAAACTGGAAAAAGCCATTCTACCATTAGGTAGATAGAGAAGAAAATATATTATCTTTTAAAAGTCAAATTAGAAAGACTTCTTTTATTGACTTTCTAAATTTGGGCAGAGTCCCCAGGAAATACCAATCAAGATAGCTTCCAACCCAACTCTTTAAAAAAATGAACCAAGATGAAGTTGAACCATCCTTCAATATAGGCAATAGGACAGCATTCAATGATATTTGAAGGCAGCAAAGTATAATGTCCTGGCATACTCAAATTTGTCCTTCATCCATGTGCTGTCAATTCCCTCACCTAGTATTTGCAATCTGATTCAGCTACCTAATGGTAAAGCCAGTCCTAAACATTTTAAATAAAGATTCAGATCACTAATTTAAAAACACCATGTGGGTCAACCCAACATATATTATAGTACCTCAGAAAAGAATGCTGCATGCCATCTAGTTATTCCTCGTCCTAAGAAATTCTAAATACTAAATTTAGACTTGAAGGAAGAAAAATACATCTTCAAGTCAAATATGGTCACCAACCAGATGTTGTCCTCAATTTAAAGATAACCTGCAAAGCAAATAAGAAAATGCTGGATTTGGAAGAAAAATAAAAGACTTTATTTTTAAGGAGATTTAAGAACTGCCACAATAAAACTGATAAACTATCTTCTTCGCTTGACATTCAGTGAGATGAACAAACTGATCAGGAACAGAAAAATCGATCCTCTGCCATAAACACCAATCTCTGCCCTAAAAGGTATTTACTTCCAAGTCATTGTCCTAATACGATAGAGCTATTTTGAAAAGTGTCCAATGAACCGTTGTTTAATGAACAGTGACAAGAGTGGCAAAAATGGACTCATGGAGAAATGAAGAATAAATAATAAAGCACTGTCTAATCCATCCCCTCAATTGTTCCTAAAGTGAGTGGCTTTGAAAGTTTTCCATCAGGCAATGGTCACCTCTGAATAAATGTATGAGATCACAGCAAAACAGAAAATTATGGGCTTTATTCCAATCCCAAAATTCACACAGCATTTGCAAGAAACTATTGACTTTCTGCAAAAGCATGTTTGGAGGGAGACTTATTCCCATAAGAGAGCAATTGGATGTTGGTGTTGTAAGAATCAAATTTAGCTCCTTTCTATCCTTTTATTTCTTTTTGACTTCCTGATCTCCTTCTCTCAAGGAGCTGTAATGAATGTGATTTCAAATGCACTGACAACAATTCCCAAGAAATACCATTCTCACAAAAGAAAGATAATTTCTGTTTTATTTGGGTGCTCTCACTTAGACATTATCACAGTAACAGCATATTAATCAGTGTACATCAATATAGATATCATGTACAAAATATCCTGCTTTAATGGCACAGCAAATGAAAAACAAACACCAGCAAAAAGAAAATGATCTTCCAGCTGGAAAGGAAAAGATATACTTTGTGATCTCTCATTCAGTTTCTGTTAAATTCCAAGAGCTCAGATGTAATTGCTGCTCTTACAATGCTGAAAATGATAACACTTTTTAATTGCTTAATTTTATATGCCACCCAGGGTCATTTCAACAACTTTACAAATTAATTTTGTAAATTAAATTAAAGACACAAGTTCAAACAATAGCAATTCATACAAGAACCATGGGATGACATTTTTTTAACTGAATTGAAAATTCAACATTCAATGGCAAATAAATGCATGCTTGGAGGATCAAATTTTAGGAACATATATTTTAATTGACATTTTAGAATAAAATATTCCTTTTTAAAGAGAAAGTAGTTTTTTTTCATCTTTATTTATTTCACAGAATGTTAAATCTTTTCCTACAAAATCTATAAATTATGAACAATAATAGGTAAATTATACCAAAACTAGTTCATTATCAAATTCCAATATCTCTTTGGCCTCTAGTTTTAATTCATCTTGTGTGGCATCCAAACTATTTTGACTAAAGAAACTAGATGAAGTTTCAATACCACTAGAGCAGGGGTGTTAAACTTGTGCCATCACGGCATTGTCACATGACATATTGTGACTGACAGCTGAATTTGACAGCGATTTTTTTTTCCTTTCGCTAAACTGTGTATGAACATGGCCAGTGAGTAATGCATATAGCCTTTGGTGCATAGTTTGATATCCCTGTACTAGAATATAATGAAAAATGTTACAAAGTATTCAAAATTCAGGAACATGTATGAGCGTAACTAAACACAAGAGCATGGCTCTTAATCATTAGTGTTTTGCCACTATTATACCTTCCAATTTTTTAAGCAATTCCTCTTATCGCATATTAAATACGGACATTTAAAATGCAAAAAAAAAAAAAAAAAAGCATAACAGTATTGTTCATTATGACCAACAAATATAGAGATGTATTCTTGGTAGCATTTTTAATTGTTTCCCCCATGTTTTCTAACAATAACTGCTTGGCATCTTTTTGTCAGACTCCTTATCACCAAGATAAGACTGAGAAAAGAGAAAAGGATAACAAAATGTGATTTGGACTTGGCTTCAAGTTTAACATGGAATTAATTAACACTGAATTTGGTATCACTTACTACAAATAGAATCATATGCTTAATCTGGCTGAAGAAACTATGAAAATTATACATTATTACATATAAGGATAATTATACATTTAAAGTAGAAGATTTTAAATACATTTGCTTAAGCATCTAAGCCCAAGTCTTTGCAATACCACAAAAACCAAAACCACAATCCTAATCATGCCTAGACACAGGCTGCTGCAATCAGAGGAAACATTTTGGTATCTTCTATCGGACCTTCTCTCCCAATCACATGGCTCTATTATAATCTTCAAATTCATAAAATAACCTGAAATCTTCACAAAGTTCATGTAAACAGAAGGCATAAAATCTAGCTGATGTCCCCTTTTAAAAAACAACAACACTGTTTCAGGGAGAAATGTCACTGCAGCATATGTTTTATTGGATTATATAATATCTTAGCTGGGTTCAGTTTTCTGCTGACAGCATGCTATTTGTACTCCTAACCTGTAGATCCATTGTCGATGTTATGTATGGTTCATTGGGGACAAACTGTGGTTCTGATCTTTTAACCTGTAATTTAAATCTAATTTGACTGATTATGCCTGTCTAACAGCAAACATTCATATAATGTACTTAAAACATATCTAACTATATTAATCTAATTGCCTACTTGCCAGTTCTCACACAATCACAACAAAGCAGCCTGATACCAGACCTGTTTGTTACCAAAACAAAGGAGAGGTGAAAATTATCCTTTTCACTGAAAGGAGAATGATATCTAGTTTAGTACACTATATGGGCTAGAGGAAGAGGTACAAAGATTTGAAACAATTTTATTATAAATAAGACTACATAACAGTTCCTACATAATAGTTGCTGGATTCTTCATAAGAGCAATATTAGGTTTTTCTATAATAAATCTGCTTACAGGAGCTTTTGTGGCCTTGTATGAGCATTGTTGCTTTTTCTTGTGCAGTCACTCAAAAGAAGCAAGATGCCTGGGTTTATATAGACCATACAGGCTGGCTTTGTATAACACAACAAGCCATTGATTTACATTTCTAGATAGTATAATGCTTATAACCTTAATTATGCTCATTTGCCTTATGAACTGCAAGAAACAGATGAAATCCTCTCTTGTGGCTTGATAATATCACAAATATTACAAATAATAGATATGAGCTTTTAACTTCAGAAAAGCCACAATAATCAAGGAGAAAATAAATCATTGGCCAGGTAATAATTAAAGACTGCCAAAAGTCCAGCTTGTTTTCATTAGATAATATCAAATGATATGGAAAAATCACCTTTTTCACAGAAAAATATTTAATTTCTAGGTTAATTTCAGGACTAAATTGCAGCTTTGTGAAGTTATCAATTTTCTATGCAACTAGAGTATCTGGCAGGCTTCTTACATATGTTATATCTTCTTGTTTCCTTTTAGAAATGTATATATTTGATACAAATCTACACAGCTAAAAGGTATGATATACATATGTTACATTTGTTGTTTCCTTTTAGAAATGTATATATTTGATACAAATCTACCTAGCTAAATGGTATGATGTGTTCTGAATTGGAGCAATCAATATCTGTAAAATATTTACTTGAAAGTTGATAGATTCTGATGGCTCATTCTACTTCACATTCAAAATATGGTGAGCTGATGTAGAGCAAAAGAACAAACATTGAAAAATTGGATTATCATGAGCATTAGATAGAGAAAACTGCATTTTTGCAGTTGGGACAATTGAGAAATCATATTTAACATATCTGTCTGGACATCTGTTTTCCTACTGTATGCCATCTGTACATTTATAAAAACATCGCCAGGAGTATACTGCTCACATTTCATATGCAGTCCTTTTCACCCCTCAATGATATATCTACAATTATATTACTCTCAGTTTGCTATAGAAACCTCTGATTTTTTCAATCTTTAACCCTTAAGAACCACTGCTATTTTTGTCCACTGCTTTTAGAGGTTCTACGTTTTAGAGCTTGTTTTCTGAAAAATGTTTATGGCCCAGGTATGACATTCAAGGGCTTTTAAGTGTGTTACTGCACAGTGAGAAGTCCCTGAAACAATTGTGCTTATTCTTTCCTTCAGTCATAGTTTGAGATGATTCCTAAAAGATACAAATGTTTCTTTAGCGACAACAGACAATAAGAGACAAAATGTGCTCCGCCATATAAGAGGCAGCAGGTGGCACAGTTCATATTAAAAGAAGTGGGAAGTGTAATCTAGTTGGCTGCCTTCTCACTTCATAAATTCAAAATATATTGTTCAAAGCACAGCTGGTTGAAATTTTCTGCAACACCGAACCTCAGGATAAGAGTTATTTCTGAACAACATTAGCAGACTCCAAATCAATGAAGAGACACACCTTCAAAAAAACCAAGCACCCTCAGTGAGGAAAACAGGCAAGAGTTTTGCTATCATAAACCACATACAGATGGAATTCTTATATTATTTCAGCCTTCCATATAATGCATGTAATTAGATTCATTTCCCTTGGATTAACTGCAAAGAGGGAAGTTTGACATTTAGACGATGCATTTTCCCCCTTTAACATGGTTGGACAGTCCTACGCTATAATAAATTGACAGAGGAAAACGGCGTGAAAGAAAATAATGGTTGTTTGCAGACACCAGTGTAAAACTTCCATCCAGGAACATCTTAGATTATTCGAATACTTCCAGGTGGGGTATTTTGGAACTGTCAGATATGCTGACTGAAACATGGCAGAACTGCCGGTTAAGTGAGTCCTGTGTTTAGTCTTATTGATCGCTGCCAGCACAAATAGACTAGTCGGAGACCATGTTGGCATGTACATCCTATGCGCCAAATAGCCATATTTGGCAGCTTTCCCTTTCTGTGACATTAATAGCAACAGCAATAGCACTTAGATTTATATACCACTTCACAGGGCTTTACAGCCCTCTCTACGTGGTTTACAGAGCCAGCCTATTGCCCCCAACAATCTGTGTCCTCATGTTACCAACCTTGGAAGGATGGAAGGCTGAGTAAACTTTGAGCTGGTCAGGATCGAACCACTGACAGTCAGTAGAATTAACCTGCAATACTACATTCTTATCATTGTGCCACCATGGCTCTTACACACAATTAATACATACAAACATCACATGTTTATTTATGTATATTTCTCTCTTGCTTTTTTTTTTAAAGAGCACATCTTCTCACTCCTGCACTGAAATATCATTGACCACTCCAGCCCAAATGGCTAGAATAGAATAGAATATTTTATTGGCCAAATGTGATTGGACACACAAGGAATTTTGTCTTGGTGTAAATACTCTCAGTATACATAAAGAAAAGGTACATTCATTAAGAATCAAAACATACAACACTTAATGATAGTCGTAGGGTACAATCAACAATCAAATCATACTAGGAAACAGTCAATATAAATCGTAATGATACAAGCAACAAAGTTACAGTCCTACAGTCACAAGTGGGAGCGGGATGGGTGATAAGGAGTGATGAGAGGATTAACAGTAATAGTAGTGTACACTTTGTAAATAGTTGAACAGTGTTGTGGGCATTATTTGTTTAGCAGAGTGATGGCTTTTGGGAAAAACCTGTTCTTGCGTCTAGTTGTTCTGGTATGCAGTGCCTTAGTGACACAAAGTTGGTGATAAAAAGAAACAGAGGATACATATCCAGAAAAATCATATGGAACAGAACAAACCTTTGCGGCACTCATCAGCCACCCTATATGAATGTCCGGGAAATCAATCAAGTTTCCAGTACTTTTTAGAGCATTATCAGAGTGAGAACCATACAGTTCCCCGAGGAGGGGATAAAATTCCAGAGGTAAGCATTGTGACAGAGTAAAGAACAGTTTAAAGATAGGATGACTGTAGGGCAGCTGAAAATATTAATCTCTATGCAATAATCAGTTATTTTTACAAACCAAACAAACCAGATTCATAACGTGCAAATATTTTACATATCATCAAGTATATTTTTTCTCGTGTGCCCTCTAGATGAGAATATTATTATTTATCTTTGTGATTTAAATTCCTTAGGCCACCCACTCATCGACAACTTCTGGAAGCTTACAAGAATTAAACACACATACACACAATTTATTAAAATACCTAACCAAAGATGGTTATGCCTGAGGAAGAAAAGCTCTTAATTATAAATATAAATATCTATGACAGTGATGCATGCCCCATCTGAACGTAGGGCCTGGGGAAAGAGCCAAGCATTCTTTTTCTCTCCATTTTTCATAAGAATTTTATGAATGTTTACAATCACAAAGACAAAAATTAATATAAACTAAGTTACAAAGATAAAATCTAATAGGAACTATGGGAGGTTTCCAAGGGCCTCTTCATGGACAGCAAGGTTGGGACTATTTGTATTCCAGGATGATTGCAGCTGCCACAACAGAGAACAATAAGTCCAAGGTCCTATACTTTGGCACTGCTTATTAGATAGGAACCTCAGAAAGCCAACTTGGTATCTACAAATATCATATTTGAGGCTTGGGCTGTATAAACAAGTCTTATCAAAGCTAGTAGCCTTCACTAGTTAAACAGCCAGAGAAGACACAAAATAGGGCCCTTCATTTTGATCAAATCACTTTATCTCAAAAAGTCCTTCCTTGAAGCTTAGCAGTGTGATCTGAGCCTATTTAATATTTTTGTATACCAAGATTCCTATGTTCTTGGAATTTTTCTTCCTATATCCACTGTCGGTGATCTCAAAACCTTTCTCTTAATAAGGCAGGCCTCCAGTTTAGAAGTTGTGAACAGTATTATAGTAGAAATGTGATTATAGTAGAAATGCCCAACATCCCAATAATTTTAGCCAGTAATGGCATCTATAATATTGGGGGGGGCAGGCATACAGAATCCTATCCTTGTTCCATATGCAGTCTGAAACAGAAGAGAACATCATATGTTATCTTCTTGACTGGCAAGGACTGCTAATCCTAAAAATGAGGACTGAAATATTCAGAAGACACTCAGGCAGATCCTCCCTGATTCACTGGGATATAAGAGGGAGGAGATGATCTTATTTTGAACTAGAAAATAGACATGCCATATTAATTGATTACTGAATGAGATAGGGGAATATGCCTTTCACTAAGTCATAGCACTGACTCATCTAATGCTGAACTGTCTAAATCAGCCTTTGTCAGGTAGGTATTTTCAGATGTAGTAAGACTCAAAGTTTGAGAATTCTTAACCAATTTGAGCTTTGCTCATACTGGCTCTGGAATTTGCAAACCCAACAGAGGACCAAGATGGGAAAAAAAAAAAAAAAAACTATTCTTGTTTCAAGACTTTCTGGAAGAGGTGTTTCCTTGAAGGTGACGGAGAATGAGCCTGGAACCTTCAGAAGGAGGTTTTGTTTCAGCAGGTATCCTATCACAATGCCACCGCATAAGAGAACTGCAAATAGTATCCCATTTGTAACCAGTGAAATTACTGCTTTGTTTTACTCCTCTTAACAATACTGGCTTCTGGGTGTGAGCAGATAATTACCATGATGTGCACACCATAGCACTGAGTGAAACAAGCTTCACAAAAGGGTAGTACCTTCACGTAGATGTTGTAACTTGTAGTGAAATTAATTGGCATTCATCCTTGCTGCACCATCTGTAAATGTGCAGCATCCCATTCTGATAGTTTACTTGGCAGGTGGACCACCATTATAATCCCTTCATTATTCCTCCTATTCTAGGAGCACATGCTTTTGTGTCTTTCTGAATTGTGGCAAGAAGTATATAACCAGAAAAAAAAAAAAACTCCTTGAGCTATCAAGGTAGAATAATTTGTGAAGGAAATGGATGCGATCCTCTCATGACAACATGTCCTTCTAACAACTGTTAACTGAAGGGGTGAATGCCCATTTGACCTCAATATCTACCATGGAATAGACAGCTTGCTCATAAAAATCTGAAGTCTGTTTTTTTGTCTCCATCTGCTCTTCACCCTCAATGCCAAATCACTTGTGCAGCATAACAAAGTAATCTGATTCAAGAAGTGCTCAAAACACTATGGTTCTGCATTATTTATTAGATTTATATCCTGATTTTCATTTTAAGAACACAAGGCAAACTGAATGGTGTCTTTCCTTTTCCTGACAATAAAAATCTTGTGGAATAAGCTGAGGTGAGAGGAAAAAAAACTGGCCTGAAGTCCAGAGGTGGTATTCAGCCAGTTCTGGAAAACCTGTAGCAGAAATTTTGAGTAGTTTGGAGAACCGGTAAATACCACCTCTGGTTGGTCCTGCCCCCATCTATTCATTGCCTCCAGAGCTGATCGGAGTCCCAGCTGATTTGCTGGGTCTTTTTTTGTTGCCCTGCACATAAGAACAGAGCTGGAAAGCAGATTAGTGGGGTAGGGAGGGAAGGGGGATTTTTACTGTCATTGTTCCTTACAATATCAATGGAGATTTTCAATCATCCAGGTCATGGTTGTCCCAAAGGTGCTTTTTCAGGAGGTAAATGGACTTTCTGGTTTTTCTTTGAAGACATTATAAATCCATTTAGTATCAATCCTTCCATTCCCCACCTTCCAGTCAGAGCTGAAGAAGCTTCTTGAATGAGAAATGAAACATCTTCAAAGAAAACCAAGAAAGTCCAGTTGCTTCTTGAAAAAAGCACCTTTGGGCTTTTATAAGGAGTAATACTAAGTACTCAAAGACTGGATTTGCATGTCATATTTAAACATGGTCTCTCTTTTTCAAACAAACAAACAAACAAACCACAGCTGAATAGATAAGCAGGATAGTGATTATCTTTACATCTTAGCATAGTAAGCGTAAAAATAATCAAAAAAATCTGTCATTTTTATCACGTTGTAGGTGATACTACCAAAATACTGCAAATGCTCAAAAGAGCTGAGTTATATGTCTCTCTCTGTGTATATGTGGGTATAGGTATTTAATTGTATATGCTTAAAAAGCAAGCATTCCTGTTTTTCACCATTTACAAGGTCTGCAGAACTACCACTTCAGAGAGAAAATCAACAAATACAAATTCCAAGCATTTTTTGTTGCTGCATTTGTAATTGAAGATGCAGCAGTTGGAGAATTGTTGAGAAATTGAATCTAACATGTTCAGCTTTATTATGCAATTACCTTCCCCAAACTATGTTAAAAACCTAAGCAATCAAAAGAGATTATTGTCTTAAATATATGTTTATAAACCTAAATTGTAATACAATCAAAGCGAAGTACTTCTGTGCAAATGTGCTCTTTATCTTTCAAAAATATTTCTGCAAACCTCCAGAAAAACAGTTTCACAGAGTTCATACATTTGTTAATTTGCATGCCCGCATCCACATTTTATGAAAGAAATTTTCTTTCTATTTTCTTAAAACAAGTGCAAAAACTAATTCATGTGGTATTTGTTTCTATCAGAGGCTGATTAAAGAAACTTTGCTTCAAGCGTTGTTGTCAAAAATAAAGTTGACTGTTTACTTGTTGGTGGAGAAGGAGCGAATGTTTTCAATGAGCCAAGAAATAATGCCAAGTGGTAGCTTTGCATCGCAAATAAGACCAAGGGCAGATCAGAGGTGATTTCTTTTGCCAATTTGACTGTGTTATGTCGACATTAAACATAAGATCACAAAATGTCAGAACCTAAAAATTGGCACTGCAGACAGAGAGGCTTGGTTTGTGTTCCATGAGAACAGAATGTGCAACTTAGCACATTTGACAGGCCATCTTATAAAGGAGAAATCAAGATATTCCTAAAAAAACAAAAACCTCCAAGTTAAGTGAAAAGAGAAATATAAAAATAAAATCTGTATAAGCATCCTTAAGCATAATCTGCAGTGAGTACTGTATATGCTCTGGGACAAAAAAATAAAGACAACCCAGATGAAACATATTTCCAAAACCTGTACATCACCAAATACCACAAGGCTGTGTTATTCTACTAGATCACTGCATTGCAGAGATTTCAGTGGTGCAACGAAAAACAAAAGCAAGAACTTCAGTGTGGTCCAAATGATCCAAGAGACTGTGAATATTTTCCAAAATATCGCATAGACCATTCGTAAACCATTATCTCATAATTTACTTCCTGCCTTTATGTACTGACTCTTCCTTTCAAATATCATGCAGCTACCCCAGAAAAAAAATGTAGTATAAAGAAGAATCTTTGGCATCTCAAGATAGGGCTTAGGGGAAAAATCCACTTAATTTTATGGAGACATACTGCCCATCTGTAAGGAAAGTATTATGGAGGTGGTCACATTATATTTGTTTAACCATGGCTTGATGACCATGACACTCCTTGATTTTGGGATTCACGTAGCACACTTAAGGCTGGGTCACACTGGCCGACGGATGCAAAACGTATGTAAAAAGGACACAGCGGATGAGCAAATTTTCCATCCATTGTTATCCGCTCTCAAAAGTGCCCTAAATTTGCATAAACAGAGCAGACAACAACGGAAAGGAATTGACGTGGGGAGGATGTAGCGGGGATGTACAGTGGATGTTCGTAGGAAGCCTAGCGGATGAAAGTGGATGGAAGCGGATGACACATCCGCAGGGCTTCCGGGGGAGAACAGCGAAGCGGATGCGTAGTGGAAGGAACGGATGCATAGCGGATGCGTAGCGGATGACACGGATGCGTCACAGATGCCTATAGGATACCTAGCGGATGCCTAGCGGATGCAAAGCGTTCACTGCACATGCGGGGAGGATAAATTGCGTAAGCTCCGTGGATATAAAAGGATGCAGCTCGCAAGCAGGTCACCATTCAGAGGAAAGACCTGCTACCAGAGACATCTTGAGAGAACACCATGGGGAAGAAGAGGAAGCCTGTGCCTACTCCTGCCAGCCCTGGCAAGAAGGACAGAACCACCATCCCACCTCCTGGCACTGACTATGAAGCTGCTGCTCCTGATGCTCCTGGTGCTCCTGGTGTTGCTGCTGCTGGTGCTTCTCCTGCTGCTGGGGGTGGTGGTGCTTCTCCTGCTTGTGCTGCTGCTGGTGCTGCTGGTGTTTCTCCTGCTGCTGGTGTTTCTCCTGCTGCTGCTGCTGTGGTGGACCAAGGCCTTCAAAGCCCTGTTGCTGAAGCCCCTGAAGCCCCTGCCAGAGGTAGGAAGAGGCAAGGCAAGGAGAAGGGGGACAGGAAACAGTACTCCATTTCCGAGGACCATGAGGAAGAGGTGCTCGAATGGCTGAGGGAGAACGAGTACCTGTGGAGGAAGGGCCACAGGCTCTATTGCGACACCAAGCGGAAGCAGGCAGCATGGAGACAGAAGGCGGAAAGCCTGGGCTACACTTCAGATGTCCTCCTGGGGTGGTGGAAGCATATGCACACCTGGTATGGCAAGCTGCACCTGAAGAGATCCGGGCAGGCCGCTGTCAAGCTAACTGACTGGGAGACCTATGTCATGGCCAGGTGCAACTTCCTGGAGGGTGAGATCCGCCACCGAGGAGCAGCCCCTCTGTCAAACCTCTCCCTCAGACAGCCCACAGAGAGCCACTCCTCTTCCAGCCAGGAGACAGTTACCATGTCCAGGCAGGTGTCTTCAGAGGGCCCCACAGCAGAGACCCCCCCGACAGCTTCACTCCCCATGCCAGAGGATATGGAAGATCCCTGTCTCAGATGGAGCAAGAAGAAGCAGCCACCAGAGACCAACCCACACCCACACCCAACTCCACCTCCACAGAAACCAGGCAGAGAGGCAGACCGGAGGGACAAAGCCACACTGTCCTCTTGGAGATCAGGGACAAAATCAAAGCCAGCAGAGATCTCCTCTCCTAGCTGGTCCACTTTGACATACCATCCTCCAACCACAATCCCTTCATCACCTATGTGAGCCAGACCCTCATGGACATGCCCGAGGCCCAGTACCAGGCGATGAAGGAGAGGATCACAGCTCTTCTGCACCACCCTCCAGGCCCAGCTGAACCTGCTGCTACCCACTCCAGGTCTGCTCCTCCACCCCAGCTGATATCACAGCCCTTCCACGGATATAGGCAGCCCCTCGCCTACCAAGCCTACCACTACCAGGACTTCCCACAGCAGAGGCAGCCCTTCCCAGTCCAGACCTAGGTTCCTCGGATGCCACAGACGCCACAGATGCCTCACTTGACCCAGCTGCAGACCAGACAGCCCCACTACTTCCTCCTCCTTCCTCCACCCCACAACTAAGCCCTTCCTCAGAACATCTGTCATCAGTGTTGGGCCTCACATCCCAGGTCCTTGAGGAAGTGCCTCTCAACCTCACGGGACTGAGTCAGCTCTCTGACAGCTTCCTGCACACACCATCTCCTGTTGTACTCTTGGGGCCAGGCACGCCAATGGCACCTCAGACCAGCACTCCAGCAACAGCCACCTCCACAGTCCTTGGCCCCTTTACATCTGAGACCATGGGCACGCCTCAGAGTGACTGAAAAGAGTGCCAGAGACTGAGTTGTTACCTGTTCACCTTATTTACCTTATCTTTGCTTAAAGACACTTTACTTGGGTCATTTTGCTTTTTAATAAAGTCATACAGTTTGTTATTAATAAAGGTTATCTTTGCTTCACACACTTTGTTCATTGTTTTTACTCAATAAAGTGTTGGGGAAAACTTTGAAAAAAGGGTTAAGCCTTTGCATGCTTGTGGGATTGGTAAGGATAGCTGTGGGATGGATAGGTGTGGGATGGGTAAGGATAGCTGTGGGATAGATAAACCTCCAGTGCAAGCATTGTGGGACTGTATGGTCCACCCTCCCAGCTGCCACACATATGGCCCTTTATTATCAATAACAATTTAATCATTGATCAACACATTTCAACATAAACAAAACTCTTTATTAATGCCCTATTCATTGTAAGGCCACTCAACATACATGGCACAATCTCATGAGTGTGATGAGACAGGCTCAAGGAAGCATCCATTAAGCATCTACCATCCTGTCTTGCCATTCCACTGCTCCAGCTGGGGAGTTGCACCAGTGTTTCAGGAGGTTGCGCTGCTTCTTCCCTCCACATGAAACTCTGTTGGGGCCTTGCACATCCACAGTGTCTATCAGGTTGAGTCGTTGCCTCCATTCACCAGGCTCCATGTCCCCATTGCCTTGTTGATGGTCCATAAGCCTGTATTGCAACATTGGGTAGCGGGTGCGCATGAGATTGTGCAGGATGCAGCAAGCTTCCCTGATGCTCCTCACGGTCTGTGGGCGATGCTGCATGGTGGTGAGAAGTACCTGGAACCTGTTGGCCAGGATGCCAAAGGCATTCTCCACCACCCATCTTGCCCTGGACAGCCTGTAGTTGAAGATCCTCTCTTCATGGGTGAGGTATCTGGAAGTGTAGGGCTTCATGAGGTAGGTTCTTAGGGAGAAGGCGTCATCACCCACAATGAAGTAAGGCACATCTTGTGTGTTGTTCAGTAGGGGGTCTGGATCTGGGAAACCCATGATGAGGTTGCGTTCCAGCCCCTCCTTGAGGTCACTGGTGTTGTATACCTGGGTATCTGAAGCTGACCCATTGCCTGAAGCATCGATGTACATGAACTTGTACTCAGCATCAACCATGGCAAAGAGGATGATGCTGAAGAAGCCCTTGTAGTTGAAATAAGTGGACCCCGAGTTGGCTGGAGCTTTGCAGGCCTCATGCTTCCCATCTATGGCTCCAACGGTGTGGGGGAAGTTCCACTTCTGATACCACTGCTCTGCAACTTTCTCCAGTCTTGTTCAGTGGTGGGGCACTGGAAGAGTTCCTCCATGTATTCTTCAATGATGGCCTGCACCACTTTTCTGACCACAATGCTGATGGTGTTGTGTGGCACCCTGCAGGCATACTGCATGTTTCTGTACGTGGTCCCAGAGGCCAGGTGGCGCAGAGTCAGTGCCACCTTCAGTCCAGGGTCCAGGCTGGGATGGAAGTTGGTGTTTGCCTTGGTCAACCTGGGTCTCAGACGCTCCACAACTTCGTGAAACATGGCTGGTGGCATCCTCATGAAGTTCTGGAATGCACGAGTGTCTTCATTCCTCAGCTCCACCATCTGTCGTACAGTCCAAACTCCGCTCTTCTCCCAATCCATCGTCAGACCCACACAGTTCTTGGACGTCTCCTTCTCTTTGCATAGAAAAGGTGAAACAGTCTGAAGAGGACTTGGTTCTGGTGTTGAATGATGGCGGCTATCAAAAGGAGTGTGCGATGATCCATGGTGGAGACCAATGGATGATGTGGAAGAGCAAGAGCAAGGCTGAAGAGGTCTGCACACCACAGCTGCTGGACTGATATTAAGGTCCAGGTGATTTCCTCCCCCTTTTTATAGAAAATATCGGTTTTCCGCTAGGTGTCTTTCCACATACTCTAGACATCCTCCAGACATCCTAAATATCCAAGATACGTTCCATATACAAACGTTTTGTCCGTTTTAATGCTTTATATATGAGATGCATCCACTTTCATCTTTTCTATGTCCATGTTACTAACGCTGTGTGGAAGTTCCACGTACCTTTCACTTCCTCCCTCTTTCCACTTTCCGCTGCAGTGGATGTGAGTTGCGCGGATGTCCAGAGGATGCCAAGAGGATACATCGGACGTGTAACAGATGACAACGGACGTAGAACGTTTGTTGCCCGTATGTGTCATGGATGTAGATTGTTTGCGGCGGAAAGTTTATCCGCTCAAAAAGTTTTGTGCAGCTCAAAACGTTTTGAGCAGATGAAATAGCAGTAGACGGATTTTTTACGGATAGAGCATATGAAAGACGTACGCAGTGAGTACACAATGGATGCATCGCATTTTCCAACAGATGGCAAGCTTTTTTGTCCATTTTACATCCTCTTTGCATCCGTTGGTTCAGTGTGACATGGGCTGAAGAGATAAACTATGCTCTACAATGGCTACACACTAAACCAAGGGTTCTCAACCTTTTCTTCACCATGAACCTCCTTTAAATTCATAGCCCATGGCCACAGACCACCAAGACTTAACTCACAAATTAAATCATAACATTTCTTCAATATTTCATTGACCCCCTGTGATAACATTGCAGACCCCAGGGTTCCAAGGATGTCAGATTGAGAACTAAATTAAACAACATAAAGGCTTCAGTGTATCAACCTAGTTAGCTTCAGACAGCTTCTAGCTTAAAGGTGGTATTCAGCAGGTTCTGACCAGTTCTGGAGAACCAGCAGTGGCAATTTTGTGTAGTTCAAAGAACTGGCAAATAACACATCTGACTGACCCTGCCCCCATCTATTATCTACCTCCTGAGTCCCAGTTGATTGGCTGGGTCTTTTATTGCTGCCCTACACAGGAGAGAACAGAACTGGAAAGCAGATTCGTTGGAGCGGGGTGGGAATGGAAATTTTACAGTATCCTTCCCCTGCCATGCCCACCAAGCCACGCCATGCCCACCAAGCCATGTCCACAAAACCAGTAGTAAAAATTTTGAATCCCAACACTGTTCTAGCTGATGAATAGAAAGTGTGTTTCACAGGCTTTAGTGACTATGTTTAATGTTTAGTGTTTAATTAAAACACTCACACCTTTCTTTGGAAGTTTGAATGTAGCTAAGAGGAATGGTAAGCATAGGGCCTGAAAGAAATGGCTTTGTACAGGCATAAGAAGGATTAGCTGTCAAATATATTGTTTGCATTTGGAATAACCAGTGCAATGTATTGGGTAATGCATTGTTGAACCAGTGCAATGTATTGGGTAATTGCATTGCATTGATGTATTGGGTAATGCATTGTTGAGAACTCATGAAACAGTATAGTATCACTTGCTGATTGTACCTGTAGATCTTTGTGTTTCCTTTGTGATTACTTAATATTATATTCCACCTCACAATTACTTTCCGAAAGTACAATGTAAGAATGCCTTTTCATCCATAATAAAAATCAGACAATTCTGACTTTCAGAATTGCACATCACTGAGGGAAAGACAGATGAAAGGAAAAAAAAATAGGACATCTCATTCATGTGATGGAGGTTATGATGGGAATGGGTTATTCAAATGTGCCCAGATGATACCACAGTTCCCCAGTTATTTTTCACATAGCAGTAGTTTCTGTCTCCCCATCACAAAGAGGAGTATTGCCAATGTGATATGATCTAATTCACACTTCTCAGATGAGAATGTAGTCATCCATACATCAACATTTCTGCATCATGTTAAAACAGGCAAACTGGAACAGAACAGATTTGTTTAATATGCTCATGTGAAAGTGATATGACTAAATATAGATTGATTCAGCCATTCTTAATTTACATATCATTTAACTGTCAATTTAAACTTTCTCTGAGAATTTTATAGCTTCAGTATAAATTGGAATTGTGAATAGGGATAGCAATCGTACAGCACTCTACTGAGAAGATCAGTAAAAAAGGAACTGTGGTGGCACAGTGATTAGAATGCAGTATTTCAGGCTAATTCAGCTCATTGCCAGGAGTTTGATCCCCATCGGGTCAAGGTTGACTCAGTCTTCCATCCTTCCAAGGTCTGTAAAATGAGGACCTATTTTATCATTTTTTTGTTGAGGGCAATATGCTGACTCTGTAAACTGCTTAAAAAGAGTTGTAAAGCACTATGAAGTAGTATGTAAATCTAAGTGCTATTGCTATCATTCCTCTGAGTTTAATAGGACATACACCTTAAAGGCCTAAGAGATTGTCCCTTAACTCAGTGCCCAGTGGTTTCATTTAACTGAGGTAGTTTCATGGCCTATGAAACAGGAATTTCCTTTTTAGAGAATCACTCTAGATTATAGCTGGGATAATGGCTTCTAGACAAACCAATGATGAACTATTTGGGGACAGCTGTATAAGGAGAAAGAGCAATAATAAGATGCCAAAGGACAAAGCTTTGTTAATCATTTATTGACTGGAATCTTCTAAGCCTTTGATAGGAGGCTAAGGGTGACCTACTAAAAGAATAGCCAGGATAAAAATCTAATTTGGTTTCATTCATGTTTATATTTAACTGAAATTTAATATCATGTATTTAATATTTTCTCCCTTCAAATTAGAGTTTGATCTCAAATTTTAATAATTGCAATAATTATTAATTCAATCAACCAATATTAAATTATTTATTGATTAAATAATAATCAAAATATTAAAGCTGCAATGATTTTTAATTTTTAGAAATAATTGTCTATGTGTTTATGTTTTTTTTATATAATGATTGGTTTTATATTGTGGTTTTATTGTTAGCTTTACACCATCTAGAGTCACATTCCATGAGATGGGTGGTTATATGAATTTGACAAATAGATAAATAAACTTTTAGTGATAATTGCATATGGCTTTGAGATGATATTCCTCTGCCTAAATTAATCTGTGTATATAAGTCTTATTGTTATTGTTCTAAGGCTGTGTTTCTTAACCTGAGCAAATTTAAGATGTGTGAAATTCAACTCCCAGAACTCCCCATCAAGCAGGGAGTTGAAGCCCATACATCCTAAATCTACCAAGACTGAGAAACACTGCTTTAAAGAACAGCAAAAGATTACTGTCCAATGATAAACATAGTTGTGAATGCATGAAATGCATACATATAAGAGAAATAAAAAGAAACAATAGGACAGGGATGGTAGGCACATTGGTGTGCTTATGCACACCCCCTACAGACCTCTGAGGAAAGGGGTGAGGTCAATAGTAGACAGCCTTAGGTTAAAGTGTTTGGGGTTTGGGGAAGAAACCACAGAGTCAGGCAGAGTATTCCAGGCACTGACCACTCTGTTGCTGAAGTCATATTTCCTGCAATCAAGTTTGGTGCGGTTTACCTCTACTCCGTTGAAGCTACATGGGTGACATCAATTTGCCAACTTTTGTGGGATACTAACACCACCAATTCCATAAATTACAGATTTAGACAGGGCTGGTGGGCAACTATGGCCTCTTTCTGGCAGTTGAAGTCCACAGGTTATAAAAGGGTCACAGTAGCCCACAGTGAGTAGAGGAAAGCAAATATTTCACAACACAGTATTATACATATCTTCTTAGAATTAAGTTCCTTTGAATTCAGCTGAATAAATGCCAACAGGATTGCAAATTTTACAATATAATGCATATCACGTCTATAGGTTGTATCAGAAATAACATCCTAAGAAAATACATACTGAAATACAACTTAAAATTCACCTGACATCAAAACAAATCATTTCTAAAACTAAACATATGCTGATTTTCAATAGTACTTTTGTTCTAATTCTCAAATAGAGCTGCCTTTTGGATGGAGAGAATGTCAAGAAGGAAAAAAAATTCTGAGAGGAATTCATACTTATTCCCTTTTATTTTATGGAAAATAAAAAGGTATACCCTTAGGTGAAAGCCATAATAATTTAGTGGGGGGAAATGTAAATTTTTCAGATAATGGCTTTAGCTCATTCTTCCTCTTCTATTTCTTTTTTTAAACACCTAAGAATTCAGAACAATTCAGCTAACTTGAATTGTCCATATAAAGCTAATGGCACCAGGATGGCTTAGAACAGTCTTTCTCAAACTTGGCAGCTTTAAGATGGATGAATTTCAGTTCCAAAGTCCCCCAGTCGAAAAGAATCCCTTCTGATTAGACTACATAGTTGATAAATGCAGGAGCTCCCAGTTGAGCCAAGATTTAGGGTAGAGAAAACTGTCCTAAAAGATGTAGGGCAGAGAATACATTTAAATGCCATACAAACTTTATGATAGATGTTAAAGCAACCTATTCCCAACATCTTGTTACAAACACTTGCATTTCATAAAGATGAACCTATGGGATTAGTGTTTTAAGGTATGTTGCTAGCTCATATGATCATGCTTAGAACTGGAAATGATTGCTAATTCTCTTGATAAGAAAACTAATAATAACACTTAGGGGAAAGGGAGCTACACATTCCCAGGAGCCCAAGAAAAGTGGAGCATGAAGTCTACATTTGGATTACAAATAGCTGGCAAATGTTGAGTTGAAGAGATTAATGAATGAAGAAGCAACAAGAGATTAATAGCAATGAATTATTAATTATAACACAGATAGTATTGGGATGACTATTTTATAACATGGTAATGATTCCCAGACTATGCTTTCCAAATGTATTAGGACCACAACTCCAAAATTCTAAGGCTGGAAGTAACATTGTCTGAAAAATTCATCAGGGTTGTTTTATTTAAATTTATATTTGTGTTTGTACACACAATGAGTTTCATTATATCAGTGACTGCATATTGTATATCAGTGATTGCATGACCTCTGTAGATACCATTCATTAAATAAATAAATGAAGATTGTGAACTTCCAATGCATCTGGAAGACAACAGGTAAGCTGGTCAACTACAAATATTGTAAATTACCATTTTCAGGCAACAGTTTTTACTCATTTCTCTTTAAACAGGAAGCAAAACTGTCCACATTTTTTGAAGATAATAGAAACAGTATTTAATGATGAAAAGAATTGAAGCCAAGACTCATTTTAGTATAGGTGCACACCAATTCATTATTAAGAATAAATTATTATTAAAACAAATTAGAACTTCCAGAGTGTGTCTTTAGACTCACTGTAGACTCAAGATCTTGTTAAGTTATTTGCCTATCAGAAACTTGAATAGCTATAAAGCAAAATCAGAAGTCATGTGAATCTTTAGGTGAGTAAAATGTAAATAAACTAGCCTGAGCTCTTAGGGAAAACACAGGACATTAATGTGAAAAGGAACAAAATAGTATTTGCGTCATATTGTACATGACAGACTATTCTTGTTTTGAAAATTAAAATCTAGTAGCCTTATTTGAATCTTCCAGTAGCATAACAAATAACCTGATGAATTTTACAAGTGATATCATAGTATAGCATCCCAGAACAACCCTTTTCCTTTCCAGTGCTTTCTTATTTACTTTATATTTTGTATTACTTTGTAACTCAATAAAAAAATGTTAACTGGAAACTTTCACCCACTTTGATCCTGCTCTGAGATAGGAAGATGGGAAGGAATTTTCCTTCTACTATTTTTTTAAAAAAAACATCCTGGTATTAATTGTGAACAATATGTTTTCAACAGCCTAACATTACTATGTTCTCAGTAACCTAGTATTAATAATGGACGATATGAGAGCCACTAAAGGTGTTTAATAGTTGGAAGGCATAATTAATTGCTTTGAAATGCATGTTATGCCTGCCTGGCCTTGAAAGCTTCATTTCTCACCACACTTTTGGTCCTTTCCCTTATATGTTTTACATTTTTAGAAGAGGTGCAATGGCTTAGTGGCTTAATAATGCTGGAGAAAGTCTGTGTTCCAATGGTTCAAGTCCTAGTACCATGTGGAGTGGTGTACTCCCTTCACTTGTCTCAGCTTCTGCAAGTAGATAAATAGGTACCATTTTGGTGAGAAAAGATGGCAGTATTTCAGGGAAATGGTCAGACTTCTGTCATTGCTGGACCTGCCTAGATGTGACATGGTGTGGTGAGAGAAGGCCCCAGTTGATGCTGCAGAATGTTATCCATCTTTCTGGTGTGGTGATAGTCTGCCCTCTTGGTTCACAAGGAATAAGCACGTGAGCATGAAATAAATGGACCAGCACTCTTAGCAGCCAAATAACTACATTGTACTAACTCTGTAATCTTCTAGCTAATTGTAACATCACCATATGATAAATAAATACATCTATATTTTTAGATTGTGAGCCTCAAGATAGGACCTTCCTTTTCCAATTGATGTGAGCTGTTTCAGAAACAATTATTGTCCAAAGTCCATGTTCCACCCTAGTCAATCCTTATCTTTGCAGGTGGCCTGTTTCATGTCCAACTCTATCTTTTCTTACTGTTTTAATTTCAGTCAACAGAAGGCAGAACAAATGTGGTTTGGAACATTTTTTAAATAAAAGATGCTTGCACAGAAAAGGCCAATAAAAGTCAAAATGACACAGGCTCAACAAAGTTAATTTCCAGAATGCACATTAACCAGAAAAAAAAAAAAAACCCAGAATAATGAAGATTATATGTCTGGGGATATAAAACTGTGATATTTTTATGCATATAGTTAGGCATAGGCATATGTGTCTACCCACACATATGCCTACATATGCATTATACCCAAAACACAACTTGAAGCCATAAATGTTTCTTTTCTTTTTTTGGCATCGGCTGAAAGGGGAAAAATGTAGACTATTGTTTGAGACTATTGAAAGGAATTATTCTCAAAAATCAAGCTTCTTAATACTGGGAATATAAGTAGTTCTCAACACGATCACAATTGGACCAAATCCTCAGTCACTGAGTGAAACAATCTTTAAGCAAAATCTCATCTGACTGTTTCAGTCCACAATCACAGCTCCAGCACTCCCAGTTGCAGCCATTAAACAATCTCATGGGTTGTTAAACAAATGGAATATCAGGTAAGGACCTGAGGTAAGGAAATATAGGGGGTTTGGGAGGCCCTAAGAGACTTAGCAAAGGCTGTGTGTAAATATAATATCTTTCAGTTCAGGAGCTGAAAATCCTCCCACAACTTCTGAAGGCAAGCTGTTCCACTGATGATTTGTTCCCAGTGTCAGGAAATTTCTCCTTAATTCTATGTTTAAGCTCTCTTTGATAAGTTTCAATCCATTGCTTCTTGTCCTACTTTCTAGTGCTTTGAAAGTTGTCCCCCTTTTCCTTGTGACAACACCTTAGATATCATTATTATGATCACCACAAGTAAGTAACTTTCATGGATTAGTTTACAAGGATTCTGAGGCATGCAATAAAAAATAGGATGGCAAAGCCATTTCCAGTAGTTACTGTAAACTGAGAAAATGTGCTAGTTGGTTTCTTTTGCTCCAAAACAATCTCCTTTATTAGTGATTTCATTCATCTTTAACAGAATTTTAAAAAGGAGGAGATATTGATGCTTTCCCTTTCTATTGACCTGGCCTGGCTAAGATTAAACTGTCATCTGATTTCTTTCAGTTGCTAGCATATAATGTGTTATGCCTGATTCTTAATGGACATACTAGGACGTTTATTTGCTTATTGCAATTTTTTTCCTTCTCACCTTTTCACTATATTAGCTATTATTAAAAATGAGAAAATTTGGCAAAGAGGAAGAGAACACATGAACAAAATCAATTTACATGATGTCTTTGCTTACATCTGCCTTCTTTTATAATGCTTACATCTGCCTTCTTTTATAATGGCTATCATTGGGGTTGAATTTTGGAGTTTAGAGAGGGAAATACAAATACAGATCCTGTTTTGTTCACTTGATAAACCTTGTTAATGTTGAATTCTCCCAGTTCTGTCTCACCTGATATTGAAACTGGAGGATCTTTTCCAGAGACAAAATACACAGAAACCCATCCTGTTATAAATGAATTAGGTATCTTCTGGGAAGATAGCAAAAGGCCAGGAAAACAGATTGAAAAAGAAATGGTAATGTTTCTAAGTTTGCAACCTGAAGAAAATCAACAGTATAGAAAGGCTGTTTGTTTTACTGAATGAAAATGTCATCATAGATGGACTTTTTGGATAAAGAGAGAGAAGAAACAAACAAAATTTACTTAATGCTATGTGAGAATCTCTCTCTACGTTTATATTGTATGTATATCCCAGGTGTCTTAAGAAAGGTAAATAGTGCTATATGAAAATATATCTGTATCTTTATGTGGTATGTATATCGCAGATGTCTGAAGAAGGGTTCAGAGTAATAATTCCCATGTTAAGCTCTATCCTAATTCCAGGTTGCTCCTTCCATATTTAACATTTTTTTGTAATTTTAAAATATTTCTATGATTTTAAATGTGGGCATGATGCATGCAACATGAAAGAGAAGAAGGGGACAACCAGCAACAAGATGGATGGACTCAGTTACAGTGGTGATGGAGACATCATTGGAAAGCAGCACATTAAGGAGAAAGCCATCACCATGGAAAAAACCTATTTATGTAGTCATTAAGCGTGAAAAAAAAAAATGGATGGCACATAATCAGCGGTGGGATTCTCCCGGTTCGGACCGGTTCAGGAGAACCCCTTGTTCCACTGATCAGCTGGCTCTGAACGGGTTCACATGTGGACCTGCCTGCCTGCCCCTGCTCTTTCCTTGTGCTTTATTTCCTGGTTTTAGAGCACAGCTGATTCGCTTGGTCGAGCGGTTTGCTGTGCATCAGTTGTTTTCTTCACAAGGGCTGCAGTAGAAGGTAAGTATTAGGGCTTTTTTGAATGAGGAGCATGTATGCAGAACACGTGTTTGGCGCTTAAGTGTGCATTTGGCACTTAAACCAAATGCACACTTGGTACGAATCGCGAGCTCACTGAACCAATTGTTACACTGGTTAAATCACACCCCTGCACATAATCAATGACACATGCATGTGCCATGTGCATGGGAAAAACTTATGTGCAAGAAAGGGACATAAGAATCTAACTGTAATAGAGACTAAAGGACAGCAGGTCAAAGGACATGAAACTTATGGCTGGAAAAATGCAATCTTTATCAACAGCTAATATATAGGAACCAAAAGTAAAAAAAAATAACTTTTCATTGTTTCTCTTATAGGGTAAATTCATATGGCTAGTTAACACCTAACCATCATGAGACCTCAGCTATTTAAAAAAAAAATGGTCTAGCTCTTCTCAGTTCCTTGGGCAAAGGGATACTTAAGTATTTTCAGTCAAATAATAAAATACTTTTTATTTATATGTATGAACTATTGTAGCCAAAGAAAGCTAAAGAAATGGAGATGAATTTTCTATATCTGGGTCACACACTGTATTCTCAGTGCAAAAGCAGCAGGGATCAGAAAACATTTATGACTTCTGTTCCCATTGCCTGAGCTAGTTTCAAGACAGGGTCTATCAGGAGAAGCTAACCCTTAGGGTATTCAGAGGATTATAAAAAAGTGTCTTTCAGAACAAAACCTAGAATATTTAAGCCAACAGCATAGTTGCCCATGCAGTTTGAAATGGTATTTTCTTTATAATAATAGTTACAGGTCAGTCATTACAAAGTGGCCAAAACAAAAGACACCAGTAAGCAAAGACCAAGAGATAGTGCAAGTTTTACATGCATATAAGCATTTAGTAATTATTGCTATGGAGATAGCTAAAATGATCTCACTGTAACTACACAATTTGCATATGCAGTCTGTTGCCCTCCATTAGCCACCTGGATAGGTTTTTCAATAATTATCTAAGTAGTTCTACTTTCAGTTTTTCCCCCCATTAACCAAACTTGCCTAGAGCAATGGAGACAATTTTCAGGCCTAGATATACTCAGAATTGACATTGAATCTAAGATGCCTCCTTTAAGAAAACTCCTTCAAGAGATATCTGCCCCTAGCACTTAGAAAAAAAAGAGATTGAGAGAAAGAGAGAGAAGAGTGAGAAAAGGGAATATTAGAAAAACGAGATGGCTGAAATTGGTGACCTCATTCACTTTTGCTTCAGCTTCTGTCCATCTCTTTTCAACCACACGCCAAAATGGCTTGCAATATGGTGCCATGAACATTATCCCTATGAGTATGGAATTCCAGATTGAAGGAGAGAATTGTAAGAGACAATCAGTGCTTAACCCAGAGGTGATATTCTGCAGGTTCTGACCAGTTCTGAAGAACTGGTAGTGGAAATTTTGAGTAGTTTGGAGAATCCGCAAATACCACATCTGACTGCCCTTGCCCCTGTCTATTCTCTGTCTCCCAGCTGATCGGCTGGATCTTCTTTTGTTGCCCTGCACAGGATAATGGAGCTGGAAAGCAGGTTAGTGGGGTGGGGAGGGAATGGGATTTTTCAGTATCCTTCCCCTGGAGTGGGGTGGAAATGGGGATTTTATAGTATTCTTCCCCTGCCACACCCACCAAGCCACACCATGCACACCAAGCCATGCCCACAGAACTGGTAGTAAAAATTATTGAATCCCACCATTGACTTAACCTGCACCTAGAAAACTCTTGTTGTTTGTATACAAGCAAGACTTTGAGAAGTGGAATAACCCTCCAGCAGAAAAAAAAAATGTGTAATCTATCAAATCCTGAGCAACTTTTGTTTCTTAATGAAAGGTATAAATAAAGTGTGGGTTAGGCAGGAAAGAAGAAAAAATTGCTTTTATTCTGAACTCGAAACCTCTGCTAGCCATCACTCTGCAAAATAAAAAGTGTGTGTGACAGGCAATAACCTGTTTCAGCAGACTTTTTAATGAAGCTGAGATCATTCTTCAGATCACCCATTTTTCTTCTGCTTCCAATCTGAGTAGATCTCCCCAATCCCCCATCCCCACACGCCCATGTTGAGCTTCTCAAATTATTTGTATATTTTAGAGAGGAAGGAGGAGGAATTGAGCTCTGATTCAATCACATTGCAAGGACAACAATGAAAGATAAATCACAATCTACTAAGCAGTTATGAGTGTGCGTGCAGGGTTCCACACATTTTCGGGGGGAAGATGAGAGAGAAAACAATAAACAGATGGAATTCTTTTCAGGCACAGAAAAAAGTAAATACAAGCACACTGATCTTCATATACAGTTGTTTTTAGAAGCCCCATTTTCAGTCTATGGTTATTTATGTATTTAGTGTATGGCATCAGTCTGTAGGAGGGATGTCAAACTCGCATCATCATGGCTTTGTGCCGGAACAAATCTTTTTTCCCCCCCCCCCCCCCTTTGCTAAACTGGATGGGGCAGAGCCAGCACGTGACGCATCCATCCTGAAGGCCATGAGTTTGACACCCCTGGTCTATAGTATATGTATGTTTCTAACTCTTATAATGAAGGTATATAAGTAGTCTTCCACTTACAACCACAACTAAGCCCAAAATTTTCTGTTGCTAACATTTGTTAAGTAAATTTTATGACCTTTCTGGCCACAAGAAAGACAATGTTCAACAGTATGGTGGACAGTCTCAGTTAAAGTAGAGATGGTACATTGTTAAGTGAATCACTGTAGTTGTTAAGTGAGTTAGACAGTGGTTAAATGAATCTGGCTTCCCCACTTACTTTGTTTACAAGAAGGTTGCAAAAATTGATCACATGATCCCAGGACATTGGAACCATCATGAATATGAATCAGTTGCCAAACATTTGAATTTTGACCATGTGATCACAGGGATGCCAAAATGATTGTAAGTGTGGAAAATGGTTACAAATCATTTTTTCAGTGCTGTTATAACTTTGCCTGATCCCTAAATGAACTGCTGTAGGTCGAGAACGACCTGTATCAGTTTGTGAAATCTCAGGTCATAGGAAATGTCTAATCAAGTTTTTAGTAATTAGATCATTGAGTTGAAATAATACATTACACTCAAACTGAGAAAATTGAGCTCTAGATGGCTTCGCCATGCTGGATTTAATAATATGTTAAAAGGATTGAGCTAGTTCTATATTAAAATATGATGGATATAATTTTAATTTCTACAAATGTCATTCATTATTCTTTTTTCCTCCCAGATTTTACTACCACTGTTATGTTTTTGGTTGTACTTCATCTTATTTTCTAGTTGTGTTATACATTCAGTATACAAGTGTGCATGTCTGTGTAAATTAGGAAGATATTTTTCCCTCCATTCCATGACTTTTAGCTCATCCTGTAATTAGGATGTTTCACCTGCAACTTATAATTGAAGTCAAAATCCCTGCCATTGATTTTCTGAATCCCTTTTAAAACTCCAGAGTTAATGACCATCACTGCATCTTTTAATAGTGAGTTCCACAGGTGAATTATTACACAATCAATAATTATTCAATAATTAATTATACCTTCAAGCATTCCACAAAAGGCTCTCTCATGTCCATTCTGATAGACAGCCTTTACCACAGAGGACAGGCAGACTTTTCTCTAGTGAAGTAGTAAACGAAAAGGCAGAAAATGTCTCTAACACTAATGGTGGATTATACTATTCAGTGGAAGCATTTTTCGATAGTGACTGGATAATCTTCAAAGCTCCTTCCATTTTGCTCCTGTGAACTCTTGATCAATTCTACATTTTTTGAAATACCAATAAACCACTCAGAAGTGCTTCAGATCACATTGTGCTTATAAGATTCATATGTGCTTATATAAAAATGGCCCTTCACAATGATAAACCAGCAAAACTAATGCTTCAGATGGAGCAATATCAATATCCACAACATTATTCTGACATGATTTTCTTAAAAAACAAAACACAATCCTATTTCTCAACAAAGAGAAAGCAGCAATCTAGTTCCCATTAGGAAATAATCATGCAAAGCCCTCACATAAATTATTCCCATTACCAAAAACTGCTTTTTGTTTGTTTGTTTTTTGTCACTGCTTGTGACTCAGAGATATATCTACACCCTCAGAATTCACCAATATTCTCAGAAACATCATCATGCAAACTGATATCCCCTTATTTACTTACAGGGATACCCCCCCCCCAAAAAAAAAAAAAATCAGTGATCCAATTAAAACAGGATGGAAGGAATAAACATAAATAAATGATAAGGACCAGATATTATTTATCAAACTCATATGGCCACCCATTTCACAAGAAGTCACTCTGGATAGCATACAAGAAAAATATAAAAAAGTCAAAACAACAACAACAACCGCAGTCATTATTAGCATGTTTAAAAAGCAAAAGTCGCACAAGAGATTAGGCTAGCAAGAAGTCACCTCAAGATCTCACCTATCCTCTGAGACCCCCAAACCTGATGACATAGATCTTAAAGGACTCGCAGATCTTAAAGGACTCACAGAATATCAAAAGAGATAGAACACTTTCTGATAATAATTTCCCTGAACAGAACTTATTTTAGTTTCTTTCCTGAATATATCAGTGATCTAAACTGCTAAAATATACTTTGGGCCAGCCCAAATACTTAGTTAGGAGGTGTTCTTTTAGCTACCCTAAAATAATTCTGTAAGGGTATTGAAACAATTTGGTCTATGATTGAAATTCTGTTTTGTTCTGCTTTGGAGAAACATCCCAGCAACTGAAAACTTCAGCCTGGGAAATGAAGACCCCAGAAATGTCCAAGTTAATTAGATGTTAATTCTATAAAGGAATATAGAGAATATATAGGGAAGCAAATCAATTTTATCTTACTTTTTGTTCCAAACACCTGGACCATCACAGACAAAGCAGTAAGTGCTGGGATTCTTTAAACAGTTGAAATGTGGTCAGGAAAAGCTATCACCATGACTTATTTTGGTGCAGCAAAACAACATATATTTTATTCTACTAAAGGTATTATGTAGCACCTTCAAAACATTAAAAAAAAAGATATTATGACAGGCAGGATTTCGAAGAGGCAGAGGAACTAGAGATCAAATTGCCAACATATGCTAGATCATGGAGAAAGCTAGGGACTTCCAAAAAAGCATCTACTTCTGCTTCATTGATGATGCTAAAGCCTTTGATTGTGTGGATCACAACAAATTTTGGCAAATTCTTAAAGAGATGGGAGTACCAGACCATCTTATTTCTTTCTTGAGAAACATATATGCGGGTCAAGAAGCAACAGTGAGAACTGGATACAGAACCACTGATCGGTTCAAAATTGAGAAAGGAGTCTGGCAAGGCTGTATACTGTCACCCTGCCTATTTAAGATGCAGAGCACATCATGAGAAAGACAGGGCTAGATGAATCAAAAGTTGAAATTAAGATTGCCTTGAGAAATATCAACAACCTTAGATATGCAGATGATACCACTCTTCTGGCAGAAAGTAAACAGGAACTGAAGAGCATCTTGATGAGGGTGAAGAAAGAGAGTACAAAAGTTGGCTTGAAACTCAACATTAAGAAAACTAAGATCATGGTATCCAGCCCTCTCAGTTCCTTGAAAATAGATGGGGAAGAAATGGAGGTAGTGACGGATTTTATTTTCCTGGGCTCCAAGATCAGTGCAGATGGGGACTGCAGCCAAGAAATTAAAAGACACTTTCTCCTGGGAAGGAAAACTATGGCAAATCTAGACAGCATACTAAAAAGCAGAGACATCACCTTGCCAACAAAAGTACATATAGTCAAGACTATGGTTTTCCCAGTTGCAATGTATGGCTATAAAAGTTGGATTGTAAGAAAGGCTGAGTGCCAAAGAATTGAGACCTTTGAACTATGGTGCTGGAGAAGACTTCTATGAGTCTCTTGGACTGCAAGGCAATCAAACCGGTCAGTCCTAGAGAAGATTTACCCTGACTGTTCTTTAGAAGGTCAGATCCTGAAGATGAAACTCAAATACTTTGGCCACCTAATGAAGAGGAAGGACTCACTGGAGAAGAGCACAATGCTGGGAAAGATTGAGGGCGATAGAAGAATGGAACGACAGAGAATGAGGTGGCTGGATGGAGTCACTGAAGCAGTCGGCATGAGCATAAATGGACTCCAGGAGATAGTAAAAGACAGGATGGCCTGGAGGAACATTATCCATGGGGTTGCGATGGGTTGGACATGACTTTGCAGCTAACAACAACAACAAATACAGATATCAAGCTGCTGTCTTTAGAAGTTCAGATCAAAAAGAAAATGATGGAACATCTCCTGAACCCCACTGGAAAAAAGAGCCAGTTTTATCCACTGATATGGGACAACTGTATAAGCAATAGATAAATTGCAGGTCCTGAGAAATGCTCTCATAAAGTTAGTTGTGAGTCAATAATATTGAAGTATTGAAGCCCAGGAAGCTAGGAATTCATTGCAAGAGAATGTTTTTCCAAGCAGCTAAGACTCAAGAGTCCCAGTTTTTAAACTATCTCATGCTTCTTGTAATTTCTTTCATCAAAAAGAATCGAATTTGAATGAAAGCTGTATGCATTTCTTACATCTGACATGTGAAGAAACCCCCAGACACTTGGTCCTACTTTGTGACGAAGCCAAGATGTACCAATAAATTCATAATCCAAAGCTAACCCACCAATTTGCAATGTGATACTGGATATTTTTTTTTTATTTTTTTTCTATTATCCTCCTGTATCAAAATGAGTACATCAGGGGGAAAGGGAAAGAACATTTTTGAATTTTAGATATATATTCATATATGCAAGTCTAATAATCCCCCCCAAAATCATGATCTGTTTGCTAGAAAAGCAAGGTAAGCACTGAACAAAGAATAAAACTCCAAGCTATGAATAATAGTTTAATAAACTGGCTGTGAGAAGCCACTTCTGTTCTGAACTGGATAATACATTCACTACTAAAGCTGTAGGATAGACTAAAAAAAAAGTAGTGATTTCAGAAAACAATTCAATATCCTTTGCTAATTGCTTAAGAGATGCTTTGACTCCAATATTTTCCATAGCACAGAAGTGTTTTTGCTGTGTCAACCTTTTAAATACCCCCTCTTTTTCCTTTGCTTTCCTTCTTTTTTAAAGTACAGGTATATCAGTACCTTCTGATTTCTGAGATCCTTCAAAAAAGGCTAGAGGAAGGTCAAATGATGATTAAGTTGTCAACCCAGTAGATGTAAATAAAACTGGCAAGGTGATTGAAACCATCTCCCTACTTACATTTTCACCCAGCAGAATCCTGCCTGGACATCACTAAACTTTTCTATAATATTACAGTTGTTCATGGGTGCACTGCAAGTAGTCCTCATTTAAAAACTGCAACTGGGACTGGCAACTTGGTCATTAAGTGAACAAAAGTGAAAAAAATCACAGGATTGCTAATGTACCTAGGATTCTACTTCAATTTTCCTTTGCTTTACAGCAGGGGTGTCAAACTCGCAACGACACATTGTTGTCACGTGACATATTGCAACTTCCCCCCTTCACTAAAACTGGTATGGGCGTGGCCAGTGCATGATACATTTGGCCCATGGACAATGAGTTTGACATCCCTCCTTTACAGCATCAGAAGGACACAGCCCCAGTGGCCAGAGGGGATGAGTCCAAATAGTGGGGAAGATTTCCAATATTGATTCATGAGGAAGCCAGATATAAGAGCAAATCTTATGGTGCTTTTTCTCTACCACCCCCACTCTTGGGAATGCACTGGTGGGATAATTACCAACAAGGGATTCATGTTTGTATTTACCTTCATTGAAGAGGAAGGGATTACAATAGACTAAGCAAGAATACAATGAGGAATACACATCAAAAGGATGTGCTAGGACCAGCAGTTTTCCTAGCTGATCCATGGCTTCCAGTTACTTAGAAAGAATACGAAAGCCTTTAATATGAAACTGATTAAGATCTGGTCAGTGTCAGGTAACAGTAGGAACCAGCAAAGAGTTGTAGTGGAGGAATTATGGTCATAGAGTTGAGTTTGGATTAGCACTGTTTAGGGAAAAGTGCTGGGGGGGGGGAAGAAAAGCTCAGGAAAGGATCTCTTGTAAAGGGGAAGGAGAAAAATGGGTCAGTGTGAAAACTGACAGCAATTGCAAACATGTGACTGAGAGGAGACACTGCAAAGGTTTTAAATGGGGGGAATCGTGCATGCATGCGTAGATGTGCGGTGCACGAAGGGGAATCATACATGCATGCACAGACATGTGGTGCAGGAGGGGGGTTGTGTGCATATGCACAGGGGGCATGGGGGGGCAGCACGCATTGCCTTCTGGGTGCTGGCACACAAGCACGCGCAGGGGTGGGATTAAAATTTTTAACAACCGGTTCTGTGGGAGTGGCTTGGGTGGTAGGTGTGGCTTGATGATCATGTGACTGGGTGGACGTGGCTTGGTGGTCATGTGACTGGCTGGGCATGGCCAACTCAATATCCCTCACATTGAGGCACGCATCTCCTCACCTGGCCTCTCATGACTGTGGGGATGCTGCAACAGTCATAAGTGTAAAAAATGGTCATAAGTCACTTTTTTCAGTACCATTGTAACTTTGAATGGTCACTCCACACAAGCAAAGTACCAGTGAAGGAGGGAAAAAAAACTCCAGAGACGTTCCTGAGACAGGAAGTCTAGTCCTGCCAAGAATGTAATCAGGGTTAACAGAGAGGCAGTTTCTGTAAGCAACACCAGAATGTTTCCTTCTGCCTTCCTTACAGGATTAGGCCAGTAATTTCTTCTATCAATCGGTTCTCCAAATTGCTTAGAATGTTAACAACCAGTTCTAGCAAATAGGTGCGAACTGATAGAATCCCACCCCTGAGCATGTGCGCGCAATTATCGCCATGGGAGTCAAAAAAGGTTAGCCACCACTGGTATATAGCTTAGGGTCTGTCAGCATCTTACCCCTTCTTTTCCTTCACCCAACATCTTGAAGCATGAGATTATCCTTTTCACTTTGGAGCTTCAAGCCATGTAGTCCTGTCCACCATTAAACCATCTTTCCAAACAGCCTCCAGGCTTCCAATGTCTTTTTCCCCACTTGGAACTGAACCCAGAAGGATATTTTTTTTCGACAATAACAAATGCCACAAGCATAGATCAGGAGAATACCATCTGGCAGTGACTTGGATCTGACACAATTTGAGACAGGCCTTAGGTTATGCTGCCATTGTTTTATGACACTTCAGAAATGGGTAGACTGTATTTTAAGTCACACAGAAAAATGTAGTTAATCACTAACTGGTGGCAGCAAGGTTAGGATGTGGGAACTTTAATCATCTTTAAAAAAAAAAAATACCTCGGTGACTTTGATTTCTTTCTGTCTTGTTTCTTTATAGTGGATGGATGGCCATTAAAACAGTAGGGATTGTAAAACAGACAAAATGTACAGCTCTCAAACTGTTCAGGCACCTGTATTTGGGTGCACATTACAATACAATGGAGCCTCATCTGATATTCCAGAGGATCATTGTACTACTGATAAGAAAGAATATGAAATAACCCATTTGTGTTGTTTCATTATTTTGAATTAGGCACCTTAAGAACTGAAAAATAAATACAGTATGCATGGCAGAGACACTGAAGTGAAATAGGACTTTTAGAAACAAAGCAGGCATCATTATTTTTTACCATGGTGAAACAAACATATGGAGCTGTCAGAGATTGGAGAGCCACATTAAAAATAAATTCCTCACAATAATTACCTCTCCAAAAAACCTAACATTATTTTTTGCACCTACACCCAGCCATGTTTTTAAGAAGAGGAAATTGCCAGAGGCTCCAAACATGGATGGTGGGAGGGCATCCAAAATTGGATCCATTTTTGAAATGCCCAAGTTAATAAAACCATCAAATTAAAATATAATTCCCAATAAAAAAAAATGAAGGGGGAGGAGGGGAGGTTAGATTGACATTGAAATCAACTTTCTGCTCCTAGCTCTTAAAAAGACCTTGATTACATTGCAGGTTTCTATAATGCATCATCCGTACGTTATGGCCGATGAAAGGCAACAAGGCAGAAGACAGACCAAGAACGTTGGCTTGTGTGATAATGGAAGCTTTCTAAATCAGACAGACCATCAAACTGGATCAACAAAAGAACTTGGCTTGTTTATCACTGACTGCCATAGCTTTGCCTTGGCACTTCAAATCCTGTCTGAACACAGGCAGGCTTCTGGCACATTGTGTCTGTGTGTGCAGGAGCAAAGAATTAAATTAAAGAGGAGAGTTTCTCCTCAAGGCAAGTCCATGTGCTCTGCGCAGTAAGTTTACTCAGCATACCATGATCAAACAACAGCAATAGTGCTGCAGTGCAGAGAGGGTACTCTTTTAATAGCACAGAAACTCTGTGCTTTTTCAGCAAACAAATCCCCAAAAAACTGAAAGGGCAGCCTATGAAAAGAGAAAGAAAGGCTATCAAAATAAGTTATTCCCATCTTTGTTGTAGCTGTTCCTTTTATTTATTCTTCATCTTCAAAACCAAGCCCTTCTCATCCAACCTTTCCCCTTTTTCTTGGGCTCGAAGAAGTAATATGACACAAAGAAAGAAAACAGTGTCTCTCCTGGGATAAGGTGGTTTTTCAAAGCCAGGAGAAGAAAGACACCTGGGATCTCCCATGTGTTCACTGTGAACCCACCATTAAAGCTACAGCAGCATGACCTAATGACCAAAGAAAAGCAGCAATAATTCAGGAAATCAGGATTGCATTTGATCTTTATTCATCTCATCTCACTTGCCTTTGGAGAGTTGGATTCAGTGATCTTCTCCTCTTCTACAGATACAATCACTGGCATCTTTCTAAATGGACTTGAGGAATGAAGGCCACACATCTCTTCTGCATCGTGGCACCATCAGTTCTCCTGAAGCATTCATCTGTAGCACAGAAAACACATAACTATGTGTATGTACGTGTTCAAGAAGCTGCAACAATTGTTTGAAGAAATGGAGATTCTGGCTCAATCCACTGGCCCAATAACAAGCATGCAGTCGCTGTGCAATAATTGTATTCAATAAGAGGTTGACTGAAGATAGATGGGGATATTGGATTTTGCACTTTTTAAATGTTTGTATTGGTTGTGATGGGGTGAAATGGCTCAGCAGTTGGAAAGCCGGTAGCCAGGGTTTGAAACCCAAGTGCTGCATAACAAGGTGACCTTCTCCTGTTACTTGCCCCAGCTCCTGCAGTTTAAATGCATGCAAATGCAAATAGATTAATAGGTACCACTTTGGTGGGAAGGTAACAGCATTCCGTGAACCTTTGATATATAGTTATGCTGGCCACATGACCACTGAACTTGTTTTCAGAAAATGAGAGCTCCCATGGCTGAGAAACAGAGATGAGCCCTGAGCCCTAAAGTCAGACATAATTGGCAAGGAAATATTTACCTTTATTAGTTGAGACACCAACTAAGAAGTCTGTAAAACAAATAGCCTCTGAATCTTTAGGTTGAGGGAAGGGGAATAATCCCAATCAGCTTTCTAGATCACTGGTCTTCATACCACAACTTCTGACTGTCTTTTTCAGTTCCTACAACAAAACTCAGTTCCAGGTGAAGTTAATGGTGCTCAAATTCTTTTTTCTTAACTCCCTTCTCCAGAACTATCTCTGACCACAGAGTGATACAGTTCCTTGCTATTTTGATGGAGTAATGGATTGTAAAAGCTCTAAAATAGAATTAACATCTTTGGGGGGCAAAAAGAATCCTTCGCCAAATCAGAAATTTATCATTTGGAAAATCCTGGGGTTTCCTCTTCCCTCTGCTTTGCCTAATACCCCTGCTCACTATGACCCCCAGGAGTTCAAGCCCAAAACACTTCAATCAAAATCAGAACAATCCGTTTCAAATTTGGAAAGTGGCATTTTGAATGCACAATGTTTCAACTTTAACATCTTTATCTGTTTATCCAAGTCATTAATGAAAACGTTGGAGCAGAAAGTCCAGGTCCAATATCAGTGATACCAAGTCAATACTAGAAGCACATTATTGGTGAGATGGGTGGCATATACATTTAATTAATTGTTAAACACCTCCCTTTAATCTGATGAGGAATCAAGTCAGCTAGGCATCTGCTTAATTGCTAGATTCTCCAGTCGATTCTTACATGGCTTACTTACCAAAAATGTAATAGAATACTTTGTAAAATACTTTTCTAAAAACAAACTACCAACAACAAAGATGATTAGGGAAAGCAACAAAGATGATTAGGGGATTGGAGACTAAAACATTTAAAGAACATTTGCTGGAATTGGGTATGTCTAGTTTAATGAAAAGAAGGACTAGGGGAGACATGATAGCAGTGTTCCAATATCTCAGGGGCTGCCACAAAGAAGAGGGAGTCTAGCTATTTTCCAAAGCCCCCTGAGGGCAGGACAAGAAGCAATGGATGGAAACTAATCAAGGAGAGAAGCAACTGAGAACTAAGGAGAAATTTCCTGACAGTTAGAACAATTATTCAGTGGAAATACTTGCCTCCAAAAGTTGTAGATTCTCCAACAGTGGAAGTTTTTAAGAAGAGATTGGATAACCATTTGTCTGAAGTGGTGTAAGGTTTCCTGTCTAGGCAGGGGGTTGGACTAGAAGACCTCCAAGGTCCTTCCAACTCTGTTATTCCATTCTATTCAGTTCTAATTGCCACATCCACTAAAAAAAGCTGGCTAGTCAGAACATGAGATAACGTTATCTCCAGTTGTGATGTCTTTTTCCTTCTGTTCAGTCATGTCTGATTCTAAGAGGCTGCTTGAAGAATTCCCTATGGTTTTCTTGGTAAGTTTTTTTTTTCCCCAGAAGTGATTTGGCATTGTTTTTTTCCTAGGACCAAAAGAAAAGTGACCTGTCCAAGCTCATGTTTCTTCCCAGGTGGGACTAGTACTCATGGTCTCTCAGTTTCTGGCCTAATACCTTAACCACTGGCTATATTACATCGTTTTAAGGAGTTTAAAGATCAATCTCTTTATGTTCTTCTATAGAACTTTCTCAAGCATCGATGTTATACTAGTAGATTTTTCTCTGGATTCTCCTTTTTATTTCTCAACATAAGGAAAAGATTTGCTTTCCATTAATGGTCTGGCATTTCAGCAGTCCTCAAAGTTGTTGTTTGGCCAGCTTCAGTAACCTAGATGTAATTAATCTGGCCCTGAAGATTTTTGTGTTAACATTTTCTGCCAAGAAGATTGGCAACAGTTAAAAGGTAAAGTCAGTTCAGGATCTAGTACTGGCTGAATCTCAATGGAACTTTGAGTCCCCCCTCACACCACCCAAAAAATATTTCTATATTGAATTTGTTTGGGTGGAAGAAAGCCCTCTGTCAGCATTACTCTTTCTCTTCTTAAAAGTGAAAGAAGAAAGGATATTTTTTTAAAAGGCAATTAAGAAAATAATTAAGGTTTATACTAGTCAACTAGGAAAGCTTGGAGAACATCCAGTCTGTTTCCTTAACCTTAGTAAGGTTAAGGATAAAGTTAAGGATTTACTAAGGATAACCTTAGTAAAATGGCTAAAATTTGGAGAAGTAAAATTTATACTAGAAAATAGCAATAGTACTTAGACTTATATACTATTTCATAGTGCTTTCCTGCCCTCTCTCAGCAGTTTACAGAGTCAGCATATGTCTCTCAACAATTTGGGTCCTCATTTTACTGACTTTGGAAGGCTGAAAAGTTGAGTTAACCTTTAGCCGGTCAGAATTGAACTGCTGGCAGTTGGTAGAATTAGCCTGCGATACTGCATTCTAAGTATTGCACCACCATGGTTCAGTGCCAAAAGCCAAATTTTCAGCACAACTGAATATTCATCCTAGTTCATTTTAACTGGATTTGACAGGAGTGCGTAGCATATAAATATTATAAATAAATACATAGATAATATGTATGAATCAGGCCAAAGATGTTCATGAACCATGTGCAGATTCTTATTTTCCTCTTTTCCCTGAAGGTAAGTAGTTAACTTTGCCAGTCACAAAAGTAGTATCTATAAGTATATAATCTATTCCTCTCAGAAAGGTCTGAAAAATTAAGTCATTTTTCACTGTTGAGATCAGTAATTTGTTCAAGACAAATATAAATACATAAGGACGGGAATGCATAGACAGACATTTCAGATAGTAAATTACTCGGTTTGAACATCCTTTTCTAATTCTCAATATTTTAACTGCTTGATTTAACAAAAACAAACAAACAAAAAATCCTAACTAACTCTCTGTCCAGCATATTGTTTCTAAAAAGTACAAGATGTTTTTATTCTACTAGAATTCTACACAGAATTTTTTAGCACTGAGCTGGAAAAGACTTAACTGAAGTGTAAAATTCAATAAAGGTTTACTAATAGGATATTTCATTGGTCCTAGTAGAATATTTGTAATCCTGGACTATCTTCTATTTAAAGCAACTGAAGATGAAGCAGATGTATGAGGCATTAGTGGTGGCCTAAGTTTTACCTCTTTGATGAGAAAATGGTTCAACAATTATCAATATTTGGATTAGAATTTTCAACAGTTGTATGTGGTACCAGGACAGAGGTGAGTACAGCAGGGTGGCATGGAACTCACCTGGGCAACCTGGCGTGAGAAAGGTTAGTTATTTAGGGAAAGATAGCATACGGGCAGGTGGATGAGCCCAGCCAGAGATCACAGCAAGGGGTTCACCCAAATTTCACTGACCATCCAGCAGCCCATCAATGCACCAGGAACAAAAATTAATCAGTTGACTATACTAAACCAACATTTTTTATTTTGGTCCTCTAACTGCATTGAACAATAGCTCTCCAACAAGATAACTGGATAATAGAGGAAAGTAAATTAGAAGATACATGCCCGTGCACAATGTAAAATCACCGAACCAGTAGTTACGCCAGTCAGATCCCACCCCTGAATGGCCCCTCGCATAGGGAATAAAGAGAAGGAAAGGGAAGTGGGTTTGCAGGAAACAATTGGTTCATTTAATTAGTGTGAAGATTTGTTCATGACTCTCAGAGATTCCTTGCCAAGTATTTTCTTGTACAGTGTTGCACTTGGAAGCAGTCGGCCTGGCAACTCTCCAAGCCTGATAAGGTCTTGTGGTTGTAATTCACCCTTGAAAGACTGTTTGCTGGGACTTTGCTGGATGTGAATGATAGGAATTCACATTAATCTAATAAAAAGGGTTTTGTCAAGAAAAGGAGTCTGTTTCATGATTTTTGTGAAGCCTAGGTCAGGACACTTCAAGAAGTAGCACTAGCACATGGAAATATTAAAAGTGAAAACATTAAAAATAAAGGTAAAATTTCACAATATATCAATGAATTACCCATGAATGGTGCCTTGGATTAAAAGATGGATGGGATAAGAGCAATTGAGTTTACAATTAATCCAGACAGGAATTTTACAGATGGGCAGAAACCTCACTCAAGTCTCATGATTGTACAGTGGGAACCATTCCTCCTACACTGTCCCAGAATTTCAGATTTAGCTGTCAGAAAAAGTATTCTTGCACAGTTGAATGTCATTTAAGACATTTCTTAAGTTTATCTAATATCTCAACCATCTTGTCTAAATGACACTTAAACGTAAGATTAGAAACTTCAATTGGTGCAAAATTAAAATATATTTTGCTGTAGGCATTGATGAAATAAATAAAATAAGACAAATAGGGTTGCTAACCAACACTTATTGTATTATCTGTACTGGTTGCTAATTTTTATTTGGAGCCAATTCAACTATGGAGGAAGATCTAAATTACCTGGAATCTGGCTTTGTCAGAGATCACAGTCTCAATACAGCTACCTGATAATTAAGATTAGAGACAAAACCTTTTGAAGACACCACACATAGGATGACGGACCATTTGCAGGACATCTAAGAAAGGGCTTCCTTTGTGTGGCTGCCAAACAGTAAAGCACTTTCCTTTGGGAACTGTGATTCGTTTCTAATTGCTCTACTTTAAGAAACAGTCTACTTTCAATTTAGATTATTTTTAATTAGAATGTTAAAATATGGTTTTAAAATACCTGTTAGTGGTTTTTAAATGCTACTTTAATGAGTATTATTGTTTTAAATTTTTTGTTGTGGAAATGTTGCTCTAATGTATTTGAATTCCATTTTCAATATATACCATTTTAATTATTATCAGAAAGGCAATCTTAAAAAAATATTTTAAATAAAAGTAGTACATGCTGGCTGGAGAATTCTGGGAGTTGACATCCACAAGCCTTAAATTAGCCAAGTTTGGGGACCCCTGTTCTAACTCAACCATCTCCAGTTCAGTTGAATATACAAGAAATAAAACAATTAAAGAGATACTTAGTGTCTCCTATATGCAAGATAATAATGGCAGTATTGCAGGTTAACTCACTGTTCACTGCCAATACTTCGATCAAGGTTGAGTCATTCTTCCATCCAAGGTAAAATTGGTAAAGTTGGTAAAATGAGGATCCAGATTGTTTGGGGGCAAGATGCTGACTCTGTAAACCACTTAGAGAGGGCTATAAAGCACTATGAAGCTGTCTATAAGTCTAAGTACTATTGCCATATATAGGAAAAGATGCCAATTTAACTTATTTTGACCTCTGACATTTTGAGACTTTAAAATAATTTCCATCCAATTTTTGAGGAAAATAATCAAAAATAAGCTGAAGAAAATATCTCTTTTCATGGGGTTGTACAATGCACACAATTATACATGCAAGTACTCCTAAAAATGATGTTGGGTGGTATCATACCAATGTTGCTGGAGGATTTTTGCATGTTCAGTGTAAATTCTTGATAATATGAAGCAGTAAAATACAGCAATGAACCAAAGGAACATAAACTTGTGACAGCATCTGAGTATCTACATGGAGAATTTGGAGTGAGGAATGGGTGTCGCATCAGTATCCTAGTGCATTAATCATGGAAACAAGGCTGGGTGAATTTGGAAGTTTAAACTCCAAGACACAACTTTTGAAAGTCTCCTCAATTATGGATGAATTTCACAGCTTTGCCCCTCACTTAGAAACTTGGCAGTATACATTTCAATAGAAGTGTCCAATGTCCAGAATATCCATTGGACTACAAGTTCAGGTAATCAAATTGGCCACTTGGAAATTTCTCAGAGATTTTAGACCAACTAGAATTTTTCTAGTACTGGAGATTATGTATTTATTAAATCTGTTTGCTTATTTAGAGATTTTGCCACAGCAACAAGTAGCTAGAACTCTCTTCTACCTAGTTCAGGTGTCAAGCACATGCTTAAAGAGAAAGATTCCAGATTTAGTTCCCAGTATTTCTAGGCAAGGTTAGGATTTTTTTTAAAAAAAATCTTTTCTGAAACACTGGAAAGCCACTGCTAATAAATAAAAAAAACAAAACTGATGGTACTAAGCTAAGGAGACCAATAGTTTGATTTTCTATACGGCTGCTTTCTGAATTAGCAAAATTCTTTTGTAATAGATTTGACATTCTGCAAAAGGGATTGGTTATACTCTTTCAAATGTCCTTGCTGGAGTTTATATTCTTACGTTTCTGCAAAGGCTCTGAAGCTGCAGACTAGTCTTTTGACAAGGTAAAGACCCAGAGGGAAGTCCAAAGGACTGGAAATAATATGCCAAAACATTCTCTTCCAAGTGTCCATTTCACTGAGATCCTGTGAATTTTGACAAGAGCAAAGCAATTCTCCATGGGGATAGGAGGAAAAAGATTTTTAAATTCCTTCTCTGCCCTTCTGCCCTACCAACTAGAAAACAGATATATATTTGTTTTTGTAGATTTTCACGGGTACAAGTATGTAGGTCTGGGCGTGTTCGGGTCTTTTCCCATGTAAGATTGTGAGCATCTTGGCAACGTTTCGATGAGGTCCCACTCACCATCTTCAGGCTTGTGCTTTCGGCTTTGTGCTTGTGTGAGCAAAGCATGATCGGAGCTGCCATCTCCCTATATATACTGGTGGGGAGGTTAGCTGTGTTGTGATTACTTGATTGGTTGATGGAGTTGATGTTTGCAGATTGGTTGGCTTTTTTGTAAGAACCTGTGTGGCTGAGGTATTGGCTGTGTGTTTATCAGCTTCCTGTGCTGTCAACGCTTTGCTCGCACAAGCATGAAGCCGAAAGTATGAGCCTGAAGATGGCGAATGAGACCTCATTGAAACATTGCTAAGATGCTTGCAATCTTACACGGGAAAAGACCCGAACATGCCAAGACCTACATACCTGTATCCGTGAAAATCTATGAAAACACACACACACACACACACGTATGTTCCACAAAATTAGAATAGGAGGGAGCCTGAAGTGTTATTTTATTTAAAGGAGAATTTAAAGAATAAAATTGGAGTTTTAGTTAGTCTCAGCAACATAACCATCCACTTTCATCAAAACTAGCAGTGTGTTTACACACATGCATACAGACACAAAATAAAAAATGGATGCAAGAATTGGTTAATTGCATATGTGACCTTAATGTAATTCCTGCTTGCCAAAGATATTAAATCAAGCCCCTATCTATTTTCTAGGGATTGTTTCAAACCTATGTTTGGTTGCCTCTTGATACCCTTGAGGTAATGAAACAGATAAAATTATGGGCATCCTTCCTGAAGGAATTTCTTTGTTCATGTCAAAAAAAATTTTTTAAAGGTCTTCTAAGTCTATTCCTGATAGATAAACTAGGCAAATTACTTGAAAAACAGCAAATATTCACCGCAATAAGAACTGAACGGAATGCCTTTATATAACTTGCTGATTTACTGTGGTTGGTTACACAATAAACCAGATGTTTGGATTGGTTTTGGCATTTTTGTCCCCCTTTAGCAGGGCTGTCAAACTTGCAGCCCGCAGGCTGGATGTGTCACATGCTGGCCACGCCCATGCCTGGTTTAGTGAAGAGAGCAGGAAAGTCATGATATGTCATGTGATGCCACGCGGACGATGTAAGTTTGACACCCCTGTCCTACAGAATCTTTCCCAAGGATGTTCTGGTTTAATATTATTAAATTTATTGTTATAGGATGCAAGCTGTTCCAAGTGAAGCTTCCTTTTGCAAAATGACTGGTGATGATTATGATCATTATTAACCCACCTTAATAATGTGTAAAAGCATTAAAGGAAAAGGTTATAATTACTGGTGTTACCTCTTTATACTTCCTCCTTCCCTTCAACCAGTCCCATGGGAGGAGAAGAAACGATGACTTACAAGTGTTTGTGTAGCTAGGAAGAATGATCACAAGTGAGGACTCCGGTTTATTTTCTTGCCACCAAGGCTCAAATTCCAACCCTCAGCTGACAGTGTCAGGTTAAATTTAGCACACAGATTGACGGAGGCCTCCCTTTTAATGTCACTCTGACAGCTTTCGCCTGCACTGAATGCATCATTAGAACCATAAAAGTGAATGTCCGGGTAACAAATGAGGCCTCTGGGACAAAGCCAGGGAATTGCAACATAGCAGAAGTAGAAATACATACAGACACACAACTCCTTCATTTGGCTGAAAGCTAAATTAGTGACTTTCTAAAACAGAAAGGAGAACAGTAACCGTTGTTGTTTTTTAAAAAAAATTCCACGAGTATCCTGCAAACTTTTATCAGCCCTCTGTTGCACTTTTTCTCTACATAAGCCATATTAAGAAGATTCTCGATGGACTTCCATTTAAAGTGGCTTCAGACTAGATCTTATGTGTAAGATCTGGAGGCTAAAACATAGAAAGAACAGTTTCTGGAATTGGATATGTCTAGTTTAATGAGAAAGAGGACTAAGGGGTGACATTGTAGCAGTGTTCCAATTTCTAAGGGGTTTGCCACAAAGAAGAGGATGTCAACCTATTCTCCAAAGCATCTGAAGACAGAACAAGAAGCAATGGATGCAAACTAATCAAGGAGAGAACCAGGCTAGAACTAAGCAGAAATTTTCTGATAGTTAGAACAATTAATCAGTGGAAGGATTTGCTTCCGGAAGTTGTAGATGCTTCAACCCTGGAAGTTTTTAAGAGAAGATTGGACAGTCATTTGTCTGAAATAGTACAGAGTTTTCTGCCTGAGAAGGACTAGAAGATCTTCAACGTTCCTTCTGTGTGTGTGTGTGGGTGTGTGTTTGTGTGTGTGTGTATGTATGCATGTATGTGTATATGTATATACACATGTATGTGTATACATGTATGCATATATGTGCTAAACAGCACATATATATATATATATGTGTGTGTGTATGTATTTGTATATTTATATATATATATATATATATATATATATATATATATGTATGTATGTATGTATGTATGTATGTATGTATGTATGTATGTATATGTATGGTATTAAGGCTTTGTTTGGGTATTTTCCCACGTCATCATAGTTGTGCTTTTAAAGTTGTAGCAACGCTTTGGCAGAATCTCATCTGCCATCATCAGGCTTCTGTATTGTGTTCGTCTGTGAGTCAGACTTTTACAGCTGTTTCTGTTTAAATTTGGGGGTAGCCGACTGCTGTGCCAGAGTGGTTTTTTCTTCATCCTGATTGGTTGGGAGTCTTGGTCCGTGTTTATTGGTCTTGGAGTTTGCTGTGTTCTGCTTGATTGGTATTTCTAATTTCTTCTGTCTGTTTTGTGGCTTTGATTGGCTGGCAACATTGTGTTCCTATATTGGAGGCTTTTAGTTCAGCTTGGCTCCAAGTAAATGGATGGCTATCATTTGTTAGGAAGCTAGGATTCATCTCGGTGCCTGGTTGGGGTGTGTTTGAGCTGGAGGTATCAGAGGGGATCTGTTTGTGCCCAGGTGTTTGCCTGGCTTGTGGAGATTTTTTCCTTTGTGAGTGCAGGCTTCCAAATAATTGACAGTCTGGTGGAATCATCTCTTCTATTCATGCTTTCAGGTCTTTTTTCAATCTCTATGGCTTCTCTGATAATTCTGTGGGTGGGGTTTTCTATAGTGGCTAGGGTTTTGGTGCCTTTGAAGTTGATGCTATGACCTGTGGCTTTCATGTGTTTGAATCCTCCAATACAGGAACACAGTTTTGCCAGCCAATCAAGGGGAAAAAAAGCCACAAAACAGACAGAAGATGTTAGAAACACCAATCAAGCAGAACACAGCAAAATCCAAGACCAATAAACACAGACCAAGACTCCCAACCAATCAGGATGAAGTAAAAAATCATTCTGGCACAGCAGTAGGCTAGCCCCAAATTTAAACTGAAACAGCTGTAAAAATCTGACTCACAGACGAACACAATACAGAAGCCTGATGATGGCAGATGAGATTCTGCTGAAACGTTGCTACAACTTTAAAAGCACAACTATTATGATGTGGGAAACTACCCAAACAAAGCTGAATACCATACATGTAAGTACCCGCGAAAACTTAAGAAAACAAATATATGTATATGTGTCCCTAGCTCTAAGTGATGTTGCAATTTACCCTCCATAGTTCTCATTTTCATCAACTATTATTTTTCCCATTCAGATAAACTATTGTTTATTTTTTAAAAAATCACTCTGTTTCTCTTTAGCTGAAATGCAGAAACATCTACTTGCTTTGATGCCAATAGGCCCCACTTGAGGCAGTTGTACATGGGAGCTAGTCTTCAGAGGTTATATTTCACTTAGTTTCTTGTTAGGCTCGTGAGACACAACAAAATGCCCCATTTCTCACAGTTTTCTAATGACCTTAGAACTTCCAGGGCTGCTAACACCAGAAAGATGATTAAGAAATTGCAACAATGAACGAGAGATTATTTGCATTATTACCTCGAGCAGAGGCCATGACGAGGACATTTGTATCCTTCCCCCTTCTTTTAAAAATACACTTACTGATAGCTTCTGAGGTGTCAAGGAAAAGCTGATAGAAAGAAATCAGAGAAACCAAATAAGCAGGCTAGTCACAAGCACTAGTTAGAAGAGCCAAGAATTTGGAAGGAATTTAGAAATGAAGTGGTAGAGACCGATAGGAAATCTGTGTTGTCTCTGGTGTGGTGTTGGCTACAGAGATCCCTAGGGATCATGTACAGGAAAGAGGCTGGAATAATCATCATTATGGCTCCCCTGTTGAGACCTTGAATAAAATGTGGCAGTGGAAAAGAAACAGGCAAATTACTAAAAATCCTGTCTTGTTTTATTTTCCACTTTAATTGGCTGGTATTCCAGTAAAACATTTTTTTAAAAAAAATAATATTTAATTTTTTTTAAAAAAATCTAATATTCAAAAAAATGTTTAATGTTTCAAAATGTACAATGTGGTCCAAGTCATGTTTTCTTCATTTAGTTGACTGTTGACGTATATGGTGGCAACACTGAGCTAATAATCTAAACTGACCTCAAAAATTAAGACCACTTGGATCCAGTTAGATCAGAAACCTTCAGAACTATAAGTTAAAATTCAGCAAAATCATCTTATAAATGACAAACTACTGTTTTACTTTTGTCAAGAAAACTAGATGACCATGGACATCAGGTCACCAAGAGTAAAAATCAACTTCCCTTATTTCCCTTCCCTTATAAGGATGAATTCTACAGTATTACTCTAGTGGCACAGTAAGTAAAATGCAGTATTGCAAGCTAACGCTGTCCATAGCCAAGAGTTTGCTCTTAATGGGCTCAAGGTTGACTCAGCCTTACATCCTTCCAAGAACCCAGATTGTTGGGGGAAATATGCTGATTTTTGTAAACTGCTCAGAAAGTCATTTAAAATACTATGGATAAATTTAAGTGGTAATGCTGTTGCTATTATAAAAGCCCACATTAAAAAAAATCACACATTAAAGAATCAAAGCAGGGGGATGGGTGACGGGCAAAAGTTAACTGAAATAAATTTTATTTATAGTAGCATTTCTCTGCTTTGATTCTCAACATGTGATTTTATTTTATCCTGCTTGCAGGGTTTTATGGTGCAAATCCCCTTATATAATGCAATAAAATGTAATGTAAGCTATTTTTTTAAAAAAAATATTTTTTTTGTATGTAACTTTCATTATAAGATTCAGAAAAGAATAATGCTTGGCACACAGATTTGAAACATTAAGAATCCACCATTTGCAACATTAAGAATCCACTTCCTAATAGTAAAGCTTTGGTACTGTTGCTGAAAAATAACATTGCTCATCTTTAATACCCTTATGGATATCACAAGCACTATGGACAAGTACCGCTGACAAAAAAATTACTCCAGAATAGCCAAAGTACCTTCACCAAAAAAAGAGATTTTTAATAGGGAGAAAAACAAAAAGAAACAAAACACAGTACTATCAAAGGCTGAAATAGCCAGGCAACATTGCAAGAATTAATCAAACGGGTTTCTTCTTTTTTTCTCCAAATTCTCAACTGGTTTTAGGCAAACTGGGAACCTTATTTAATTGTATGGTAAGCAGCCCGTGTATAAATAATGGTGGGAAGGAATGAAGCACTTCATCTTTTTTTTTTTTTAAATGCTCATGTAAGAGAAGTTAAGAAAAAGTTTACAGCACAAAAGAAGAACTCAGTGGGAAGATGTTAAAAGCCATTCTTCTCTGGTCTATTTCATGCCTGGTAGGATGACTATTTCTAGAAAGGGTACAGAGAAGAGGAACAAAGATGATTAGGGGATTGGAGGCTAAAACACTTAAAGAACATTTGCTGGAATTGGGTATGTATAATTTTATGAAAAGCAGGACTAGGAGTGACATGATAGCAGTGTTTTGATATCTCAGAGGCTGCCACAAAGAAGAGGGGATCAACTTATTCTCCAAAGCACCTGAGAGCAGGACAAGAAGCAATGAATGGAAAATAATCAAGGAGAGAAGCAATCTAGAAGTAAGAAAAAATTTCCTGACAGTTATAACAATTAACCAGTGGAACAACTTGCCTCCAGAAGTTGTGAATGCTCCAACATTGGAAGTTTTAAGAAGAGATTGGACAATCATTTGTCTGAAATGGTATAGGGTTTCCTGCCTAAGCAGGGGGTTGGACTAGAAGCCCTCTAAGATCCCTTCCAATTTTGTTATTCTATTCTGTTTTGTTCTGTTCTATTCTATTCTATTTATTGCACACTTATATATATATTTCTAATTTAAGAAAAAAACATGATAAAAAATCATAAATGACCAGACTATATGACCAGAATATATGTCAAAAATTTGTTAAGCAAACAATCAACTATTTTTGTTTTGCTTCAGACACCATATTTTGTGATTCACAAAATGAAATGGCCAATCTAGGCAACCTTTAATCTTGGGTTAGGATAGAGGAAGGGATATGCAAAAATTGGTGATGAAAACTGTTGCAGACTATCTTAGCATGAATTGAAAATGCTTGATTTAGTAGAGTTGTACAAATCCCTTCAAGAGTAGGCAGGATCTTTGAAACTGCTCTGAGATGCATCTTGTTGCCCTGCTTTTAACCAGCAGAGAAGAGCAAGCACAATCCTTCGTTGTGGACATCAAATGTGGGCAAAAGCCTTCTTCACAAAATGAAATGTCCAATCTAGGCAACTTCACCATGGCTACATATGACCAATTGAAGAAGTACAGTGGAGTGTGCCACTCCTTGGAGCAAGGCACTTCCTCAAGACAGGAAGCATCCCCTCCACAGTTTGAAATCTTGTACTGAGGTGAAGTGAACTCATTTCATACAGACCAACTATTGAGATAAGAAAGAGAGGAAATGACACAGGTAAAACTCTCCATAATTCAAAGAAGGAACACTAAGTCAAGGTTGTTCTTAATGCTCATGCACTTATGAGGGGGTGGGACAGGGTTTTTAACTGTTTTATTATATGGTGGATTATTTAATTTTTTTAAATATTGTAAGCTGCCTGGAGTCACCTATGTGTTTGTTGAAAGAGGAAGGAGGAAAGAATGAGGAAGGACAAAGGAAAGTTGAAGGAGGAAGAAAGAAAAGAACACCTCACCATTGGACATTATTAACTTTAATTGTTTTCAGGGAAATTAATTTTATACTGATGGTATTGTACATAATGGCAATCTCCCAGGCCAGATAGCCTTTACAGTGGTTGTTATTGTGACCAAAATCCATTGACTTCAGGCTCCCAGAAATGAATTTATGAAATTCAAAAACAACAGTTCTGATATCAAATATTGATGAACAGTAACATATGGATCAGAGATACTTCATAGTCAGAAACAGTGCTTTTTAAAAAATGGAACATGGAAATCCTGAAAATAAAGATTTAAAACCATCAAAGAAAATGAGCTACAAAAGCAACAGAATAGGTTAATAGAAATATACAATGGAATGCAACCAATCTTTATGTTGAACAGTGAGCTTAAAATAATAAAGCAAAACTATGGTTGTCAAATATTGAGTAAAATGTAAAAGAATGCATGAAATAAATTGTAACATAAACATTGCCTCCTTGAAATCTACTCAAAAAGTATAAAACTTTGCATAATGAAAATGTGGTTGTCCAATCAATTATGACACAACAATCAAAAACACTAATAGGTTCACATATGATCTTACAAAAGTAGGAACAATTAAAATATATTATAAATTGAAGGCAAACAGCCAAAGTAAAAATCAAATGCCAAAGTGGAAATTACATCAAAAGTCACATCAATTGGTTACATTTTCTAAGGAAAATTGGCTAGTCAAATTTCACTGCAAGTGAAAAATACAGGAGGATGAAATTAGAGGCTTAAATGGTTATATAAAAGCAGGTAAAGCAAAAATGCTAATAAATGTCTGCAAGGAAAACAAAGATGCCATATGAAATTCTATGGGAATAACCATGAATAAAAATCTGGAAAGATAAATATCTGAAGGAAAGTTGAGCTTCAAATTTCATCCATCAAGAAGAAAACAGCACAAAATCTTCAACATAAAAACAAGAACAAGCAACAAAGGCCACTAAAGTGAAAAATAATGGGGGAGGGGAATGGAAGCAACAACAAATGTAGAATATGTAAAAAAATATGACATTAATAAACAGCTGTAACAAAATTGCCCAGACAAATTATGAGGCAACTCACGGTAGTGTCCCAAAAATAGTACAGTGAATTCATGTAAAGGGCCTGTCACACAGGCTGACGGATGCAAAACGTATGTAAAAAGGACACAGCGGACGAGAAAATTTTCCATCTGTTGTTATCCGCTCTCAAAATGCCCCAAATTTGCATAAGCAGAGCGGACAACAACAGAAAAGAACGGACATGGGGAGGATGTAGCAAGGATGTAAAGCAGATGCTCCATGGAAGCCGAGCGGATGGAAGCGGATGGCACATCCGCAGGGCTTCCGGGGGAGCACAGCGAAGCGGACACGCAATGGAAGGAACGGATGCAGAACGGTTGCCTAGCGGATGAAGCGGATGCATCACAGAAGCCTAGTGGATGCCTAGCGGATGCAAAGCGTTCACTGTGCATGCGGGGAGGATGCATTGCGTCAGCCCCGCGGATATAAAGGGATGCAGCTCGCAAGCAGGTCACCATTCAGAGGAAAGACCTGCTGCCAGACACAGCTCCAGCCAACACCCATAGGGAAGAAGAGGAAGCCTCAGCCATCTGCTACCAGCCCTGGCAAGAAGGACAAGGCCACCATCCCACCCCCTGGACCTGACTCTGCTACTGCTGGGGCTTCTACTGGGGCTGACTCTGCTGGCGCTGCTCCTGGTGCTGGTGCTTCTGCTGGTGCTGACTCTGCTATCGCTGCTCCTGGTGCTGGGGCTTCTGCTGGGGCTTACTCTGCTGATGCTGCTCCTGGTGCTGGTGCTTCTGCTGGTGCTTACTCTGCTGCTGGTGCTCCTGGTGCTGCTGGTGCTCCTGGTCCTGCTGGTCCTGCTGGTGCTCCTGGTCCTGCTGGTGCTGCTGGTGCTTACTCTGCTGCTGCTGATCCTGGTCCTGCCGGTGCTGCTGGTCCTGCTGGTGCTGCTTTTGCTGCTACTGTTGTTGTTGCTGCTGCTGGTGGTGGTGGTGTGGTGGAGCAGCCCCTAGAACCTCGAAGCCCCTCTAATGAGGACCCAGATGGCCCTGCCAGAGGGAGGAAGAGGCATATGCGAGAATGGGAGAGGAGGCAATACTCCATGGAAGAGGAACATGAGGATGAGGTGCTCGAATGGCGGAGGGAGAACGAGTACCTCTGGCGGAAGGGACACAGGCTCTATCGAGACACCAAGAGGAAGCAGGCTGCTTGGAGAGAGAAGGCGGAGAGCCTGGGCTATACTTTGGAGGTCCTCCTCGGGTGGTGGAAGCACATGCACACCTGGTACGGGAAGCAGCACCTCAAGAAATCTGGCCAGGCCACGGTCAAGCTCACCAACCGGGAGACCTATGTAATGGCCAAGTGCAGCTTCTTGGAGGGTGAGATCCGCCACCGAGGAGCAGCCCCTCTGACAACCCTCTCTCTCAGGGAGCCCATAGAGAGCCAGTCCTCTTCTGGCCAAGAGTCAGCTCCTGTGTCCAGGCAGGTATCTGTGGAGCTTCCCACGATGGAGACCCCCCCAACAGCTGCACTCCCCATGGCAGAGCACGTGGAGGACCCCCTGATGCAGTGGGAGCAAGGAGAGGGCACTTCTACCAGAAACCAACCCACATCCACCGCCAGCTCCACCTCCACAGAAAGCAGGCAGAGAGCCAGATCGGAGGGGCAGAGCGACACTATCCTGCTGGAGATCAGGGACACCATCAAAAGCAGCGTAGATCTCCTCTCTCAGCTGCTACAAACCAACATGCCATCCTCAAACCACAAGCCATTCCTCACCTACGTCAACCAGGTGAGGACATGTCACCTCATGGACATATCCGAATAACAGTACCAGGTGATAAAGGACAGGATCACCGGTCTTCTGCACAACCCTCCAGGCCCAGCTGAACCTGCTCTGACCCAGTCCAGGTCTGCTCCTCCTCCCCAGGTGATGTCACAGCCCTTCCAAGACTTTCCACGGGCCCTCACCTACCAAGGCTATGGCTACCAGGAGTTCCAGAAGCACAGGCAGCCCTTCCCAGTCCAGGCACAGGTTCACTGACGCCACCGATGCCACCAACGCCACTGATGCCACCAAAGCCACCCATGCCTCACCTCACTCACTTGCAGACCAGATAGCCCCACTACACTCCTCCTTCCTCCACCCCACAGCCAAGCCCGGCCTCAGAACATCTATCATCGGTATTGGGGCTGACACCCCATGTCCTGGAGGAAGGGGCTCTCAACATCACAGGACTGAGCCAGCTCTCTGAGAGCTTTCTCCACACACCGTCCCCTGTTGTCCTCTTGGGGCCAGGGACCCCAATGGCGCCTCAGACCAGCACCCCAGCAGCAGCCACCTCCACAGCACCTGGACCCTTCACCCCTGAGACTATGGGCATGCCTCAGAGTGACTGAGAAGAGTGCCAGAGACTGGGTTGCTACCTGTTGACTTTATCTTTGCTTGGGACACTTTACTTGGGTCATTTTGCTTTTACAGTTTGTTGTTAATAAAGTTTATCTTTGCTTCACACACTTGCTTCAGTTCTTTTAGTCAATAAAGTCTTGGTGGAAACTTTTAGAAATGGTTTAAGCCTTTGCATGCTTGTGGGATGGGTAAGGATAGCAGTGGGATGGGCAGGGATACCTGTGGGATGGATAAAAGCTGTGGGATGGGTTAGGATACCTGTGGGATGGGTAATAGCTGTGGGATGGGTTAAGATAGCAGTGGGATGGGCAGGGATACCTGTGGGATGGGTAATACCTGTTGGATAGATAAAACTCCAGTGCAAGCATAGTGGGACTGCATGGTCCACCCTCCCAGGTGCCATACCTATGGCCCTTTATTTTCAATAACAATGTAATCATTCATCCACACATTTCAACATAAACACAACTCTTTATTAAATGCCCTGTTCATTGTAGGGCCACTCAACATACATGACACAATCTCATCAATGTGATGAGACAGGCTGAAGGAAGCATCCATTAAGCATCTACCATCCTGTCTTGCCACTCCGCTGCTCCAGCTGGGGAGTTGCACCAGTGTTTCAGGAGGTTGCGCTGCTTCTTCCCTTCACATAAAGCTCTGTTGGGGCCTTGCACATCCATAGTATCTATCAGGTTTCGCCCTTGTCTCCATTCACCAGGCTCCATGTCCCCATTGCCTTGTTGGAGGTCCATGAGCCTGTTCTGCAACACTGGGTAGCGGGTGCGCATGAGATTGTGCAGGATGCAGCAAGCTTCCATGATCCTCCTCACGGTCTCTGAGCGATGCTGCATGGTGGTGAGAAGTACCTGGAACCTGTTGGCCAGGATGCCAAAGGAGTTCTCCACCACCCGCCTTGCCCTGGACAGCCTGTAGTTGAAGATCCTCTCTTCATGGGTGAGGAGTCTGGAAGTGTAGGGCTTCATGAGGTAGGTTCTGAGGGAGAAGGCATCATCCCCCATGATGAAGTAGGGCACATCTTGCGTGTCATTGGGCAGGGGGTCTGGATCTGGAAAACCCATGTGTTCCAGCCCCTCCTTGAGGTGACTGGTGTTGTATACCTGGGCATCTGAAGATGACCCATTGCCTGAAGCATCGATGTACATGAACTTGTACTCAGCATCGACCATGGCGAAGAGGATGATGCTGAAGAAGCCCTTGTAGTTGTGATAAGTGGACCCTGATTTGGCTGGAGCTTTGCAGGCCACGTGCTTCCCATCTATGGCTCCAACATGTGGGGGAAGTTCCACTTCTGATACCACTGCTCTGCAACTTTCTTCCAGCCTTCTTCAGTGGAGGGGCACTCGAGGAGCTCCTCCAGGTATTCTTCGATGATGGCCCGCACCACTTCTCTGACCATAATGCTGATGGTGTTGTGTGGCACCCTCCAGCCGTACTGCATGCTCCTGTAGGTGGTCCCTGAGGCCAGGTGGTGCAGAGTCAGTGCCACCTTCAGCCCAGGGTCCAGGCTGGGCTGGAAGTTGGTGTTTGCCTTGGTCAACCTGGGTCTCAGCCGCTCCACAACTTTGTCAAATATGGCTGGCGGCATCCTCATGAAGTTCTGGAATGCACGAGAGTCTTCATTCCTCAGCTCCACCATCAGCTTGTTATACAGTCCATACTCGGCTCTTCTCGTGATCCATCTTCGGACCCAGACACTTCTTGGCCGCCTCCTTTTCTTTGCGTAGAAAAGGTGAAAGAGCCTGTAGATGGCTTTGCAATGTTGTAGAACGATGGCAGCTACCAAAAGGAGTGTGTGATGATTCATGGTGGAGATGACTGGATGCTGTGGAAGAGCAAGAGCAAGAGCAAGGCTGAAGAGGTCTGCACCGCAAGGCTGCTGGACTGAAAGTAAGATCCAGGTGATTTCTCCCCCTTTTTATAGCAAATATAGGTTTTCCACTAGGTGTCCTTTTGCATCCTCTAGGCATCCTGCAGACATCCTAAATATTCAAGATACGTCCCCTATATGAACGTTTTTTCTGTTTTAATGCTTTTTATGCAAGCTGCATCCGCTTTCATCCTTTCTACATCCGTGCTACTAACGCTGCATGTCTGTTCCGCGTCCGTTTCGCTTCCTCCCTGTGTCCATTTTCCGCTGGAGCGAATGCGACTTGCGCAGATGTGCAGCGGATGCCTAGCAAATATTGCGGACGCATAACGGATAACAATGGATGTAGAATATTTGTTCCCCGTATGCGTAGTGGATGTAGAACGGACGCGTTGGATACATTTTCCGCTCAAAAAGTTTTGTGCAGCTCAAAACTTTTTGAGCGGATGAAATGTCAGTAGACGGATGCTGGACGGATAGAGAGTATGAAAAATGGACGCAGTGAGTACAGAACGGATGAATCGCGTTAACCAACAGATGGCAAGTGTTTCTCTCCGTTTTACATCCTCTTTCCATCCCTTGGTGCTGTGTGACAGGGGCTTAAAGGCCCTGTCCCACTGCACTTATGGATGCAAAGAGAATGTAAAATGTTAAAAAAAGCTTGCCATCTATTCGAAAATGCTATGCATCCATTGTGTACTCATTGCATATGTGTTTCATACGCTCTATCTGTCGAGCATCTGTCCACTGTGATTTCATCCACGCAAGAAGTTTTGAGCTGCACAAAACTTTGTGAACGGATGAACTTTCCGCCGTGTACGATGTAAATCTGGACATACGAGCAACAAACATTCTATGTCTGTTTATCATTTGTTAAACGTCCACTGTATCCACTCTGCATCCTCTGGGCATCCTCACAACTCACATCCGCTGCAGCTAAAAATGGAAAGAGGGAGGAAAGAAAGGGTACATGGAACATCTATACATCGTTAGTAGTACGGAAATAGAAAGGATGCATTTGCATTTGATACACATCTGCGCGGCATCCCCTTTCATTCCTTTAGGTGTACATGATGCATCCACTTCATCCTCTATGCATCCACTTTGAAATTCTCCCCCGGAACCCCTTTGGAAATGTCATCCGCTTCCATCCACTAGGCTTCCTATAAACATCCGTTTAACATTCCCGCTACATACTACCCACGTCCGTTCTTTTCCGTTCGCCACTTTTGGGAACGGATGACAACGGATGGAGCCACCCCTGAAATTTTGCTCGTCCGCTGTGTCCTTTATGCATACGTTTTGTGTCCATCGGCCAGTGGGACCTAGCCTTAAAGTTGTAAATTTAATGAGCAAATATTGGTTACAAGCATAATATTGAAAATGGTGCTTCAGAATGATAATGTAAAAAAATTGCTGAACTTGTAGAACATACTGGACATGATAGTGAAAAAAAGCAAGTTTTACTTAAGGATGTGGGAATGGCAAATAATAGCAAAGTAATTCAAAAGAAATTGGAGGGGACAATGAAATATTAGAACATAATTGAAATTATCAAATAATCTAATGAAAGTTTTGCATATAATTATTGGGGCACTAGGAGCTACAACCATAGAACTATCAAAAGAGTTGATAAAAAATAGAATTATTCAGTATCACAATATTCAGCTTGCTCCCCTTTCCCAAAAAAATCCCAGGTTTGCTTGGAGTTGCATACATATTTTGAAACTCTTTGGACTGATCCTAAACCACCAACATTTGCTAAACTGAAGAATACACGTCAATAATTATAAATTGATGTTCTTTCCTTTTTATCGTATATAATTAGCCTGTTGAACTTAATGTTAGAGAGATTATGTTAAACTAAGAAATTAGCATGATTCAAAACAAGATTAACTACTTATGCAGATGAGAAAAAATATTCAAAATTGCACTAGGACTGATAAAAATTTATATTCCTTTCCCATTCACTGCTCCAATCAAACTGGATGAAACAGACATGTCAGTAAATCTCTGCGTAAACGGGAGTGACATGCCCAGATGCATTGTCCCAGTTTCAATATCCAACCCACGAAATATTATATAATTAAATTGCATTCAGATCTAATCATTGTTTTGTTTTTGAAAAGGAAAGAGACAAGCGTATTATTCAAAATTTGCATATGTTCTGGATCTGTTTATATCAGTGGAAAGTCAGGTGCACACCAGACAAATTTCAAAATGGGAACATAAGTTTCAAATCAAGTGTTTATGATATTTGAACCATAATATCTAAAAGCAATAGATATTAATAGAAATAAATATAAGGAGCATTATTGCTATAAGAGAATCTTATAGGAAAACTATTGATTTAAAATCTCACCTAGAAATCCATTTAGGTTGACTCAATGGTGGGATTCAACCATTTCGCACTAGTTCGGAACTGATTGTTAACTTTCTGAGAAATTTGGTGAACTGGTTATTGGAAGGAATCATTAGGACATAGAACTGGTTGTTAAATTATTGGAACCCCACCACTGGGTTGACTCATCTTATAACATGTAATAGCAGCACCTGAAATTTCTCTACCAAACTATTATGTATAAAGTTTTGAACTATGAGAACTGATGAGTAAAATATCCAGAAGTTATTTATTTATTTGTTTGTTTGTTTGTTTGTTTGTTTGTTTATTTATTTAAATATCCTAATTCCTTCCCATATCCCAACAGGCACATTAGTCCAATGGAACCATATGCAATTTAGAAAGGTAAAAATGAAATATCATAATTGAAGGACATAAAAGCAACAAAGAGGGAAAAATCTTATTATACTGTCACAGAAGAAAAGCAAAAGCTTTTCAACAAGAGAAGTGCAAAACTGTGAAAACACCTAATTCTGGATAAACATAAATTTTTACAGATGTTGCAAAAGCTTTCAAACATCTAAAATAATCAAAAATAAACAAAGTACTTTATGACACAGTAATGTTGTGAAACATCAGCATTGTTTGTTCAATTTGCTTGAAACCATAGCTTAACAATTATAATATCTCATTATATTGGATGGTATTCATTTTTATGATAAACAGTTAAATTGGCCTCTGCCTTGAAGCAGGGATGTTGATGTCATAAATAGACCTGTTCCTAAAAAATAATCATCTGTGGTTTGGAACTGGAAGAAAGACTGACTCTTAATTCTTTTTAAAAAAAAAATCCTCAAGATATCCTAGGAAGTATTTGTGTTTTGTTATCCTGTTTCTTTGACAGCTCTTGGTCAAATTTATGGCCTCTTAAGGAGCTTTTCAAAATGATACCATATACCCTGCTACAGATGCAATCCATTATCCAAGAGAATTCTTAATTCAACTTGAAATGACATTGAAAAGCATCACATACAGCTTTGGGATGTGTGCAACTGAAGCTCTTCCATACATATCACTGTAGCTCTGAATTTTAAGAAATTGGACTCTCATCAGTGGTGGGATTCAAAAATTTTTACTACCATTTCTGGGGGCATGGCAGGGAAGGATACTGTAAAATCTCCATTCCATCCCGACTCCTGGGGGAAGGTAACTGAAAAATCCCATTCCCTCCCCACCTTGCTAACCTGCTTTCTAACCCCATTCTCCTGTGCAGGGCAACAAAAGAAGACCCAGTTAATCAGCTGGGATTCAAGAGGCAGAGAATAGATGGAGGTGGGGGGCCAGTCAGAGGTGGTATTTGCCGGTTCTCTGAACTACTCAAAATTTCTGCTACCAGTTCTCCAGAACTGGTCAGAACCTGCTGAATACCACTTCTTACTCTCATAAATAATATATTTATGAGAGTAAATAATAAGCCACAAACCAGAGCATGCTCATCCATGCTTCCTACTAATAAGGCAGGTAAGACTTAAAATTTTGGAATGGTTTTGGGTTATTATTTGAAATATCTGAAAAATACCCAGGACATTATCAGTAAAATGAAGTTATTGCTGTACAAGAGCATTGCAATAAATTTTGCCCAATGTGCTTGTTTAAATATTTTATGAAGTCTTTTTGCATATTTGCTTTTCTAAATGTTATGGAACCCAGTCTCAGCTTAACATGAACCTTAGGCCTATTCTGAACAAGGCAAAAAGTAGAGCCTTCTCAGGTGATAAAACAATAAAAATGATCTAGCACAAACTATACTGTAATTGTTTTTCCATAAAATGGATTCAGACATCCAGCCATTATAGTCTGCATATCATGAGTTTAAATTTTGACATGGTAGCTTGTTTAACAAACCATAGTTCGAATAAACAATGATTTAATGAGCCCAACCAAAAAGTAGATGATCCGTGAAAAAATCAAATTCATAATTCATACTGTAGATGAAAAATTTTCCTGGACAATCAAAGACAATCAGTTGCCTTCATAGTTCAGAATTTTATGGTAATTGGAAATATTATTAACAATCTTACCTCTTAGGAATTACATGAAAATGTGTAAATTGAGACCATGTTAGCTAATAATGTCATCCCAGTACCACCTCTTGATACTGCTATTATAATTTTATAATATATTTGTAATTTTCTAAAATGGTTTGCCTCTATGATTTTTTTTTTTTTTTTGAGATTTCACATTCCACTAACCCTCAAGATAAAGGAACAAATAAGAAATGTGCCAGAGATGAGTCCACATTACAAGAGATATGAGAATGACTTATAAGCAATGAACCTGTCAAGACTGAGATAAATTCTGCTTTTCTGCCAAAATCATCAACAGCAAACAAATAGGATGTACTTCTGCTTCATGGACAGGAGAATGTATCCAAATTTTGTCTTTTGCCTTAAAAGACTCTGTCCTCTGCATGGTGTTCTCAATCTGGTGCACTACCCAGATAAATTAGATCTTCATTTTGCGCATCACAAGCTAGCATGTCTAATACTTGGAAGTGTATTCATCTTCAGCTTCACACTGATGCAAATCCATTCTTTATGAAATTTTAAGTAATGCCTTGGTTTCTACATTTATAATTATATGCTTGCAAAGTAAAGAAAAGGGATAAAAGTATTATTGGGTGATGAACATAGTGATGCATTGAGATGAGTGAGAGCTCATTTTGCAAAGTCTGAATATTTCTGATTGTTAAAAAAGCGAGACAGATCCTGAAACTTATTTGTGCATTTCAGAGAAATGCTTCAGACTTCCAACAGCTATGGATCAATCCCACATGTTGTTCTTATTTTTATATTCGAAAACCAAAACATAAAGTCTGCTTAGCCATTTTGCAGAACCTATTGTGTAAAAGAATAGTTGCAAAGCATTCCAAAGACGACGGTAGTAAAGTGACATTTAATGCATTCCTTTTAGTTCATTCTTCATGCTCTTAAAAGACGGGAATCAGTTGGTGGTGACAGCTAAAAGATTTGCCAGAGGAGTGCCAAAGTTTTGTAATGTCTGCATGGAGTCTAACAAGTGTCAGACACTTGAGAGCATCAGTACAAGATAGCCAGTAAAATACCGGCTGTTGCAATTAAAGACTCCAAAGGTAAGTCAACTACTAGTCAGTCAGCTTGAAATGTTTTCCACACATTTTCCATGAAACAGCAGTGTTAAATTCTTTGAACCTCTACCTGGCAATAGAATAACCAAAAAGTCTGGTTGCACTTATATTTTTTACCAATATGATCAAAAAATAATTGAGAAAAATATTTACACAACTTTCACAATCAATTTCTTCTGGTGCATATAGATTTTTTCACTTGAACACATATTTTTCTCTACCCTAATATAGTGTTCTTGCAGAATTCCTGATCGTTGGTCAAGCAAGACAAGTCTAGTGGAATTTATAATCCATCCCAATGGGGTAAGCATGATGAAGAAGTTTGCTGTGCATACATTCTTGAGTCATGTCTCACTGCTAGATCAAGAGTCTCCTATTTATCATATCATTTTTCAATCCTTAATAAGGTCTTTTCTTCTGTCTCCTCATTGTTTTCATCATTGTTCTTTATACTGTAGGGATCTTTTCTTGCGCAATGATCTCATTTGCCTGATCCACTCCATGCAGAATATCTATTTTAAATAAGAATCCCCCTCTTTATTTAGGATTTTCTTCTGCTCTCCTTTGCCAAGCCTAATTCCTTATATCTTCCTGTCCCTCCTCTTTCATTTTGCCTTGTTCAACTCCTGTAATACTCTGGATCATCATCAACTGAATGTTTTTTGAAATTAATCTTTATTAAGCTTTTATTTTATTATATAAAATACAAAGAAGAGAAGAAAAAATAGGAAATTAAGGGGAGGAAAGGGAATAGAGAAAATGGGGTGTGAGATACAAGGAGAAAGAGAAAAAAGAAAGAAAGGGGGCATTGACTTCCAGCTCTTCTTAGCACAGTACATGATAAACACATTCCAACCTCAACTTTTTGCTTTTACACATTAATATACAACTAGCCATTCCTATAAAACCAAATCTTTCTAATCAACAAAACCAAAATTAAAAGTTTCATTTTTTTATTGGCTGAGCTTACTAAACATACATATGTACTCACTACAATGGGTGGGCACAACTTGAAAATTCAGAGTAATAAGATCTTGGAAGCAAAACCCTAAAATCTAACCTCCTGAGGACTTTCTAACAGTGACGACTAAATTGTAATTTGGATTGTATTAAAAAAAAAAAACCATGAAGAAACTGTATTTAAGTCATGTCATGCTAATCTGATTTTTCATCTACTTCTCACTTTTCTAGACTGTGACTTGTAACACCTAATTCAAAGGCCAAATGAGTCCCTCATTTGTGTCCCCACCCAAGATGACTGTACCCCTCTTCTAAAAATATTAACCATGTGGTAAATTTGGTAATTCACCTTTTGAGCAAAAACACAAAATAGCAGCCACCTCAATTTAAACAGTCACATTTTTCTACTGTCATTTAGCAAGGAGGAAAAAAAATTATGAGGAAAGCAAACTCATAGAACACATAAATATGGACTTGCACAAGAATTAAAGTTGGGCAGAAGTAGTCTCTTGATATTCTCCATTCTAGATGTCCCCATGAAAAAGGGGCAGGACATTTCATCATATTTATAAATAAAATTATTAATTTCCTAGTATTGAGCAACAGCATAAAATAGCTTCTTTTTTGTGAGGTATTTATATTTTGCTTCATTTGTACTACCATTGTAGACACAACCACATTACTAGTCCTGTTGCATTCTACATTCATATTTCAGAAAGTGGTTCGAAAAGACATTGGAAAGTAGTCTTTTGTTTCAAGGTAGAGGCACAAAGTTTAAAAAAAAATAAAGGAAGAATAGACACTTAAAAAAACCCATCTTCTGGGACATTTCAACTTACCTCTATTGAAACAATGCTTCAAGTCCTTCTTTGTTTTTATTCTCTTACCCAAATATATATATATATATATTTATAGAAGGCATGGAAGTAGGGGACAGAGGCTTAGCAATGCGTTAAAGACCTAGTGTTCCACATCTCCCATAACAGATTTCTATGGCAACAGCACACACTGAAAAAAAGGTAGAATATTGCATATATAGGTCACAGTATCAATGACAATTAAGATACACTGGTGGTCTGATTGACATAGCAATGTTTGGGATTAATTCACTAGCATGAAAGGACCTTCATTTGGTAGTATAAGAGACAGATTTGGGAGGAAACTTGTTGATCAAATATACTGAAAAGGAACAGTCATGTAAGAATGATTAATTATAGTTAGATGTTATAAGGAAAGAAGCTTTAAATGTTGCTGCTATCAGCCTTACTGGATATGTGCACCATATTTTATGTAAAAATAATACAGTTCACAAAATTAGAGGAGGAGGAGGAGGATTTACATCATCATCAATCAAGAATCTTCTGTCTTCATTCACATAGCCTGTGAGTCCATGTTAACCTGTGAATCTATGTTGAACTCTGTTGTTTTTCATCTATTATACTGTAAAGCCCAGTGTGTGCTCATAAGCATTCCATACAGTCTCCTGCCATCTCTTGTTTCTCTCACTATTTCCTTGAATGCACAATTGTCTGAGGTTTGCTTCTGAGTTATACTTTTGTATAAGTTATACTTATATACTTATATAACTTAAGTTATACTTAAGTATACTTTTGGCTATACAACACTGACAAGGCACGTGGTTACTGCAAGAGTAGGCTATTTATGGTCCTGGGTTTCATGAACACCCAAAATTCCTTTTTAGATCTCCAGAACATCTCCTACCTTTACTGCTTAAAATCAGCAACAAGGTTTGGTCTATCTGGAAGCGTGAAATGCATAACTATAGCAGAACAGGCTTAATAGGATTTTAAAAATATATCCCCCTCAAATAAATAAAAGATTCCCATCACATATCCTTACATGAGGCATTTGATCTTTTTAAAAAGTTCAACTTAGCCCCCAACCAGCAAAATTGTCCTATTCTATTTTATAGGAAATGTAAGTGTCATTCTTTACTAATCAAACTTGCAATCACATAACTGCTTCAAATAATTACCAAGATATATCTCAACCAGAATCAAGTCCTGTGGTATATGGTCGTTCTCTCTCTCTCTCTCTCTCTCTCTCTCTCTCTCTCTCTCTCTCTCCAGATAGATAGATAAATAGATGGATGGATGAATGGATGGATGGATGGAGAGATGGATGGATGGAGAGATGGATGGATGGATGGATTTCAGCTTTTAACGATACTATAGTTTTATTACGTTCATTTATATTATACTTTGAAATATGTCCTTGCCTCAAAACTTCAATAAAACAAACTTGGTTAATAGAAACATGATATTTTCAGTGCAAAATGTGTGAATGCAGTTGACTCCAGAAATTGAGTCAACTGCGGATTTATAGGTTTCCTAGATGCATTCGTGTGGATCACTATGTTAAAGGAAATGTTGGCTAGTTGAATCTAGATCTTATCCAGCAAAATTATTTCTAGCTGGCCTCTTTATTTGTGGCTGATTATCAGAACAATTGCATTTCTTGCAGATGTTTTTATTGTACAATCCCCTAAACAGGAGGCATAGCCCAAATTATGCATGACAGGGGTGTCAAACTTGCAGCCTGCAGGCCAGATGCATCACTCACTGACCACGCCCACCCGTCTTAACAAAGGGCGAAAAAATTGTGATATGTCACACGGTGATATCGTGATACCGTGAATTTGACACCCCTTTCCTAGAGGAGTTCACCACTATTCCTGCTGTCTCCTCTGCCTTAAAAGTGTTTTCAACAAAGGCTAAATAGATAAAATAGATAAATAAATGGAAGTAAATGCACCTTCTCAAAATGATAGGTAAGCCATTCACAAATAAAGAAAAAAGGGACTTATATTTCACATTCAGTAAGTTAACATTTTTCAAAGCAAAAATTAAAGGACGTGATATTAATTCTAAAAAAGAAATTCAGTTAACAAAACCAAAATATGCTTAAGAGTAAGTCTTAAAAACCTACTGAATGGATTCATAGATTAAGCCTTGGTAAGCTTGTGTCCCATCTCTTATGCCAGGAATTTTGATTTATACGACTAGGTCAGGTTTACATATAAACTCAAGCCAGAGCTAAACAAATTATATTATGGTTTCAAGTGCATCATATAAACCACTGTTTTTCATACTTGGCAACTTTAAGACATGCGGAGTTCAACCTTCAGAATTCCTCCAAAAATATGAAAAACACTGCTATAAATCTATTATTGGGGTCTGGATAGATACAGTTTCTTTGTGTTCTAAGTGGAGTGGATGGGGGTAGTAAGAAATGGCATGGATTAGAAGAAAAAGCTGCATCTTATCTATAATTGATTCTCAAACAAACACTTCCCAATGTTAATAACTAGGGAGATATATTGGAATGAGTTTCTACATTTTCTTCAGTTTCATGGTGGCACAGTGGTTAGAGTGCAGTACTGCAGGCTACTTCTGCTGACAGCTGGCTGCCTGTAATTTGACATATCAAATCTCATCAGGCTCAAGGTTGACTCAGCCTACCATCCTTCCGAAGTGGGTAAAATGAGGACCAAGATTGTTGGGGGAAATAGGCTGACTCTGTAAATCTCTCAGAGAGGGCTGTAAAGCACTGCAAAGCAGGATCTAAGTCTAAATGCTATTGCTATTGCTATTCAAAAGGTCTCAGGTCCTCACAAACAAATGCACGCACTCAAAAGAAGCATAAGGAATCAGGAATTAGCTGTAAAACCACGTTCTGGTGTAGATTGGTGAGCTGATATGGGACTAGGTCAGAGGTGGTATTCAGTAGGTTCTGACCAGTTCTAAAGAACCGGTAGCAGAAACTTTGAGTAGTTTGGAGAACCGGCAAATACCACCTCTGACTGGCCTCACCCCCATCTATTCTCTGCTTCCCAAGTCCCAGCTGATAGGTTGGGTCTTCTTTTGTTGCCCTGCACAGGAGAATAACGTTGGAAAGCAGGTTAGTGGGATGGAGAGGGAATGGGATTTTGCAGTAACCTTCCCCTGCCACGCCCACCAAGCCATGCCCTCCAAGCCATTCTGCAAGCCATGCTCCAAGCCACAAACCGGAATTAAAAAAAATTAAATCCCACCACTGGACTAGATGAGCCTATTTCAAACACTTCAAAAGACCTCCGACTGAGAATGGATTTGATTAGGCAACATGGAAAAATTATCCCAGTGGGATGTGGTGCGTAGAGGCAATGTCATATATAATATTTATTTATGTATTGGAACATCCTTGAAGGATCAGCTGGAACTGTCTGTTCCATGCAAGTAGCCCTTACATCCACAAATGGGATCAGCAACTCCTTTACTAAGCAGTAGTGGTTACATGAAGTGTGACAGGACCCTACTGCCTTATGATTTCAATTCTGGCTGCACTTGTTAATCAAATCACTCATGGCCAGTAAACCCAATGTTTCTGACTTCCTGCTGGCTTCTTCATTGACTTTGCTTATCAGAAACTGGCTGGGATGCTCACAAAGGGATTCATTTCATTTCATGAAATGGAATGTAAGACCACAGGACATTGTGACCTTCATAAAACTGCATGGACTGCTAAGTACCCGAATCACAACCACCTGATTGCAGAGATGCTGCAACTTTGAAGACCAGTCATAAATCTCCTTTTTCAGCACCATGGTAACTTTGAACAGTCCTTGAACAAGGGGTTAGTAAGTGAGGATTACCTGTACACATTTTATTAAAAGGGGATAGGTATTTTATGCATAAAGATAAACGGTTTAGAGATAAGTCATTAAAAGCACAAAATCTTGTGTACCATACACATATACATACACTACATATACATAGATACACACAAACACACACATACACACATATATGTGTGTGTGTGTGTATGTGTGTGTTTTAAGTTTTCGCGGGTACTTACATGTATACTGTTCAACTTCCTTCGGGTATTATCCCACGTCATTGTAGTTGTGCTTTTAAAGTTGTAGCAA
>BLBF01000055.1:21023050-21142874 GCA_015471245.1 Laticauda colubrina | reverse complement strand
CTATTGGACTGATATTTGACTATGCTATAAACTTATACTGGAATAAACTATATTCTTGATAGCACAAGCTTATCTGTTATTTTTACTGTATGTTAATAAACATACAAGCTTAGCTCACTCATTTATCTGTGTGCCTATCTGACTAACGCTGCACATTCTGTTTAGCTTGTCTACCTAACCCTGGTTGGGGAACCCAGGCTTAACACTGGTTATGGGCCCAGAATTGCAAAGTCAGTTTAAATAGGACAAAACAGATTTATGTAAAAAGTGAGAGTTTGTATTGTTATACATTACAGTAAACAGACAGCTGTGTTTTATTAATTATATTTTTATATCCATATAAGAAAACATGGCACAAGTCAATTTACAAAGTTTGTCCCTTATATCCAAGCTGGATGGAACAAACTATGTATCATGGTCTACAAAATGTAGTCTACTTCTACGAAGAGAAGGTCTGTGGAACATAATTGAAAATCCACCAAACGTAGAAGAATGGGATCCAGAGGATGAGGAAGACAGACTAAAGATAGAAGAATTTATGCATAAAAATCAACAAGCCATTTGCATAATTGCGTTAACCTTAACTGATCAACAGCTTGTTTATATCCACAGAGAGAAAACGGCTTTTGGGTGTTGGCAGAAGCTGAAGAGAATTTATGTTCGGGATAATATTGGTGCTCACATAAATCTAACACGGAAGCTTTTCAGGACACATCTCCAAACAAATGGTGATATGCAAAGTCATTTAAAAACTATGCAAAGCATTTTCCATGAATTACACGAGAAAGAACTTATTTTCTCTGAACAACATCAAGTTTATATAATTCTATCTTCCCTTGATGAAAGTTATGATAACTACGTAACTTCACTTGAAATTTTGCCAAAGGACAATTTAACTTTAACAGATATAACTGGCAGATTGATCGAAGAGGCCAGAAGAAGGCATGAAAGAGATGAATTAAGGAGGGAGAAACCTCAAAAAGAAGATAATGAACCTGCTAATGCATACGCAATTAAAAAGTGTTTTAATTGTGGAGGAAGAGGACACTTGGCAAGATTTTGTAAAAAGGCAAAGCGCCAGAACGCTGGCCAGAATACTAAAAATCATCAAAAGATAAATAAACATTTAGAGTTAGCCATGTATACTAACGGAGCTGTAAAAAATAATTTATGGGTGGTTGACAGTGGGGCATCCCATTGTATAACAAATGATAACAAAAATTTTATTAAAATGTCCCAGAGTAAACAGCAGATATCGTTAGCCAATGGCTGGAAACTGAAAGCTAAAGGTGAAGGTATAGCATATTGTTCTTTTATAAAAGAGAATGTAAAAATGTTATATGTACCACAACTTAAGTTTAATTTAATTTCAGTTAGAATTTTGGTTAAACTAGGATATGTAGTTACATTTAAGGGAGATAACTGCATCATTGAAAAAGAAGATAAGAAAATTACTGCATCTTTAAGAGGTGAATTATATGTGTTAAATGATGATGGTTTAAAGGTGGCTAACACAATTTATGAAAAGAAACCTCATGACGAATGTATTCACTTGTTACATCGAAGGCTAGGGCATTTAAATTTTAAAATGCTTAAGAAAACTGTTGAATTGTCTAAGGGAATAAGTTTAAAATCTTGTAATAAGTATTTGCAATGTAATGCCTGTAATCAAAGTAAGAGCAGGGTTATACCGGCAAATAGAGTTGATGGATTTACTACTAAAGAGCCTTTAGAAGTAGTATTTGCTGATTTAATAGGTCCGTAAAAACCAAGTGTAGGAGGAGCTTGCTACATACTAAGTATAATGGACCACTATTCTAGATATGGGTTTTGCTATTTAATGAAGAGCAAAACCGAAACATATCAAAATCTATTTAATTGGTTAAAATTCGCTGAAAGAAAAACTAAAAAGAAATTAGTAACTCTCATCACAGATAATGGTACAGAATTTACAAATAATAAATTTAAAAACAAACTTAGAATGTTAGGTATTCAACATAAAATGTCTGCACCATATAGGCCACAACATAATGCCTTTATAGAGAGAAGAGGCCAAACATTACAATCAATGGCACAAACTATGATGTCTGATTCAGGATTACCTGACAATTTATGGGGAGAAGCAATAATGTGTGGTAATCATATATTAAATAATGTTGTTAATTCAACAACAGGTGAATTACCATTCACACTGTGGCATGGTACAAAACCTGATTTAAGTTACATGCACACATTTGGAGCACCAGCATGGGTGCATATCCCCACACAACTTAGATACAAAGGACAGCATAGAGCAAAAAGATTGATTTTTGTAGGTTACACCTCTAATCATCGATCCTATAGATTCTGGGAACCAGGAACATCTAGAGTTTACACCAGTGCTAGTGCAAAATTCCTAGAACATGTAGGATGGAATAGATTAGAGCAAGATTTAAATAATGAAGTATTTATTGAACCCTACAAAAGGCAGAAAGATGACATTAGCTATAAGAAGAGTCCAATTAAAGAAGAAGTCCACGAAGAGCAAATAGGACCAGAACAAGAGGAAATAGTTGATCAGAAAGAGTTACATGATCAAGAACAATTAATAGAGGAAAGTCCACCTGTAAGTCCTATAATACCTAGACGTACTACACGTGTAACTAGACCACCTGATAGGTATCAAGCAAGTATAGTTTGCCAAGTAACTAAAGTTCCAACTAGTGTAGAAGAACTTAGGATGTATCCTGCTAAGGATCAGGAGAATTGGCAAAAGGCAATGGAAAAAGAACTAAATTCATTAAAGGTAATGAAAGTGTATTAAGATGCCAAATTACCTCCAGGAGAAAAATCCATTGGATGCAAATGGATATTTAAAGTAAAAACTGGAAATGATGGGACTGTTACCCATAAAGCTAGGTTAGTAGCTCAAGGATTTAATCAAACTGCATCTGATTACGATGAAGTTTTTGCGCCAAGCCTTAAAGCTACATCTTTAAGAACAGCATTAGTGTGGGCAGCTAAGAAAAACTATGTCATTAACCATTTAGATGTAGAAACTGCTTATCTACATGCACCATTGTAGCACACTATATATTTAAGAAAACCAATTGGCATAAAAGAAAATAAAGTAAATAATGATGATTGTTGGAAACTCAAAAAGAGTCTTTACGGGTTAAAACAATCTGGGTTTGAGTGGAACCAATATATTGTGAAAGAGTTAAACAATATAGGTTTTAAATCTGGTTTAGCAGATCCGTGTGTGTTTAAAAGAGAAAATAATGGAACGGTGTCATTATTATTATTATTAACAGATGATATTGCTTTAATAACTAAAACTAATAATGAAGCTAATGAGATTATATCATTATTAGCCAAAAAGATAAAAATAAAGCATTTAGGTGAAATTAAAAGGTATCTAGGATTGACAATTAATAAAACAAATAATGGTTTTAAGATATCTCAAGAAGATAAAATTTGCCAATTAATTAAAACTTATAAGATGGAACTTTGTAAACCGACAAATACTCCAATGAGTCAGGAAGTTTGCCAAACTAATGATCAAAGTCCCAAATTTGATAAGTCCATATATCAATCTTTGATTGGTAGCTTATCATATATAAGCAATTGGTCAAGGCCAGATATAGCTTATAGTGTAAATCAGCTGGCACGTTTTAATTCAGATCCAAAAGAATGTCATTGGAAATCCTTAAAAAGAATATTGAGATATCTTAAGGGAACAATAAACCATGCATTATATATAGAACCAAAGGGTGATTTGAGTCTTAGTGCTTATGCAGATGCAAGTTTTGCAACTGATATAAACACTAGAAAATCAACATCTGTGATGGCTATATTATTTGGTAAGACACTAATAGGGTGGAGGTCAATCAGACAACAGCATATTAGCTTGTCCACGATGGAAGCTGAATTTTCATGTCTGTCATTATTATGCACTGATTTGATTTTCTACAAACAGTTGTTGTTGGACATGGGTATAACTGTAAAAGATTCCATTATGGTGTATGAGGATAACCAAGCAGCTATAAAGTTAGCTACTAGTATTGCTGTAAAAACTAGATCAAAACATACTGACTTAAGATATTTGAATGTAAGAGAATCAGTGAAAAATGGAATAATAAAATTGGAATACTGCATGTCAGAAGAAAACATTGCAGACCAATTTACAAAAGCTCAAGGAGCAACTAAGTTTAAAGAAAGTTGTGAAAAATATTTTCTAAAGATGTAAATGATTCATAGTTATTATGTAACCTAAAAGGGGAGAATGTTAGGGATAACATTGTTTACCCTAACTGGTTTAGGTGAAATAATAACTATGAATCATAGTTAGTGTATGCAGCTTTAACTGTAAAATAGCAATTGTGGGAGTGGTTATGAAAACCATTTAAAAGTAGCAAGTCTACGGCTTGCTCTCTCTCTCTGGCTTTGATGATCCCTGATTACTGCTTGGAATCAAGACTGCATTGCTCGAATGGGAGAGACAACAAAGGACTGATTTATAAGTGAACTGACATAGGATATTCTACATGGACTTCGCTAACTGAATATCCCTGAATGGACTGACTACATGGTAAATGACTATTGGACTGATATTTGACTATGCTATAAACTTATACTGGAATAAAATATATTCTTGATAGCACAAGCGTATCTGTTATTTTTACTGTATGTTAATAAACATACAAGCTTAGCTCACTCATTTATCTGTGTGCCTATCTGACTAACGCTGCACATTCTGTTTAGCTTGTCTACCTAACCCTGGTTGGGGAACCCAGGCTTAACAACAGGTCCAAATGATTATTGTGGAACTTATTCCCAAGTAAAGCCTATATTGGTTTGCAGCTTTATGTTTTAAAATTAGAGACAGCATAGCCTTATTTTGCCCTATATTGTAGATTAAGCCAGTTGCACAAAATGATTAAGTCAATCAGGTTTATAAAATAAAATATGGTCTTCATAAATCAGGAAACATATATTTTTACATTTTTTTTTAAACAGAGCACTTCTAAATCTTATTGATGGCAAGCAACATCTTACAGGAAGCAATCTCTTGTTTTCATGCACAAATCTTCCTCCCTAAATTGAAATCTGTGTCACACATGCATGTAGACTAAATAATTCTAAAACAATTCTTGTTTTATAATTATTTCTTATTTACATATAAGCATTGGTTAAATTAACCGCTGGTTTATAACACATAGAACTCACTGATTAATTTTGTTAAATACACACAAATGTATATACACAAATGTATATACACATATAAATACATAGAGATAACAGAGAAAGACAGACAGATGATTTTTTGAGTTTATGTATCAGACGCACAGTCAAAATTCCCAAGACCATTAGTGGCATCCAAAGTCTTGCCATGGCTTTCAAAGATACAGAGTTGTTGCCAAATTGTCATTTTCAAAATTCAAAGAAAATTATTGCATGCATAAGTGAAGATCCATCACATAATCCATGTCTAGTTGTAAAAATGTAAATGTAATTTTGTTCATATCATGGCTCCAGCTACCATGTTTTAGGTTGCCCAAGCCATGTTCACTCTTCATTCCAAGAAAGAATGGATGCCTTAGTTTTAATATTGAACGTCTGAACAATTCATTGACTTCTTCATGCTCTTCAATTTTGGCTTGCTTTCCTGCAGCCATTTCATTACCAGGCTAGATAACATCATCAGTGCATGGGAGACTTGAGTTTGTTAGTGGTAAACAACATACTGATGATGTTACCTTGCATGATAATGAAATGTCAGCAGGAAAACAGTCCAGTTCAAAGAACATCGAGAACTCAACAGTTTAAACTATATAGTCTATACCTAGAGTACTGTTTCCAGTTTTGATCACCATGTAAAAAAGATCTTGACACTCTAGAAAGAGTGCAGAGAAGAGCAACCAGGATTATTAGGGGACTGGAGGCTAAAACATACGATGGTTGCAGGAACTGGACAGAGTTAGTCTAGTGAAGAGAAGGACCAGGGGAGACATGATAGCAATGTTCTAACATTTGAGGGACTATCATAGAGAGGAAGGGGGTCAAGTTATTTCCCAAAGCACCTGAAGGCCAGACAAGGAATAATGGATGGAAACTGAACAAGGAGAGCTTCAACTTGGAATAAGGAGAAATTTTCTGACAGTGAGAACAATCAACCAATGAAAAATGGTGTAGGGCCTGCTTGGATGGGGGGGTTGAACTAGATGACCTACAAGTTACCTTTCAACACTGTGTTAATCTGTATCTGATCCTTCTCTAGGACTAGGACAATTTAGGTTTATTTATCATAAACAAACATTCAAAGTCTTATCTCGGTAAGCTACACAGTACTTTTGTACAGAAAGTCAAGATTCCCAACATAAAGGAGAAAAAGAACTAAAGCTAAGAGTTCTAATGACCAAGTTTATGAATGTGCTATAGTTTGAATTAAAGATTTCCTGGATCAGGCCACAAGTCACATTTTTAGCTATTGCACTCTAGACACTAATTTATTTTGGATATTTATAATCTGTCTTCTCTGCCAAATGGCACTTGGAGCAGCAGACAGCATCAAAATATTAAAAATACATAAACAGCCCTAGAAGCAAAAAAGCCAGCTAGTTCTAAAGCAACTGCAAATACATCAGTGGCAGCTGGAAAGCCCAGCCACAATCCTGCATTATCCCAAGAGACTTTTTTCTCCACCTGCTGATGGGAAAAAACAAAGAGGAAGCCAAGCAATTTTCACTAAGACACACATGGTGCAAAATGGAGTCAAATGTTGATAAAACCTTAAATGTTTTCTTCTGGCTCTCTTGAGCAAGGAGCAGCATCCATAGAAGAACTAAACACAAACCAATAGTTATGTAGGCAATAGATGGAAAAATGTACTTTTTGAATCGAGGGACACACTTTTAATGACTAGGGGCTTATTTTTGGCTGAAAAGGAAAGAGGTAAATACAAACCTTTTTGGTAAGCACCTGGTATTATTATTATTATTATTATTATTATTATTATTATTATTATTATTATTCCACTGTGTTATGTCTACTTTAAGGTTTGCACTGAAACTTTAGAAAGTTTCTTGCTGAAAAATGGATTGGCAGGTTCTGCAGTACCGAGCTGCTTTTGTCAGAATGACAAAACCAACTTGAGATTAACATGCCACCAATCTAACCCTTTTGCACAGGTTTACATCCCAGGGAACCTGGAAAAAGGACTGACATCAAAATACCAGGAACTAGAAAGGTAAAATATTTCTATGATCTGAAGAGAAACCAGAGTGCTGCTACACTTCTTTCACACAGAGAGAGACAACCTAGCTTGACTATCCCACTGCCATCAATTTTTAGATTTATGACAACAATCATCAATATAGGGGTTATAGGTTGCCCATCCCAGTTCTAAAATATACAAGTAGGAGTTGGCATCATTAAATGTCTGCCCTTGTGAAAAACTGTTGTAACTATGTATCATTTATGTGTTTGCAACTGTGTATCAATACAACTATGTATCATTCAGGCATTTGCAACATTGTATCATTCACGTGTAATCATTGAACTTCTGTCTCCTCAGTGACCTTTTACAGGGCACGTACAGAGACAAGGAGTCAAGCATTCACTTTGTGATTACATCGTCTGGCATGCAGCTTTGTAAGGAATGTCTTGATCAAATTGTAGATCGTGCCATCTTGTCTGACTTGGTATTTTGCCTTATCTAAGTCCTGCATATCCTGTCTGACCTGGGCTTGACCTAGGCTCTGAAAAAAACAATGATAGTGACCCCCCCCCCTTTTGAAGGAGCATAATAAAAGAGCGTGTACCCAGACATTCTGGGCGCACTCATCCCGAGGAACTTCGTCTCCTGTCATTTCTTTCTCCTTCGCTCCCTATCATGAGACGCCCATCTGATGCGGGATAGCAGATACCGCATTCTGGTGACCCCGACGTGATTCCCTAAGGGGGATACGCAGCGACGCGCTCATATCTTACTCACTCGATGGGAGCTGTGCTTCGCCAGGCCTGAAGCGAATTGCACATCATCGGATCTGAAACACGGTCTCGACTTTCGTAAGTATGGGCGGAAACTTTTCTCAACAACAGACAGAGCATCTGAAGGAATTGAGGGAGTTAGTCGCTTCTTCTTCTAAATATTCTGCTAATTTAAAGGGCTCGCCTGTAAAAATTAAACCTATTGCTACATTATTGGCTTATGTGTGGCAACATTGTCCCACTTATCCAGAGAAAGGGTCCTTAAAAATCTCCATTTGGGAAAAAATTGGTGACTATCTCCATAATTCTCCTCGTGCACCTATTGGCATTTTGGTCACTTGGAGGAAAATTATGGAGGCTTTAAAAGTCCATTATAAAATAGAAGCAGAAAGTGTATTAGAATCTCCTCCACCAAGTTATGATAACTTTCCTGTCCTTCAACCCTCCGCTCCCAATGATCAAAAATCCTTACGAGAGCCTCCCTCCATCCAATCCACTTCTTTAAAAGGAGAGCTCTCGTGTCCTCCACCACCACCCCGAAAGGGGGGGGGGTGTTGTAAAAGCCATTCAACAAGCCTTTTCTGAAGGAGAAATGGATGAGGACACCCTTGCAGCTGCCTCCCTTTATCCTATCATACAAATTGGCAATCCTCCAGCTCCTCTGTATAGCCCAATGTCGTACAAAATAATTAAGGATTTAAAAGCAGCTTGCAAGGAAAATGGTATTCAATCTCGCTATGTACAGGGTCTTTTAGGATCAATAGCCCAACCAGGAGCTGACTTGATAAATGCTGATTGGCGTACATTATTTGCCATGATCCTCACGCCTTCACAATTTTTGGTCTGGGAGTCAGAATTTCATAAGCGTACTGCAGCCGCAGCCGCTAGAGGCTTACCGGCAAATGTCACTCTAGATATGCTTAATGGTACTGGCACTATGCTTACCATTGCCCAGCAGACTGCCACAGATGCAGCTGCTTTCCCTATACTACAGGATTGTGCTTTGGCCGCTGCTCGAAAAGTTGACAATGCGGGATGTGTGCCCAAATCTTTCTCTAAAGTTATTCAAGGACCTTCTGAGCCTTTTTCCTCCTTTATAAACCGTCTCACAGAAGCCTTAGAGAGACAAATTGATAATGAGGAGGCTTGTAATGAATTACAATTGAAACTTGCCTATGAAAACGCAAACGCTGATTGTCAGAAAGTTTTGCAACCAATAATTAATAAGAAAAATGTTACCCTGGCAGATTATCTTACAGCCTGCCGAATCATAGGAACCACATCCCATTCCATGTCTACTCTGGCTACAGCCATTACTGAAGGCATGCAGCAGAACATGAGCTCTCTTCTTCCCATTTCCCAACAAAACACTCGCAAAATGGGCAATTGTTTTAATTGTGGCAAGCCAGGTCACTTTAAGAGCCAATGCAGAGCCCCGGGCGGGGGAGCTAATATGTCAAGAAACCAGGTAGCTCACCCAAAGACACCATGCCCTCGATGCCAAAAAGGCTATCACTGGGCTAATCAGTGCAGAGCCCAAAAGAATGAACAACAGAATAACCCTGCAATCATCAAAAAACCCTTTTTGACTCAGGGAAACTAGAAACGGGGCAGGCAGCCAGCCCCACAACAAAGGCTGATGAAACTTGCAACTTTTCTTCCTTCGCTTACGATCTTGTTGCTAATGAAACTGTTACTTATCTTCCTGGTGTCACTGACTTTCTCTTTGTACGTCTTGTTCAGCCTTTTCATATGCCCCCCAATATTCCAGTGCTAGTCTTTCCTGTAAGGGATTTAGCTGAACAAGGTATTCTTGCCTCTCCTTTTCTGCATGATCCCTCTGTATTGTCTGATGTCTGTCTGTCTGTACTAGCTAATACAGAAGTTACTATAAATGAGGGGGATGTTGTGGCAAAAATGATTGTGCTCTTAGACCAACAACAAGAGCAACTCTATGCAATTGAAAGACCAATTAGTCAACCAAAACCTACGGCAACATTCTTATTGAATGGTCGATCCTTTCTTGGTCTTTTAGATACTGGAGTGGATATTTCCGTCATCCGAACCGCTGAGTGGCCAAACACCTGGCCTGCAGATGTGGCACCAGCGGTGAGAGGAGTGGGGGGACTCCAGGAGACTCGCATTAGCAGAAACTGGGTAAAAGCCCATTCCCCTGAGTCTCAATGTGTTGCTTATATTAAACCAGCTGTAATTCCTCTGTATACTAACTTGTGGGGAAGAGACCTTATGTCACAATTTAATGCACAACTTACCCTTTACTAACCATGCTTCGCTTGCATTTGACTCACAATAACCCTGTGTGGATTGATCAGTGGCCTCTCCCTTCTATAAAGCTTGAAGCCTTACATTCTCTTGTTCAAGAACAATTAGATAAAGGTCATCTAGAACCTTCATTGAGTCCATATAATACCCCAGTTTTTGTTATCAAAAAGAAAAATGGCGCTTGGCGCCTCCTTCAGGATTTAAGGGCTGTGAATTCGGTCCTCCTTCCAATGGGACCCCTGCAATGTGGTCTTCCAAATCCTAACATAATTCCTCAAGAGTATGACCTTATCATTATTGATTTAAAAGACTGTTTTTTCTCCATTCCATTACACCAGTCAGATAGAAAATTATTTGCTTTTACAGTACCAACTTTAAATAATCAGAGACCTACCAAACGATATCAATGGAAAGTCTTACCACAAGGCATGTTAAACAGTCCAACTATGTGTCAATTTTTTGTGGATTTAGCCTTGCAACCATACAGGGACAGATATCCTCATTTTTTAATCTATCATTACATGGATGATATATTGGTATCTGCACCTGGCCCAAAGGGCACGGTATTAAAAACTCTGCCGTGCCTGACCTCCATTCTAGGTAAAGCAGGACTCACAATAGCCCCAGAAAAAATACAATCCAAACCACCCTTTTCCTATTTAGGTCACAAGTTACTTGCTTCAGCTGCTGTTCCTTCCCTTCCCCTCCCAACACTTCCCCCAAAACCTATACTTGTGATCTTACAACAGTTCCTAGGAACCTTAAATTGGGCACGTCCTTATTTGGGTTTGACCACAGCTACATTAGCTCCTCTCTTTAATGCTCTTACACAAGGTAAAGCCCCTTCTGATGTTATCATTCTAAATAAAGAGCAGTTGCAGGCATTAAAAGACGTTTCTCATTCACTGGCTACTCAATGGGTGGATCGAGCTATAGAGAATTGCCCTTTATCAATTGCTTTACTAAATACTGTTCAGAGACCTACAGCTGTTATAATGCAATCTCATCAAACACAGGTTCTGATTTTAGAATGGCTTCATTTGTCTCACACCCCACGGACCACAATCACTAGTAAAGCCTCTGCATATTCCCAGTTGATCTTTAAAGGTCGACAAAGATGTAAACAACTCATGGGATGTGAGCCTGTTTCAATATTCACTCCTTGCTCACTGACCACGTGGGAAATGCTATGGTGTAATTCAGAAGAACTACAATACGCTTTAGAAGAATGGCCAGGGCAAACTTCTTGCCATTTACCAGCAGACCCACGTTTCACTTTTCTTAAAACTCTCCCTTTTGAATGGCAATCCCCTCTCTCAATATCTCCATTAGTAGATGCACCTACGCTTTATGCAGATGGGGGGAAAGTGTATGGTGCTTGTGCATGGAACCAGGAGGGAGAGTGGAAAACTAAAATTACCCCTCCGCAATTTTCTGCTCAACAGGCAGAACTTGCTGCATCTCTTATTGCATTTCAACAGTTTCAAAAAGCTCCTTTTAATTTAATAGTTGATTCCTTGTACGTTTCTCAGATTTTGAAAAATATATATCAAGCCTATTTATCTCCTAGCATATCTGTTCCTTTGTTAAAATTGATGATTCCTATACAACAATGTATCAACAGTCGTAGGCATCCATTCTTTGTAGCACATATCAGGAGCCACCAACCTCTTCCTGGTATTTTACAGGAGGGAAATAAGGTGGCAGACGCTGCAGCAGCAGCTGCATCAGGTAAATCAATTTGTAATCTGACAGCAGCACAAAGCCATGACTATTTTCACCAAAATAAAAAAGCATTCCAAAAACAATTTTCTCTAACTCAGGCAGAAGCTGCTGCCATTATTCAACAATGCCCCACATGTAGTAAGCAAGTACATTCCATTCCCATAGGAGTAAATCCTAGAGGATTAAAAGCTTGTGAAATTTGGCAAATGGATGTAACTCAGTATCCACCTTTTGCCCCTTGGAAATATTTGCACGTTTCCATCGATACATATTCAGGATTTATTCTGGCTACTCCTCAAAGGGGAGAAGCTGTAAAACATGTCATCAATCATTCAATTCGTACCTTTGCCTCGCTGGGACGTCCAAAAGAAATCAAAACAGACAATGGACCTGCCTATACGAGTTCTGCTTTCCAGGACTTCTGTAACAGATGGGATGTAACTCACAAGTTTGGGATTCCCTATAACAGCCAGGGGCAGCTATTGTGGAACGAGCTCACTTATCTCTGAAACGTGCTCTTGATCGCTATTCGTTGCGGGAAAAACCTCCCAACCTCCCAGCGTTGCAAAATTCTCTTAACATTTGTCTTTACACTTTAAATTTTCTTAATCTGACTGGCATTCCTCCTACTTCTGCTGCCTCACGTCATTCTTCCTCCCCTTCACCCCCTCCTAACAGACCTCTGGTACATTATCGCAGATTGCCAGATCCCGCCTGGCAGGGTCCTGCTGAGCTTCTCACCTGGGGACGAGGCTACGCTGCGATTTTACTACCAGACAAAACCACTTGCTGGGTCCCTGGTCGGGCGGTAAGACCCTATCATGGGAATTCCTCTGCTACATCTGCATCTTAAACTCTTCCTGATATTCTTGCCTATATCCTCTTTGCAATTTCTACCTTATTCATATCCTACTTATACCTTTGTTCAACATGGTCATTGGACCACATTAGAATTTCGCTTTATTAATTATGATAGTGACTGTCCTATTGTCTGTTGGCATAATAATCTTCCCTTAAATCTATCTCCTTACATTTACACATACTTCAACAAAACCTATGCTTCCTGTCAAAAGATTATGCATATTAAAGCCACTTCATTAACAGAAGGCTATTATACTTGTTCTATGAGGGTACGTCATGAAAATGCTACCCATAGCTTTCACTCTGTCACTTCTGTTTTGTTTACAGAACACTCTATCACTCGCTCTTTTTTTCCTTCTTTACTCTTCCTATGGAAAAGAACCCTAAAATCTTTTCCTCTATTCAAGCTAGAAATAGGGGGACCTAAATGTCCTTCTCTTGTATTATGGGTTCCTCCAACCCAATTAACATCCTTGATGAATGACCAAATTAATCTTCATTGTCATTATTGTAATTATTATCCTTTTTCTACTAATTGCATTCCCTTCTCATCTCGTAAATGTTCTACAACTAACTTGTCCATAGTCCTCTCTCCTACTTGTAATGCTTTTATATACCCAAACTCTGATCCTGTCAACAAACAACGCTTCAAAAGAACTGTCCATGATGATCCACAGAAGCCTCATAGAAAATATAATATTATTTGGACTATAAAAGACTTTCAAGGCATTCATTTAAGCTCTACAACCAATTCTTCTCGCATAGAAGACTTCTACCCACCACTTCAATTTGATTTGGCAGAAATGCTTGTAGGTTCCACTGCCTACAACTCGCCTTCTCACCCAACTGAGCCTAGTCATAGAGTGGTAAATAAATATAGGTTTTATGTATGCCCCGGACAGCCCGTTTCCAACACTCAGACCCCTGCCCAACGACTTCTTGACTGTGGGGGGTCATCAGATTACTTTTGCAAAGCCTGGTCATGTGTTTCAACTGGACATATTTATTGGGATCCGGGCACTAAGGGTGATCTCATTACTGTCACTCGCACCACATGGGACATTCCATGCAGTGATAAAAAATTGCCCAAATGCAACCCGGTAACCATAAGGTTCACGGACCAAGGCAAGAAAAGTACTCTATAGGACACTGGCTTGAAATGGGGTGCCCGCCTAAAAGGAGTCTGGCCAGAAAAGCATTATGGAAATATTTTTTACATTCAACGTCACATTGAACTCCCTCGCTCTAACCCAGTGGGACCACATGAAAAGGTTATTAAATCCCCATTCTTCCAACCCATAACACAGGGAGTTAACCCATTGATTCCAATGATCAAAGCTTCCTATGCCTTGCTGAACTCTTCAAACTCATCAATTGCCTCCACATGTTGGCTTTGTATTTCTGCCTCTCCACCTTTTTACGAAGCCATCGCTTCCCAAGAATCCATTGCTAATTCCACATCAGACGAACGTTGCCGTTGGAGGAACTCCACTATTACTGTTTCTTCCATCACTGGGGTTGGTTGTTGCTTAGGAAATATTCCATCCAATTACTCACAATATTGTCATAATGTTTCTAATGGCTATCATTGTAATTTATATCTTTCTAAGAACCACCTTGGCCGCTTCCACACCATTGGAGGATACTCTGCAGTCTACACCACTTCAGGAGGAAATTTAATATCACGTCTGAAAGGAATGTATTTTATCCCTGGCAATAACTCTGTCTGGGCTTGTTCCACCGGTCTCACAGCATGTGTCTATGGGGATGAACTTATTAAATCCAAATCATTTTGCATTCAAGTATGGCTTGTACCAAAAATTAACGTGTATAACTCTGATGATTTTATATCCCTACAGGCACCCATGGAATACCCCCTCAGAGCAAAGCGGGAAATTATTAGTACTCTCACTCTAGGTTTGCTGCTTGCTCTGGGCACCACGGGCGCAGCCACGGGCATTGCAGGACTAGCTGTCTCTGAACAAAAAATTACAGCTCTAGGTTCAGTCATTGATGATGATTTATTACGAATTGAGAAGTCAATTACAGCTTTGCAAAACTCCTTGACTTCCCTCTCAGAAGTGGTCTTGCAGAATCGCAGAGGTTTAGATCTGTTATTTTTAAAACAAGGGGGATTGTGTGCTGCGCTTAAAGAAGAATGTTGTTTTTAAAAGACAGAGAAAACGAAAGGTTAAACATGTATAATTGGTATCAAGGCTTGTTTTCTATTTCACCATGGCTTACAACCCTTATAACTGCATTGGCAGGACCATTAATAATCATTATATTGATATGTATTATAGGACCTTGTTGTTTTAATAGAATATTGCAATTTTTGAAAAATTAATTATCCTCCATAACTGCTAATGTTAATGTGTTATTGCAAGCTCATGTTAAGTCCTTAACACCGGATGAAAAAATGTCATTGCTGAGTTACCGCTCCTTGGACAACCCTGACGCTGACGGATCACACTCCTGCCTAGATGACTGGGACGGTGAACATTTTAGAAAAAAGGTTCCTGTCTTCTTGGACAAGGAAGAAGATTCGTCATAAAAAATAAAAACAGAGGAGATGTTGTAACTATGTATCATTTATGTGTTTGCAACTGTGTATCAATACAACTATGTATCATTCAGGCATTTGCAACATTGTATCATTCACGTGTAATCATTGAACTTCTGTCTCCTCAGTGACCTTTTACAGGGCACGTACAGAGACAAGGAGTCAAGCATTCACTTTGTGATTACATCGTCTGGCATGCAGCTTTGTAAGGAATGTCTTGATCAAATTGTAGATCGTGCCATCTTGTCTGACTTGGTATTTTGCCTTATCTAAGTCCTGCATATCCTGTCTGACCTGGGCTTGACCTAGGCTCTGAAAAAACAATGATAGTGACCCCCCCCTTTTGAAGGAGCATAATAAAAGAGCGTGTACCCAGACATTCTGGGCGCACTCATCCCAAGGAACTTCGTCTCCTGTCGTTTCTTTCTCCTTCGCTCCCTATCATGAGACGCCCATCTGATGCGGGATAGCAGATGCCACAAAAAACCCATTGCCCTACTTTGGAAATATGATTTCTGTTGCTCCTTCCCCTTAATGTTTCTGCTCTTTCAATTATCTTATCCAAGTTATAGTACATTCTGGTCCCAGAAGGAAAAGCAAGCAAATGGATGAATGCAGCAAGGATGGAATGAGGTTAGCTGGAGACCATCTTGTCCAAGAATCTCCCCAAACCCGGAACTAATTATGTAGCACACTTTAATAACTTGGATGTACATTCACAGGAAGTTTCACCCTTTAGTAATTTTCTATAAAGAATGGCTTAATAGTTTTGCAAAAAAAAAAAATATTGAACATTTAAATTCAAAATGTTTCTGCCTAGTGTCCTAGAATCAGTTTCTTGGGACTTTTACAAATTGTAGCTTCGACTTGGATGAAGAATTAGGACTGCAAAAAGTCAAGGTTCAGGATTGAACAGAGGTGTCAGTATAACTGAGAAGCTACAGCTAAAGCAAGACATCAGAAAGAGCAGAAGCTGTGGCAACCACGATGGAAGGTTAGATTGAGATATACGGTGATAAAGACTATGAGACACATAGATTAATAGCTGAACAAATAAGTATCTGAGTTCCTCTATTGCTTTCTTTAACATCAAGCAAATGCCCTATGTCAGCAGTACAGCACTAAATCTACCAGTGGAACATCAAGAAACAATAAGGAGCATGTTTAGCATTCCTGAGATTTGCAGAAACATTCTTATGAAAAATAAGGATAAGGAAACTTCATCTGCAAATCATTCCTATCTCAACATGCAACAGCAGATATGGAATTAGGAGACGAAAAACACAGAAAATTGGAAGACTGGGGGTAACTTGAGTGGCTGTCTGGAATCTTATGTAACAGAGCTGTTGTAGTATGTAGAGCTATAATGCAATTTTTCTGCAGATACTACTTGCTGAACTCCTCTAACAGCAAGACATATTTGTTGAGATTTTCTTAAAGATAGCTGAAAAGGGAAAAAAAGGCTTATAGAGTTATTGGCCATTATTTGACTATAGAACCAACCTGGTATATCTTGGATTGCACTTCTTGAAATTACGATCATGATGACTTTTGCTGACTCAAAATTATAGATGCATCGTTCATTATGTCTGCAGATTTCCAAACTGGGGGATGACTTCTTGTACACTGAATTAGTATTTTCTACTTGCTAGAATTAATAAATTATTTTCATGAATGCTGTCTCATTTCTATATCTTTCATATTCTGCATCTAAACTCTGGTTATGCAATGACCTTGGCTTGTCTTGAAAAAGCTAACTAGACTGGGTTAATATTTGGAATGGACACCAATGAAAAATTCTAGGGTTGGAGATTAATCTGAGAACATTCTCAGATCCTCCTGGAGTTAACTTAATTTGGAGATATTCTTTATCTTTGCTTATCAAGAAGATGAATCCATGATTTTTTTTCAAAATTCTATAAAGTCATGAGCAAATCCCTTGCTTTTCTAAAAGGGGACTTATCCTTTGTAATAATTTGCTCCCAGATGCAATATTGTTCACAGCTGTTTGCATATTCACTAAGAAAGTTTATGAACATGCAGTAGTTTATGGATGCATAGTCTAGCCAACATGCTCATTTATATCTGCTTCCTATCATACCAACTTTCCAGCACTCGCAGGAACAAAACTGGGGGCAGTTTGAAGCCTTCCCAATGAAAAAAAAAACATTATTATGCCCAGATTATGAACTTAAGCTGGAGCAAGTTTTAGAATACAAAGGAAAACAAGCAAAAAACATTCACCATATGAAGCTTGGAAGAGATGAGAGGGAATGTAAGCCAACTTTCTTCACCTACGAAGTCTTGAGAACTCACTTTCTTCAGCATGGTAGCTTCCAAGAAACATTGTTTCACTATAGTGGGATGCTGATTAATTAGGCTCCAAATGAGTGCATCTCTGATTTACTGCAAGCTCATACTCATTATGCAAAGAAAATGTGTGGGAGTTCCAAGCAGTATTTAATTTGAAGGTAACCCCCACCAAAATCCTAGAAGCATCTTAATGGGAATCAGCCTTCCTGATGATGAACAATGGATAAATAAAACTTGTTTGCTAAGTTGAAGTGTTTTCTTTCTTATTACTATTATTATTAAAGGAATCAGGCACTCCTTCCTCCAACACAGAGAACAGAGGGATCCTTTGGCATTTGAAACAAGATGCTTCCCCCCAAAGCCACCACAAAAATAAACTAAAGGTTTTTGTAATTGTTGTTGCCGCTACTGTTGCTGCTGATTGGTTGGTTGGTTTTGTCTTTACAGATTTGAAATGGAATACAGTATTTTTTCTGACAGAAATGTCCTGAGACATGAAATGTTGACAACTATTTTGGGGCAGGAGAGTAGAGAATTTCGTAGAGCTACTTAAAAGAATAGTGAGAGAAGAAGAACATCAACAGCAGCCATAGAAGTTGAGAACTACCTTGGGAACCCTTCAAGAATCTTCCATAAACTGGAGTGAGAAGAAGGGAGGACATAAAGCTGGATTGCACTCACTCAGTTCATTTGTCTCAGATTTTCCATTCCATGAAGTCTACAAAGCCTTTTTAGCTGAACAGGATCTTTACCAATACTACAGAATAAATAACAAAAGCGAGGGCTAAAAACCATATGAAAGAACAGATAAGGAACCACAAACCAAGTTGTGAGGAAACATTTGGCCACAAATGTCAGTGCCTTTCACTATTACCTACAATTTGATCTGCATAAGATTGTCTGAGGAAGCTGACAAGCTCTCCTTTATTAATCTGTAAATTGTATCAGAGGTTTTTTTTTAACCAGATCAAATTATTCTTCAGTTTAGCTAGGTTTGTCAGCTATCTAGCAGCAACTTATATATCTTCTGCTGGAAGCCTTTGCCAGAGCCCTTGATCCTCATTAGATGCTCTAGATGCTAGGACTTGAACCTTGAACTGCATGGAAGCATAGCTTGGCCTCTGTTCCATCTCTATTATTATCATCAGATAAATGCTGGAATATTTTGTGTGACCTCTTCATTCCAATCTGTCTGTTACAAAGGACTGATCAGTTGTGCAGCTTGAAGATATAGTTTTTCACTGTCTCCGTCTCTCCTTCTCTCACACGCACATATAATGATTGCACACTCTCTTAATTGTTGAAAGCAAGACACAAGCTCACCTTCCAGTTTTTTTCTCTCCATTCTATTGCTATGCAGACCTGCTGGATCAATTTGCTGGTAAACAGTGCACTAGTTTTAAATTCTCAATTGAATTAGTTTTAACTTTTCCCAAATCTCCCCTAAGATAATGGTAAAAAGGACAAAAGCTATTTTCATCAAAAGTAGCCCAACTTCGTCATGATCTGTTAAAAGAGACAACATTGGAAATTGAGGTTTTGATCTTTAAATAATCTCAATGTTATGTATATGGTAGAATCAAATTATACCCTGGGCTCAAAAGTTTCTCTTAATTCCTTCTTTAAAGAAAGAAAAAGGAAAATTTATCTGGCTATCCAGCATAACAAATAGCATCCAATACCTACAATAATTCAGAATATATATTTAGATATACAGCACACATGTAAGTACCCATGAAAGCTTAAAAAAACATATATATATATATTCCTTATCATCTGAGTGAAATCTGAAGTTAAACCAAGTGAAATTTGGAACATGTTGTATTGGTCTAATGAGCTGCTTAATCCTACACCTCTTTTCTCCTGCTATGCATTCAATGATATGTCCTAAAATGACTCTTCTTCACTGACTGAAAGACTGCGGGTCATAATCATTGGCACCTTTGCTCTCAAGTAGCTACTGGGAAGTTTGTAAGTAATTCACAACTGAAGATAACTCACACTCTTTGCTTCCTATAGGTTTCATTGAGGAATCTTTGGTTCACAATTTCTATGTAAACAATTGGTACTAAAAACTTCAGAGGATATGAAATTAGGATAGTGAGGTCAAGGAAGAAGAATAACACATTCCTGAATTCATAGGACTTAAAAATCTCAGTCATGTTCTTAGATGGGAATGATTCATCAAGAAAGGGAAGGAAGGAAGGAAGGAAGGAAGGAAGGAAGGAAGGAAGGAAGGAAGGAAGGAAGGAAGGAAGGAAGGAAGGAAGGAAGGAAGACAATTGCAATAACAAGTCTGTTTTGTACTTGTATGGAAGTCCGCAAGAATTCTCAGCTAAACTAGAAAGTTGGAAAGAACATCCTGGATGAAAGGAAGAGTAAACCATACCTATATTGTAGCAAGAAAACAATCTGGATCATGCCCTCACCAGAATTAAGCCCAGCTCAAGAGTAATTTAGTAGTACAATTAAGTATCAACTATATTTTCCCTTTCTAAATTGCAATTTCCTTTGCTGCTGCTGCTTTTTTGCAACCAGTTAACAGATGCAATTCAATAACTTTCTACTATGAAGATCCCTTTGTTCCTTTACTAATTTTATACTTTTAAGGTAAGAAATGTGGGATGGCACCACCTGTTATTTTCTCCCCAGATCTAGTTGGATACCAACAATTAATTATTACATGTTACAACATTCCTACATGGATTGATAGGAATTATAATGCAACCCATGTGCAATGATGGCACACTTAAGATTTAAGTGTGTGCAAGTTCTGGACATCACAATGAGCTTTCATTTTCATGATCCACCAACCATACTCATCACTAAGTAATACATTCAGGAACAAGATCATTTATGTAGCAGCCTAGATCTCGCTGCCCTTTGCAATCACACATTGTTAGGTTCCTTCTCTCCTTGCACAAGTTATCTTCTCTTTATTTCCACTGCTGCTTTTTTTTAATCATCCAGTTTGATGTTTTCTTCATAGGGAAATTCAACAGGGAATATTTTTAAAAAGTTATTGTAAACAGAAAGGCTATAAAATGAGCAGGACAACATAAATAAAGCAACCTTATCATTTAGAAAACATGGCTGTCAATTTATTTTTTTTTAAAAAAATGTGTATAAGTGTACACTCTCAGAGTTACATTAGATTCTGCTTACCCAGTGTGAATATATGAACTTCCAAAATTATTTCAGAATGTGCCCCATCAGATGTCCTACAAATTCCATCATCAAGAACTGATGGATCCAGAGAGCACAAGGTTGCAGTCACCGTTCTCCATTCTTATTTGTCAGAACACATCTAGAATATTGCACCTAGTTCTGGATTCTTGTTTACCAGATCACATCTAGGATATTGGATCCAGTTCTTGATTTTTGTTTATCAGACCACATCTAGAATACTGTGCCTAGTTCTGGATTCTTGTTTATCAGACTGTCCAGTTCTGGATTCTTGTTTATTATTTAACTGTGTCCAGTTCTGGACATGGCATTTTAGGAAGGACGCTGAAAACTGGAATGCATCAATCTTCTCAAGAGAAGACCAGGCAAGATAAGAAAAGGGTCTAGAATCAAACATGTGGGACAAATGGAGATATTGGGAATATTTATTCTGAAAAAGATGAGGAGGACATATGACATTTGCCTTCTAGTATAAGAAGTGTCATCTTGCAGAGGTTAGGATTACCAACAACTTCTGTTTTGTTCAACAATCAAAAAGATGTTTTGTGGGGTGATAGATACCCTTTCACTGAACTGTTTAAATAAAAGCTAGATAGCAACCTGTTTGAGATGTGGATACCTGCATTGGCATCTAAATGATCTCCAGGTTTACTTCTAAATCCTTCATTCTAAGTTTCTGTAAGGATGTGATATCCGTCAAAGAGTCCTTTACCTAGAGATAATTTTTCAGGAAAAAAGAAATCTTTTCCACTCCTGCTGTTTTTTGTGAATCTTACAAATCTTGCATGTTATAACTCTGGTGATTTGACTATAGGAATTTTAGAACTAAATGTTTGTCCTTCCTACTATATTGTACTATCCAGAAGAACACCAAATTCTTCATCTTGTGGTCAAAATGAAGTTCTTTTAAAAGTCCTAAATTAGATCTGTTTGAAAGTAAACCTCACTCAAATGCACTTATCTCCAAGCATGTGTATATGGGGTTTAGATACTATTAATGTTAGTATTTCATATCGTCAGGATTGAGTTTTGTACTCTTCTGGCAATTTGTGCTCCAACCTTTCCTACAATACTATTTTAGGCCCTCTAATCTTTCTATTCCTGCTTCCTTGGATGTGTGCGTCACCTGTTTTTTCTTTAATGAGCACTGTCTTTGTTGTTGTTTTAATTCTGACAAAGTGAACTCTAATGCACAAAGTACATGCTACAATAAATCTTTAAGTTTTTAAACTTCTGCAAGAACCCTCTTTCTCCCACCCTATTTTCATTAAAGGTAATTTCAGGAAGTCTCAAAACTGCCAGGAAAAAGGGAGTAGGGAGACCTACAGGTTTTTCACATCCTGTTCCTGTTTCAGTCCTATAATTGAAACAGGAGATATATGCAAAGTCAATCTTCTGGTCCTCATGAATTTGAAAACAGAAAGGCACCTTCTCTCCTCCCCCTCCCAAAAAAAAACCTTTACAAAACTCTCCAACCATCTAATGAAATGTAACTACCAAATTATGGCAAAGAGAGAATCAAGAACAAGAAGAATTTCCTACCTGTAATCTTGTTCCCAAAAGTGTCATTTTCTTTTCCTCCTGCACACTTTTTCTGTTTTTTTTTTTTTTTTTTTTGGCAAACTGTGGGTCCAGAGGACTTGGGAACCAAGAAGGAAAGCAAACTGCCCAAGGGTCAGAATCCAGCTGTAAGATCTGTATCTTGATCTTCCATATCTTTCCAAAAGAAGAGGAGGGAGGGGGAAGAAAAGGAAGGAGGAATGGGATAAAAAAGGCACATTAGTTCACGATGAAAATGGGAAGAGAAAACCCCAAGCTATCTTGGGTGCCTTGATTCAGAGTAAATGTAAGAGTAAATTTCTGAAGAATTTTATCCATCGCTAAAACCTGATGCTCAGCCTGATTCCTTTGAGTAGAAGAGGAAAAAGGGAGGAGAAAAAAAAATAAAATAAAAACAAAACCCCAATCCTCACCAACCAACACCTTTCTAGGAAATTTGCATCCCTGTTTTACCCGCGATTAATCCTCTCGCTGGAGCCTTAAGCAAGAACCCGTTTCGCCGGCGGAACTGGCGGCGTACTCGCCTGTTCTCTTCGAAGCCTTTCGCCTCGCCCGCGGACAGAGCCCGACCGATTGGTTCGCTTAAAGGGCACCTAAACCCGGGACAAAACCTGGGGCCAAGAAGACCATCGTGCCCTTGCTGGGTGCTTTTCTCCTCTGGCATTTCTCTCTCTCTCTTTCCCTCTCTGTCTGTCTCGCTCGCGCGCACAGACTGGCATTTCCCCCCCCTCCCCCTTCCATACCCTTCTTGCTCCGAATTAAGAGCCAGAAGAACCCAACCTCCCCATTCCAAACAGATCTGGCCAGGGAAGGCTTAGATTAGAACATCCAAGCAAACCAGCCAAAACACCAAGAGGCATCTCAGGTAGCAATAAGCATCTTGAACCAAGAGCGAAATAAACCCTGCGCGCCCTTCCAACCAAAGTTCCCCACCAAAAGAAGCCACGTTTCCAACCACCTTCGTGGGAGATGAGGAGATGAGTGGGTCGAGAGGATCTCTTTCTTTGCATGGGAGTTTGATTTGCAGGGCAGCGTGGCGGCGGCGGCGGCGGCGGCAACTCTACTGGCTGGGTCTGCTCTGCCACCGTTTCCCCCGCGCGCCCGCCGCGGCGTTTGCAGGGGCTTGCAGAAAAGGGGTGGAGAAGGCACACAGGGGAGCGCGGGCGAGCTGTGCCATTTTCTTTCCCTCGGACTGGATTAGCCGCTTCTGCTCCAATGGCAATGTCCGGAGCTGCTGATTGGAAGCCATCCCCATTAAAAGAAAAAAGATGCTCTCTAAGACCCGCAAATCCCAGGGTTGTTGTTGTTTTTTGGGTGGGGGGGAAAGAGGGAGAGAGAGAGAGGCAAACAGGCAGGACTGCAATGCTGGACCCATTGACCCGGGACCACTTGAATGCAATGTGGGCAGAATTTACTTTTGGAAACAAAACGCCACCTGCAAGTCTGGCTGTGCCATTTATATTGCTGGATGACAATCCCCAGGAAGTTATATTCCGTGTGGAATTAAAACAGCAAAAGGGCTGTAGTGCACAATTTTCAGAACTCTCATTTAAAAAAAATTAAACACACACACACACATTGCAAAACACTCCACTGCCAATAATTACAACCCGCTTTGTCAATGTCTCCCAACAAAGCTATCATTCTGATCCAACAAACACTGTAAATAACAGAAGACTTCTGAGTGAAGATATTGTCTAAGGAGTGGAGTCTTCAATGCCCCAAAGATTCCATCTGGATATCTAAACAGGACCAGAAACCCCACAGGTAACTAGACCACAAGCAACTAACAAGAGATCATTTAAACTGCAGGAAAATAATTGGGATGGTAAGATCTATATAGTCTACCTCAGGTGGTTGTGGGCTCTCTTTTTCTCCAGGTTTGTTTGTTTTTTTTAGAAAAGGCTAGACAGCCATCATGCATGTTTAATTGCATGTTTAATCTGTTTAACTGCAGAGGATTGGATGAGAAGTTCCTTCTAATGGCTTCCAGCTCTACAATTCTGATTTTGTGGCTTGCGTACAGCTGATACTCAACACTGGAAAATTCCATACTTGAAGACCTGAAGTACTGTTGCATCTTATTTCAGAGCAGCTTTGCATTTAGACTCTGTTTTGGTTTTATGAAACATACTTAAAATGAATAATTAATAATGAACTGAATTTCTCTTAAGGTGTAAACAAAAGTTGCCTAAAACTGAAAATTTTCAGATGTCTCTGATGGCATTAAACAGGAGGAAAAGACCTTCTTTATCTAACAATGTATCTGTGAATATATCTGTGACTGTATCTGTGAAGGCAGTGTGGGGTAGTGGTTAAGGCATTAGATTAGAAACCATGAGACCATAAGTTCTAGTCCCACTTTAGGCACAAAAACAGTTGGATGATCCTGGCTGGATGACTTTCTCTAAGCCTAGAAAAGAGACAGTGGCAAATTAGAAAAAATTTGCCAAGGAATTGTCTAGGCAGTTTCCAAGAATTAGCCACAATTGAAAAAAAAGTGAATAAATCACAATTAGCCAATTTCATGTAGTATACTGCATCATTAGTATAAATTTATAATCCATGATTTATTTATTTATTATTTATTCAATTTACATGCTGCCCATCTTGCCTGGAGACACTAGGTGACTTACAATCAATAATGGCTGGATTCAAATAGCCCACTACCAAATCATTCTACTAATTGCCCATCACCTATAAATTGAATGTAGTGGATATAATGCTATCCAGGCTTCCTTCCTTCCTTTTTCATAAATCCTTTCTCAATGACCACCGACTATTTTTCACCAGTAAACAACTTGGGACATCTTGACCCATTTTCAAGTTAGGAAAAACATGATTACTTTCTAAAGTGATTTCGCTCTGAGCTTCTGTGAAAACCCCCTTCCCTTTTCGAGGTGAAAAGGCAATAAAAATTTAAATGAAGAGTGCTTTGTCTACTGGAATATTTGACTCAGATGATCAAATGCAAAAAGGAAGAGAGTTCATTCACTCTCAGTAATTGTAGAGAAATGAAAACTTGAAGGCCATTTTGTTATGGGATGCCCTTCCAGCTTGATAGTGAAAAATCTCATCTTCTATTTCAGCTTTGAGAACTTGCCAAGATGTTGGCATGTTGTCCACCTTTGACATGGACCGAGAATTAAGATGATCTGATCTGATTCAATCTGATCTAGCAAAGCTGCATGAACAAATGATTGACTCTTTTAGCCATAGCAAGCCAAATGCTATCCTTCCCTCCAGTCCATTGCCCAGGGTTTTGTTTTATTTCAAACAATTTATTATACTGAACTATTCACAAAGCTTTGGCATCCTGACAAACGGACAGGAGCAAGGAGATCCATTCTAGTGAATAACAGTTCATTCTCCTTGGGTGTAAACCATTCCTTTTTAATTAATAGTCATTACAAGGAAAGGAGCATTACTTCACTTGAGGGAATGTGTTAGTGCTTCATCAGAGCATGAGCTAGATATATAAACATAAACCATTTGTGGATAGTTTTTTTTTAAATGGTATGTTTGAAATACAACTAGTTTCTAAAAATTATTTTATGGAGTTGACATTGTTGAAAGTTTTTCTTTTGAAGATTTAGCAGTGCTTAATTGCTGAAAATTAACAACATCATTTCCGACTATTTTGCAGAGACAAACATATGAAAACTGTAGTAAAAGCCTTAAAATAAACATATCTGAGTTTAAAACTTCTCAAAGAAGGAGGGAAAGCCCAAACTCACAGTCTGATCCATATTTTAGAGATTAAAAATCAACAGAGTTGGAAGGGACCTTGTAGGTCATCTAGTCCAACTCCTGCCCAAACAGAATAGAGGATGGCTTATATTCATGTACTTATTAAGAAAAAAAATCCATTTTGCACAATCAAGATTCAAATGGACAAGACTATATCAACACTCATCTGATATCTTTGAAGGAACATAATGGATAGGTGCTTCATGACAGTTGAGGTGACTCAAACTGTTCGGCAAATTCAGTTATTATGGGTTGGTTTATGATCCAATGGCATCTTTATGTTTTACTTGATTAATAAATCAACTAATTTCTTGTGTTCAGAAGTTAACTAAACTAACCAAGCTGAGAATGTTGTATAAATGTAACTGCTAACTCTTCATCTGACATGCATAAGAATATTTTGTGAACTAGAAAAAATCAGTTAATTAAGTAAATGATGATTCGTTTACTTTGTTATACAGCTATAATCTTACCATAGTAAACCATGTTTTCTTTTAATTGTACTACTACAATGTAGTTGTATACTTCTACAATACTACTATAATATACTACAATGCAGTTCAAATCGAAAAATCACATTATGGCATGGACAATTGAGATTCTTGGCTTGGTACTGTTTACTCTGTGCAGCATATATATGGCTCCTGAAAGTCCTCCAAGGTATGGCTGATATCCCAGCATTCTTGGTGCAACCATTTCTGGAGAATCAAAGATTGCCCAAGAACAAACAGAAAAACAACCAATATTTACCATTATGATTAAAATAATGAATTATGCTATGAAAACCAAGACAACTTTGTGATAAGAAATAAAAATGTACAATGTTTCAGATTTTGGAATGCAAAAAAGCAAACATGTCACATGTTTCTGAATATTTCACATCTTTTCCTGGGATTACTATATGTGCAAAAGGAACCTATGGGGTCGCAGAAAAAGATGCAGATGCTTTAAAATGTTATAGACAGATGTTGCATCCATGTTCTTTCTTGCTCCAAGACATCTTTTGGGAATCAAAGAGCCCAAGAGTTCAGTTAAAAGCACTTTCTTGGGAATCAGCATTTTTCAGTTCTGTGCATAAATGTGCATTTTCATAGATTTCAGGTAGCTTCTAGTAAAACCAACAAACCAGCCAGGAATAACAAACAAAGGAAGAATGATCCCGAAAAGCCAATTTTTCAAAGCTGAACTGCCCAAATCTATTCTGCACTTAATGAAATAGTTTTCCAGAATTCCAGCCATAAGTTTCTCCAGCTTTAAATAGATTTTTAAACATTCTTTAGTTAGTATATTTATGAATCATACCCTCTGCTAACCAGGCAACCAGGAATAATTTTAAATAGAATTACAATACGTGCAAAATAAAATGCACGTATCAACAACAAACAAAGGCCTAAAAACAAGGGATGCCAATGGAGTAGCCCAAGGGTCTTCACACTTGGCAAGTTAAAGACTTGTGAACTTCAACTCCCAGAATTACTGAGCTAACATGACTGGAGGAGGGATTCTGGGAGTTGAAGTCCACAAGTCTTAAAGCTGTCAAATTTGAAGACCCCTGGGGTAGCCTGACTATATAGGCTACTCCTAAGCAATTGCCTAAGGAAGGGGTGTCAAACTCATGGCCAGCGGGACAGATGTGTCACATGCTGGCCCTACCCACTCGCCCTGTTTAGCAAAGGGGCAAAAAGTTCCTCTATGTCACATGACACCTCTGTGAAAATGTGAGGCTGGCCTAAGCTGGCCTAAGGTATCCCTATCAATAAGGTGGCCCATTTTGAGAAAGAAAAAAAAAAAAATTAAAAATGCTTGTAGAGATTTATCTAGAGCAATGTTTCTCAACCTTGGCAATTTCTCAACCCTGGCAGTTTTAAGATATATGGCCTTCAAGTTTCAAAATTTCCCAGCTAGCCAGCTGAGGAATTCTGGGAACTGAATGCCACACATCTTAAAGCAGCCAAAACTTAGAAACACTGACCAAGAGCAATAATTCCTAGTTGCTAATCTAGCATTATTGCAGAATTACAGCGAATGTAGAGAAATTAGTGTCAGAGATCAACTCAAGATGGCATCATTGCCATTAAAATTTGGATGATACAGAATTTCTTTAGCGTTCCAGGAACATACCCATGAAAAGAGCAATTTCACATGTCTTAGAGCAGGGGTGTCAAACTTGCAGTCCACAGGCTGGATGTGTCACATGCTGGCCCCGCCCCCACCCAGTTTAGCGAAGGGGAAAAAAGTCCAGATACGTCACATGATACTGCCTTGATTACAAGAGTTTAACACCTCTGCCTTAGGGTTCTGCCTTCAAAAAACCCCTTTGTTTCCAGGAAGGTGGAGCAAATATGATTTCCCATTCTCAGTCCAAATTCCATGCAGCTTGTTAGGGAAAGCAGTGATCACAGTTTGGTGCTATGACTTCAGAGATGAACTTTTAAAATATAATGGACCTAAAAGCCCGGTCCCACTGCACTTTCAGATGCAAAGAGGATGTAAAACGTTAAAAAAAGCTTGCCATCCATTGGAAAACACGATGCATCCATTGTGTACTCAATGAGCTGCACAAAACCTTTTGAACGGATGAACTTTTTCCGCCACGTACGATGTACATCCATGACATATACAGGCAACAAACGTTCTATGACTGTTATCATCCGTTAAACATCCACTGTACCCTCTCTGCATCCTCTGGCCATCCCCTCAACTCACATCCGCTGCAGCTGAAAATGGAAAGAGGGAGGAAACAAAAGGTACACGGAACGTCTACACAGCATTAGTAGCATGGAAATAGAAAGGATGTAAGCGTATGCATCTCGTATATAAAGTATTAAGAATGGACAAAACATTTGTATCTGGAATGTATCTCGTATATTTAGGATGTCTAGAGTATGTCTAGAGTATGTAGAAGGACATCTAGCGGACAACCGATATTTTCTATAAAAAGGGGGAGAAAATCATCTAGATCGGTGGGATGGTGGACCATACAGTCCCACTATGGTTGCACTGGAGGTTTATCTATCCCACAACTATCCTTACCTATCCCACAAGCCAAAGGCTTAACCATTTTTTCAAAGTTTTCACCAACACTTTATTAAGTAAACAAAATGAACCAAGTAAACTAAGTGTCTTAAGCAAAGATAACCTTTATTAACTTTCTTAGATAAACTTTATGAGTGTATTAAATAAGTAAAATGAACCAAGTAAACTGTATTAAGTGTCTTAAGCAAAGATAAACTTTATTAAACAAGTAAACAACTCAGTCTCTGAGACTATTCTGAGTCACTCTGAGTCATGTCCATAGTCTCAGCTGTGAAGCGAGCAGTGACTGTGGATGTGGCTGTGGCTTGAGTGCTGGTCTGTGGCGCCATTGGGGTGCTTAGCCCCGAGGGTACAACAGGTGGTGGTGTGTTCAGGAAGCTATCCGAGAGCTGACTCAGTCCCGTGAGATTGAGAGGTCCTTCATCAAGGACTTGAGATGTCAGGCCCAATACTGATGACAGATTGTCCGTTGACGAGCTTGGCTGTGGGGTGGAGGAAGGATTGGGAGGAGTGTAGTGGGGCTGTCTGGTCTGCAGCTGGGTAAGGAGTGGCGTCTGTGGCATCCGATGAACCTGGGTCTGGACTGGGAAGGTCTGCTTTTGCTGTGGGAAGTCCTGATAGTCATAGCCTTGGTAGGTGAGGGGCTGTTGAAAGCCGTGGAACGGCTGTGACGTTGCCTGGGGTGGAGGAGCAGACCTGTACTGGGTAGGAGCAGCTTCAGCTGGGCCTTGAGGCTTGTGCAGAAGTGCTGCGATCTTCTGCTTCATCACTTGGTACGCGGCCTTGGGCAGGTCCTTCAGGGTCTGGCTCACGTAGGTGATGAAGGGCTTCTGGCCCAAGGATCCTCTGTCCAGGTGGACCAGCTGAGAGAGAGGTTCTGTGCTGGTCTTCATTGTGTCCCTGATTTCCAACAGCACACTGTGGTCCTGGCCCTCCAGGCTGCCTCTCTGCCTGCGTCCTCTGGAGCTGGGGGTGAGGGTGGGTTGGCCTCTGGTGGCTGCTGCTTCTTCCTCCATTTGTGACAGCAGGGCATCATCCTCCACGGGATCCTCTAAGTCCGCTGGCATGGGGAGTGGAGCTGTTGTGGGGGCTCTGCTGTGGGGCCCTCTGAAGACACCTGCCTGGACAGGGTAGTTGGCTCCTGGCTGGAAGAGGACTGGCTGTCTGTGGGCTGTCTGAGGGAGAGGAGTCTCAGAGGGGCTGCTCCTCGGTGGCGGATCTCACCCTCCAGGAAACTGCACTTGGTCATGATGTACTTCTCCTGGTCGGTGAGCTTGACAGCGGCCTTGCCGGATTTCTTGAGGTGTAGCTTGCCATACCAGGTGTGCATGTGCTTCCACCATCCTAGGAGTACTTCTGCAGTGTACCGCAGGCTCTCTGCCTTGTCTCTCCAAACTGCCTGCTTCTTCTTGGTGTCCCAATATAGTCTGTGGCCATTTCTCCACAGATACTCGTTCTCCCTCAACCATTCCAGCACCTCATCCTCATGCTCCTCGGAAAGGGTGTACTGTTTCCTCTCTCCCTTCTCCTTCCCTTGCCTCTTCCTCCCTCTGGCAGAGGCTTCAGCAGGGCCTTCAGGGGCTTCAGCATCAGGGCCTTCTGGAGATTGTTCAGGGCCTTCAGGGGCTTGAGCAGCAGGGCCTTCAGCAGCAGGGCTTTGAGGGGCTCGAGGGCCTTGGGGCTGGTCCACCACAGGCGGCAGCAGCAGCAGCAGCTTCAGAGTCAGTGCCAGGGGGTGGGATGCTGGTTCTGGCCTTCTTCACCTTGCCAGGGCTTGAACGAGTAGGCACGGGCTTCCTCTTCTTGCCTGACTGACGAACCATGGTGTTCCTGCAAGATGTATGTGGCAGCACATCTTTCCCCTGTATGCTGACTGCGTGCGTGCTGCATCCTTTTATATCCATGGAGCAGATGCAATTCATACCCCCTGCATGAGCAGTGAACACTTTGCATTTGATATACATCCACGCGGCATCCCCTTTGTTTCCTTTAGGCATCCATGATGCATCTGCTTCATCTACTATGCATCCGCCCCTTCCGCTATGTGTCCACTTCAAAATTCTCCCCCGGAACTCCTTCGGATATGTCATCTGCTTCCATCCACTTTCATCCGCTAGGCTTCCAATGAACATCCATTTAACATCCCTGCTACATACTACCCATGTCCGTTCTTTTCCATTCTGTTTATGCAAATTTTCATCAATTTTTGGAGCGGATGAAAACGGATGGAGCCACCCCTGAAATTTTGCTTGTCTGCTGTGTCCTTTATGCATACGTTTTGCGTCCATCGGCCAGTGGGACCGGGCCTTAACTTAGCTTTAAGGCTAAGAAGCAATCTTTATCTAGGCATCTGAAGTTGCAGAAGGCATGAAACAGATCTAAGGGGCGCATGTAATAGTTATGGTGTTGGACTAGGACAGTGGGTGGTCTTACAGTCTACTTCTGCCATGGAGACCCAATAGCGACATTAGACAAGTCACTCTTTTCAATCCAGATGTTCTGACAAGGGTTGTAGACAGAGGTAATATTCAGCAGGTTCTGACCAGTTCTGGAGAACTGGTAGCAGAAATTTTGAGGAGTTCGGAGAACCAGAAAATCCCATCTCTGACTGGCCCCACCCCTGTCTATTCTCTGCCTCCCGAGTCCCAGCTGATTGGCTGGGTTTTCTTTTGTTGCCCTGCACAGGAGAACAGAGCTGAAAAGCAGGTTAGTGGGGTGGGGAGGGAATGAAGATTTTGCAGTAACTTTCCCCTGCCACGCCCATTAAGCTACGCCCACCAAGCTAAACCATGCCCACCAAACCATTCCCATAGAACCGGTAGTAAATTCTTTTGAATCTCACCCACTCACCCACTTTTGAATCTCACCCAGGACAGAATGTATGCACTCTACCTTGAGATATATGAAGCCAAATTTAACAATACTGAAATACAATGGGAATAGCTTAGGGTGTTTTTTTTTTCCTCTGAATTTTCTGAAGAATAATTTTGGTTTGATTTTGCTTTTGCTAATGGGAGTAGCAACAGCTTAGCCATTGCTTTCCTTGTTTAATAATGTCCAAAATCTAAATTGGATTCAAGCACAGGATAATTCATTTAGCCATGGGTGGTCAGATAAATCGTAGTCAAATGTGGATGTCCACCATGTTAAGGCAAATGTTTTGGTAGACAAAACCTAATGATTGAGTTCAAACAGAGTCTCAAACAAAAGCTATTAAACCACATTATGGCTATTATCTGATCCAGGTCTTAAAAAAACACTTGTACTGGTAAGGTGATTGTCCAATGCTCTGCAGGGAACCTCCCTGCACCAACTAGACATGGGAGAAATATTTTTTTTAAAATGTTCTGATCTGTGAAAAGAAGGAAACAGATTTTGCCTCAGCAGATGGTGGGTGGATTTGTGCATTGTGCACAATATGCTAAGCTGTTTGATTTAGTTAACTAAAGTTTATTGGATAAATCATCATGGGCTGGATTTGCACAACACAGGAACACAAACCAAACAAATCACATTCTGGCTTTCTGCAAATTATGAGCCCAGCCAAGTGGGAAATAGAAATGCACTTCAGAAGGGTTCCCAAGATGCCAGCAAACAGGATTCTGGGTTTAATTTTCCCAGTGATGCAGCTAAAAGAAAAGAAAAGATTGTGTGTTTTTCTTCGTTTCCAAGTGGATTTTTGAAAACAGTGACTGCTACTGTTCCCCCATGGGCTCTGTGAATGGGAGCAGAATAAAGGTGTTCAAGCTTGGTAATTTTGAGACTTGTTGACTTCAACTCCCAGAATTCCCCACCCAGCCATGCATGTGCCCTTTGAATTTACCTGTTTCAATCAACCCACTGCCCCAGCCCCTAGCCCTAGTCCAAACTCAAGCCCTGTGGGCCAAATTTGATCTGCGAGGTGCTCAGATCTGACTGATGAGGCTGCCCTGGAAACTGAAAAGGATTGGCCCACAGTGCTCTGACAGTGAAAAGGGAGCTTGGGAAGGCCTCCTGCCAGCCTCCTGGGCTCTGTTTTCAGCCACAAAAGTTCTTGCAACCTGTTGCCAGTGAAAACAGAGCTCGGGAGGGACATGCCCCCCCCCCCACTCCATTTTTGTTGACAGAGAGCCAGCAAACAAACTAAAAACAAAACAAGGAGGAATGTTTCCCCTTTTGCATTTGAGTATGCAAGAAGGGATGGGAAAGGAAAAAAGGGGAAAGAGGAAAGAAAAAGAAGGAAAGATGGGAAGAGAGCAAGGAAGGAAAAATAAGGAAAGAGGGGAAGGAAGAAGAAAGTAAAAGGAAGGGAGAAGGAAGGAACGAAGGAACGAAGGAACGAAGGAACGAAGGAAGGAAGGAACGAAGGAAGGAAGGCCTTAGCACTTGGTCACCACACGTGCCCCCGAGACAAGTGATATCAATCTGGCCACGGCCACCCTGGCCATGCCCACTCCACACACATACACCTGAGGTCAAACACAACCTTGATGCGGACCTCAATGAAATCGAGTTTGATACCCCTGTCCTTGCCTTTTGTGAAACACAATTTGTTTGACACAATGTCATGGTGGAAAAACCATTGACACAATCCGTTGTCTTAGGAAGCGCCATGAATATTTGATTACACACCTTGATTCCTCTAGCATCAATTAGCCCTCAGGAATTGCATGCACAAATCAAGAGTTTTTGACCACAAGGCAGATGAAGATGCCTGCTCTTCACCACTGAGCCTTTCTGCCTCTTGCCTTGAGGCATAGGTGGTTGTGCACCACTTTTTTTTAAGGCCCTGTCACACTGGCCGACGGATGCAAAACGTTTGTAAAAAGGACACAGCGGACGAGCAAAATGTTTCATCTGTTGTTATCTGCTCTCAAAAGTGCCCCGAATTTGCATAACCAGAGCGGACAACAACAGAAAGGAACGGACAGGGGGAGGACGTAGGGCGGATGGAAAGCGGATGCTCCATGGAAGCCTAGCGGATGGAAGCAGATGGGAGCGGATGGCACATCCGCAAGGCTTCCGGGGGAGCACAGCAAAGCGGACGCGGAATGCAGAGCGGATGCCGAGTGGATGCAGAGCGAAAGCCTAGCTTCACTGCGCATTCACTGTGCATGCGAGGAGGATGCATTCCTTCAGCCCCACCGATATAAAGGGAAGCAGCTCGTAAGCAGGTCACCATTCAGAGGAAGGACCTGCTTCCAGACACAGCTTGCCAGCCAGCCAGCCAGCCAGCAACCCAAAAACCATGGGGAAGAAAAGGAAGCCTCAGCCATCTGCTGCCAGCCCTGGCAAGCCATCTGCTCCCACCACCTGGCCCTGACTGTGCTTCTGCTGGGGCTTCTGCTGCCCGGGCTCGATCTTCTGATGCTGGGGCTTCTGCTGATGCTGCTTCTGGAGGTGGTGCTTCTGCTGAGGCTGCTTCTGGTGGTGGTGCTTCTGGTGGTGGTGGTGATGCTGCTTCTGGTGGTGGTGCTTCTTCTGATGCTGCTTCTGGTGGTGGTGCTTCTGCTGATGCTTACTCTGCTGGCACTGCTCCTGGTGCTGGTGCTTCTGCTGGTGCTCACTCTGCTGGCGCTGACCCTGGTCCTGCTGGTCCTGCTGGCGCTCCTGGTCCTGCTGGTGCTCCTGGTCCTGTGGGTGCTCCTGGTCCTGCTGGTGCTCCTGATCCTGCTGGTGCTCCTGGTCCTGCTGGTCCTGCTCCTGGTCCTGCTGGTGCTCCTGGTGCTCCTGGTCCTGCTCCTGGTGCTGCTGTTGCTGCTGTTGCTGCTGGTCCTGCTGGTCCTGCTGGTCCTGCTTTTGCTGCTACTGTTGTTGCTGCTGCTGCTGGTGATGGTGGTGTGGAGGAGCAGCCCCTACAACCTTGAAGCCCTTCTGATGAGGGCCCATATGGCCCTGCCAAAGGGAGGAAGAGGCAGACGTGTGAACGGGAGAGGAGGCAATACTCCATCGAAGAGGAACATGAGGAGGAGGTGCTGGATTGGCTGAGGGAGAATGAATATCTTTGGCGGAAGGGACACAGGCTCTATCGAGACACCAAGAGGAAGCAGGCTGCTTGGAGAGAGAAGGCGGAGAGCCTGGGCTACACTTCGGAGGTGCTCCTTGGCTGGTGGAAGCACATGCACACCTGGTACAAGAAGCTGCACCTCAAGAAATCTGGCCAGGCCGCAGTCAAGCTGACAGACAGAGAGACCTACGTGATGGCCAAGTGCAGCTACTTGGAGGGTGAGATCCGCCACCGAGGAGCAGCCCCTCTCACAACCCTCTCTCTCAGGCAGCCTGCTGAGAGCCAGTCCTCTTCTGGCAAAGAGTCAGCTCCTGTGTCCAGGCAGGTATCTGTGGAGCATGACACGACGGAGACCCCCCCAACAGCTGTACTACCCCTGGCGGAGGGCATGGAGGACCCCCTGATGCAGTGGGAGCAAGGAGAGGGCACTTCCACCACAGCCCAATCCGCATCCACCCCCAGCTCAACCTCCACAGAAAGACAGAGAGCCAGACAGGAGGGGCAGAGCCACACTGTCCTGCTGGAGATAAGAGACACCATCAGGAGCAGCGTAGATCTCCTCTCTCAGCTGGTACACACCGACTCCTAATCCTCCAACCACAAGCCCTTCCTCACCTATGTGAACCTGACCCTCATGGACATGGCAGAACCCCAGTACCAGGTGGTGAAGGACAGGATCACCGATCTTCTTAACAACCCTCCAGACCAAGAAGAACCTGCTCCCACCCAGTCAGGCCTGCTCCTCCACCCCAGGTGATGTCACTGCCCTACCAAGGCTTTCCACAGGCCCTCCCCTACCAAGGCTACAGCTACCAGGAGATCCAGCAGCACAGGCAGTCCTTCCCAGTCCAGGCACAGGTACATCGGATGCCACCGGTGCCACTGATGCCACCGATGCCACCCACGACATCGATGCCACCCACGCCACCGATAGCAGGCATGCCACTGATGCCACTGACGCCAGTCCTCACCCAGCTGCAGACCAGACAGCCCCACTACACTGCTCCTTCCTCCACCCCACAGCCAAGCCCGGACTCAGTACATCTGTCATTGGTATTGGGGTTGACATCCCATGGCATAGAGGAAGGGGCTCTCAACATCACGGGGCTGAGCGAGCTCTCTGAGAGCTTCCTCCACACACCATCCCCTGTTGTCCTCTCGGGGCCAGGCAACCCAGTGATGCCTCAGACCAGCACTATAGCAGCAGCCACCTCCACAGCACCTGGACCCTTCACCCCTGAGACTGGGCATGCCTCAGATTGACCAAGAAGAGTGCCAGAGACTGGGTGGCTCCCTGTTGACTTTATTTTTGCTTTGGACACTTGACTTGGGTTATTTTTCTTTTACAGCTTGTTATTAATAAAGATTACCTTTGCTTCACACACTTGCTTCATTTATTTTTGTCAATAAAGTATTGGTGGAAACTTTTAGAAATGGTTTAAGCCTTTGAATGCTTGTAGGATGGGAAAGGATAGCAGTGGGATGGGCAGGGATGCCTGTGGGATGGGTAATAACTGTGGGATAGATAAAACTCCAATGCAAACATAGTGGGACTGTGTGGTCCACCCTCCCAGGTGCCACACCTATGGCCCTTTATTATCAATAATAATGAAATCAATCATCCACACATGTCAACATAAACCCAACTCTTTATTAAATGCCCTGTTCATTTTAGGCCCACCCAACATACATGGCCCAATTTCATCTGTGTGATGAGACAGGCTGAAGGAAGCATCCATTAATCATCTATCATCCTGTCTTGACACTCCACTGCTCCAGCTGGGGAGTTGCACCAGTGTCTCAGGAGGTTGCGCTGCTTCTTCCCTTCAGGTGAAGCTCTGTTGAGGCCTTGCACATCCATAGTATCTATCAGGTTTCGCCCTTTCCTCCATTCACCAGGCTCCATGTCCCCATTGCCTTGTTGGAGGTCCACGAGCCTGTTCTGCAACACTGTGTAGCGGGTGCGCATGAGATTGTGCAGAATGCAGCAAGCTTCCACGATCCTCCTCATGGTCTCCGGGCGATGCTGCATGGTGGTGAGAAGTACCTGGAACCTGTTGGCCAGGATGCCAAAGGTGAAAAGGATGATGCTGAAGAAGCCCTTGTAGTTAAAATAAGTGGACCCCGACTTGGCTGGACCTTTGCAGGCCACGTGCTTTCCATCTATGGCTCCAACGGTATGGGGGAAGTTCCACCTCTGATAACACTGTTCCGCAACTTTCTTCCAGCCTTCTTCAGTGGAGGGGCACTGGAGGAGTTCCTCCAGGTATTCTTCGATGATGGCCTGCACCACTTCTCTGACCATAATGCTGATGGTGTTGTGTGGCACCCTCCAGCCATACTGCATGCTCCTGTAGGTGGTCCCTGAGGCCAGGTGGCACAGAGTCAGTGCCACCTTGAGCCCAGGGTCCAGGCTGGGCCGGAAGTTGGTGTTTGCCTTGGTCAACCTGGGTGTCAGCTGCTCCACAACTTCATCAAACATGGCTGGAGGCATCCTCATGAAGTTCTGGAATGCACGAGTGTCTTAGTTCCTCAGCTCCACCATCAGCTTGTTATACAGTCCGTACTTGGCTCTTCTGGCTATCCATCTTCGGACCCAGACACTTCTTGGATGCCTCCTTTTCTTCGTGTAGAACAGGTGAAAGAGCCTGTAGATGGCTTCGCACTGTTGCAGAACGATAGTGGCTACCAAAAGGACTGTGTTACGATCCATGGTGGACATCAATGGATGCTGTGGAAGAGCAAGAGCCAGATGAAGGTTGCAGAGGTCTGCACAGCAGGGCTGCTGGACTGAAAGTGAGATCCAGGTGAGTTCCTCCCCCTTTTTATAGACAATATAGGTTTTCCACTATGTGTCCTTTTGCATCCTCTAGGCATCCTCTAGACATCCTTAATATCTGAGATAGGTCCCCTCTGCGAACGTTTTTTCTGTTTTAAATGCTTTCTTTGTGAGCTGCATCCACTTTCATCCTTTCTACGTCCATGCTACTAACGCTGCGTGTCCATTCCGCATCCATTTCGCTTCCTCCCTGTGTCCGTTTTCCGCTGGAGTGGATTTGAGTTGCACGGATATAGCGGATATAGCGGATGCGTAACAGATGACGACGGATGTAGAACGAATGTTCCCCATGTGCATTGCGGATGCAGAATGGACGCGTTGGATACATTTTCGCTCAAAAAGTTTTGAGCAGCTCAAAACCTTTTGAGCAGATGGAACCTCAGTCGACAGATGCTGGACAGATAGAGAGGATGATAAACGGAGGCAGTGAGTACATAACGGATGAATCGCGTAAACCAACAGATGGCAATTGTTTCTCTCCATTTTACATCCTCTTTCCATCCGTTGGTGCAGTGTGACATGGGCTTTTATATGAAGGTAATCCTCATCTTACAACAGTACATTTAGTGATCATTCAAAGTTACAACGGCACTGAAAAAAGTGACATGACCATTTTTCACACTTACGACCATTGCAGCATCCCTGTGGTCATGTGATCAAAATTCAGCTTCTTGGCAACTGACTCACACTTATGATGGTTGCAGTGTCCTGGGATCATGTAGTCACCTTTTGTAACCAGCAGATTCAATGGGGAAGCCAGATTAACTTAAGAATGACAGTGATCCACTTTATAACTGTGGCAGGAAAGGTCATAAAACGAGCCAAAACTCCCTTAACAAATGTCAACATAACAAAAGCAACATAAATTTTGGGCTCAATTGTGGTCATAAGTTGAGGACTACCTGTACAAAGATGGGAGCAGGGAAGACAACAAGGAGTCCGATGGCATTTGAAGACTATAGTTCTGAGCATTCCTAAAATCCACAACATCAAATGGGATTTTTTGCTTAGTAAATCTTCAGAGGACTACATCAGCATTACAGGACTATTTTTTTGTAGCCTGCATTCCACCATTACATGCTGGCTGGGATATTTAGACATTAGAATCCCTTCATCCAGAAATGAAAGGTACTAGATCGAAGGAAGCAATGTATGTCTTAGAAACGTGTATATTTCTCTAGAAGCAAGTCCTTCTGTTTCTACTGGATCTTAAGAGAGATCTTAAGAGAGGTCACAGAGTGATCTCTGTGAACTTAAATCTTTCTGTGCAACAAGATACATCCCTGCACAATGAACTAGATTGAAATCTAGTAGAAGATATTTTTGTTTTGATGTTGCACAACCCTTTTCATGATGCTTCAGGAACAAGCTGACCAACACTAGTTGTGTTTGGAGCAAATAGTCTTCCCATTGTCATATATTTGTCAGGTACTAAGAGCAGTTTCCCCTTCTAAGTGTTTCTGCTCTGGTGGTTACTTACTGTACAGAAAAAATTGAAACTATTTAGAAGTAAGAACTCTGTAATATAGAAGATGAAGTATTGGATCTATTGTGTGTCCAGCATTTGCTGCACTTACAGGAAGCTGGCAGTATGTTACTTTGCTATGAAATCTGTTAGGATACCTAAATGTAAAAAGAAGAATAGAGCAATGCAGAACAGAGCAGAGCAGAACAGAACAGAATTATTCCTTAGTTCTAGGTTGCTTCTCTCCTTGATTACTTTCCATCCATTGCTTCTCATCATTCTGTCAGGTGGTTTGGAGAATAGCTTGACTCCCTCTTCTTTGTGGCAACCCCTTGAGATATCAGAATAAAAGATTGGGAGTTTGTGTCTTTCCTAGCTGTGCCCTGTCCCCAAATATGTTGGAAATCACAATGGATAATTGTCTAGAGCTATCCTTTTTTTTTTTTTTTATAATAGAATATAATTCTTTATTGGCCAAGTGTGATTGGACACACAAGGAATTTGTCGTGGTGCAATATGCTCTCATATTTTATGTATATTGAATGCTCTCAATATACATAAAAGAAAAGATACATTCATCAAGAGTCAAGAATCATAAGGTACAATACTTAATAATAGTCATAGGGTAAAATAAGCAATCAAATCATAATAGGAAACAGTCAATAAAAATTGTTAGGATACAAGCAACAAGGTTACAGTCATACAATCATAACTGGGAGGAGATGGGTAAAAGGAAGGATGGGAGGATTAATAGTAATAGTAATAGCAATGCAGACTTAGTAAATAGTTTGACCAGTGTTGAGTGAGTTATTTGTTTAGCAGAGTGATGGCGTTCAGGAAAAATCTGTCCTTGTGTCTAGTTGTTCTGGTGTGCACTGCTCTATAGCATCGTTTTGAGGGTCCTGAAGAGTTGTATAGAAAAAATCCTTCTAACCATTGATGATGCATAACCTGGGTCTGGTTATTCTAAAATTCAGCACCAAATCCACAAGAATCTGTAAATCTCAAAGACTGGCCTGAACAAGTTGCTAACAGATCTCCACTCATTTGTCAAGTTTTATTAACTACAAAAAGAGCTAAGCTTTTGCAGATGCCATATTTCGATCCTTGGAGTATGTGTGGGAGTACAAATCTGCTAACTACATATATATTCTTCCTATATCTAACCCACCTGGGTTAGACATTACCAGCTTTTTAAGGGCCCTGCTGCTCTGTGTCTATAATAAGAACTTGTTTAACAGTGTTTAGCTTCAATAATGCTCAACCATATGCCAAGACCGGTTATTTTCAGGAAATCAAAGCCCTACTAAACGCATAAGTTTGAGCCAGACTTTGGTTTTAATTAACAATGGGTAACCATCTCTTGTTAATTAAGCTAAACTTTTTTGTTGATCCGAGATATTGGGTAGGCATTTTACAAACATTTCATTTGCTCTACATTATTATACCCAAGGTGTTGTTGTTCTTAATGTCAAAAGTGTTCCATGCTTTGCAGCATCTTAAGCCATTTATTCAGAAAAGAAGGAATTTTGCAGAGAATTTTTCATCCACTACAACAGGGGTTGGCAACCTGAGGCTTTGGAGCTGCATGCAGCTGTTTCACCCCTCTGCTGGGGCTCCCTATTACCAATCAGCTCCACAATTGATAGGGCTTTTGGTTAGGGCAGGCAGAGGAAAAAGGACGCTGTGCTAGGAGGAGACTCTATGGTGGGGGAACCACAATAGAGTCTAGTTGGCTCCAGAATTGAACAAAGGACTTCTAGATAAGACCTTTGTGGCTCTTTGAGTGTTTAAGGTTGCCAACCCCTGTACTACAATATACAAAGGTAAATAAGGGCAACTTGTTAGGTAATGATGGTGGTAAGAAGTAACAATAATCCTATCGGTCCAATACTTTTTTTGAGGCTTGATGGTCACTAAACTTCACACCCTGGTTTAATGGAAACAATTTTTAAAAACATCCTTTTAAAGAAGCTGCTGAGAAGCTGATCAGGTATGGATCAGCACTGTAAAATATCAGGAGGATCAACTCATAGGTAACATTAATTCATGGAGAAGATAATTATTATCCAAGCCTTTTGGGGACCATTGTTATCATTATTGGTATAATAGCACAGCACCATTCATCACCAGGCTTCAGGGAATATCGAAAAGGTTCAGATAATTGAAAGCTAAGATGAACAAGGGTTGGTCGGGAGGGGAAGCTGCTCATTCTACAGATATATTAGCTCAAGCACAGGCAGTTTGTTATGATATATAAAAAGCAAACCAAAACACTGCATTCTCAAAGGGAAAGATGGTGTGGTGCCAATGGGAGTTTGATCTTCAGAATGATGTAAGGCCTACAGGTGCGGCTTATGGATGTTGTTCCATCTAACTCTGAAGCTGTATGCAGAATGAAAGCAAACTCCTGGCCCTGAAGTTTATCACTAGAATCTCAGGTGCAGGAAATGAAAATGCTTGTATAAGCATCAGATTTAACAAATTAGCAGAGTCAGAAGGGACCTTGTAGGTCAGGACTATCAAAGGCCGGATGTGTCATGCCTGGCCAGGCCCACACCCAGTTTTTCAAAGGCGAAGAAAGTCCTGATACATCATGTGACACAGCTGTGATGATGTGAGTTTGACACCCCTGTTGTAGGTCACCTGGTCCAACCCCAACCCAAGCAGGACACCCTACAACATTTCTGACAAATGGCAGTCCAATCTCTTCTTGAAAATCTCAAGTGATGAAGTTCCCACAACTTCCAAAGGCAGCTTCTGTTCCATTGGTTGATTGTTCTCACTGCCAGAAAATTTATCCTTATTTCCAGGTTAAAGCCCCTGTCACACAGCACCAACGGATGGAAAGAGGATGTAAAACGGAAAGAAACTCTTGACATCCATTGTTTAACGTGATACATCCATTCTGTACTCACTGCGTCCGTTTTTTATACTCTCTATCCGTCCAGCATCCGTCTACTGACATTTCATCCGCTTAAAAAGTTTTGAGCTGCACAAAACTTTTTGAGCGGATAATATATCCAACGCGTCCATTATAAATCCGCTACGCATACGGGGAACATCCGTTATACGTCCGTAGTCATCCGTTATGCGTCCACTATATCCGCTAGGCATCCACTGAGCATCCACGCAACTCAAATCCGCTCCAGCGGAAAACGGACACAGGGAGGAAGCGAAATGGATGCGGAATGGACACGCAGCATTAGTAGCATGGACGTAGAAAGGATGAAAGTGGATGCAGCTCGCAAAAAAAGCATTTAAAATGGAAAAAACATTCACAGAGGGGACCTATCTCAGATATTAAGGATGTCTAGAGGATGCCTAGAGGATGCAAAAGGACACATAGTGGAAAACCTATATTTCCTATAAAAAGGGGGAGGAAATCACCTGGATCTCACTTTCAGTCCAGCAGCCCTGCGGTGCAGACCTCTTCAGCCTTTATCTTCATCTTGCTCTTCCACAGCATCCATTGATGTCCACCATGGATTGTCACACACTCCTTTTGGTAGCCACCATCGTTCTACAACAGTGCGAAGCCATCTACTGGCTCTTTCACCTGTTCTACACGAAGAAAAGGAGGCATCCAAGAAGTGTCTGGGTCCGAAGATGGATCACCAGAAGAGCCAAGTACGGACTGTATAACAAGCTGATGGTGGAGCTGAGGAACTAAGACACTCGTGCATTCCAGAACTTCATGAGGATGCCTCCAGCCATGTTTGATGAAGTTGTGGAGCGGCTGACACCCAGGTTGACCAAGGCAAACACCAACTTCTCGCCCAGCCTGGACCCTGGGCTGAAGGTGGCACTGACTCTGTGCCACCTGGCCTCAGGGACCACCTACAGGAGCATGCAGTACGGCTGGAGGGTGCCACACAACACCATCAGCATTGTGGTCAGAGAAGTGGTGCAGACCTTCATCGAAGAATACCTGGAGGAGCTCCTTCAGTGCCCCTCCACTGAAGAAGGCTGGAAGAAAGTTGCAAAGCAGTGGTATCAGAAGTGGAACTTTCCCCACACCGTTGGAGCCATAGATGGGAAGCACGTGGCCTGCAAAGCTCCAGCCAAATCAGGGTCCACTTATCAAAACTACAAGGGCTTCTTCAGCATCATCCTCTTCACCATGGTCGATGCTGATTACAAGTTCATGTACATCGATGCTTCAGGCAACGGGTCAGCTTCAGATGCCGAGATATACACCGCCAGTCACCTCAAGGAGGGGCTGGAACTCAACCTCATCATGGGCTTCCCAGATCCAGACCCCCTGCCCAATGACACACAAGATGTGCCCTACTTCATCGTGGGGGATGACGCCTTCTCCCTCAGAATCTACCTCATGAAGCCCTACACCTCCAGATGCCTCACCCGTGAAGAGAGGATCTTCAACTGCAGGATGTCCAGGGAGAACGCCTTTGGCATCCTGGCCAACAGGTTCCAGGTACTTCTCACCACCATGCAGCATCACCCAGAGACCATGAGGAACATCGTGGAAGCTTGCTGCATCCTGCACAATCTCATGCGCACCCGCTACCCAGTCTTGCAGAACAGGCTCGTGGACCTCCAACAAGGCAATGGGGACATGGAGCCTGGTGAATGGAGGCAAGGGCAAAACCTGATAGATACTGTGGATGTGCAAGGCCCCAACAGAGATGCACGTGAAGGGAAGAAGCAGCGCAACCTTCTGAGACACTGGTGCAACTCCCCAGCTGGAACAATGGAGTGGCAAGACAGGATGGTAGATGCTTAATGGATGCTTCCTTCAGCCTGGCTCATCACACGGATGAGATTGTGCCGTGTATGTTGAGTGGCCCGACAATGAACAGGGCATTTAATAAAGAAATGTGTTTATGTTGAAATGTGTTGATGAATGATTAAATTGTTATTGATAATAAAGGGCCATAGGTGTGGCACCTGGGAGGGTGGACCATACAGTCCCACAATGCTTGCACTGGAGTTTTATCTATCCCACAGCTATTACCCATCCCACAGGTATCCTAACCCATCCCACAGGTATCCCTGACCATCCCACTGCTATTCTTACCCATCCCACAAGCATGCAAAGGCTTAAACTATTTCTAAAAGTTTCCACCAAGACTTTATTGACTAAAAGAACTGAAGCAAGTGTGTGAAGCAAAGATAAATTTTATTAATAACAAACTATAAAAACAAAATGACCCAAGTAAAGTGTCCCAAGTAAAGATAAAGTCAACAGGTAGCAACCCAGTCTCTGGTACTCATCTCAGTCACTCTGAGGCATGCCCATAGTCTTAGGGGTGAAGGGTCCAGGTGCTGTGGAGGTGGCTGCTGCTGGAGTGCTGGTCTGAGGCACCATTGGGGTCCCTGGCCCCGAGAGACAACAGGGGATGGTGTGTGGAGGAAGCTCTCAGAGAGCTGGCTCAGTCCTGTGATGTTGAGAGCCCCTTCCTCCATGACATGGGGTGTCAGTCCCAAGACCGATGACAGATGTTCTGAGGCTGGGCTTGGCTGTGGGGTGGAGGAAGGAGGAGTGTAGTGGGGCTGTCTGGTCTGCAGCTGAGTGAGGTGAGGCGTGGGTGGCATCTGCTCCGTGGGTGGCATCTTCTCCGTGGGTGGCATCTGTGGCGTGGCTGGCATCTTTGGTGTGGTTGGCATCTGTGGCGTGGGTGGCATCGATGGCGTTCGATGAACCTGTGGCTGGACTGGGAAGTGCTGCCTGTTCTGCTAGAACTCCTGGTAGCCTTGGTAGGTGAGGGACTGTGGAAAGCCTTGGAAGGTCTGTGACATCACCTGGGGTGGAGGAGCACACCTGGACTGGGTCGGAGCAGGTTCAGCTGGGCCTGGAGGGGTGTGCAGAAGACCGGTGATCCTGTCCTTTATCACCTGGTACTGTGATTTGGACATGTCCATGAGGGTCTGGTTGATGTAGGTGAGGAAGGGCTTTCGGTTTAAGGATGGTATGTCAGTGTGTACCAGCTGAGAAAGGAGATCTATGCTACTTTTGATGGTGTCCCTGATCTCCAGCAGGACAGTGTGGCTCTGCCCCTCCGGTCTGGCTCTCTGCCTGCTTTCTGTGGAGGTGGAGCTGGGGGTGGATGTGGGTTGTTCTCTGGTGGAAGTGCCCTCTCCTTGCTCCCACTGTGTCAGGAGGTCCTCCATGTGCTCTGCCATGGGGAGTGCAGCTGTTGGAGGGGGGGGGTCTCCATCATGGGACGCTCCACAGATACCTGCCTGGACACAGGAGCTGACTCTTGGCCAGAAGAGGACTGGCTCTCTGTGGGCTGCCTGAGAGAGAGGGTTGTTAGAGGGGCTGCTCCTCGGTGGCAGAGCTCACCTTCCAAGAAGCTAGCTGCACTTGGCCATCATGTAGGTCTCCGGGTCAGTGAGCTTGACCATGGCATGGCCAGATTTCTTGAGGTGCAGCTTCCCATACCAGGTGTGCATGTGCTTCCACCACCCGAGGAGGACCTCCGAAATGTAGCCCAGGCTCTCCGCCTTCCCTCTCCAAGCAGCCTGCTTCCTCTTGGTGTCTCGATAGAGCCTGTGTCCCTTCCGCCAGAGGTACTCGTTCTCCCTCAGCCATTTGAGCACCTCATCCTCATGTTCCTCTTGATGGAGTATTGCCTCCTCTCCCATTCTCACGTATGCCTCTTCCTCCCTCTGGCAGGGCCATATGGGACCTCATCAGAGGGGCTTCGAGGTTCTAGGGGCTGCTCCACCACACCACCACCACCAGCAGCAGCAACAACAACAGTAGCAGCAAAAACAGCACCAGCAGGACCAGCAGGACCAGCAGCACCAGCAGCACCAGCAGCACCAGCAGTAGCAGAGTAAGCACCATCAGCACCAGCAGGACCAGGAGGACCAGGATCATCATCAGCAGAGTAAGCACCAGCAGCACCAGCAGTACCAGCAGCACCAGGAGCACCAGCAGGACCAGCAGGACCAGGAGCACCAGCAGAACTAGCAGGACCAGCGGACCAGGAGCAGCGCCAGCAGAGTAAGTACCCGCAGAAGCAAGAGCACCAGGAGCAGCGCCAGCAGAAGCCCCAGCACCAGAAGAGTCAGCCCAAGGAGCAGAAGCCCCAGCAGAAACAGAGTCAGGGCCAGGGGATGGGATGATGGCCCTGTCCTTCTTGCCAGGGCTGGCAGCAGATGGCACAGGCTTCCTCTTCTTAGCCATGGTTGTTGACTGCAGCTGTGTCTGGCAGCAGGTCTTTCCTCTGAATGGTGACCTGCTTGTGAGCTGCATCCTTTTATATCCGCGGGGCTGATGCAATGCATCCTCCCCACATGCACAGTGAACGCTTTGCATCCGCTAGGCATCCGCTAGGCATCTGCTAGGCATCCGCTAGGCTTCCGTGATGCATCCGCTTCATCCGCTAGGCATCCACTCTGCATCCGTTCCTTCCGTTGCACGTCTGCTTCACTGTGTTCCCCCGGAAGCCCTGCGGATGTGCCATCCGCTTCCATCCCCTAGGCTTCCGTGGAGCATCCGCTTTACATCCTCTCTACATACTCTCCCCGTCCATTCCTTTCCGTTGTTGTCCGCTCTGCTTATGCAAATTTGGGGTCTTTTTGAGAGCAGAAAATTTTCTCATCTGCTGTGTCCTTTTTACATATGTTTTGCATCCATCGGCCTATGTGACAGGCCCTTTAATCTCTTCTTGTTCAGTTTCCATCCATTATTCCTTATCTGGCCTTCAGGTGTCTTGGGAAATAGCTTGACCCCTTCTTCTCTGTGGCAGCCCCTCAAATATTGGAAGACCGCTATCATGTCTCCCCTGGTCCTTCTCTTCACCAGACTAGCCAAGCCCAGTTCCTCTAACTGTTTTTCATTTGGTTTAGTCTCCAGTCCCCTAATTGTACTGGTTGCTCTTCTCTACACTTTTTCCTAGAGTCTCAACATCTTTTTTATAGTGTGACCAAAACTGGATCATTTGAGGAAATGTCTGAAAAACTCCAAGTGAGGGTAGTTTCTGCAGTGTCTCTGTGTATCTACTCCTTTATGGAAATGTATTTGACTGTAGCATTTTGGCCACAGAAATACTTGAAAGTTCCTTGCCCACCCCAAAAGGCACCATTCAAAGAATCTGATGGCTCATCCATATCCCAGTTAAATTGAGTTTAACAGACTCTTCCTTTGACTGGGGATTCTTTTGTGTGCAATTTCATTCAAGTCAACCACCGAGCTTGATGATACGATGCCTCAGTATTTGAAGCAAACAACAGTTCAGCAGTTTGCAGGAGTCTTTGTTGTGACAAACAGGTATTAAATAAAAGAAGAATAAATCCCAAATGAAAATCCCTCCCAAAGGGTAACCAGATGAATTGCATTATTAGCGGAAATATTTCAGGGTGAATAGGAACCTTTTTCAACTTTCTGTAGCATTTTGATGGTGAGGGGGAGCAGATCAGATGGGAAGAGGAAAATAGGCAGATGAAAACATGCATTGCAACTTGCCGAAGGGACACTATTAAAAGCAGCCACCCCATAGTGAATCATCCCTGCCTATGCTATGATCTGTAGGAGGTATTCAGAAAGTCTTCTTCCAGGGATTGGCTGGGAATTGGAACGACATAAGAAAAGTGAGTTGCTGAACTGTGCTTGGTTGGATTATATAGCTCATTTGTATCGCCTATGGTTTCCACCTCCAATGACTGCATTTATTATTTTCAGAAACAAAATAATACTTTTGCCCAAGGTCCTGGAGAGCCCAGAGTACTTTAGCCAATGTTTATATCAAAGGGCACATAGATTACTTCATGCCATTTGTTCTGCGTGTTGTTTTTATACTTCATAAACAATGTTTAATGGCTTAATGATTCTTCAAACATAGCCAAATTTGTTTATTTATTAAACAATCCATGGAAAAATCCAACCAATCTCTCCCCAGATATCTTTCCAAAGATCCCAAACAAGCCATTCCTGACTCACTGGATGGATTTCTTTCTATCTGCCACTTATCTGGAATGGCTGTTTGTTAGACGAGTAATTTGATATAGGCAGAATTTCTGAGTTCCCTTATATTAGGAAGCCTAGTTCCAAGGAGAAGAAGGGGAAAAAACAATGTCTTTAATCTTGCTGAAATTTGGTATATCTTTCTACGAAAGAAAGATCTCCCCCACTTCCCAATCCTTTATATATCTCCCCCACTTCCCAATCCTTTATTTTGCAAGTTCAGCTCTGTTTAATGAGTTTCTGTCTTAATTAAAAAGAAGCCATACATAGCTATGAAGCTTGGCTCCTCTATAAAGGTAGTGAATATGGGAAGCTTGTACTCTACATCTTCCAGAGAAAGTGCAATTAAACAATACTGGGATTGACAGACCAGGCAGCTTCATCTACTCTTAAATGTGCCAAGAATTGCAGCACTCATCACTTGTGAGAAATATTCATTAGGAATGAGCAGTGCTTGTTGACTTTCTTCCAGCCTTAGAAGTGGCACAGATCTATGTCTGTGGGACCTGAGATTGTAGAAATTTAAAACTACAAATATAGGTGAGAGGGATAAGTGAAGTAATGAGATGTATATACCTGGGGTCTGCTATAAACTCAAAATATTCATAAAACACGAGGCAACTAAGATCTTCAGAGTTCAGAAAATCACTTCAAGGGCATTTGAATTGCTGCAAAACTTTTGAAAACCATCCCTTTATCTGAATGTCCAGAGCTCTTGATTGTAATAGCTCAAAACAACTATTAAGGCTACTTAACCAGAACAAAAGCCTGGTTCCTTTGGAGAGAGAGACACACACACATACAGAGAGAGATTTTATAGAGTTTCTTTAGGGAGTTTAACTGTGCAATGACAGTTTCCATCTCTCTTCCCTCAAGTGATGCTCCATCTGACCTTCCCAAACAAGTTCTCTCAAGATCTGCATCAAACTTTGATGATAAGCTTACAGGGAGTGAGGAGGGAAAGGAAAAAAATAAATTAAAATAACACCTTAAATTTCCTAGTCGATAGGTCTTGTTCCCAGAGATCAGATGTCTTACTTCTAAGTAATATTGACATGAGACAACTTTCGCTGTTGGCTTTTACTTGTTGGCTGCACTTAACATCCAAGTCCTTCTTGTTCCTATTCTTTAAACAGATTAACAGAGTTGGAAGGGGCCTTGTAGGTTCATCTAATCCAACCCTTGCTAGCATTCCTTACCTACTTTTAGTGCCAGTCTTAGGCTTTCCTGCCCATAATCCAGAACTGACTTCAAAGTTTGTAAAAAAAACAAACAAACATATAAATGAATAATAATAATTTGATTCTTGCATTTTGCTTCACTATTAAGTAAAAAGGCAAATTTCATGCACAGGGATGAAATGAAATGTCACTGAGAATGGGAAGACTTCGTTTCAGAGTATATGCTTGTAGGAGCAACAAAATCTCCTCACTCCAGCATTTTACTCTAAATCCTAAATTCCTCCCAGTCCCTGCAGAGGTCATTTCTGTCCTCTGTCCTGTTCTGACCCTGGATTTGGAAACTCTATCTACTGCTTTAGCAGGAAGCACCATCTGATGAGAAGGGGAACCTACAGGTTCAAAGATCCTATAACAGACTTCGAGGGTGGTTGAAGACTGGCCAGAACGGATGCTGCAAAACATGGAGCAAAGTTCAGGATATAAACGCTTATGTGAACGGCCCAACACAGATAGGAGAGACAAGAAGACAAGAGAGGGGGGGGGGGGGGTGTTATTGAAAAGCAACAGTTTAACCGACTGGAGTTAAAACGCCAGTCTCAGATTCCCTACCTTAAAAGGAGAACGGCGTAGAATTAGCTCGCTGCGTCCAGAAGAGGCAATCGAGGCAGACTCAGAAGTAAATCGCTGAGGAGGGGCTTTAAATTGTCACTTTAGGACAGCAATCGGCGATGAAGAATCACCCCCACTCTCAACCCCCGCCTTTGTTCAGTGGAGATCTCCGAACGACCCCTGCCCCCGCCAAAAGCGGGCTAGCGGAGGCTATCCTAAAGCGTTAGTCCCCGAATCACTCCTTGCGCAAAGCCTAACGCTCTCGCTCTCCACCCCCACTTTGCTAGCTGCTGCTCCCGAGACCCCGTCTCCCTAGCCCAGCCTATTAGGAATAATCCCAATCGGACTTTTGGAGTGAAATTGACGCGACAAGGCAGTTCAAAAGGAGGAGGAGAACGCCAAGTGCGGGGACACTGACGAGATGGGGGGGGGGGGGAGGTGGAAGAAAAGGGAGGGGGGAATTCTGGCTTTTATTTGGAAAGCGTTTTACAAACAGACCCAAACCAACCAAACAATCAACCAACCAACTGCCAAACCCTTAGCTTCGGATCTAGACTCCAATTTCAACCTTCGGAATGAATCCGGAGAGAATTTTGTTTTCTTCTCTCGTTCTTTCTCCGGTGTCCAGTAAGCTGCATTCGAGAGAGCAGTTTTATTATCACCGAATTCTTACCCTGTGCACACTTACTCAGGAGTAATAGTATCCACGGTTAACGTGGAACTTATTTCCGAAGAAGCCTGCGGGGGGGGTTGGGTTTCTTTCCCAGCTCGAATCTCACAACTGCTGCCTTTTAAGAACAGAACCTAAATAAACCTTGTTTATCTTCCTCGCACAGGGCGCGCGCGCGCCCCCGGCACAGACTTGCCCAGCGACAGATTCTCCTCAACCCAGATTCGATTTGGATCCGTTATTAACGAGGCTGCATGTGTTCACTGTGTATAGCGAAGGGCGCCGTAGAGACAAAGTGGGAGAAATAGGATGAAGTCAAGAGTAAAGTTGCCCTCCGTAGCCACAAGGCCGAACTGCGCCTTTGTGCTTCCTAAGAGATTTCAGCCGGCTGCCTCGAGGTGCGAGAGATATTTCACGACAAGAGCACCGCGGGAGCTTAAATGAACGAGTTGCATCCGCGGAGACTGACCCCGAGACCCTTCTGCCAGACACTGGAGAGTATATATAGATACCCCGAGGCTGAGCGATATCAGTCCCCTTGGTTAAACAGAAATTGCTCATTGATTTACTGGAAGGCAGGCTGATAGGTCTCCTAAGAGGCGGTGACCTCTCCAGAATCCGCATTGGATGTACATAAAACTGGAAGAATAGAAAAATGGATGGGTTACCAAGAAATACATTCACGACGGATATTTGCAGGATTCTGATGTAGTACTTTCCCCTGGTAGTTATAGTTCAAAAAGAATAAAAGAGAGAGAAAGCAGCCATTGAAGTGCTGGATTTACTGAGTAGATTAATGAGAGTGCAGAAACATGAGCGTATTGCTTAGTTAGTGGAATTATCGACATGAAGATTCTGTCCTATAGGGAAGGTATCAGAGCAGATACTGGGGGGAAAAAAAATCCTCATCCTGCCCCTTCAAACTAGCGATCTTGCTCACTGTTAGGTTTCAGCACTCTGGACAGTTTCCACTCTTCCCATACTTGGCAGCTTGACAGCGAAGGGACAAAATTTGATGAAAGATACCGAAAAATTCTCATCATACACTGTCGAAATATTTCATGTTACTGTTTATGAGGATAAACGGCCATTGATTTTTCCTCTGACTGGCTTCGAGGTAAATACGGGCTTACTTACTCCTAGCCTCAACAAACTTACCTATTCTTTCTTCCTCTGAACTCTCTTGGAAAACAAATTAATTTACTAATGCTTCAATTACGTCAAGGAAATCTTCAAGTACTTGAAAGGCATGTTCGATGTAACTTAATACACACCTCTGTTACACCTTCATAAATGTAGCCTGCTATATTATAGAAGCAGAAACAGCAGAAGCAACAGAGACAGTGGCGGAGGAGGAAGAAGAAACTGTAGCTCCAATATGTTATTATAAAGTGAAGATTCAAAGTTGCTGCCTGTGATTTTTTTAAAAAAGAGATGCAATTTGAGCTTTCAACTCAAAGTTCAAGCCGAATAGCAATGTCACAGTTCAGAATTTTCCACTCCACTTTCAATTACCAGCCAAACAATACACATGTTTGCTCCTCCTTGGACTGCTCAGGATTTTTCCCTCTTATCTCTTAATTTCCTCCTACTAGTTTTGAATTTCTGCATATCTTGCCATTCCTCTTGAGTGGGCAATGCCTTTTTAAAAAGCTATTTTTTTAAATCCCTCCTTAATTACTTTTAAATAACTCAAGGCAGGGAACATTCCTTCTCATATTATCTCCATAACAACAACAATCTTGTAAAGTAGGGTAGACTGAGACATGTACCTGGCTCAAAATCACTCAGCCAACTTTCATTTTGTCTATAAAGAAGATACAGTGAAGGATAGGTTTGCTGTGAGTGATTATGAGTACTGAAAACAAAGCAGCTACTATTTATGACTCCTTGATGGTCAATTTTAATTTCTGCACTTGGCTTCATGGAACATTAGTCAGCAGAACCCTAACTCCCCAACTCCAAACTGAAGCTTAATCTAACACATGTAGCATATTAAAGTTGTAGCAGCTTGAGAATCACTGAATTGAAAGGGCCATTTAGACCATTAAGCTCAACTTCCTTGCCCAGTGCAGAAATTTAAATTGACCAATGTCTATTTTATCACACCCAGTGTAGGGTGTGATCCTTTGCCTCTCATGATAATTGGCTATGGCTAACTGTTCTTAGTCTTGGGAACTTCTTCCTAGTATTAAATCAGAAGCTATATTTTTTAATTAAAGCTATTAATCTGTGTCCTGCACTTTGGAATGAAAGAGAAGCCATCCTTTGATGTTCTATTCTTTCAGATATTTGGGAAGGCCAATTGTATTTTCCTTTGAAATTTCTCTTCTCAAAGATAAACATTCAATATTTCTTCTAATGGTTAGTTTCTCCTCTCTTCATCAGTCTTCTTGCCCTTATCTGTATTTTCTCCAGTACATCTGAATTCATCTTCAAGCAAAATTCCCACCTTTTACCAAATGCTTTGTTGAAATCAAAATACAATATATCTACAGCATTTCTATAACCAGTCAAGGAAGTTGCCTGATTAGAAACCAAGCAAGCATTAATTGGGTAAAAAACATCCATCCAGATTTCTATGAATTGATGCGTTGTTTTCAAGATGTTTACAGATCAGTCATTACATGATTAGGTCAGACAGACTGGCATCCTACTTTAAAAATAGTGACAACATATCCTCTCCTTCAGACATCTGGCACATTGCCCATTCTCCAGAATTTTGCAGTGAAATGCATAAAGATTTGGACAATCTATCAGCAAGTTTCCTCATACACCAGCATAGAATTACTCTGACCCAGGAGAATTAAATTAAATAGGGATTCCCATGGTTCTTTTGCTCTCATGCAATGATCCTATGCTTTGTCTTTGCTGTCCTATATTTTGAAAACCCTAAGCCACATAGAAGGGGGTTTAATATAAGTAACAGGAATATGCATTCATCAAGCTTTTTTTTTGGAAGAAGTTCTTTGGATTTTTCAGGAATACAAATACAAGCACTTCTCTATTCACTTCTCTATTCAAATTTTACAGTTTGGGATGGCTGAAGGAGTAAATCAGACTCCCAAATATAAAACAATAATATATAAAACAAATCAAATAAGCTTATATTCCAAAATGCTTCGTTGATGTCACAAATCAGAATGTGTATTCTTGGGTGGGAAAAAGAAAACAGGTTACCACAAAAGTTGACTCATGCTTAATTGTTCTATACTAACAAACTCATTCCTACTGTAAGAAGAATATCATCCAAATAAGTTGATTGAATGTGATGTCTTTACTTGTCAACATTTATTGCACTACTATATAAAGATGGTTTTGTATCTTCCTCAAGTGGGTAGAACCTTGTGATCTGCCCCCAGCCCCTTGTGCAGTTTTAATAAATCTAAGTCAATGCAGATCAAATGGTCTCCACTCATAAACTGGCTCTGGGGTGTCAATATCTATCCCTTCAAAAGATTTAAGAATCTAAAAAAAAAAAAACTTTTAAGAGTTATTACATTGAAGTTTTATGCCACTCCAGCAAACAATTCTGAGCAGCTCATAAAAGCTGTGTAGCAATCATACAAAAGGAAGACAAGAATATAAATAGAGATACATTCACAATTCAACAAGAATAGCAAAACAAGAATAAGCACCTTCTCCAGATGGTCCTCAATTAATTTTAAAGAGTTGACTGTACTCCTATCAGAATTTGCAAAAGGTTGACTTTTAAAAAAAAGAAAAAAGCTTTAATGAGTACCAAAGATTCACTGAATTCTCATGAGAACTCAAGTAGTGCTTCAAAATTATTTTTAAAGCATGCCTAGCCCAAACAAAGAGCATATTGCCATTGCAAATAATATGATGGTGTGAACAAAGGAAAATGGGAAAAAAGGAATACTGTTGCTGAAGGTTTTTCCTTACTTAAATATAAATAATGAGTCTCATGAAATAAAAATGGAGCACATTCTGCAGAAATAGTTTCAATCAGCCTCATAATTCCATGATTGCTTTGCATAGGCTAAAGGGCATTATTTCACTCCTCTAGAAAGTGGAGTCCTTAGTCCACAGTCATATAGCACCTTCAGTGAGCATGACACAGCAGCTTCAATGAGCATGACACAGGTTGGCCATCAGACTGATGAAACTTGTGCAAAGAGCTGTGGTGGCACAGTGGTTAGAATACTGCAGGCTACTTCTGCTGACTGCCAGCTAACTGCAATTTGGCAAATCAAATCCCATCAGGCTCAAGGTTGACTCAGTCTTCCATCCTTCTGAGATGGGTAAAACGAGGACCAGATTGTTGGAGGCAATATGCTGACTCTCTAAACTGTTTAGAGAGGGCTGTAAAAGCACTGTGAAGCAATATATAAGCCTAAGTGCTATTGCTATTAGGTCTAGCATTGCTATTAGAGCAGGCCATGTTATTCTGCAAAGAGGGATTTTGTGCCATGGACTTGATGTTATTCACCTGTTTCAGAACTTTGCTCCAAAAATGTGCTTTGCTCAATGCTTTATAAAGCATGCCTTAAATTTTTTACCGAGTTCCATTGTGCATTCCTCTTCTACAGAGGCCTGAATTTAGTGATATATTAGAGTTATATTGAATATATTACATAGCCTATTATACTGAATATATTAGATAGCTATTCAGCATAGTGGTTAAGTTACCAGGTTACAAATCAGGAAATTCTGAGTTCTAGTCTGCCATAAGCATGAAAGTCAGTTGGGTGACATTGGGAAAGTCTTTGCCACTCCACAGGGTGGTTGCTGTGGGGAAAACAGGAGAAGGGAGGTATGTTGGATATTTTTACCACCTTCAGTTACATATAAAGTATTGGTGTGGCACCAATTATAGAGAAGATGAGACAGGGCCAACTCTTCTAGTATTGACATGTCCAGAGAGCAGCACCTTCCACCATGGCCAAGATTGTCTACCAAGTAGAAGTCAATGGCTGGCAACCTCACAGGCATCCAAAACAGAGATGGCAAAACACCATCAACAAAGATATGCAAGCTGCAGGCTTGCACCCTGGAAATGCAGCTGACCATGCAAAGTGGCATTCAGTGATCTGTAAAGCAGACCTTGAACCTGTGAGAATACAAGGAAAAAGAAGAAGAGTTATTTATAAAGTAATGAAGAAGGAGTAAAATATATAATAAACAAAGTTTCTAGTTTGTAAGCCTGACAGCAGAAGTGACACACTATGGATTAACACCCTCAAGTCATCCGAGTTTTCTATTTTTATTCCATTTGGTAGCACATATACTGTCATTCTTGCTTTTAAAAGGCAGAAAGTTTCCTGACATTTTGAGACTGGAAAGACATGAAAACTGAGGGGAAAGGATCAAAAGAGGTTGAACAAAACTTGGAAAAACTCCCAACAATTCACTCCTCACACCCAAACAATTAATCAGTGTTGGTAATATTTTTTTTTTTTTTTTGTTATTGCCATACACTTTATCGACATGTGGTACAAGTTACGATGAATTCTTGTGCATTATGGCATTATCAGACAAATGATATAAATTACATAATTCACATTATTTGCATGCTAAACCTGTTTCATCTGATATTTGGCTCTATAGGGATGCTCAACAAAAAAGTAGATTTATTTTTTTAAAAAGAAAAAGCCATGGAAACAAAATAGAAGAATCCAAAACATTTCTGTACATAGGCATTTCAAAGCAAAAGAAAAGGATTATAAAAGGTATCAGATTTTGGAAATGAGAATGAAAAAATAGATTTTAAGCATTAACATGAGATTTTGGGAATTGTTCAAGGACTGTTAATTTTTGGGATGCTTTGGGGAAATAAAATACCTTCTTCTCTGGTAATATCACACTACTAACTAGAGTATACAAAACATTCGCTAGACTATACTTGAATATCGCTCATCAGTCTGGAACCCATATCATGTGTCTGATAGTAACACAACTGAAAAAGTCCAGAAATATTTCACAAAAAGAGTTCTCCACTCCTCTTCTCATTGCAGAATACCTTATGCCACCAGACAGGAAATTCTAGACCTAGAAAACCTAGAATTACGCCACCTCTGGTCCGATCTAAACATCGTATATAAAATCATACATTACAATGTTCTACCTGCAAATGAATACTTCAGCTTCAATCGTAACAATACAAAAGCACACAATAGATACAAACTCAAGGTTAACCGCACCAAACTTGACTGCAAAAAATATGACTTCAGCAACAGAGTGGTCAATGTTTGGAATACTCTACCTGACTCTGTGGTTTCTTCCCCAACCCCCCAAAACTTTAATCTTAGACTGTCTACTATTGACCTCACCCCCTTCCTAAGAGGCCTATAGGGGGCATGCATAAGCGCACCAATGTGCCTACCATCCCTGTCCTATTGTTTCTTTTATTTTTCTTATAAATATCTATCTCATGTATTCATAACTATATTTATTCTTATACCTGTATCTTATAAGCGATTGATGAATTAAATAAATACTAAAAGGACTGTTTATTTTTGGAATGCTTTGGGGAAATAAAGTACCAGATAGAATCCCACGTAAAAAAAAAACAAAAAACACAGATGGAACTTCAACAGCACTGTTATAATCATCAACTTGACCATTTTTTAACACACACACCCCTAGATAACTCTGGTCCCAGTTTTGTCAATGACCTGATTATAGGTTATTTGATACATATAGATTAATATTATTTCATCTGCACTGTTTTCTGATTTTAGTCTGAATGTATTTTCACACACAAAAAAAGAATGCGGGTAGTCCTCAAGTTACGACCACAATTGAGCCCAAAATTGACGTTGCAAGTGTTGTCACTAATTGCCAGAACAAAATGCCTGGCAGACAAGACACACATAAAGACTGAACTATGAACCCTGACTAAAGTACTGTTAGCCAACAGCTTCCACAAAAGCAAAATCACAGGCCTGATCCACAAAAGCACACTGAGACATAATGGAGACCTAGAAGATGAACAGATCTATGGAACAGCTGTCCTGCCCTACATAAGAGGTACTACAGACAAATCAGCAAGATACTACACAGGCATCACATCAAGACTGCCTTCAAAACAGACAGAAAAATAGCAGCCATCCTTAGAAACCCCAAAGACAAAATTGACCTGGAAAACCAAGGCATATATGAAATCCCCTGTGTATCATGTCATGCCATGTACATTGGACAGATGAATAGAAGAATAAGTACCCACCTAGATGAACACAAAAATGCAGTAAAAAAAAGCTGGAACACACTTCCTCACTTGTCCAACACATGAAAATCACAGGTCATATCATCAACTTCAGTGGCACCAAAACCCTAGCCGCTATAGAAAATCCCAGCTACACAATTATCAGAGAAGCCATAGAGATTGAAAAAAGACCTGAAAGCATGAATAGAAAAGATGACTCCACCAGACTGTCAATTATCTGGATGCCTACACTCACAAACAAAAAAATCTCCACACCACAAGCCAAGCAAACACCTGGGCACAAACAGACTCCCTCAAGCTCAAACACATCCCAAACAGGCACCCAGATGAAACCTAGCTTCCGAATAAATGATGTACTGTTATAAATGTTTACCCAAAGCCAAGCCACATTAAAAGCCTCTAATACAGAAAACACAATGTGGCCAGCCAATTAAGACAAAAAAAAAAAAATGCTACAAAACAGACAGAAGATATTAGAAACACCAATCAGACAGAAGATACTAGAACACAGCAAACTTCAAGGCCAATAAACACAGTCCAAGACTCCCAACCAATCAGGATGAAGAAAAAAACATTCTGGCACAGCAGTAGGCTAACACCAAATTTAAAACAGAAACAGCTGTGAAAGCCTGACTCACAGACAAACACAATACACAAGCCTGATGATGGCAGATAAGATTCTGCCCAAACGTTGCTACAACTTTAAAAGCACAACTATAATGACATGGGAAAATACCCGAACAAAACTGAATACCATACATATAAATACCCACAAAAACTTAAGAAAACATATATATGTTATGTATCTGTATCTGTATCTGTATCTGTATCTGTATCTGTATCTGTATCTGTATCTGTATCTGTATCTGTATCTGTATCTGTATCTGTATCTGTATCTGTATCTGTATCTGTATCTGTATATGTATATGTATATGTATATGTATATATAGTCATTTATTTGACTATAACTATTATTCCACCATTTTATGCGAGATATTCAACATTTTAGATTAATTTATATTATAACATTCCTTACCTCATCATAAATCCATCCAATAATAATACATCATTGTTGTGGCCCCAATTCCCGAGTCTATGCTCTTTCATCTTTTGGGAAAGAGGAAAGGCGAGACAGAACACATAATTATGTTGTATTCTCAATAACTCTATTATCCTTATATTATAAAATTATCTAAATATTTCATTTCCATATTTTTTATCTAACCATTCATAAAATAAATCCCATATCTTGTAATATTGTTTCTCTTCTTGTTCTCTAATTTCAAATGTCAATTTACTCATTTCAGCACATTCCATTATTTTCTTAATTACTTCTTCCTGCATTGGTATTTTCTCATTTTTCCAATTTTTAGCAAATACAATTCTAGCACTGTTAACACATTTACAATCAAGTATTTCAATTCTCTACTGTATCCTTCTGGTAAAATACCCAATAAAAATATCTGTCAAATGGTCCTCCATTCAAAATCCAAGAAAGAAATACTTAGACTCCATTAATTAGAGAAAAGGTATCTTTTACTGGAAGTCAAGTGGTAGCAACAAAAGAATTCTGAATCTGAGAAAATGAGCACGTAAATCACATATACAAAGTGATGGCAACATTCCCACCCCCAATAGTTCAATTGGCTCATCCAATTAAAAGTTGTGTATAGCATCATGTGGGCATCTCCAGGTGGTGATGAGGCCTCTGTCCATTGACCTTGACATATTTTAATAAAGAGTTGCGGCTTTGCATACCATAGGATAGAAGCCTAAGCAAGAAATTTCCTCCCCCAACTTATACAGTTCTGTTTCATAACACCTCCAGCTAGCTTCCCATAACCATGTCCCCCCTCCTCCCCCTGTTACTTATGACAGCCGAAAGATGCAAAGCAAAGGTAGAAAATCTTGAAGGCTGACAAAATCTCTGATTTAAAGTCTATATGGTTTTTTTGTCATTTTGTCCAACCACATGTGGATTTTAGTCCAGTATTTTTTAGCCTCTACATACATCCACCACATATGATAAAATAAACCAGGTATCTGATGACATTTCCAGCACTTTTCTGATTTATTCTTGAACATTCTTGCTATTCTCGTCAGGGGTAAGTGCCACCTGTAAAACATCTCATACAAATTTTCTTTGTATGCTGTTGACATTGTCAATTTATAATTTTGAGACAACAATTTTTGCAATTTCTCTAAGTCAATCCCATATCCAAAATTTTTCCCCCAAGCAATCATTGTTTCTTTAACTTGCTCTTCTAGTTAACCTCCAATAAGTATCTGTATATTTTTTTTGTCAAAATGTTATCTGTCAGTCAATTTGTCATAGAAACCTTCTATCTTAAAATCTTTATCATATCCAGAATGTATTTGTGCATATGAAAAACAATTCATTCTTTTATCTTGTTCTTCTAGTTCGTGCATAGATTTAAGTTCACCTTTTTCATTCAATATCATGTCACTTTTTGAAGTGCTATTGTAAATTCAGTCACTGAGTGAACTGTTGTAAGTTGAGGACTATCTGCAATAGCAACCAATCTTAGGTTAACTGCTGCATGAGACCATATTCTCAACAAAAAAAAGAGAGATTTTTTTTTCTTAGATAGGCCCTTCTTAAAGATATAATATGAAAGATCTGGCTTTTCTATTTGCATGCTAGCTCCTTTGTATTTGCACACATGATCCCTATAAGCTGTTTAATTTAATCTTGGAAAGTGAAGACAACTTCCAGATAAAGCTTGGAGGGTTGGAGGGAGAAATACTGTTGAATAACTTCTTGTGTGTGTGTGTGTGTGTGTGTGTGTATGTGTGTGTATGTATGTATGTATGTATATATACATATATGTATGTATTTGTTTTTTTAAGCTTTTGCGGGTACTTACATGTGTGCTGTTCAGTTTCCTTCGGGTATTATCCCACGTCATTGTAGTGCTTTTAAAGTTGTAGCAACGTTTCAGCAGAATCTCATCTGCCATCATCAGGCTTCTTCTATACAGAAGATGATATATACTGATGATGGCAGATGAGATTCTGCTGAAACGTTGCTACAACTTTAAAAGCACTACAATGACGTGGGATAATACCCGAAGGAAGCTGAACAGCACACATGTATGTATGTATATATATGTGTGTATATATATGTTTCAGCAGAATCTCATCAGCCATCATCAGGCTTCTGTATTGAGTTTGTATGTGGGTCAGGCTATCACAGCCGTTAGTTTTAAATTTGAGGCTAGCCTACTGTTGTCCCAGGATGGTTTCTACATCCTGATTGGTTGGGAGTCTTGGTCTGTGTTTATTGAACTTGGAGTTTGTTTGATTGGTGTTTCTGGTTTCTTCTGTCTGTTTTGTGGCTTTGATTGGCTGGCAACACTGTGTTCCTGTGTTGGAGGCTTTCAGTGCAGCTTGGCTTTGTGTGAAAGGACAGCTGTTATCTATTAGGAAGCTAGGTTTCATCTGGGTGCCTGGTGGGGGGGTGTTTGAGCTGGAGGTATCAGAGGGAGTCTGTTTGTGCCCAGGTGTTTGCCTGGCTTGTGGTGTGGAGATCTTTCTATTTGAGCATGCAGGCTTCCAAATGATTGACAGTCTGGTGGAATCATCTCTTCTATTCATGCTGTCAGGTCTTTTTTCAATCTCTATGGCTTCTCTGATGATTCTGTGGCTGGGGTTTTCTACAGTGGCTAGGGTTTTGGTGCCATTGAAGTTGATGTTATGACCTGTGGCTTTCATGTGTTGGACTAGTGAGGAGGTGTGTTCCAGCTTTTTTACTGAATTTTTGTGTTCATCAAGGCGAGTACTTATTCTGTAATTCAGTAAAATTCAGTAAAAAAGCTGGAACACACCTCCTCACATTTTCTTGCCTCTTATCATCTTGAATAAAATAAATTGAACAGATGAATGTACGTGGCAAAGGTATAAGGGTTGAGAGGTTGTTTTATGCTTTCCAGGTATCGCTTTTATTTGCTTTGTTAATTGCAGTGCTAACGCTACACGTTCTGCATTCTAAATAATTAATCCTGTTGCCTGGATCTAAGTTATCTATGTCTTGGAGAACCAGAAGACAATTTGTACTTGCTGACTTTAGAGTCAAAAGCAAGATCTGCAGCAGAGGTGATATTCAGCAGGTTCTGACCAGTTCTGGAGAACTGGTAGCGGAAATTTTGAGTAGTTCGGAGAACTGGTAAATATCACTTCTGACTGGTACCATCCTCATATATTCTCTACCTCCCATTGAGTCCCAGCTAATCAGCTGGGTCTACTTTTGTTGCCCTGCATAGGAGAATGGAGCTGGAAAGCAGGTTTGTGGGTTGGGGAAGGATAGGAGATTTTATAGTATCCTTCTTGTGCCATGCCCACCAAGCCACACCATGCCCACCAAGCCACACAATGCCCACCAAGCCACACCTTTCCCATAGAACTGGTACTATTTTTTTTTTACTTCCACCCCTGAATTAGACCCAATTTAAGATTGTAAGAAACATAATACTCTTTAGTAACTCTTTTGTATCATTTTATGGCAGAATGCCTTGCCATGTATGATTCTGTCCACTTCAGAGGTGATATTCAGCAGGTTCTTACCAGTTCTGCAGAACCGGTAGTGGAAATTTTGAGTAGTTCAGAGAACTGGCAAATCCTACCTCTGACTGGCCCTGTCCCCATCTATTCCCTGCCTCCCATTGAGTCCCAGCTGATCCGCTAGGTCTTCTTTTGTTGCCCTGCACAGGAGAATGGAGCTGGAAAACAGGTTAGTGGGGTTGCGAGGGAATGGGGATTTTGCAGTAAACGTCCCTCAGGAGTGGGGAGGGAATGGAGATTTTGTAGAATCCTTCCCCTGCCATGCCCACCAAGCCATGCCCATAGAACTGGTAGTAAAAAATAATGAATCCCACCACTGGTCTGCAGAGTTCTCTCGGAAAAAAAAAGGCATTTTTGTTTGCTCTGTATGGATTAATCAGATGTGACTAACTTAATTATGTGTTTTTAATGAAGGTAAGTACAGGCAGGTGTTGACTTTTGGACACAATTGAGCCCAAAATTTATCTTGATGTGCAACATCTGTTAAATGAGTTTCTGCTCCATTTTATGACTTTTCTTGCCACAGTTATTAAGTTAGTCACATGGTTGTTGAGTGAATTTGGTTTTGTTTGTCCCATTGACTTTGCTTGTCAGAAGTTCATAAAAGAGCAACTGTCATAAATGTGAGTCAGTTGTCAAGCATTTAAGTCTAAATCATGTAACCAGGGGGATGCTGCAATGCTCATCAGAGTGAAAAATGATTTTTTTCAGTGCCATTATAACTTGGAACAGTCACTAAATGAACTGTTGTAAGTCAAGAATTACCTGTGCCAAATTTCTAGGCAGGATGTCACCCCATAGAACAGAGGTCTCCAAACTTGGCAACTTTAAGACTTGTGGACTTCAATTCCCACAATTCTCCAGCCAATAGCTGGGTGGAGAATTCTGGGAGTTGAAATCCACAAATCTTAAAGTTGTCGAGTTTGGAGACCCTTGCCATGAAACAGCCCCTTGAATGCTAACTATAAAAATTTGACAAGATCATTTAATTTTTTCCTGCAGATTTCCATATACATGTTAATCCCATTTTATACTCTTTATGAAGGTTTTGTAGTCTTTGGAACTTGGGGCTTATCAGAGGCTTTATAAATGTGTGATTCTTGAATGTAAATCAGAAGGTGAAGGAAGTGCCCTCACTTGAAGCTTTGGTTAAAAAAAATAAAATTTGGGAATTTAACTCAAGCTGAGGAACAAATGATTTAAATAGAAAGATCTGGCAATGAAATATGTATAAGGCAATAATGGTGGAAAAATTTTTCTGGAAAATAGCCATTGGCAAAACATCAAAAGCATGGGATATACTTCTCCTATATTATCTGTATTCTTAGGGGGATATCCATGGAGAGAATTATTATACTGTATTCACAGTAATATGAAGTTACAAATGGCAGTTCTTTAGTTGGTGTTGGCTTTCACATACATTGAGTTCTTCCTAGGAACTTAGGACTGTAATGTAAGTCACCACACCATAAAAAAAGATGTTGAAACTCCAGAAAAAAATACAGAGAAGAGTAACCAGGATAATTAGGGGACTGGAGACTAAACATATGAAGAACAGTTAGAGGAACTGGGCTTGGCTAGTCTAGTGAAGAGAAGGACCAGGAGAGACATGATAGCAATCAGCCAATATTTGAGGGGCTGCCTCAGAGAGGAAGGGGTCAAGCTATTTTCTAAAGCACTTGTAAACCAGACAAGGAACAATGGATGGAAACTGAGCAAAGAGAGATTTAACCTGGAAATAAGGAGAAACTTTCTGACAGTGAGAACAATCAACCAATGGAACACCTTGCCCTCAGAAGTTGTGGGTGCACCATCTCTTGAGACTTTTAAGAAGAGATTGGGCTGCCATTTGTCAGAAATGGTGAAAGGTTGGGCAGGGAGTTGGATTAGATGACCTACAAGGTCCCTTCCAACTCTGATTATCTGTTAAGCCCATGTCCCACTGCATCAATGGATGCAACGAGGATGTAAAACGGACAAAAAAGCTTGCCATCCATTGGAAAACGCAATGCATCCGTTGTGTACTCATTGCATACGTGTTTCATACGCTCTATCCGTCGAGCATCATTCCACTGAGATTTCATCTGCACAAGAAGTTTTGAGCTGCACAAAACTTTTTGAACGGATGAACTTTCTGCTACGTACGATGTACATCCACGACATATACAGGCAACAAACATTCTATGTCCGTAATCATCTGTTAAACGTCCGCTGTATCCTCTCAGCATCCTCTGGCCATCTGCGCAACTCACATCTGCTTCAGCGGAAAGTGGAAAGAGGAAGGAAATGAAAGGTACGTGGAACGTCCACACAGCGTTAGTAGCACGGACATAGAAAGGATGAAAGTGGATGCAGCTCGGATATAAAGCATTAAAATGGACAAAACATTCACATATGGGACATATCTCGGATATTTAGGATGTCTGGAGGATGTCTAGAGTATGTGGAAGGACACCTAGTGAAAAACTGATATTTCCTATAAAAAGGGGGAGGAAATTACCTGGATCTCACTATCAGTCCAGCAGCCCTGGTGTGCAGACCTCTTCAGCCTTGCTCTTGCTCTTCCACATCATCCATTGATGTCCACCATGGATCATCGCACACTCCTTTTGATAGCCGCCATCATTCAACACCAGAACCAAGCCCTCTTCAGACTGTTTCACCTTTTCTACGCAAGGAGAAGGAGACGTCCAAGAGCTGTCTGGGTCCGAAGATGGATCGGGAGAAGAGTGGAGTTTGGACTCTATGACAAGCTGATGGTGGAGCTGAGGAATGAAGACCCTCGTGCATTCCAGCACTTCATGAGGATGCCACCAGCCATGTTTGATGAAGTTGTGGAGCAGCTGAGACCCAGGTTGACCAAGGCAAACACCAACTTCCGGCCCAGCCTGGACCCTGGGCTCAAGGTGGCACTGACTCTGCGCCACCTGGCCTCTGGAACCACATACAGAAACATGCAGTATGCCTGGAGGGTGCCACACAACACCATCAGCAAAGTGGTCAGAGAAGTGGTGCAGGCCACCATTGAAAAATATGTGGAGGAGCTCCTCCAGTGCCCCACCACTGAAGAAGGCTGGAGGAAAGTTGCAGAACAGTGGTATCAGAGGTGGAAGTTTCCCCACACCATTGGAGCCATAAATGGGAAGCACGTGGCCTGCAAAGCTCCACCGAACTCAGGGTCCTCTTATCACAACTACAAGGGCTTCTTCAGTATCATACTCTTTGCCATGGTTGATGCTGACTACAAGTTCATATACATCGATGCTTCAGGCAACGGGTCAGCTTCAGATAGCCAGGTATACAATGTCAGTGACCTCAAGGATGGGCTGGAATGCAACCTCATCATGGGTTTTCCAGATCCAGACCCCCTACCCAATGACACACAAAATGTGCCCTACTTCATTGTGGGTGATGACACCTTCTCCCTCAGAACCTATACCTCATGAAGCCCTACAGTTCCAGATACGTCACCCGTGAAGAGAGGATCTTCAACTATAGGCTGTCCAGGGCAAGACAGGTGGTGGAGAATGCCTTTGGCATCCTGGCCAACAGGTTCCAGGTACTTCTCACCACCATGCAGCATCACCAGGGACTGTGAGGAGCATTGTGGAAGCTTGCTGCATCCTGCGCAATCTCATGCGCACCCGCTACCCAGTGTTGCAGAACAGGCTTGTGGACTGTCAACAAGGCAATGGGGACATGGAGCCTGGTGAATGGAGGCAAGGACGAAACTTGATAGACACTGTGGATGTACAAAGCCCCAACAGAGCTTCATGTGAAGGGAAGAAGCAGCGCAACCTCCTGAGACACTGGTGCAACTCCCCAGCTGGAGCAGTGGAGTGGCAAGACAGGATGATAGATGGTTAATGGATGCTTCCTTGAGCCTGTCTCATAACACTGATGAGATTGTGCCATGTATGCTGAGTGGCCCTACAATGAATAGGGCATTAATAAAGGGCTTTGTTTATTTTGAAATATGTTGATCAATGAATAAATTGATATTGATAAAAAATATGTGTGGCAGCTGGGAGGGTGAACCATACAATCCCACTATGCTTGCACTGGAGGTTTATCTATCCCACTGCTGTCCTTACCTATCCCACAACTATCCTTCCCCTCCCACAACTATCCTTACCCATCCCACAACTATCCTTACCCTTCCCACAAGCATGCAAAGGCTTAACCATTTTTTCAAAGTTTTCACCAACACTTTATTAAGTAAAAAATATGAACCAAGTGTGTGAAGCAAAGATAACCTTTATTAATAACTGTCTTAAGTAAATTGTATGACTTTGTTAAAAAAGCAAAATGAACCAAGTAAAGTGTCTTAAGCAATGATAAAGTGAACAAGTAACAACTCAGTCTCTGGCACTATTCTCAGTCACTCTGAGGCATGTCCATGGTCTCAGCTGTTCAGCGGGCAGGGATTGTGAAGGTGGCTGTGGCTAGAGTGCTGGTCAGAGGTGCCATTGGGGTGCTTGGTCCCAAGAGTACAACAGGGGATTGTGTGTTCAGGAAGCTCTCAGAGAGCTGACTCAGTCCCATGAGGTTGAGAGGCCCTTCATCAAGGACCTGGGATGTCAGGCCCAAGACTGATGACAGATTGTCCATTGACGGGCTTGGCTGTGGGGTGGAAGGAGGAGTGAAGTGTGGATGTCTGGTCTGCAGCTGGGCGAGGTGAGGCATCTGTGGCGTGCGATGAACCTGGGCCTGGACTGGGAAGGTCTGCTTTTGCTGTGGGAAGTCCTGGTAGTCATAGCCTTGGTAGGTGAGGGGCTGTTGAAAGCCGTGGAAGGGCTGTGACATTGCCTGGGGTGGAGGAGCAGACCTGGACTGGGTAGGAGCAGCTTCAGCTGGGCCTGGAGGGTGGTGCAGAAGAGCTGTGATCCTCTCCTTCATCACCTGGTACTGAGCCTCGGGCATGTTCATGAGGGTCTGGCTCACATAGGTGATGAAGGGCTTCTGGTTCAAGGATGGTATGTCGCTGTGGACCAGCTGAGAGAGAAGATCTGTGCTGGTCTTGATTGTGTCCCTGATCTCCAACAGGACAGTGTGGCTCTGGCCCTCCAGTCTGCCTATCTGCCTGCATCCTGTGGAGCTGGGGGTGGTGGTGGGGGTTGGTCTCTGGTGGCTGCCGCTTCTTGCTCCATTTGTGACAGGGGATCCTCCATGTCCTCCAGCATGGGGAGTGCAGCTGTCGGGAGGGGGTCTCTGCCGTGGGACCCTCTGAAGACACCTGCCTGGACAGTGTAGCTGTCTCCTGGCTGGAAGAGGACTGGCTGTCTGAGGGCTGTCTGCGGGAGAGGGTTGTCAGAGGGGCTGATCCAGAGGGTGGATTTCACCCTCCAGGAAGCTGCACTTGGCCATGATATACATCTCCCAGTCAGTGAGCTTGACAGTGGCCTGCCCTGATTTCTTCAGGTGTAGCTTGCCATACCAGGTGTGCATGTGCTTCCACCATCCCAGGAGTATATCTGCAGTGTAGCTCAGGATCTCTGCCTTGTCTCTCCAAGCTAACTGCTTCTTTTTGGTGTCGCGATAGAGTCTGTGGCCCTTTCTCCACAGGTATTTGTTCTCCCTCAGCCATTCCAGCACCTCCTCCTCATGCTCCTCAGAAAGGGTGTACTGTTTCCTCTCTCCCTTCCTCTTCCCTTGCCTCTTCCTCCCTCTGGCAGGGGCTTCAGCATCAGGGCCTTCAGGGGCTTGAGCAGCAGGGCTTTGAGGGCCTTGGGCCTGGTCCACCACAGCAGCAGCACCAGCAGAAGCAACACCACCACCACCAGCAGCAGCAGGAGAAACACCACCAGCAGCAACACCACCAGCAGCAGAAGCACCAGCAGCAGCAGGAGAAGCACCAGCAGCAGCACCACCACCACCAGCAGCAGGAGAAGCACCAGCAGCTTCAGAGTCAGTGCCAGGGGGTGGGATGGTGGTTCTGTCCTTCTTGCCAGGGCTGGCAGGAGTAGGCACAGGCTTTCTCTTCTTCCCTGACTGACGAACCATGGTGTTATTTGAAGATGTTTTTGGCAGCACGTCTTTCCTCTGAATGGTGACTGTGTGGAAGCTGCATCCTTTTATATGCACGGAGCTGATGCAATTCATACTCCCCGCATGCGCAGTGAATGTTTTGCATCTGCTATGCATCCGCTATGCATCCGCTTTGCTTCCTATAGGCCTCCGTGATGCATCCTCGTTATCCACTACACATCCGCTCCTTCCGCTATGCGTCCGCTTCGCAATTCTCCCCCGGAAGCCCTTCGGATGTGTCATCTGCTTCCATCTGCTGTCATGTGCTAGGCTTCCTGTGAACATCCATTTAACATCCCCGCTACATACTACCCCGTCCGTTCCTTTCCATTCTTTTCTGTTCTGTTTATGCAGATTTGGGGTACTTTTTGGAGTGGATAACAATGGATGGAGCCACCCCTGAAATTTTGCTCGTCCGCTGTGTCCTTTTTGCATACGTTTTGCTTCCATCAGCCAGTGGGACCTAGCCTTTATCTGTTATCCATAAGTAACAGTGTAGTATATGTGTGGAATTCAAGCAATGTGGACTTTTGCAATTGACAGATATAAATTTTACCAATGTGTAGGTCTTCTAAATGCTGTCCAAGATTTTTTTATATGACTGAAAGCTACTGGGACCACCATGGCTGGTTTATGCTGTAACTGTTCCCTTTCAATTATTTTAAATTTGTGAGGTGCCCAACTCCAATGACCAATATAAATTCTGGTGGTCAAAGTGGTAACAGGATGCTGTGCTAAGGTCATGTGAAAATGATTACTTAGTTAGCTTGCTTTATCACGCTAGTTCTTAATTAGGAAAAAAACATATTTAATCATCCTAATACACAATCCACTTGCATTTAAAAAAAAATACCTGCAAAGAGGAGTCATATAAATTAAAGACATATTAAAACAAGAAACTGAAGAGGAGAATGGGTTTAAGTTTCCCTCATAAGAGCTGTGGTGGTACAGTGGTTAGAGTGTAGTACTGCAAACTACTTCTGCTGACTGCCAGCTGACTGAAATTTGGCATATCGAATCTCACCAGGCTCAAGGTTGATTCAGCCTTCCATCCTTCTGAGATGGGTAAAATGAGGACCCAAATTGTTAGGAGGCAACATGCTGACTCTCTAAGCCACTGAGAGAGGACTGTAAAAGCACCATCAACTGCTATATGAGTCTAATGCTATTGCTATCTACACCCAATAGACTGAATTCTTACACAGACATAAGGCAAAATGCAAAGAGTAGCTGCACATTATAAAATGATGTATCAAAGAGTTTATACTGTGGCTGCATAAAAGGTTTGAAAAATCAAACTCAATAGCTCCCAAGAGTCTTCTAGATAGTTCTTTCTAGCTGATAGAATGAGGAGCTCAGCAGTTTTTCCCAATTCTCCTGTCGGTTCCTCTGGCCTATGTTTTATTGCCTTCATTTGAGTAGGAATGTCCTCTGAAAGGCTATGCATTCCAGTGGTGGGATTCAATTTTTTTTTTACTATCAGTTCTGTGGGTGTGGCTTGGTGGGCATAGCAGGGGAAGGATACTGTAAAATCCCCAGTCAGAGGTGGTATTTGCTAGTTCTCCCTACTACACAAAATTTCTGCTACTGGTTCTCCAGAACTGGTCAGAACCTGCTGAATACCTCCTCTGATGCATTCACTTTCAATAAAACCTGACTCCAGAACCAGTGCAGATTGCTTAAACATGATGGGCTTTCTCCAAGACAAAGCAAGGCATACCCTGAAGTGATCTGAAATGAATTAGATTGCACTCAAATTTGGTTTCCCATTCAAAGATGCAATAGCATTTTAAGTGAAGAAGTTGAGATGGCTGCCATGATAGGGAGGCAAAATCTTCAGGTTGGGGCTCTACACACACACACACACACACACACACACATTTAGAAGTTGAGGAAGTGGGTGTGGGTGTATACATACTACCTGCTACACAGTGGCAGCACCAGCAGCCAACATGGCAACCAACCCATGTCTGCTTGCTCGCAACCGCAATGGAGCAGGAGGCTGACCTCCATCTCCCTGCTTTGCCTCATGTCCATGGCACCAATGCATCACTCAGCCTCAGCCATTGTGGTCATGAGCAAGCAGAAGAAGTGGGCCGGTGGCCATGCAGGGTCCTGCTGAATGGGGTTGCTGGAACTGCCATTGCGAGGCGAGGCGAGTGTCTGGGCATATTTGGCTTGGCTTTGGGGCCCTGAAGTAAACTGATGCAGGGTATGTGGGGCACCTCACGGCGGTGGCTTTGGCATACTGTGTGGCCTCCTCCCCCACTGCAAGCAAGTAGGCCTCCTATATATGTAAAATGATAAGACACTCTCTAAAAATAAGTCCTTGTTGTTATTTTGGGGTCCAAAAGAAAATAAGACCTGGTCTTAAGAATATTACATATAACCCTAAACAGTTTTCCAACTTGAGTCAACAATATAACACAAAAGGGTCCTAACAAGGGACACTAAAAATAATTGGAGCTATAATAAGCTGTTTTACACAAATAATTATGAATGAGGTGATTGAATGATTAATTGCAGGTATTTTTATTGTTCAGCTCAGAACTGACTGGTGGCAGTTTAAACAAGGATCAGTGATCTGTTTTGATTGATGACATATTGATGCAGATCACTTCGAGAAACCGTTGCTGAGATAACTAGAAGAGCGTGAAGAATGCTGGCTCTGGGAACATTGGCCCAAGGCAGCTGAGGTTAATAAGTATGTTTGCTTGGATAAAACATGCATTATCACCTACCTCAACCATAATGATTCATTAGGCTGGTAATAACTTTAAAAATATAAAATGAGTATGATAAAATTTCAGGTACATTAACAGTTAAAACACCCAGCTATAAAATTTAGTAGAGAAGTAGCAGCAGCAACAAACCTTATTAAAAGCTAAAGAATTAAAAATAAAACAATACCCCTGGTCTCTTCTTGGAAAATTTAGAACAGTTATTGGATTTATATGATGATTTTTCATCTCTTGGTAACAACAAGGCAAAATACCAATAATTTTTTTAAAGAAAAATCCATGCTAATAAAAACATATTCCAAAATGCATAAATCAATAAGAAAATAATAAATAGCAATAGCACCTAGACTTATATACCACTTCACAGTGCTTTACAGACCTCTTTAAGCAGTTTACAATGTCAGCATACTGTCCCCAACAATCTGGGTCCTCATTTTTCTGACTTTCAAGAATGGAAGGTTGAGTCAACATTTGAGCCAGTCAGGATCAAACTGATGGCAATCAACAAAATTAGCCTGCAATATTGCATTTTAATCATTGGGCCACCACAGCTCATAAAGTAATAAGGATCAGCTGAGAAGAAACCAGAGCAGTCAAGACAGCCATTGTAGCAGTGCAATTCACACACACACACACACACAAACCATCTTTGATACAGTATACATGCAAAGCTGAAGCAAGGAGAAAAGGGGACTTTCATTGCATTGCCACAATTCCATGTCTTTCTTTAGTTTCCTCTGGAATAAATACAGCAAATGGATCACAGGGGACCAATCCCCAACTACAGGTTATCCCTGACTTACAACAATTCATTTAAGGGACCATTCAAGTTTCAGCAGTACTGAAAAAAGGTGATTGTGAGTGTTTTTCATACTTCAGCATCCCCATGGTCATGCGATCAAAATTCAGATGTTTGGTAATTGGCTCATATTTATGATGAATGTAGTGTCCTGGGATCATGTGATCCAGAGGTGGTATTGAGCAGGTCCTGACCAGTTCTGGAGAACCAGTAGTGAAAATTTTGAATAGTTCAGAGAACCTCGGACTGGCCCTGCCCCCATCTATTCTCTGCCTCCTTAGTCCCAGCTGATTGACTGGGTCTTCTTTTATTGCCCTGCACAAGAGAGCAGAGCTGGAAAGCAGATTAGTAGGGTGGGGAGAAAATGGGGATTTTGCAGAAACCTTCCCCCAGGAGTGGGGAGGGAATTGAGATTTTTCAGTATCCTTCTTCTGCCACACCCACCAAGCCACACTATGCCTATCAAGCCGTGCCCACAGAACTGGTAATAACAAAAATTGAATCCCACCACTAATGTGATCACCTTTTCTGACCTTCTAACAAGAAAAATCAATGGGGAAGTAAGATTGACCGAACAACCATGTTACTAATTTAGCATTTGTAGTGATTCACTTAACAATGGTGCCAAGAAAGCTCAAAAATATAGCAAAATTTGCTTAAGAAATGTGTCACTTAACAATGAAAAGTTTTGGCTTAATTGTGATCATAATTTGAGGACCTGTAAGATATCCCAATAAAATAGATCCTATTCCAGACCTATAAAAGATCTGAGCAAGGACTTCAATGAAGTTTTCAACAGCTAAGCAAGTTGATCTGCAAACTGGAGATCACACCCAAAGGAATTTATGGGTGAGAAAACTAACAATAGCTACTGGTGCAAATGTTGTATTATAAGGATGTGGTGTGCTCAGTTTTAATTTAGCATGTTGCATAAGCATGATTGCTTTAAGAATGATTGTAGATTATTATTGTAGTTAGCCAGAAGCAGGTACAGACAGCTGAGGAGAGCGAAGACTCAGATGAGGGGCCAGGAACATTCTGCTGCCTTCAGAGGTTGTGGGGGCTGGCAGCAGTGATGAAGAGGTTTCCAAGGAGCCTGTGCCAGGTGCACGTGAGTGCAGGATTGCTCTCAGGAAAGATCAGCTACAACAGCACAGGCAACTCAGGAGTAAGGCTGCAATGTAATGGCCCCTCCTTCAAGAAGATAAAAGGCTGCTGTGCAGCGAATATCCTTTGTAGGAAGCAAAGACATTTTGCAACTCAGTCTCGTGGACATTACAATTGGTATTTGAAGACTCTTGTGTTGTAAACTATTTCTTATCTGTTGTTTTTTGGCATCCTTGCAAAAACTTGGCAAGGCTCTTTTTTGTTGAAGCTAATTAGTTGGAAGCAACCTTTTATCTGTGAAGAAACAGGATTCCTAGATGAAACACTGAAAGGTTGTGCTGCTACCTTTGTCTTGTGTTTGCTCTCTTGGAAACAGGTTGGGTCAGAACAATTATAAATCATGGTTTATGATTTAGATGTGTGAACCCAGCCATTTGTTGAGCAGATTAACACTTCTGTAAAATAAGACATGAATATTTCCTCCTGAATGCCATGTCTGGAGGAACATGCCCAAAAGATTTTCATTGCATCACCAGATAATTCTTGTGGACATCTGTAAGCCTTTCTGGTTAGATCTTGCAAAATTCCAAAGAACTTAAAGGTGCTGTCCTTTATCCCTTTGCAACATAGAATTGTTCTGATATATCCTGGAAAATAGCAGGCTTTAAATCAAACCTTTTACCTTGAAGTTATTGCCCAGAATCTCAGTTTTGAATAAGAAATATAGATTTGCCATTGTTCAACTTAAAAAAGAAGAGTCAGAAATGTCTATCAATGAGAGATGTAAATTCTTTCATCAGGAAACAAAAGTACCCTTGCCCAATCCTGCTGCAATATTCATCTGACTGGTATTTAACTATTCCATACTTTATTTTCTTTTGCCAATTTCTTTCAGAATCAAGTCATGTAATTTTGGAAGTTAAAAATTGTTGCCATTCTCTTTAAGAAAGTCCTTTCATTCTTTGTGAAATAATGCAGTTGATATATTGCTGGAGGGGAACTGTGAATTCAGGAACAATTTGGAAGAAGTTTTGTCAAGTCATACAGAAACAGTTGCTTATAACTTATGCCTGATGGGTTAGTCGCATCAGCAATATGCTTTTAATGCTATCCAATTACGCCAAATTGCAATGAAAGAGGAGGAGATGGGAAGAAGTGGCTTGAAACATTCATGTTTCCAGAGAGATTTCAGATCTGGTCTTCCTGAAAAAGAATAGACTAGAATTTCCAGCAAATGAGCATAATTATTAGTTCCCTCCAGGACACTCTAGAATTCTATAATAATCACAGCCAAGAAAAGAGCTTTATAAAAAATGTAGGAAACGCTGTTTTGCAAACAGGAAAAGAAATGGATTTGAGCTCAGAAAATCATGAGCATTTAGGGTTTTCACCACATTCTATATGCATTATGTAATCATATTCTGCATTAGAATGTATGTGCATCTGCACATATTTTTATAGTGTGGGAAACACAGTTTATTGTGTGCTACAGTGTATTTCAAATGTAACATCTCTTTTCATTTCAGGCTAAGCTGATGCTATCTTGCCTTTTTCTCCATTTGGAAATGGCAGCAAGGGTTTTCTGCATGTTGAGTTAATATGCCTAAATTATGTACTGTAATGGCATTTTTCTTGACTACCGAATGGTATCACACAAACTCCAGTTCTGTGAGCTTAGTTCTGATTTTATTCAATGGTTTTGAATTTCGGGGTAAAAGCCTAGTTCCACTGAATTTAACTCAGGCATCCTAGTGCATATGAATTTCCCTTTCGTTCTCTATTCTTTAGATAGATTTATCCATTAATTATCCCAAAAGATAGTTAGAAATCTTTCATTTCTTTTACTTCTGGCATATTGTAAGAATGTCTTGTATTCATTAAAACTGTGATAAACATTTTAAATATCCTCTATATCTATTCTTATTCATTAGATTTATATATTTGCCTTTCCTCCATAATACCCCATTCTCCAACTTTTGTTCCTGTACAGCAATTTTGTATGATTGGTTAAAATAGAAAGGTGGTTTATCAAGTGATTTATCCATTGTTGTCCACTGAGCTTCCACACGTTGGACCTGACCCTTTTCTGTTATGGCTCACTGGTGGCTGGTGGAGCTGGCAGCCGAATTGGACAGTGAGGAGGTTAGGGAGGAACCTGGGCCAGTCCTGGAGGATGAGGAAGACTCAGATGAGGGATCTGCGTCAGAGGCAGAGATGGGGCCAGGGCAGGCTGGCAGTCATCAACTGCCTTCGGGCTCAGAGAGCAGTGAGGTGGGGAAGCAGCTGGAACCAGCTCCCAGCCTGTGCATGCGCAGAGCTGCCAAAAGGAAAGAACAATTATGAATTCAGGGTCGATGTGGGAGTAAGGCCACAGGTGGATGATGAATGGCCCCTCCCATAAGGATTAAAAGAGGAGCAAAAGTTGAGGGGGCTTTTGCAGGAAACCATTCATTCATTCATTCCATCACTGTGAAGATCTGTCTGTACATCCTCGAGACTCTGTGCTTAGCCCTTCCTTGTCAACACTGCATTTGGAAAAATTTACCGGGCAGCTTTCCAAGATAGTTAAGGTTTGAGCTCCTAATTATTCTTTTGAAAGACTGTTTGCTAGGCTGTTAGCTGAATGTGAATGCAAGAAATTCACATTCATTTAATAAACAGTGTTTGGTTGGGACAAAGAGTCTGTTTAGTGCTTTTTTGGGGAAGCCTAGGACAGAACATTTCCATACCATCTAGGTCCCTTGTTCTCATTTTTTTTTTTAACTTAAGACTATTTCTTGCTTTATCAAGTCTAAATAGAACTTTATGGAGATACAGCACCAGACTAGAAGTCAGGAGACGGAGTGTTCAAGTCCTACCATAGCCATGAAAGCCAGTTGAGTGGCCTTGGATCAGATCACTCTCTCCCAGCACAACTTACCTCACAAGGTTGTTGTTGTACAGAAAACAGGAGTAGGAAGCAATATTAGCTATATTTGCTGCCTTGAGTTATTTATAAAAAAATAAAAAATAAAGGCAGGGAAAAATATCTAAAAAAATATGGGCTTTTGCTCATTGTATACTTATCTTGAATGAAGACTAAGAAATGAAATGTGTTATTCAATCTTCTTTCAAGTACTTCATGTAGGTGTGATGACCCAGGGCATGGCACAAAAATAACAAAAGCACAAAAATAGGTAAAGTCCCTTTAATACCTCCAACTTGGCCCCCAATGTCCAGTTATCCTCAGCTGGAGAGCAAACTCTTCAAAAAACAGTCTACAAAGGGAAGGAATGCTGTCCAAACCCAAAGTACAGATACATTAGAAATAATAAAAACACAAACCACAGGCTGAAGTAATTAACACAACAAGCCAGGATAATAAATTGTAGACTTCCAAAAGATAACAAAGCAACAACAACACAGTTTGGAGGCCACCAAAACCCAGATAAGCCTTGACAAAGATAATGCATGCTTTGCTTCCAGCAAGGTGCTGTGTGCAAACGCCCTTCTCCCAGCTGCAACTAATGAAAGGGATCAGGGCCTTTTTCTCTCCCAAAAACCATGTTGCTTCTTTCTCCGTTCCGTCCTGCTTGCTCTAGGATGAAGAGGAGGTGGCCCTGGGTCTTCATCTGAATGCCCAGCTGGACTGTGCCCTTACCCCATTTCTTCCACAGCCACCGGAGCCACACTCCCACTTCCTGTCAGTTCATCAATCTCCCCCTCAGAATCAGACTCCAACAAGGGCATGACAGTAGGGCTCCAAATTCCTTAGACTTCATTTAGTTTTAGAAGCCTGCTCCTAAGCATGTGATACAGTGTGAGATCTTAGCACAGGGACAGGTGAACAACAGCCTACATGCAGCATGAATGCTCCCTTCACTAAAATATTAGACCAATCCTCCAGAGGTTCAGTTTATTTACCAGAAAAATCCAGCAGCATAAAAACTGAACAGCAACCTATCTATCTAACCATATCTGCTAGGATTAAGATCAGAAAGAAGCAACTGACAAATGAAAGTAATATATATCTAGAATGGATCTGGCTGAACTTTATGGAAAGCTAAATTTGGAAACATTTCAGAACAGATTCCATTTCTTAAATACAAAATGACATATGTGTCGATTTTGGTATATAGTGGTTTAGAACAGCTTGTCTTCAATTTCAGGTAAATTAGAACAGCTTGTGTTTAGTTTCAGGTAAAATCATAAAAATAAGGACAAAAAGTGTCAAAAGCATACATGAGAGTATTATCTCTATCTTATGGTAGCAGTTGGCTGGCCAAAGGCAAAAAATTTAATTTGTTGCTCTGCTTAATTTATATACTTAATAACCCTGAAAGGAGTCCCAATGGATTCTCTGCCATTGTTTATTCGGTAAGATATTTTTGAATGCAAAGATACAAATCAGAAAGGCAGAGTATGCATGCCTATTAATGCAAATAGGCAGACAGGAAATAAGAAAGAAGCTTACAGCTATGTGAATCTTCTTTAATCCCTGCTCCTGTAAACCAACCAAACCAAATAATTTATTTATTTATTATATTTATATGGCCAACCCACCACACATGACCTATCACATCGCTTTAGGCCAAGGGTCTTCAAACTTGGCAAATTTAAGACCTGTGGACTTCAACTCCCAGAATTCCTGAGCTAACATGACTGGAGGAGGAATTCTAGTTGAAGTCCACAAATCCTAAAGCTGTCAAGTTTGAAGACCCCTGTTTTAAGGCTCTGTAGTTGCAATATGCCCCAACCTTACCATGAGAAACCATCTCAGTCCCATCAGCTCCTCACATACTTTACTGGCCACACACAAGTTGCTCAACCATTAACACAAGGATGGACTGTATTGGCTTAGTTTTAATTACTTCCAGGTTCCTTTCAATTAACACCAGAAAAAATGAGAGTAATGAATCACTGCTATGTATATATTATCTATTACAAGAACAAGAAAAAGAGCTAACTTAAATTTAGATCTGGTTTGGTGACAAGAGATAATCAAAAAATGAGTCAAGACAGACATACAGCCATTAAATATTTGGAATCTGCTTTTCCAAGGATTTCAACAGAGTTCAGGATAAATCTGAAGTAGATATTTTTTTAACCTCAAGTAGTCCCAGAATCTTTCCTCATTTAACCTTTCCTCTCTTAAGCCTACTGAATGAAAGAAGAGAAAATCAATATGGTAGCTGAGATTTGAGATTGTAACTGGTTCTGATATCCAGGAACATTGGGAACATGGAACTGTTTTCAATTGTTCACAATAACTTGTGGGGGGGGAGCAGTGGGGAGCAGTGTAAGTACTTTTAGTGACACCCAAGACTGAAATGATGGAGTACAGAATCTATAGAAAAGTTTTTGATCTGTGGCAAAAGAAATTGTCAGAAGTAGGAGAAATTGAATCAATGAAGAAATTGATTTCAGAATTAATTTGGTTGTTGCTAGTTAGTTCTGAAACTCATTTTAATTGGAACCATACAGAAGAGGATGGGGTGGTGGTGGAAAGATTTTCACCCAATTCAAACCTCATTGTTTTCTCCCCAATCTATATATTTGAAAAGAGAAGTTTTGCAATTAAAGAAGATTAGGCCCAAAGTTATAGAAACACTTTATAATTCCAAGATCTTTCCTTCTGCAGTTAATCTAATGGGAGAAGGAAGGTACAATATCATATTTCATAATTACTTATGATATCCTTTCCCAAACTGTAATTTAAAACAGTTCAGCACAAATCTGTACTTAGGTTTTTTTGAGATTCTATAGTGATTGAGACGAAGTTACATTTTATAAAAGGATACACTAAATTTACAGAATTTCAAACGCAGTGTTTCAAGTTGGAATTTCAATTCTAATGATATGGGGAAAAATAATCTAGCAAAAAATAATTTAGCCATTTTGAAAATGAACTTTTAGAAATGATCAGTACTACATTCCATTGCAAATTGTGTTTTTTTCCCCTCATATCAGTATTTAGTTCATTAAAAAAAAGGAAGAAGTTAGAAAAGTTTGTAAATTTTACTACAAATTCAAACGCCATGCAAGTCATTTTACTACAAATGCAAAGACCATGCAAATTATTCTGATTTATAATAATCAGAATTATTATCAGATTATTATTCGGATTTCCAAAAATTTCAGTTATGGGATAATTCATTTTTACAGGGAAATGAACATTGTATTTTATTCATTCTATGTGCAAAAACTTACCAAGTATACCCATCCAAAGTAAGGAATGATTATTGAGGTTTAAACATTCAACCTGAAGAATCAACTAATTAAATTTATCCAACAATAGATAGATGAGGGAGGGTTTGTTTATTTTTCCCCTCATCTCTTTTCAGTCCCATCTGAATTTCTCTTAGCTTCAGGGTTCTCCAATAACAAGGAAGTCATTTTAAAAAGTTACAAATATCAACATATTTTCTTTCCGCAAAAAACCTCAGGACAAATATTTATTAATTAATATGTTTATTAATATGTTTATTGGGATTAAACACAGAATCCAGCAAGCTGGTATGCTTCAGCCTACTCTTCAGATAAGGTAGCAAAACAAGAGAGAAAGAGAAGGGAAAAGAGAAAGCAAGTAAGATATTAACTACAGCATCCTGACTTCTCCAACAAACAAACAAACAAACAAACAAATAAACAAACTCATCTTTTACTCCAGCAAGAGCATTTTAACAAATTCTAAGGGGTTTTGTGATGCCTCAGTTTAAAGGCTTCTACTAGGCAAACAACTGATCATGCAGACAAGTGGCTGAAAACTTAATATTCCCATTAGCTGCCAAAAAAAATGATAATCCTGTTCCTATCTGAGGCCACAACCCTGTAAAATATTTCTATTCAACCTTACAAAAGGTTGGCTTTGGTGTAAGGAGATTCTCACTACTGGGGGTGAACAAATATGGGGGGGGGGGAGACGGGAAGGACATATTTCAATCAGTGGAGAACTATCATTCATCAGCACAATTAGTGGCATATTAGTAGCTTCCAATTGGTTTTGGACAAATTGCATTTTTTAAAAAAAAACCTACTGAAAAACTAATTTGAATATCAAGCCAAATCCTTTATTATGGATAGCAAAAGTTACTTGAAGCAAGATGAGAGAAAAAGCTACCAAGAAAATTATAGATAAATTAAGATAAACCAGAATAAAATATGAATGTGAATAATATTCGTACATAAAAATACTAACTAAATTACTACATTAGTGTAATATTAAATTACAAGAATACTCCTCAAAAGCTAAAATCTCCTATTTGTTTAGTATCCTCTTTTTAAAGAGGCAGAGACTGCTTTAAAAATGCTATCTTGTTCTCTGTACAATATTTCTTTATCTTGCAAACTGTTAAAACAGAATTTTGCCATTTCACAAATATTGGAACCATGGTCTTCCATGAATTATTTAATAATTCAAAACCAGTGGATTTTTCAAGAAAGTTAGAAACTTAACATGACTTAGTGGATCTTTCTATCGAAAGGACATGTGGCATAATCCCCACTATTCTTGTTACAAAGAGGCAGAATCTTGATATGTCCTTGGGTTCAGGTGAAAGAAGGACTGCATAAGACCAGGGTGTCAAACTCGATTTCACTGATGGCTGCATCAGGATTATGTTTGACTTCATGAGACCAAGATAGGCCTGGCCAGGGTGTGTGTGGCCAGCTCGATGTCACTCATGTTGGGGACACCTGTGGTGGCCCCACCGTTCTGCCAAAGAAAATGGGCTCCCAAGCTCCATTTTTGGCTGCAATGGTCTCCTGCAACCTTCTGGTGGTGAAAACAGAGTTTGGAAGAGTTGCATACCACCCTTGTGGGCTCCATTTTTGGCTGCAATGGCTTTCTGCCACATGTGGCTCTCCTGAGCTTCATTTTTGTTGGCAAAAGCACTGTAGGCCAGTCCTTTGCTGTTTCAGGGTGGCCCCATGGGCCAGATTTAAGCACCCTGCTGGCCAGATCCACCCCATGGGCCTTGAGTTTCACACCCCTAGCATAAGATGCAAAGTAAACATGGTGCTTCAAAAAGCAGAATTGCTCTAAGAAGGTTACCAGTTCAAACTCTTGCATCTTTAAGAAAAAAGCAAAGTAGCAGGTGACAAAAATAGATGTCTTTCAACCTAGACTTTTGACAATTGTTGCCAGAGAGGACAACTCTCAGCTGATGTACAATAGAGCAAAACATTCTAAAGATATAATAGTTATTTGGCTCAAATATCCCAGGATGGAGCCAAAGAAGTCATAAGTGAATGACAATGATGTCATTTGGGAAAATTCTTAGACTTGTATTACTTATTAGGCTAGTGTAGTGGCTACAGAGATTAGAACAGGTGACATCCAGGATCTTTCTTCAGCCATAGGAAATCCTTGGTTGACTTTGGCCCAGTAACTCTTTCTCAGCCCAACCTCCAACATAGGGTTGCTATGATGGAGCTTACTGTGAAGAAAGATTTCCATGTAAGCTGTCTTCAGTTTTTTGAGGATGTAAATCTAACAAGTTTTTTTTTAAAAAAATAGTGCAATTATTGTCATTCAAATATGCATTTTTAAAACAGAAAAGCAAATACAGAAATTTGGAGAAGAGGATATCTGATTGTTGGTTCCAATATAGAAAAATATTTTTTTAGTTCAGGGTTGAAATGAGGGGCCCTTAGTACTTTCAAACTTGCTTGTTTTCTTGCAGATGTTTCATTACCCAAACTTGGTAAAATCATCAGTGCCAGAAATATTATGGATTTCTGGTTCATCTCTGGTACAGAGATAAGACAGTTACCATATCGGAACATTATGTGCATGCTTGTCTTAAACATGTTTTTTTATTCTTTTATCACCAAAGATAAAATACAAAACAAAAGAAGAAAAACCAGACTAACAAACATCCAACACCAAGAACAAGAACAAAAAGGAAGTAAGTGTACAACATTTTTTAAAAAGAAAATATTAAATATATCTAACATTAAAATACCCCCACCCTAGCTAATTCAGAAAGATACATCAAAAATCTAATATATTCCTTACAATAATGGGTCCAAAGATAGTTATAAGCTTTCTGTCTATATTTAACAAAACTGCTATATAGAGAAATATTCCTGATATAGGAATCTATCAAATCACCCCAAGATCTGTGTGTGTGTGTGTGTGTGTGTGTACACACACACATATATGAACAGATCTTGGTTTGATTTGATATATCAATGTATCAATATATCAAATCAACCCAATATATCAATGTTGACTATATTATATAGACAAAAGGTTACCCTAAAGTTAGGACTAATCTTCAAATCCCTCTGTTAACCAACTGTCGTTCTATTTAACATGTTGACAATCCTCAAATGGTTTCCAATCTCTTATAAAGTTGTCTAATCCATTGTTTCTAATCAGAGGAGTAACTGTTGACATCTCTGCTAATTCAGTCAATTTTATAATCCACTCTTTGACAGTTGGTATCCTGTTTTCCTTCCAATGCATAGCACAATCAAACTCCGCAACGATCACCCTGAATGCTTGTGTATTCTGATAAATGCTAAGGATGTTTGAGCATTCTGGATACATAGGTGTGAAATTATGTATTATTGTATTCAAGTACATTAACTTGATTGTTTTTTTCCCCATATCTTCAAATGCTATACCTTTCTTCAAAAAAAACACCAAAGAATTCTCATATTTTTATGACTTCTGCTAGGCACTCCCAATTTAAATCTCAACTGACAACAAGTAGACATAGAATGGTTTTCCATTCTTGAATTCTGTATAAGTTCTAGAGGACCAAAACCTATTAATGTTTGTTGGACACATTCTATTTTCAGCACAGCAACAAAACTAGTTAACAAAGAGTCTTCTGGAACAGACATAAAGAGATAAAAACAGAACAATTGCTAAATCTTTGTTATTCACTTTCAAACTGGCTCAGGACTAAAGCGAATAAACTTACAAGGAAAAGGGCCTTTCCTTTCATCGCTACTGTAATTTGGCAGGAAACAATACAAGCATAAAATTTTCTGTCCTCATCACCAACTCCTAATTTAGTTTTTGCTTCTGTTTTAAGCCACTGCATTTACACAACTTGCTTCCAAGATAATGAAGGATAAGGGTGAATAGAAGTTATACATGAGCAGTAGTGGCAAGTGGTGAGAATGCAGGTATGCAGACTACTTCTGTTGACTGCCAGCTGCCTGCAGTTTGGCAGTTCGAATCCCACCAGGCTCAAGGTTGACTGAATCTTCCATCCTTCTGGGGTGGGTAAAATGAGAACCCAGATTGTTGGGGGCAAGATGCTGATTCTGTAAACCACCTAGAGAGGGCTGTAAAACACTGTGAATCAGTATATAAGTCTATTGCTACTATTGCTATACACCTTGAGGCTGTGTTAGATGATTTTGAAATAAGGGATATTTTAACACTGGTACAGATAAAGATGATGTAAGGCTATCTTATTCATGAGCTTTGAGTGAGATGAAAGCCATGTCATGTGACTAGGGGGGGAAATAAGCCATGGAAGAAAAAAAAAAAAGTAACTGCAGTGCTGCAGTCAGATGAAAATAGAAAAGACTGAAGCTTCGTATATTTTGGGACAGATTTATAGAGCACTCTGAAAATAATCTGGAGAAATATATTTTGCTGTATGCAGGACTAAAAATGCAGCTCCTGTGGACATCATAACTATTTTAAGCAATTGTATCTTTTTTTCCCCTAAGATTCTATGGCTGCCCTTTGCAGCTGCCCAGTGATGATGAAAAGAAGGACTAGGGGTGACATGATAGCAGTGTTCCAATATCTCAGGGGCAGCCCCAAAGAAGAGGGAGTCAAGCTATTCTCCAAAGCACCTGAGGGCAGGACAAGAAGCAATGGCTGGAAACTAATCAAAGAGGGAAGCAACTTGGAACTAAGGAAAAATTTCCTGACAGTTAGAACAATTAAACAATGGAACAACTTGCTTCCAGAAGTTGTAAATGCTCCAACACTGGAAGTTTTAAAGAAGAGATTAGATAACCATTTGTCTGAAGTGGTGTAAGGTTTCCTGCCTAAGCAGGGGGTTGGACTAGAAGATCTTCAATGTCCCTTCCAACTATATTTATTCTATTCTGCTCTGCTCCGCTCTATTCTACTCTATCTACTCTACTCTTTTCTAAAGTGATCTCAAATAAAGGCACATTCTTTTGAAAGTCAAACATGGGTGCCATATTAAAGTTTCCTGGTGTTTTGCAGCACTCCTTTGGGTGTTCAAGGAAGTGGTCTGAGTATTTCTGGAATGTGGGAATCCAACTGAGGAAGACCAACTGATTGCTTCATTCTCAGTGACTTCTGGAGAGGCATAGAATCCACTGTTACCGAGTGAAGCAAAGTGATGCAAGTCTGCCACCACAGAGAAAATCAGAGTATTGCTTGATGAGTGTTGCTTTTTGAAGGTTCCTTTGACTGAAAGACCTAAATTGTGTTTCACTTGAGAAATGCTGGTACAGAGTATAATGTAAATAGCCTTTTTGGTTTCCTAGGAATTAGTTAATAAGCTTGGATAGGAAATCAATATTTCCAAGTCAAAATGAGCTACATCAAGCTTCTTGTTTAATCGTCATATCCATACATGAAAAGCAATTTATAGTAAAACTAATCATTTCAAAACCCTCTTTTAAAAAGGCAGAGACTTATTTCTCAAGTGTATCATTTGGTTGATGCTACCATTTAATACTTCTTAGAGCTTTATCTGAGACTGGCAGATTCCATGCTAAACTATTGTGCAAAATCTGTCTTTGGTTTCCTGAAATCTTTCTTTCACTGTGACTAAAGCATCTGTTTTTTCATCTTATTCATAGCGGGATTGGGAATCTCTCTCTCTCTCTCTCTCTCTCTCTCTCTCTCTCTCTCTCTCTCTCTCTCCCTCCCCTTCCCCCCTCCTCCCTCCCCCCTCCCCCTCTCCCTCCCTCTCCCTCTCCCCCTCTCTCCCTTTCTCCCTCTCTCTCCCCCCACTCATTTTTTTGAGAAGCTTACTCATCACTGGAAAGTGACATCATGTGTTGCTGCTATCATTTGCTTCTTTGTTACTCTGCAATGTCTCTGGCTGATGGCCAATTATTTAAGTCTCTAATTTTGGACAAGATAAATGTAGAACAAAATTAATTTGTGCATCTTTTTAGAAATGGGTGCACATGAGGTAAATACACACAACTGAATGTTAGGGTGAATGATATTGAGGTGTTTGGGTTTTTTTTTTTTAATATGTGATAAAAATAATTTCATGGTATGTTTATAAATATGCATGAAGCTATGATAAGGCATCGTTGATGCATTCTTGTCAGTTAGTTTGCTTAAATGCCATCACCTAGTGCAGGGGTGTCAAATTCAAGGCCCAGGGCCCAGATCCAGCAGCGTGCTTAAATCTGGCCCACTGGAAACAGTGAAGGACCAGCCCACGCTGTCTGTGCCGATGAAAACAAAGCTTGGGAGGGCTGCACGTGACCAATCTCCATATTTGCTGGCAGAGGGTTGCAGAAGATCATCACAGCTGAAAACAGAGCTTGGGACCTGTTTTTGCTGGCACAGCAGCCAGGTCACCACAAGCACCACCAACATAATTGATATTGAGATGGCCACTCCTACCCTGGCCATGCTCCCCTGCCACTCCAAGGTTAAACACAACCTTGATATGTCCCCCAGTGAAATCAAGTTTGACACCCCTGACCTAGTGGGTTGATGACTATAGAAAGAAAAGCCTTATGTACATTCTGCCTCCCCCTCCCATGATCTTTGGTAGTTGTCTATGCAGAGTAAACTGTCATTGTATGTGGGAATGGCCTTGGTAAACAGGAGAAAGAGCCATAGCCACAAACCCAATCTGGCATTATAAATGAAATATGAATGCATAGGAGCGGTGGAAGAAAAGTTTCAGATAAGATCCTTTTTAGTTTAGGGGGGGGGGGGGGGGGGGGGGGGGGGAGATATTTGTAAGATTCTGTTATCATATACTTACAATAAAGTTAATGTTATTATTCATGATTGGTACTTTTTCTCTGAAGTAGTTCAAAGAGCCAGGATAAACTCTACCTGGCTACATAAATTCCCCTTTAGATTGACCATTTTGGAGATTCTCAGTCATCCAGGCCATCCTTGTCCCAAAGGTGCTTTTTCAAGAGGCAACTGGACTTTCTGGTTTTTCTTTGAAGATATTTCACTTCTCATCCAAGAAGCTTCTGCAGTTCTGACTGGATGGTGGTGAATGGAAGGATATATACTCCTTGCAGACACCTGGTCATTTGCACTCTTTTAATGAATAGTTAAGGTCATCAGAGTCACCTGAGTGGCAAAAATGGGAATGGAGCCTTCTTGGAATTGTTGAAAGGACTGTGTTGTAGATTGGAGATAGATGATGTCATATCCTTCTCCCTCTGTTAAATTTTCACATAGATAGCCTTTTTGACCTCTCTTTCAAACCAGAGGTCCTGTCTGCCCAAAATGTGGACTTTGCTGTCTTCAAAAGAGTGCCCTATGTCTTTTAAATGAAGATTGACTGCTGAAACTAGTCCTGAAGTGTTTGCTCTCCTATGTTGGGCCATACGCTTATGAGGTAGTTGTTTTATTTCCCCAGATCTGCACATGGCTCACTGCATTGTACTGCATGTGCCACATTGCTCAGTTTATGTCTGGGTGTTTTATCTTTGGGATGAACAAGCTTCTGCTTTAGGTTGACCAGTCTTCATATGCATCAGTCAAGGGTATCAACAGTATGAATGCAAATAACAAAACACATTTATGTTGATAATGCAACGTGAACCATATAAGTTAAGTATCTGTTTGCAATGCTGGGCTGAGTTATGTATATTGTTCATCATAAATGTATCACCACAATTATATTTTTACCTCGAGGAGTTCTGATCCTTTGGGATATCCTTTTAGAGATATTTCTAACCTAACAGAGAAACAGAATGATCATGGGTAGATTGTTATTGTTTGGGTTTTAAAATTAAAGGACAAAATATCATTTTATTAAAGAGAAAAACGCAGAGAAAGACAAATATAGATGCTTTTCATTTAACATGACAACATTTGTGGGTGATCTGCCATTCTTTAAGATTATTCTAGCAGTTTCACTTATTTTCTTTGCTTAAAGTAACATACAGCTACCAATATTGGAATATCAGTTTCTCCAGATAAATCTGTTATGCTTTGTTCTCACTATACATAAAGCACAAAAACAAACCATGGAAAATGTGCTGAGAATTGCGTCTGCTGAAGAGGGACATATTCATCTTCTGATAACTTGAGCATAATTCTTGGAATTATGACATGGTCATCTTTTAATATACCAATGTTTATGTTTTCTACAATGAGATTCTTGTGGAGTTCTTTCACGATCATCCACATTCCATTGCAAAGCCTAGGAAGATCCAAGTTGCTCATTATAAGGATGGGATCTTCAATTCCAGTTTATGTCATGGCAATCCAGAAAGTTCAACCAAATCAAGAAATGCTGTTGGGAAATGAGTAACATTGACAGCATTGAAGGTGTAGTATTCTTTCATTGATCCAGCAACTAATGCACATTGAACACACATTCAAGTTGCTTGAATTATTCATTCTTGCTATTAAATCTTGCCCATCATTTGACTGCTGAGTGAGAAAAAAAGATGCTGCCATATTTTTAAGCAATTTATATTTTGTCATTGTTATGAAAAATGAACCATTGCCATACTTCTGTATATACAGTGTGGCATCTTGACATTGTTCCATCATATAACTTGGTCCACCAACAAATATTGAAGACGGATGATGTCCTTTCTAATGTTTCTAAAATCATCATCTTCACCATTATCCAGTGTAAAATAAAACAGAATGGATAAGGATTATGTTACAGTAATTAATATAGTTGACTGATACCAGATGGATCCAGTTTCTACTCCATCTATAGCTAACTCACTTGGTGAGTTTCATCCCAATCTATTTCACAGGGTTGTTGTGAAGAAATATAGGAACATGGACTATTATGTATGAGCCTTAAATTCCTGAACAAAATGAGATATAGGTACATGTTCAGAAAAAGGGTTTAAAAAGCAACAAAAATATCCAGGCCTAAAGAAAATGTTGCTTCTTTTAGAGCCACAGAATGATTCAATTGCTTACTGCTGGGGGGAGGGGGAGAGCAAGGATTTGCCAGATTGACTGGGAAACTGTCACAAAACATTGAAAATGAAGATCACATTTAGAATAGAATAGAATAACAGAATTGGAAGGGACTTTGGAGGTCTTCTAGTCCCTGCTTAGGCAGGAAACCGTATACCAGTGATGGTGCCAAGTGTCCAAAGCGCACATGTGTGGACCCAGCCCCAAAATGCAATGCGAGTGTCCCCTGTGCATACGCCCCACCCCCTGCACATGCATCCCACCTCTGCACATGCGCTCTATCTCCATGCATGTGCCCCACCCCATGCATTCACCCTGCCCTGCACATGTGCCCCACCCCTGCACATGCATCCCACCACTGCACATGCACCCCACCCCCACACATGTACCCCACTCCGCACATGGGCACACATACCCCGTGCATGCACCCTACCCCTTCACCCATTTTTGCCTCCCAGAGTGATACAGGAGGCCTTCCAGGCCCAAAATGGGGCACATGAACCCCCAAAATGCAATGTGAGTGCCTTTGCACATGTACCTTCCTGTGCATGTGTGTGACAGAGACCCCAAAACCAGCTGGCCAGCAGGAGACACATGCTCATGTATGGTGGAGCAGGGCTAGGGTAATAGCTGGCTCATATTTAAATGGTTGTCCACAAGATCCCTCTCACAGGTACCACATATACTGTACCTGTGCATTTTGTTTTTCTTACCTAAATATAGATTCTTACTTTTTTCACCATTGAATTTCATTTTGTTAGCTAGTGCCCAATGTTCCAGTCTACATGACTATAGCAGCAGCACAGCAGCCAGCAGCATTGGAGCAGACACAATTTTCTCTCACAATTTCACTTCCTTGGAATCATAGGTTCTGGATTTTGGATGCATTCTATAAGTTAGCAAATTTGAAATACCTTGAGTTCAAAAATTGTTGCCCCATGACACATAGAGGTCATGAGAATGAGAATTTTAGTAGTATATAGATTATTATAAGTGAAGAGTTTTGGTTCCCTAACATGAGTTCCATAAGTTTATCTATTTCCTTTTCAGTTTTAGTTAGTTTTAGTATATCTGCAATTTTTGAAACAGTAGTTCAATCTCATACTAGTCACTGGGCCCAACAAGGCATTTTTTGACATTCTAATATACTGGGGAGGGCTAAATTTATTAGGATTTGAGCTGACAAGAAAAAAAAAACATTAATCTGCATATTAATGAGGGAATTGCCTTTCTGATGAAGATGTTTACAGGAGTTCCTAATTTGATGCTAAGAAGCTTTCACAAAAGACTACTCTCTCCGCTCCACCATCAATGCTTCTGATTGAAATACCATTTGGGACTTACCTATCTAACCTTATCACATTTTCATTTCATTCTTCTAAGGATTCCTATGTGGCTTTTGTTGTTGTGTTGTTGTTTATTAAAACTCACAGTTTTGTTTGTGTTTTTTCTTTAACTTGGAGACTCTTTTAATTATTCTTTACTAGTTACTTTAATGCGAGAAGAATCTGAGCACATATTTAAATTTCCCCAAAGGGTTTTACTGTGGTTACACTATTACACAGCCATTAAAAGAAAGGAACTGAGCAGCAGATTCAGTCCCAGAGAACTGTGATGGAAATTCGAATTGCATCACTGATCTCTAGTTAATCAATCTCAGTCTAAAAAAGTGCTTTATATGTTCTGTCCAGTCTGAAGAACATTATAGGGTTAACATCTGAAGATCTTATAAAAGGAAGCATTTTATCTTACATAAATGTCATTTTATGAATGAAAGAGAGATGTAATATCTTTAAACTTTCAATGTTATTATATCAAATAATTATTATACTTAATGCTGCATATGTTTGTAATCATTTATTGAAATATGTTTATGTATCTCTCTTTAAAATGACTCATGTCTTATTTTATTCATTTTGACTGTATTTGATTTTTTTGCAATAAATAACTAATTCATAGCCATTTTAGCCCACTGGACCATACATTTTTCACTTCTTCTATTTCAAATTTCAATAAAAATCATTCAGCAATTATATGTTTTACATTTGTACATAATTTTGTTTCACACTCAATCTCACAATATACAAAACTATAGATTATTTGCTTTTTATTTATTTATTTATTTATTTATTTATAAGATTATTATCTGCTTTACATCTTTTTAATAATTGTAAATAAGAGAATTATTGACAATTATATCTCACTGCCACAAGGTCTTCTCTTGATTTTATTTCACATTCCTCTCAACAAAAATCTACTATCCCAGAATAAATTAGTCATTTGTTTGCCTATTATTTCTCATTTATAAAATGCTTCATATGCTGATACCCAAAAGGTGTTCTCCATCATAACCTGCATTTGTATTTATTCCATATTTTCAACATGACAGAACTGTCTTTATTGTACTACAAATATCCATGCCATCCAAATCTCAGGTCATGTTCTTCTCACTCCAGAAGCTTTTTATTTCTCAGCAACACCCACTCTTTCCATTGTGAGAAGGAAAATCCATCTGGTTCAGTTCCAAGCTGGGAGAAAGATAAAGGAAAAAACATGGAGGCTGATTGGACAGAAAGTTTAATGATGAACAGAACCAACAGCAGTCCCGGGTCAGCTGACAAAATGGAGTTGATGACATGGATTTTTATAAGTTTCAGAAATGCTGCTAGTGGGGTTGTACAATGTCTGAAATGTACTTAGGATATTGTGCAATGTAGTGAGCTCTATGTCTTCTGCTAAATGTTGGTAGGTTAAATGGTAGTAGGTGACCCAGCCTTTGCAGCCTTTGCAGCCTTTGCAGAAGCAAGAAACAGACTCTTTGTCATGAAAATCCCCTCTTTATTTATCTTTATCTTTATTTATCTTTATTTATCTTTATTTATCTTTATTTATCTTTATTTATCTTTATTTATCTTTATTTATTTATTTATTTACTTATTTACTTACTTACTTACTTACTTATTTATTTATTTATTTATTTATCTCTTGTGAATTAATTGCATTCATCCACCGAAAAGTCCAGGCAACAGTCCTTCAAAGAGTTAATGGCAGCAACAGATCTTATCAATTCCTTGCAATAATTGCAAGGCCATGAACTTCCAGCCGAAAGGCTGAAAATTAAGTTCTGGCAAGCAGTCTCTTTGACATGAAACACAATAAGTCAAATCTTCAGAAAGATGAACTGCTGTCTCCTCCGACAACCACTACCCTTTCCTTCTATTTATTCCCCTCAACATCCACATGTGCTTTGCTTCTCAAGTTGATTCCCTGACTTCCATTGTTCCTCTCTCCTAACAGCTCTGTGCATACGTGTATCTGGAACAGGCCCCAACTATTCTTCCTCCTCACTCACATCATCCTCTGAAGGCAGCTGCCTCTCTGGTGGGTGGGAAATGTCGGATAGCCCTGGCTCTATCTCTGTTTCTGACACATAACATCCATCAAAGACTTTCCCGGACTCCAGAACTGGCCCAAGTTCTTTCCCAATATCCTCCTCATTCAATTCTTCCCCCAGCTCTGCTGGTAGCTGGAGGGCCAAAACAGGTTTTTTATATTATGTCCTGAATGTTCCATTCCTCTTAATCCCATCACCCTGAAGATAAGGTCTTTTGTTTTGTATGTAGGCTGGCTCAATCTTTCTTAATGGACACAAAATATCTGCTGAGGGGGGAGCTATTAAAACAGACTGAGTCTGCTTTCTGTCTTTAAGAGTATGTTTCTCCATAATATAATATTCTGCCTTTTTAATATGAGGCAGAATGAGGCATATGAATTTTCATTCATATGAATTTTCATATGAATGAATTTTCATTCATGAAGAATGAAAAATATTTCATTCTTCTAGGAGGGGGGAGGCTTCCCATACCTTGAAACCAAGAAGCAAGCTACAAAATACCCTTTCAAATCAGATAAACCCACGCCTCCTGTTTCCATTGAATGGAAACTTTATATTTAACTTGTGTTCCCCCCCCCCCCCCCCGCTACACAAATTTAGACATATCCTTCTTCTGCTGTTTAAATAGTGCATCAGTTGTCAAAACAGGTATTGGTATTATGTGGTTAAGCACACACACACACACACACATACACTGAGCAAGACATTTGTTTTAATGAGAGAAATTCTCCCCAGCAATAACAGTTATAGTTTTTATCATTGTAACATAACTTGCATTATTTATTCCATTTCTTGATATAATTATTTTGAAATAACATATAATTCATGTTTGTCATAGTACACCCAAATATTTTATCTGCTTTTCATTCTTAAAAAAACTATTTTATTCATCAATTCGGTTTGATCTTATATTTCATATTTTTGTTAACATCTTCTGTTTATTACTCTTGAAACCTGCTGATGCACCAAATTCTTTTAAATCTGCTCATTAATATTTCAATTGACTTTAAAAGATCTCCCAGAACTGATGCCAAGTCAACTGCAAAAGCCCTTAACTTAAAGGCTTTTTCTTTTTCAATCATTACCCTCACAATCCTCTCATCTTTTCTTATATCTCTATTCAGTATTTCAGGAAGAGAGAGGTGAGGAGAGAGAGAGGGAAGGAGGGAGGGAGAGAGAGGGGGAGAAGGACACAGTGGGTAATTCTGTCTTGTTCCTTTTTAGTATCTCACTAGGTTTTCTTAAATCTCCATCAACAAGTATTTGTGCTTTCTATGAAGTGCAAATTGATCTTACCCATTTTATAAATCTCTCTCCAAAATTCAAATCTTGCAAGCCCTTGAAAAGAAAACCCAGTTCAAATTGTCAAAGGCCTTCTCAATATCTGAGAAAATAAGTGCAGCTCATTTTTCACTACGTTGTTCCAAACATTCCAAAATGTTCAACATATTTCTAATGTTGCTCTTCACCTGTCTTTTAGGTAAGAACTCACATTGATCCCCAAGAGTAGATTCTTGCAAAATTATTTTTAGCCTATTAGCTAGAATCATTGTGAACAACTTGTAGTCATTATTCAGTAATGATATTGTCAAGTGCCAGGAAAATCAGTGGAGCCAGACAGTTCAAATGGGTATAAAGATTTATTGTAAGCTTAAGCTCTCTGCAAGAATTTGAACTACTAACAGCCAAGGGAAATTAGCAGGAGAAAAAGGCCCTGTCACACTGGCTGACGGATGCAAAACGTTTGTAAAAAGGACACAGCGGATGAGAAAAATGTTCCATCCGTTGTTATCCGCTCTCAAAAGTGCCCTGAATTTGCATAACCAGAGTGGACAACACTGAAAGGAACGGACGGGGGGAGGATGTAGGGTGGATGGAAAGCGGATGCTCCACGGAAGCCTAGCGGATGGAAGCAGATGGGAGCAGATGGGAGCAGATGGCACATCCACAAGGCTTCCGGGGGAGCGCAGCAAAGCAGATGCGGAACAGATACAGCGGATGCAGAGCGGACACCGAGCGGATGAAGTAGATGCACAGCGGATGCCGAGTGGATGAAGCGGATGCAGAGCGGAAGCCTAGTGGATGCCTAGTGGATGCCTAGTGTTCAATGCGCATGCGGGGAGGATGCATTGCATCAGCCCCGGGGATATAAAGGGAAGCAGTTCCCAAGCAGGTCAACATTCAGAGGAAAGACCTGCTTCCAGACACAGCTCTCAAGCCTGCCTGCCTGCCTGCCTGCCAGCAACCTCACAACCATGGGGAAGAAGAGAAAGCCTCAGCCATCTGCTGCCAGCCCTGGCAAGAGGGACAGGGCCACCCTCCCACCCCTGGCCCTCACTCTGCTTCTGCTGGGGCTTCTGCAGCACGAGCTCGCTCTTCTGGGGCTGGGGATTCTGCTGCTTCTGCTTCTGGAGGAGCTGATGCTGCTGCTTCTGGCGGTGGTGCTTCTGCTGGTGCTTACTCTGCTGAAGCTGCTTCTGGCAGTGGTGCTTCTGCTGGTGCTTACTCTGCTAAAGCTGCTTCTGGTGGTGCTTCTGCTGGTGCTTACTCTGCTGGCACTGCTCCTGGTGCTGGTGCTTCTGCTGGTGCTTACTCTGCTGGCGCTGCTCCTTGTCCTGCTGGTCCTGCTCGTGCTCCTGGTCCTGCTGGTCCTGCTGGTCCTGCTGGCACTTCTGGTGCTTACGCTGTTGTTGCTGATCCTGGTGCTGCTGGTGCTACTGCTGGTGCTGCTGGTCCTGGTTTTGCTGCTGCTGGTGGTGGTGGTGGTGTGGAGGAGCAGCCCCTGCAACCTGGAAGCCCCTCTGATGAGGGCCCATGTGGTCCTGCCAAAGGGAGGCATATGCGAGAACGGGAAAGGAGGCAATATAACATTGAAGAGGAACATGAGGATGAGGTGCTGGAATGGCTAAGAGAGAATGAGTATCTATGGCGGAGGGGACACAGGCTCTATAGGGACACCAAAAGGAAGCAGGCTGCTTGGAGAGAGAAGGCGGAGAGCCTGGGCTACCCTTCGGAGGTGCTCCTCGGCTGATGGAAGCACATGCACACCTGGTACGGGAAGCTGCACCTCAAGAAATCTGGCCAGGCCACGGTCAAGGTGACGGACAGAGAACTACATCATGGCCAAGTGCAGCTTCCTGGAGGGTGAGATCCGCCACCGAGGAGCAGCCCCTCTCACAACCCTCTGTCACAGGCAGCCTGCTGAGAGCCAGTCCTCTTTCGGTAGAGGCAGCTCCTGTCTCCAGGCAGGTATCTGTGGAGCGTGCCACGACGGAGACCCCCCCGACAGCTGTAGTACCCATGTTGGAGTGCATGGAGGACACCCTGGCGCAGTGGGAGAAAGGAGAAGGCACTTCCACCACAGCCCAACCCGCATCCACCCCCAGCTCAACCTCCACAGAAAGGCAGAGAGCCAGACCAGAGGGGCAGAGCCACACTGTCCTTCTGGAGATAAGAGACACCATCAGGAGCAGCGTAGATCTCCTCTCTCAGCTGGTACACACTGACTACTCATCCTCCAACCGCAAGCCCTTCCTCACCTATGTGAACCAGACCCTCATGGACATGGTGGAACCCCAGTACCAGGTGGTGAAGGACAGGATCACCGATCTTCTTCACAACCCTCCAGACAGAGATGAACCTGCTCCCACCCAGTCCAAGTCTGCTCCTCCAACCCAGGTGATGACACTCCCATTTCAAGGCTTTCCACAGGCCCTCCCCTACCAAGGCTATGGCTACCAGGAGGTCCAGCAGCACAGGCAGCAGCCCTTCCCAGTCCAGGCACAGGTACATCGGACGCCACTGTTGCCACCGGTTCCACTGATGCCAACGATGCCACCCATGCCACTGATGCCACTGATGCCACTGATGCCAGTCCTCACCCAGCTGCAGACCAGACAGCTCCACTACACTGCTCCATCCTCCACCCCACAGCCAAGCCCGGCCTCAGTACATCTGTCATCGGTACTGGGGCTGACACCCCATGGCATGGAGGAAGGGGCTCTCAACATCACGGGGCTGAGCCAACTGTCTGAGAGCTTCCTCAACACACCATCCCCTGTTGTCCTCTCGGGGCTAGGCACCCCAATGATGCCTCAGACCAGCACTCCAGCAGCAGCCACCTCCACAGCACCTGGACCCTTCACCCCTGAGACTGGGCACGCCTCCGAGAGTGGGTGGCTACCTGTTGACCTTATTTGGACACTTGACTTGGGTCATTTTTCTTTTACAGCTTGTTATTAATAAAGATTATATTTGCTTCACACACTTGCTTCATTTAGTTTTTTTCAATAAAGTCTTGGTGGAAACTTTTAGAAATGGTTTAAGCCTTTGCATGCTTGTGGGGTAGGTTAAGATAGCAGTGGGATGGGCAGGGATACCTTTGGAATGGGTTAAGATAGCAGTGGGATGGGCAGGGATACATTTGGGGTGGGTTAGGGTAGCAGTGGGATGGGCAGGGATACCTTTGGGATGGGTTAAGATAGCAGTGGGATGGGCAGGGATACCTTTGGGATGGGTAATAGCTGTGGGATAGATAAACCTCCAGTGCAAGCATAGTGGGACTGTATGGTCCACTCTCCCAGGTGCCACACCTTTGGCCCTTTATTATCAATAACAATGTAAGCATTGATCCACACATGTCAACATAAACACAACTCTTTATTAAATGCCCTGTTCATTGTAGGCCCACCCAACATACATTGCCCAATCTCATCAGTGTGTTGAGACAGGCTGAAGGAAGCATCCATTAATCATCTGTCATCCTGTCTTGCCACTCCACTGCTCCAGCTGGGGAGTTGCACCAGTGTTTCAGGAGGTTGCGCTGCTTCTTCCCTTCATGTGAGGCTCTGTTGGGGCCTTGCACATCCTCAGTGTCTGTCAGGTTTTGCCCTTGCCTCCATTCCCCAGGCTCCATGTCCCCATTGCCTTGTTGGAGGTCCAGGAACCTGTTCTGCAAGACTGGGTAGCGGGTGCGCATGAGATTGTGCAGGATGCAACAAGCTTCCATGATCCTCCTCACAGTCTCTGGGTGATGGTGCATGGTGGTAAGAAGTACCTGGAACCTGTTGGCCAGGATGCCAAAGGAGTTCTCCACCACCCGCCTTGCCCTGGACAGCCTGTAGTTGAAGATCCTCTCTTCACGGGTGAGGAGTCTGGAAGTGTAGGGCTTCATGAGGTAGGTTGTGAGGGAGAAGGCGTCATCCCCCACGATGAAGTAGGGCACATCTTGCGTGTCATTGGGCAGGGGTTCTGGATCTGGGAAGTCCATGATGAGGTTGCGTTTCAGCCCCTCCTTGAGGTCACTGGCGTTGTATACCTGAGCATCTGAAGCTGACCCGTTGCCTGAAGCATCGATGTACATGAACTTGTAGTCAGCATCGACCATGGCGATTAAATAAGTGGACCCTGACTTGGCTGGAGCTTTGCAGGCCACGTGCTTGCCATCTTTGGCTCCAACAGTGTGGGGGAAGTTCTACTTCTGATACCACTGCTTTGCAACTTTCTTCCAGCCTTCTTCAGTGGAGGGGCACTGGAGGAGCTCCTCCAGGTATTCTTTGATGATGGTCTGCAGCACTTCTCTGACCACAATGCTGATGGTGTTGTGTGGCACCCTCCAGCCATACTGCATGCTCCTGTAGGTGGTCCCTGAGACCAGGTGGCACAGAGTCAGTGCCACCTTGAGCCCAGGGTCCAGGCTGGGCTGGAAGTTGTTGCTCTGCTTGGTCAATCTGGGTCTCAGCCGCTGTACAACTTCATCAAACATGGCTGGAGGCATCCTCATGAAGTTCTGGAATGCACGAGGGTCTTCGTTCCTCAGCTCCACCATCAGCTTGTTGTACAGTCCGTACTCTGCTCTTCTCCTGATCCATCTTCGGACCCAGACGCTTCTTGGCCACCTCCTTTTCTTCCCGTAGAACAGTTGAAAGAGCCTGTAGATAGCTTCACATGGTTGCAGAACGATGGTGGCTACCAAAAGGACTGTGTTACGATCCATGGTGGATCCATGACTGGATGCTGTGGAAGAGCAAGAGCCAGATGAAGGCTGCAGAGGTCTGCACAGCAGGGCTGCTGGACTGAAAGTGAGATCCAGGTGAGTTGCTTCCCCTTTTTATAGGCAATATAGGTTTTCCACTATGTGTCCTTTTGCATCCTCTAGGCATCCTCTAGACATCCTTAATATCTGAGATAGGTCCCCTCTGTGAATTTTTTTTCCACTTTAAATGCTTTCTTTGCGAGCTGCATCCGCTTTCATCCTTTCTCTGTCCGTGCTATTAAAGCTGCGCGTCCATTCCGCATATGTTTCACTTCCTCCCTGTGTCCGCTTTCCACTGGAGCAGATTTGAGTTGCGTGGATGCGCAGCGGATGCCTAGCGGATGTAGCGGACGCATAACGGATGATGACGGATGCAGAACGGATATTCCCTGTATGCATAGCGGATGCAGAACGGACGCGTTGGATACATTTTCCGCTCAAAAAGTTTTGAGCAGCTCAAAACTTTTTGAGTGGATGGAACCTCAGTCGACGGATGCTGGACGGATAGAGAGGAAGAAAAACGGACGCAGTGAGTACAGAACGGATGCATCACGTGAACCAATGGATGGCAAGTGTTTCTCTCTGTTTTACATCCTCTTTCCATCCATTGGTGCAGTGTGACATGGGCTTAAGAGTAGAAGGAATACAAGGTGGACTAGATTTAGATCTCTTGTGAGTGGGAAAAGACTCATGACTAATGTCACATTTGACCCCTTCTTTGGGCTTAGCCTGCTTATCTCCTACAAATATCATCCTATATTTTATTGTTAAAATCTAGTCCCTCTTCAGATATTAATACGATATTGGCATCTTTCAACTCACTGGCAGCTTTATTCTATGCAGGATAGAGTTTATTGTATTTTGTAAAGAATGAAAAAGTTCATCCTCAAACAAGTCAAAACATTTATAATAAGAGCTTGCTTATAGATCTGGTCCAGGTACCTTTCTTAGTATAATCTTTTTTCATAGTTTTTGACATTTCTCTTTTGACATTTCTCTTATTGTTGTAGGTTCAGTCATAATCTCTCTCTGCTCTTCCTTAATTCTCAATTAATTTGATTACTTTAGATATTCATCTATTTTCTTTATCTTTATACAAATTGGAATAATATTGATGAAATCCTTTTTGTATGACCACTTTGTCCATTATACATCTCCCATATATCTCCCTGTTAATTTCAATATCATTTTCTTTTCTTTTTATAATTTTATGTATATGATATCCACTTCCCTTGTTTATTTGTAAACTCATTTTTTTGCTTTAAATAAGTTATATTTCTATTTCTATTTCTATTATCATATAGTAAATAATTATTGTTGTAAAAACTTATTTTCTCTGGAAATTTCTTGAAGTCTTCTTCCCTTTTTTATTTCACCCAAAATAGCTTGTGCTTTCTCTTGATTCTTCTATTTAAGTTTATATTATGTTGTATAAAATAACTTCTAATAAAAGCTTTATTTGTATCCCAAACCATACTTATATCAGTGCCTTTACTTAAATTATTTTTTAAAAAAATGTTTTAATTTCTTTTTACAATCCTCCACTGTTGCTTCTTTCTGTACCAACGGTTTCTTCAGTTTCCATCTAAAAGAACTGGTTTTAGTACAAAGCCACAGGATTATGATTTGAAAAATTATTTGGTGATATTTCTGGTTTAGAAAACTTAGTAGAAAAGTTCTTTTGAAATCTAAAGCATGTCTGTTCTTTAAAAGTATCTATATGTTTCAAAAAAATAAATATACTCTCTTGAAGTGCCACTTTTCTGCATCAATTTATCAAACAGATCTAAGTTATGTATCAAATCAAAAAAAATGTTTGGTAATTTGCCTTGAGTGACTTTAATGTTTTTCTCAGAATTTCTGTCCAGTTGCAGAGAAGTCACTCCATTCCAATTCCCCAGCATGCACCAATTTTTATAAGAAAAAACTATAAAACTCTTCATAAGATGTTTATAAAACAATACTCTTCTGAGACATAAATTCTTAACATCAAAGTGTTAATCCAATGTGAATTAGCTCCCACCTCAATCTGCCAGGATCATCAATCAATACAAGTTCTGATTTTAGTTGTGGATCTATGTACAAAATAACTTCATACGTTCTTCTCCTCTCCTCTCCTCTTTTCCTTCTTTGTTTTTTCTTCTTTCCATTTTTTCTCTTTCTACTGAAATAAATTATTTACCAAAATTTTTATAAATCAAATATTTATATCCTTTTTTGCAATAGGTATCTCTTATAGGCAAATTACTCCTTGTTTTATTTTTTTTTCAAATATTTTCCTTGTCTTTTGAGGAGCATTTGCTCCATTTATATTTCACATTAAGCATTTGCAATCCATAATCAAAGTAAAAATTTAGAAAAGGCAATGCTTGCAATGCATAGTTCAATATCACTCCTTTTAGTTTCCTGTTGCACTTCTTGGCATTTTTTTGTAGTCTTTTCTGATTGGGTTCTCTTTCTTCTATGATTTTTTTTTTTTTTTTGGAAATTCCCTCATTTTTGCAAAGTTGCTGAAACATTTTCTGACATATAAGTCTGGTATAATTCTTCTCTCTGCAGGTAACTTTAATAATCCTGTTCTTCACTCTTGCTGCTTTTCTGGTTATAGGCTATTATGATATAATTATGATTTTCTAATCATTCAACCATTATTGAATGTCATTCAACCATATCATTCATTATGATATTATAATGCAGAAATGAATTCCTACAAAGGTCCAGTTAATATGTCGAATTTAATTTCAGTTTGTTGAAAAGCACTTTCATGAAAAAAAAAAAACCTTTCAAAGTAACTGTCTACTTTATCCATTTTAAACTTCCTTCTATCCCCTCTTCTAGTAATTTCAAGGATGGGAAATTACAGTCAGAGGCAGCACAGTAGGAGTGCAGACAAGTAAAGATAGAAGAGGCCATGGGAAGAAGAATTAGAGATTAAGAGAACACTCCATATTCCATTTTATCCCTATTCCTAGAACATATCTAAGACCAGATCAAAAGGCAGTTTCTCACATTTTAGGAAATAGGAAAGAGTGAGGAGCATGGAAAAAGAAAGGAAAAGACAAGAAATTTTCTCATTCTTCATTTCAATACCTTAAAGCCAGCAGAGTAGAGCAGGAGTGTCAAACTCAAGGCCTGTGGGCTGGATCTGGCTCGTGGGGTTCTTAGATCTCGCGGAGAAATGGGGCCATCCCAGAAACAGAAAAGGACTGGTCCTCTGACAGTGTCTCTGCCAGCGAAAACATAACTCTGTTTTCACTGGCAGAGGGTTGCAGGAGGCTGGCGCAACTGAAAACAGAGCTTGAGAGCTCATTTTCACTGGCAGAGCCCTCAGGCCACCACAGGTGCCTCCAACACAGCTGATGTCAAGCTGGCCACATCTACCCTGACTACTCCCACTTCACCACTACCCCTGAGATCAAACACAACTGTGATATGGCCCTCAATGAAATTGAGTTTGATACCCATGGAATAGAGCAAGTCCTGATTAATGGTTAAATTGGTTTGAAATTATGAAAGTGTAGATTGCAGTGTATAAAAATATGATTTAACTATATGGAGAATTATTCTGCAAAATGCAGTTTCCAGAATTTTCAAATGATAGCCCAAAATGTTTCAAAAGTGTTGTCAAAATTCATCTTGAGACTACAAGTCTGGGGATGTTATTCTTTGGGCCCTGACAGAAAGCACTGCTGAGTGAGGCAGATTCTTGTTTCATAACATTTTGGAAATGATGTTTTAACAGGAAAAAAGGAACAGGTTATTTTGTTTTCACAGCCTTAAATAATTTTCACTCTACTTCTGAGCTTTTCTGTAATGCTACATAATTATTTTCTTGATTGCTTACTTAAGAAAATTGACACTGCTTGGAATATAACAAATATTCCTACAGGTAATGGGATTAAGCCTGAAGTGATTTTCTTTGTTTTTACACATAACTATATTCATCAAACATTTGTTCAATTCAGAACAAAAAATGCAAGCAACAATGAGGAATGTAAATTCTGGATCAAAGCAATTGCCGTTTTGATCCAGCCTATTATTTTGTGGACTTCTTTAGACAAATGGCCATGAGTCCATTTAATAATTTTTCTTTATTGTAAGAGTAAATCTTCTCTCAAGAAAAAAAAAAAAAAAGAGCCTGAATCTTATTTTATATAAAATTTCTGGATCTCCCCAATGTCCTTCAAATGTAGAAAGGAGATTATTTGCTAAGAATCAGCCAGATGTAGATAATCTGGATTGGTAAACAATGTGAACAGAAATTATCACACCTCAAAGAGCTGATGAGAACAAGTCAAAGCTTCCAGTTCTTGTCAGAATCTAGCTTAATTATAAAGGGACACTCAATAAGCCTTTACCTAGTCATAAGCAGCCAAGCAAATTGCAAACCTCCTCTATCTAGTGTATGCTGGAAGTCTCCTTAACTCCTCAAGAATAGAAATGGATACCTGTTAATAGGCAAGTGTAGAGTATGAAAAGTCACAATGAAAAATATGAAAATTCAGATATACTGTAACAATTTGAAAAACAATAAACTGGAATGGAGGAGAGGTAGATAGATACTTTTTAAAACAGGGTACGTAGAAGCTTATAATGGAATTCAACTATCACAAGTTCTCTATCCTTGGTAATTGAATGTATTGCTATTTATAGTTGTGACATACATCCTAACTCTAGTTATCACTCATTTCTTCCTGGCTTAGATCTTCAGATACCTTATAAACACTTAATATCACCTGCTGTCCAAATTTAAGGAGCATCTCTTATCCTTCAGCAGGTCCATACAGTATCCAACAGAAAATTCATCTGAAATCAGATTGAATGGAAGAGGGCTCTCATTTAGTTACAAATGCTTTTAGGTAATGTGCAATCAAGACTGCAAAATCAGTCACAAATCTTGTTCCTGTAATTGTGATGTCTTTATTCTTGAAGTTTCATACTGCTTTTCTAAGTATATCTTTGAATTAGCTGTTTCCTTTTCCATGCGGGCTTCTCTAAAAAAAATAAGAAAGAAATGAAATAAAAACCTTGGTTAATACTTTTGATTTATCTCTTCGCTTTCTTATTTGACCTGTTCAGTTCATGAGATCTCCAGGGTTTAAATCTAGACGTATTGTGGAGTTCAGAAATACAAAAATAAGAATGGCAATATTCAGGAACATTTAGCTTTCTTGACCTAGTTAACTCTATGTACATTCACTAATACATCTGTTCTATTTCATTTTTTATGAGATAATAAAACTATGGCAAGAACTATTGATCCTTTTTGACCTTATTTAGTTTTAACAAAGTTATAAATTTTTCTTTGGGTTTTCATATATTGTTCAAGCTGAAATTTGTAGTGCAAAATGAAGAAGACTGGGGGGGGGGGGGGGGAAGACCAGGTATCATTAATGTGTCAAAACTAACCATGAGGCATGTGATTGAGTATGTCCCATTGAAAGGGACAAATGAACAAGCCTGAGCCAAGTGTTGCAAAACATTGTCCAGATTCTTGCATTAACTACCCACTGATTACTTGATTGATTCATTCACATTGTTTGTCCCTACTTCAATCGAGAAGAATTCCAGACACAAACAGACAAGCATAAAAAAGTTAATGGGATTACAATAGGGTGGAAAGGCCTTGTCACACTGCCCAACGGATGCAAAATGGACACAACTGACGAGCAAAATGTTCCATCCGTTGTTATCCGCTCTCAAAAGGGGCAAAAATTTGCATAACCAGAGCGGATAACATGGACGCGGGGAGGACGCAGAGCGGATGGAAAGCGGATGCGGAAGGGAAGCCCAGTGGATGGAAGCGGATGGGAGCGGATGGCACATCTGCTAGGCTTCCGGGGGGCCTCAGCAAAGCAGACGCGGAATGGATGAAGCGGACGCACAGCGGATGAACAGCGGATGAAGCGGATGCACAACGGAAGCCTAGCGGATGCATAGCGGAAGTCTAACGGATGCCTGGGATTAATTGCGCATGCGGGGGGATGCATTGTATAAGCCACGCGGATATAAAGGGAAGCACCTTGCACATGGCCAGCATTCGGAGGAAAGTCCTGCTGCAGGATACATCGAGTCCTTGCCTGCCCTGCCTGCATGCCTGCCTGCAAGCCTTGCTGCCAGCATTCCTGCCAGCCTGCCTCCAAGCCTCCTGGCCAGCCTCCCTGCCAGCCTTGCTCTCTGCCTGCCTGCCAGCCTTGCTGCCAGCCTGCCTGCCAGCCTTGCTGCCTGCCTGCCTGCCAGCCTTCCTGCCAGCCTTCCTGCCAGGCTTCCTTCCAGCCTTGGTGCAAGGCTTCCTGCCAGCCTTGGTGGGAGCCTTCCTGCCAGCCTTGGTCCTGCCAGCCTCCCTGCCAGCCTCCCTGCCAGCCAGCAACTCCACAACCATGGGGAAGAAGCGAAAGCCTCAGCAACCTGCCGCCATCCCTGCCAAGAGGGAAAGGGCCACCCTCCCGTCCCCTGTCCCTGACTCTGCTTCTGCTGGGGCTTCTGCTGCTCGGGCTAGCTCTTCTGGTGCTGGAGCTTCTGCAGAAGCTGCTCCTGGTGGTGGTGCTTCTGCTGCTGCGTACTCTGCTGAAGCTGCTCCTGGTCCTGCTGGTCCTGCTGGTCCTGCTGGTCCTGCTGGTCCTGCTCATCCTGCTCGTGCTCCTGGGCTTGCTCGTACTGCTCGTGCTCCTGGTCTTGCTCGTCCTGCTCATCCTGCTTGTGCTCCTGGTCCTGCTCGTGCTCCTGGTCCTGCTCGTGCTGCTAGTGCTGCTGCTGGTGGTGCTGCTGGGGCTCCTGGTGCTTACTCTGCTGCTGCTGATCCTGGTCCTGCTGATCCTGCTGCTGCTGCTGCTGATGACGATGATGATGATCCTGCTGCTGCTGTCGCTGCTGCTGCTGATGATGATTATGATCCTGCTGGTGATGATGATGATGATGATGATGATGATCCTGCTGGTGCTGCTGCTGGTGGTGGTGTGGAGGAGCAGCCTCTACCACCTGGGAGCCCCTCTGATGAGGGCCCATCTGGTCCTGCCAAAGGGAGGAAGAGGTGTATGCGGGGACGGGAGAGGAGGCAATACTTCATTGAGAAGGAACACAAGGATGAGGTGCTGGAGTGGCTGAGAGAGAATGACTATCTGTGGCAGAAGGGACACCGGCTGTACAGGGACACCAAAAGGAAGCAGGCTGCTTGGAGAGAGAGGGCGGAGAGTATGGGTTACACTTCAGAGGTGCTCCTCGGCTGGTGGAAGCACATGCACACCTGGTATTTGAAGCTGCACCTCAAGAAATCTGGCCAGGCCACAGTTAAGCTGATGGACAGAGAGACCTACGTCATGGCCAGGTGCAGCTTCCTGGAGGGTGAGATCTGCCATCGAGGAGCACCAGCAGCCCCTCTCACAACCCTCTCTCTACGGCAGCCTGCTGAGACCCAGTCCTCTTCCGGCCGAGAGTCAGTCCCTGTCTCCAGGCAGGATTCTATGGAGCATGCCACGGTGGAGAACCCGCGGACAGGTGTTGTAACTGTGGTGGAGCACGTGGAGGACTCCCTGGTGCGGTGGGAGAAAGGAGACATTGAGTCCACCACAGTTGTAGCCACATCCACCACCCCCAGCTCCACCTCCACAGAAAGGCAAAGAGCCAGAAAGCAGGAAGGGCAGAGCCACACTGTCCTGCTGAAGATCAGAGACACCATCTGCACCAGTATAGATCTCCTCTCTTAGCTGGTCAGCACCGACTCTTCATCCTCCAAACGCAAGCCCTTCCTCACCTATGTCAACCAGACCCTCAAGAACATGGAGGAACCCCAGTACCAGGTGGTGAAGGACAGGATCACCGAGCTGCTTCACAACCCTCCTGATCCAGAGGAAACTGCTCCCACCCAGTCCAGGTCTACTCCTCCACCTCCACCCCAGGTGATGTCCCTCCCATTCCAAGGCTTCCCACAGCCCCTCACCTACCAGGGCTACAGCTACCAGGAGGTCCAGCAGCATAGGCAGCAGCCCTTCCCAGTCCAGGCACAGAGTCATCGGACGACACCATTGCCACCGGTTCCACTGATGCAACCGATGCCACCCACGACAATGATGCCACCGATGACAGCGATGCAACCAATGCCAGTCCTCACCCAGCTGCAGACAAGACAGCCCCACTACACTGCCCCTTTCTCCACCCCACAGCCAAGCCCGGCCTCAGTACATCTGTCATCAGTACTGGGGCTGACACCCCATGGCATGGAGGAAGGACCTCTCAGCATCACGGGTCTGAGCCAGCTGTCTGAGAGCTTCCTCAACACACCGCCCTCTGTTGTCCTCTTGGGACCAGGCACCCCAATGATGATACAGACCAGCACTCCACACCACCCACCTCCACAGCACCTGGATCCTTCACCCCTGAGACTGGGCACACCTCCGAGTGACCAATAAGAGTGCCAGAGACTGGGTAGCTGGCTACCTGTGGACTTTATTTGGACACTTGACTTGGGTCATTTTTTTTTTACAGCTTGTTGTTCAATTAAGTTTATCTTTGATTCACACACTTGCTTCATTTCTTTATTTTGTAATAAAGTCAAGGTGGAAACTTTTAGAATTGGTTTAAGCCTTTGCATGCTTGTGGGATGGGTTAAGATAGCAGTGGGATGGGATACCTGTGGATGGGTAATAGCTGTGGGATGGGTAAGGATAACAGTGGGATAGATAAGCCTCCAGTGCAAGCATAGTGGGACTGTATGGTCCACCCTCCCAGGTGCCACACCTTTGGCCCTTTATTATCAATAGCAATGTACGCATTGATCCACACATTTGAAAATAAACACAACTCTTTATTAAATGCCCTGTTCATTGTAGGCCCACCCAACATACATTGCCCAATCTCATCCGTGTGATGAGACAGGTTGAAGGAAGCACCCATTAATCATCTATCATCCTGTCTTGCCACTCCACCGCTCCAGCTGGGGAGTTGTACCAGTGTTTCAGGAGGTTGCGCTGCTTCTTCCCTTCACGTGAGGCTCTGTTGGGGCCTTGCACATCCTGAGTGTCTATCAGGTTTCGCCCTTGCCTCCATTCCCCAGGCTCCATGGCCCTATTGCCTTGCTGGAGGTCCACAAACCTGTTCTGCAACACTGGGTAGCAGGTGCACATGAGATTGTGCAGGATGCAGCAAGCTTGCACGATCCTCCTCACGGTCTCTGGGCGATGCTGCATGGTGGTGAGAAGTACCTGGAACCTGTTGGCCAGGATTCCAGAGGCGTTCTTCACCACCCGCCTTGCCCTGGACAGCCTGTAGTTGAAGATCCTCTCTTCACGGGTGAGGAGTCTGGAAGTGTAGGGCTTCATGAGGTAGGTTCTGAGGGAGAAGGCGTCATCCCCCACGATGAAGTAGGGCACATCTTGCGTGTCGTTGGGCAGGGGGTCTGGATCTGGAAAGCCCATGATGAGGTTGCCTTCCAGCCCCTCCTTGAGGTCACTGGTGTTGTATACCTGGGCATTTGAACATGAGCCGCTGCTTGAAGCATCGCTGTACATGAACTTGTAGTCAGCATCGACCATGGCGAAGAGGACGATGCTGAAGAAGCCCTTGTAGTTGAAATAAGTGGAGCCCGACTTGGCTGGAGCTTTGCAGGCCCCGTGCTTGCCATCTATGGCTCCAACAGTGTGTGGGAAGATCCACCTCTGATACCACTGCTCTGCAACTTTCTTCCATCGTTCATCAGTGGAGGGGCACTGGAGGAGCTCCTGCAGGTATTCTTTGATGATGGCCTGCACCACTTCTCTGACCACAATGCTGATGGTGTTGTGTGGCACCATCCAACTGTACTGCATGCTCCTGTAGGTGGTCCCTGAGGCCAGGTGGCGCAGAGTGAGTGCCACCTTGAGCCCAGGTTCCAGGCTGGGCCGGAAGTTGGTGTTTGCCTTGGTCAACCTGGGCGTCAGCCGCTGCACAACTTCATCAAACATGGCTGGAGGCATCCTCATGAAGTTCTGGAATGCCCGAGTGTCTTTGTTCCTGAGCTCCACCATCAGCTTGTTGTACAGTCCGTACTCTGCTCTTCTCCCAATCCATCTTCGGACCCAGACACTTCTTGGCCACCTCCTTTTCTTCCCGTAGTAGAGTTCACAGAGCCTGTAGATGTCTTCGCACTGTTGCAAAAGGATGGTGGCTGCCAAAAGGACTGTGTTACGATCCACACTTGACATGACTGGATGCTGTGGAAGAGGAAGAGTCAGATGAAGGCTGCAGAGATCTGCACAGCTGGGCTGCTGGTCTGAAAGTGAGAGGCAGATGAGTTGCTCCCCCTTTTTATAGGCAGTATAGGTGTCCCTTTGCATCCTCTAGGCATCCTCTAGGCATCCTCTAGACATCCTTAATATCCGAGATAGGTCCCCTCTGCGAACGTTTTTTCCGTTTTAAACACTTTGTTTCCGCTAGGCATCCATTCTGCATCCATTCTGCATCCGTTCTGCATCCGTTCCGCTTCCTCCCTGCGTCCAAGTGGATGCGAGTTGCATGGATGCGCAGCGGATGCCGAGCGGATATTGCGGATGCGTTACGGATGCAGAACGGATGCCTTGCGGATGCAGAACGGACACATTGGATACATTTTCTGCACAAAAGTTTTGAGCAGCTCAAGACTTTCTGAGCAGATGAAACATCAATAAACAGATGCTGGACTGATAGAGAGGAAGCAAAACGGAGGCAGTGAGTACATCGCGTTTTGCAATGGATGGCAAGCTTTTTTGTCCGTTTTACATCCTCTTTGCATCCGTTGGTGCAGTGTGACAGGGGCTGAAGACAACAAACAGATCCACAAAGAAAGGTTAATCATGAAAGGTTCATCAGCTTTTCATTAGCAAAAGCAATTAATGATTTGAAGTAAGGAACATTTCAAAGCATTTTTTTCTAATGATAGCAACATACCAATGCATTAAAAAGAAACTTAGTTTCAAGGAATTATAGGGAGTCCAATTCAGTTCCTTTCTAGATGAATACAGCTGTGAAGAAAACATGCAGCTTCTTTTAGAAAAACATTAGCTTAGCATGGTAAGATAGGAGGGGGTGAGGGAGAAACTGAAGATTGGCTTATCTTGAGGCTCTTGGGTATAATGGAGGGAGGGAAAGATGGAGGGAAAGAGAAACTCTGTTAGACTTTCCAGATTCTGTAATTATAGCTTATAACAAGAAAATGGCATTCCAGTGATTTCTTGTGGTGTCTGTTTCCTGATTTGGTCTACTTCAAAGGACTAACATTCCAGAACAGCCCAACCTTATCTAGCAGTTGCTCAGCCTTTAGCAGACTTATTTTTATTTTGCATTTCCTCTCATCCTCATCCACAGTTTTATTGACAGACTGTATTCATTAAATCAGAATTAAGTTCAGAAATTCTCTTGTACCAGAAAGCATCCAACTGAGCATTTGCTGGAAAAAAGAATTGCAATTAAATAAATAAATTGAGGAGCTACTGGAAGTATGGGGCTGCATCTTTTTAGAATAATATTTCCTGTGAAAACAGGACACATTAATAACTCCATAGTTTATCTGACATATAAATAATCCCAATAACAACAACCAAAAAATGTCTGGCGAGGAAGCAGGGGATGGAGGTAGATGGGGAGAAGTCCAAACAATTAAATACAAGTCTCAGGGAGCTCTGTGTGCAGTAATGGAATTAGAAAGGGGGATGTAGAGGAGCAAATAACTTAAACTGTGGGTTGTTATTTTGCAAGATAATAAATGGAGAGGGCAGCAACAAAGGAGTCAAAGGGAAAACAGTCCTGCATCTTTGGGCTTTGCAATCTATCCTCTTCCAATCACACAACATCTCACTCCTCTGAAGCAGCATTTCATAGAATTGCATTTTGCAGGTGATGGGGAAATAATTTCCACAATGCATCACAGACTCATGAAGAAGTACTTTTGAAATTGCCAAATATCAGCTTGGTGAAATGTTCATGTGTGGTTACAGATGCTGGGTTTTGACCCAGTATCTCTAGCTACACATTGAAGTTAATTTAAAATATTTTCTTTCATTTTACTCTTTTGAATAAATCAATCCACAGTTCTCACTTAAAGTACAAATCACCAGGCACAAATTGTCCTACATTGGATATCATACCTGTATGTGAAGCCCAGCTTTCTTGAAAAGGCTGAAATGCTGGGAAAGATGGACGTAAAGAGAAGATGATGATGATGACCAGCAGCAAAGTGATAGATCTGTTATGGTGTAGATCAGAGGTCTCCAAACTTGGCAACTTTAAGACTTGTGGACTTCAACTCCCAGAATTCCTCAGCCAGTTCTAAAAACATATCTATTGCTTTCAAACTTCATTTCAATTTTAGAAGGTCAATTTTGCCCCAGTGAAGGAATGTTAAGGGCTACCCACAAAGATTAACAAAATTTCTCATAGAATTGCCTTACAACTCTGACATCTTTGTACATTTTATACGTTGTTATGTTGAATTGGACTGCTTCTCACTAATGCTGTATATCACTAATAGACAAGGGATCTTTTTCTCCTGGCTAGATAGGTGCGATGATGTGACATTTTAAAATTAATGCACATTTTTTAATGCAGTTAAATATTTTATATGTGTAGATTAGTTAGGAGGATGGATCAGAAATAAAAATAGTCATGAATGCATATAAATTTGGTTTGATCCACTTCCCTGGAAAGAAGACCCAGTATAGTTTACAGTATATGTGCAACTAGCATTTATTAAATTAATTGCTATCACAAAACAACAAAATAAAATTGACCATATTAGATTTATTCAAATCCTAAGTTTTATTTTTTAAATAAGCTGGAATCATTCAGCCTAGAAAGTTGATGAATAAATAACAATATTCTTTTTATTCTTTTGTACTATAGCACTAATCTTTCTTTCCTTCCTCCTTCCTTCCTTCCTTCCTTCCTTCCTTCCTTCCTTCCTTCCTCCCTCCCTCCCTCCTTCCATCCTTCCTTGCTTCCTTGCTCCTTCCCTCCTACCCTCCCTTGGATACCCTGCAGCCAAATAATATTTTCCAGTCATCTCAGCAATAAGTTTTGAACTTTCAATGAAGTTCAGTCCTACGAGTTGGGATTTAATTCTAACAAATTTGATTAAAATAAGATTTTGTTGTAACTTTCATCAGATTCTGTTCATTATGTCTGACAGGTAGAAATGTAAAAACTCTTTGTGGACATTTAATACTAGGAAACTCCAAATTATTCCCACATTTCATTTAAATAAATACCTTCAGATCAACTTCAAATATTTTACTTTAGATGAAATTCTGTGGAATTCCTAATCTTCCAAAAATTCACTAGAAGCTCAGTTTTCATCGCCTGGTGATTCCAAACTCTTTTTGTCAAAAAAATTGTAGGACATGATCAGGCTAATCAGATACTGGAACCATATATGCCCTCAGCTTACAGTTGGTCATGAGGTGATCTACAGTTTGATGTCACCCTGAGGGGAGGATACTACATCCATTTATACAGAGAGTCTTGGCAGACACCATGTATGTATACACTCGTTATATAATTTTTTTATACTATTATTATGGTGACATGGTGTTCAAAGCCTGGCATCAAGTTGGGCTGAGAGAGAGTGACTGGATCAAAGTCACCCAGCTGGCTTTCATGCCTAAGGTGGGAATAGAACTCATGGTCTTTTGCTTTTTAACCCAGTGCCTTAATTACTAGACCAAACTGATTCTCAGTTTTTAATGGTGCAATAGGAAAAATCATATTTTTGGATGGGGAAACTTCATGAATATTGCATTGTATTTTGTTTTGCAGTTAGGTCAAGCATACAGAAAGCTACTTTAGTGTAGTGGTTAAGGCACCAGAGAAGGAACCATGAGATGAATATTGTAGTCCCATTTTAGGCATAAGCCAGCTTGCACCACTCACTCTCTTACCCTAGGAGGCAAACCATTTCTGAAATATTGCCTTGAAAAGTTCAAGACTTGCCCGGGTAGTTGTCAGGATAGTTATATACCACTTTGCAGTGCTTTCCAGCCCTCACTAAGTGGTTTATAGAGTCAGCATATTGCCCCCAACAATGTGGGTCCTCATTTTACCAACCTCAGAAGGATGAAAGGCTGAGTCAACTTTGAGCCGGTGAGAATCGAGCTGCTGTTGTCAGTTGGCAGAATTAGCCTGCAATACTGCATTCTAGCCACTTGCCACCATAGCTCAAAGGTGCATGCACATGTACACATGCATACACAAACATACATACAAATATATGAGCATTTGTTTGTGTATTAGATTGGTTTAGATTGAAAAAAATGATATGTTGCCAGTACTCTATTTTATACTATTATTATTTTTATTATAAATAGAAAGAGCAATATATTCAATATTCATACAGACAGTGTGTTGTTCAAGGGTGGGATACGACAGGGTTAAGTACCGGTTCGGGATTTACAAGCTTCCTTGCCCGCTGTGAGCCGCGCACCTGTTAATCATCATTAGCACGCTGCCATGCCGAGAAGCAGCCTTTGAAACAGCCCTCATTTCTTGTTTTTTAAACTGTAGCTGTACCTTGTTTGGCAGCTGAATTTGAAAAAAATCAGGAAATGAAGATCAGGTAAGAGCCTGGGAGGGCAGGTGGGAAAAAAACATCAGCAGACATAGAACTGGTTCTATGACTGCTGCTCTTCAGAGCTATCAGTTTTACAGAGGTGGACAGAACTGGAAGAAACCCACCCCTGGTATTGTCTGGTTATAATTCCTTTGAACAATACTCAGTATTATAATAGTGATGATATTCTCTAATAATAATCTTATAGTACCAGTGCTTTTCCTTCATAATATTAATACATATTAATTATTAATACTAATTAGAATTAATAATAGCTTACAGTAATCAACCATAATGATAAAATTAATCTTTCTCTTGTAATTTTAAGTTTCAACTTGTTTCTCCTATTTAACCATCAATAGAAAAAAATCCCATATCTCAAAATATTGTGTATTTTCTTTAATGTCAAGTGTTACTTTATTCATTTCTGCACATTCTAGCATTTTTTTTTTTTTATCTTCTCTTCTGTAGGGATCTCCTCGCCCTTCCAATGCTGTGCGTACAAGATTCTGGCTGCTGTTAACACATGTACTATTAAATACACATTCCTTTTACTGTATTTTTCTGGTATAATGCTCAACAGAACTATTTTCGGTTTTAGACCTATATGTTCCTTTATTATTTTTTCTATCCAGGTGTGTATTTTTGTCCAATATTTTTTTGCTTTTGGACAACATGTGCGAGTATGAACCCAGGATCCGGTTGTACCTCCAACACTTGGTGGACATATCTCTAAACATCCTGGTTAATTTTGCTGGAGGGAAGTGCCATCTATAAAACAATTTGTATAAATTTTCTTTATATGCAGTGGACATTATTAGTTTATAGTTTCTGTCTCACACTTTTATCCAATTCTATAGGGTGCCTAAAGTTTTTGGCCCACACTATCATGGTTTCCTTTACTTGCTTTTTTTTCCCATTCTAATACTTAATAAATATTTATAGAATTTTTAAATTACTTTCTCCTCTAGTCCTATTAAAATTTGTTTCTCCTCTAGTCCTATTAAAGAACCAACAGTTCTATTGGTTCTTTATGAAACCCTATATTTCAGCATCTTTTTGATACCTAGATATTTGTACATATGGCCACCATGTTAAATCTATCCCTTGTCTATTCAATTCCTGCTTGTTTTTCAATTCCTCCTTCTCATTCAAAATATCTTTATATCTTACATTTTTTTCTCATATCCATCACATTTGGGTATGTCAGTGCCTCCATCGCCATTTGGTTTCTGGGATGTGCTTCATAATATTCAAATGTGTTCAAAATTACTCTCATGTTGTTTTTAATTTGTCTGTTAGGCAAAAATCCATTTTGGTTTAAATGTGTGGATTTGTTCAGGATTCTCTTCAATCTTTCAGCTATTATTGATGTGTACATTTTGTAGTCCACCTTTAAAAGTGAGATAGGTGTATAATTTTTAATCTGTGATAGATCTGCATCTTCTTTTGGTATAAGGGTAATGTTTGCTTCCATCCAGGATTTTGGTTTCTTTTGGCTTGGTGGCCATGGCTTGGCTGGTATGGCAGGGGAAGGTTACTGCAAAATCCCATTTCCTCCCTACCCCACTAACCATCTCCATTCTCCTGTGCAGGGCAACAAAAGAAGACCTAGCCAATCAGCTGGGACTCAGGAGGCAGAGAATAGAAGGTGACGGGGCCAGTGAGACATGGTATTTGTCTCACTACTCTGAACTACTCAAAATTTCTGCTACCAATTCTCCAGAACTGGTCAGAACCTGCTGAATACCACCTCTGTTATCTTTGCTTTTAATAGGACTTCATTGTAAACTTCCAGCAGTGACGGACCCAAAGTATCTTGTAATTGTGTATAAAATTCCACAGGTAAGCCATCTGCTCCTAGCGTTTTATTCTTCTTTTGTTTCTTAATTGCCTCTGTTAATTCAAACATGGTTATCCTTTCATTTAATGTAGACTTTATTTCTTCCAGGATTTTAGGCAACCTTGCCTCTTCCAGGTATCATTTTATTTTGTCCTCCGATATTTCCTCTTGGTCATATAAGTTTTCTTATTAATTCTGAATTATTATTATTATTTTGTTGTTGTTTTGATGCTGTAGTGTACCTTTCTCATCTATCAAACTTTGTATCTGTTTTTTTCTTTTAAAAAATGTATATGCCAATCATCTTTCTGATTTATTAGTGTTTTCAAAGACATTTTGTTTTATACTCTTAATTTCCCATGCCAATTCTTTTTCGAGTAAACTCAGTTTGTGATTTATTATTTCCATTTGATTTTTAGATTCTTTTTTTCTGGCTTTTTCTGTAATTCTAGTTCTAGTCTATTATACTCTCCCTCCAGTGTTGTTTTTTGATGTTGTTTCTTTTCCTTATTTTTCCTTGCTGTATAAGATATAGCTAATCCTCAAAATTATACCTTAGCTGTATCCCATACATTTTGTAGTGAGGTATCTTCCTTTCTATTTTCTTTGAAGAAGAATGTCATTTCTTTTTCTGCTATTTGTATGAATTCTTTGTCTTTTGTATAGACTGATTCAACATCCATCTCACTTTCTTCTTCTATCTTTTTCATTTGATCCTAACTGGGTTGTGGTTTGCCCATATATTCAATTCTATTTCAATTTCTTCTACATTTCTCCTTAATTCTGATAATATCCATGGCATATCTATTCTTGACCAAGATTTATGTCTATTTGAATAGTATGTATCTTGTTTTTCTTGGGATTTCTTTCTCTTCATATGTCTTGAATGCTCACTTCATCCGCCAATTTAAATAAAGTCTTTGGTAAAGTTTTCCTTGCCTTTTTGTTTGTTTTACTGCTTCTGTAGTCAAGCTTTACATCTGTAATTGCATTAAAATCTCCTATTATGCAAATATTTTCATTGTCCAATTCTGCAATTTTCTCATGAAGTTTCCCATAAAATTCTTGCTCATTATTTGGTGCATATGTTACTGTTGAAAGCACCTGTTTGTGGTTTATTATTACTTCCACTATCAATATTCTGTCTTCTTCATCTGCATATATTGTTGCCAGCCCTCTTACATTTGTATAAAGATGATGGTTTTCATTGCTTTTTGCCCACCAAAAGCTTTTTGCCCATCAGGGACTTTCAGCCACTTACTTCAGCAGTCCCAATCACAACAAAGTTTTCCTCAGTGAATTCTACATAATATATCTATGCAGCATTCATGTGGCTGCATTGTTGATTAATCAACCTGCCTGTGCAAATTTATCTTCCATTGGTCAAAAACATTATGGACATGATATTTCATCACCACTGGCAGGCAAAAAAAGAAACAAGAGCCAAAATTTGACTGATTTGTTTAACTTTCATATACATGTCCCTGCTGCATACTCATTTCTTGTCGGAACATTAAAGTTATTCATGCAGTTCTGAAACACCAATAGGCATTTCAGCCAGCAATCAATCAGCCTTGTGTAAAAAACATCAGGAAAAAAAGTATAATTGTTCCTTCCTTCTTTCTTTCTTTCCTTCCTTCCTTCCTTCCTTCCTTCCTTCCTTCCTTCCTTCCTTCCTTCCTTCCATCTTTCCATCCTTCCATTAAAAATAATAATATTGGAGATACATTCTATTGATTAAAATTAGAGTTTGTTTTATATGGAAGTTGGCTAAATGATCCACAGACTTGTTTAAAAATGAAAAGAATTTGTCTTTTTTGAGAGGGGAGGGAGGGAGGGAGGGAGGGAGGGAGGGAGAGAGAGAGAGAGAGAGAGAGAGAGAGAGAATGAGCAAAGGCATTATCAATAGCTAGGTTTTTCTGTTCTTGAGACCAGATTTGCATTCCCATTTTTACTTATGGGAAATTATGATGTTTTGAAAGTCATGCCCCTGGCTGTTTTCTGTTGTTGGCTGGGTAGATAGCAATCAGCATAATACCAAATCTTGGAGCCCTAAGGTAAAATGCAAGACAGACACATCTAGTCTGAAGCTCTCATTCTTTCCTATGACTGGAATATTCCAGTTTTGTTTTCAGTGGAACATGGGATATTTAAGATTTTTTTTTAAAAAAAATCTAATGGAACACAACTGACACAAAACATTTCTGCAAAATATACTCCTTAGGTTTTCTAATCAATATCAGCTCCTAAAATTTCTTTTTATGGGTAAGCATGGGATAGAGAATTAAAACTATCCTATGATGTTGTATAAGTAATGCTAGGTGTGACAATATTTATCAATTTACTTTCTGTATGTATTCATGAAATTATCAAGTATTTGAAAAGAAGAGTCCTGCTGAATATGAGTTTGCATGGCTCTGAAAAAATAAATATATTGTCCCACTAGCCTTTTAAAATTCTTTGAAGGAAATTGGTGAGTAGAGACACTCTTGTAGAAACTGTTTATTGGACATCAATTCCTCTCCGCAATACGGAGATATTAAAACTGATTTTACATGCTTGCCAAAATAGCAGAATGAAATCACATAGTGAAACAATAAAATAAAACATTTGCTAAATATTTGCTAAATATTATTTGCTAAATAACAAACACAAAACTGGCCAAAGATAAACTTGATTCATTGATTGAACTGCAACATAAGTAGAGAAATTTAAGATTAATTTTATAAGTTAAAAAGCTCGGGAGAATTTTTTAAAATGTTGGCAATAAAAAAAACAACAGAATTCCGTCCAGGTCTGCTTCTCTAAGGAGGATATTCCAAAACTGATCTCTCTCTCCCTCTTTGTCCTTCTTCCCCCTCCGTCTCCGTCTCCGTTTCACTCTGTTTGTAAAGCTGTTTTAGATAAGGGCTATCCCTGTTTCCTGCTACATCTCAGTACTGGTTGTCCTTCAAGTAGAAATTTGAAGATTTTCAAGGCTCAGGTAGAAACAGAAAGAGTTTGTTACTCACCATTGAAGTTCAAGTTGTGAAATATTTATAGACTATAGTTACCCTTTGACTGGGCTTAAAACTAAACTTAAAACTTGGAAAGATGATGTAACACGATGGGACATGAATTCTGGTGTTCCTACTTTGTACTAATTTGTGTTTCTGACTACCTTCAAGAGTTATTCTTAGTACATTCTTAGTAATGCTCCAGTAATGTACATGAGAAGTCACTAGGTCAAACGTAATGGGGAAATAACTGGTATCCCAGCATTAGCTGAGAAAGAACACTTTGTGTCATGGAAGACATATACAGTGCTAGTTATGAAGTCAGAGCAACAAGTATTCTTAATGTTATAGGTGAAAATTTGGTTATTACACCTGAGAATATAAAGAGCCGAACTGAAGCCATTTTGTGTTTGCAGTCTGAAGTTTTGAAGCTCAGAACAGTTATGAAATTTGTTTTTGCTACACAATTATACCAGATTGCAAAACTATGTACTTGGCTTAAGTTAGAGATGTGTTCTAGGGCGCTCTGACATTAGATGTCACATTAAGAGATATTAATGTTTTCTTATAATCTTCTGGAATTTGAATAACAGGAAATCTGACTATAATGAGAATGTTGGGAGTTGTCCATGGAAGGTTGGAACTTTCTTATGAAAATGTTGTATAACATCCATATATGGGAAACAGGAAGTTTTATGCAACCATGTGATTTGATAAACCTATATAAGCAGTATTCACTAAATGGGAGAGTCTCCTCCTCTCCCAAACATGGAGTCAAGGGGTCTATACTGCAGTATTTTCCCTAATAAAGCATCCTATGGATCAGATTATCAAAAGTCTGTTGATTCATTTTTATGTACTTCTCACACTTAACTTATGACGTTTTTATTGTTTAAGGCAAGGATTCTCAAAAGCTCTGTCTTGAAGGAAGACTAAAATTAACATTCACAAAATGACTGTTGGAATACAACCATCCTGGTTGGGAGAAAGACTCAAATGAGAATCAGCTTGAACTCACTATATAAACACAAGAGGGCTAAGTCTGACCACCTCCAGATGCCTCAGTACATTGGTTCTCAACCTTTTGTTCACCCCAGACTCCTTTTAAATACCTTTTGTGGACACATACTATGGCCATGGACCCACCCCAGACTTAACTCCAGATTTAAATCATAACATTTCTGTAACACTTCATGGACTTCCTCTGAAAATATTGCAGCCTCCCCCTCAAGGGTCTGTGGATCACCACTGCTTTAGAGCCTTATCTGATCATTCCCAGGTGATTGTTGCCAGTCTGGGTGAATTTCTGTGAAATAGGCAGAGAATAGGCATAAAACATATGAAGAACGGTTGCAGGAACTGGGTATGTCCAGTTTAATGAAAAGAAGAACTAGGGGAGACATGATAACAATGTTTCGATATCACAGGGACTGCCACAAAGAAGAGGGAGTCAAGCTATTCTCCAAAGCACCTTAGGGTAAGACAAGAAGCAATGGATGGAAACTAATCAAGGAGAGAAGCAACCTAGAACTAAGGAGAAATTTCCTGACATTTAGAACAATTAAATCAGTGAAACAACTTGCCTCCAGAAGTTGTGAATGCTCCAACACTGGAAGTTTTAAAAAGATGTTGGATAACCATTTGTCTGAAGTGGTGTAGGGTTTCTTGCCTAGGTGAGGGTTAGACTAGAAGATCTCCAAGGTCCCATCCAATTCTGTTTATTCTAATTCTAAAGTAGCTAGTTTGAACTAAACATGTGTTGGCCTGGTTGCTCACATCTGACCATGGCAGCAACAATTGGAATATAAAATAATTGCTACCAAAAAGAAACATTACTTGATTTTAGGAGATGGACCTTTATTTCAACAAATCACAGGCTGTTGTTATTATTGTCCACATCAAATAACAACTGTTTAATTTCTTTTAAGTCCTTACAATCAGTGGTGGTATTCAACTAAAGTTGCCACTGGTTCGGTGGGCATGGCTTGGTAGCCGTGCTTTGTGCACATGCACACTTTGCATGCACATGTGCACTAAGCACGCATTTTGCGCAGACACAGAGGCATTCCAACATTCCTTCTGCAAGCCTGCACGATGTTGGTCTCTGCAGCAGCTGCCACATGGCGTTATTCTGTGCTGCACAAAGCAGCTGCATTTTGAATTTTGGCCATAAAAGTGATTATGGGAGCCCGGGTGGGTGGGCCAACCACAGAGCAGCAAAGAGAACTGGTTCGGTCTCCACTGCTCATTGCCACTACTGGCTCTCCAGAACCAGGCAGAACCGGTCGAATACTACCACTGCTTACAATTCTTGTCTCATCATCCATCTGGAAGCAAGGGATGGAGGAATGAAGAGACTCTAGAGTAATACTGAGACCCATTGATGGGTCCTGATGCATAACAATAATTATTCAGGGGTATCTCAAACCCTTCCAGGACAGATTGAAGGTGACCAAACCACAGAGGTTAACTACACTACCTCCTCCTCCTCCTCCTCCTCCTCCTCCTCCTCCTCCTCCTCCTCCTCCTCCTCCT
>BLBF01000055.1:21007758-21023040 GCA_015471245.1 Laticauda colubrina | reverse complement strand
CTCCTCCTCCTCCTCCTCCTCCTCCTCCTCCTCCTCCTCCTCCTCCTTCAAAAGGAGAATATCAGACTGTTGGCTGTGAAGATAAAGGACAGACCTCATTACAGATACCATTCATATCCCCCTGCTAATAATGTCCAGAGAGTGCTAGAAGATACCTGTAATCATAAAGTGAATTAAACATATAAATAAGGTTCGTGCTGGTAATTGCAGGTGAAATGAAAAGGAGTGAAGCAGAAAGCTGAGACAAACAGAAGAAGCTAAATGAGAACTTGATGAAAGACTTTGAAGAATCTCCCATCTTAATTGGTGAATTCTATTCATAGTTATGCATTTTCAGGGAAGAAATTGACAGGAGGTGGGGAATAAAAGGAATACATTTAAGATTAAATACACAGGCAAACACACTCAGCTCCAACATTTCTGCCTTGATATCTCTGTTTCTTTTGTTTGGGCCAGATAACTACTGTTATCAAATACAGTTTTCAGTCTTCCATCTCAATTATATAAGACTTACAGATCTGCAATGCAAACAATATACCCTTAGCTAAGAACAAGACTCACAAAACTCAGTTGGTCTTCCTCATCGTATTGTAGGCAGACATGCATAGCCATGCATGAGATGCATTCTAAGATTGCACTCCTAAATGTACAATCTGGACATGATGGGACTTGTCCTCATCTAGGATTGCTTCTACTTCTGATCAGTTGATTTAGGTTAATGTCCAAAATCAACTTGTGACACTATATTTGTCATGACCATCTGGAGACCTTTTAAAAGAAACACTAACTCAGAAAGAGTTTGGCTTGGTAGAGATGTGTCAGATAATTATACCACAGTGACCACTGAATTTATAATTGATCAAAAAGATATCCACAATTGTAAATCAGCTCTGAATTTATGAAATGACCACTTTGTTTTTGAAAACATTTTACAATGGAGTCCATAAGAAATTATTTTCATCCTTCAGTCTCAAAAGACTATGGTATCGTGCTCTGAAAAGAAGTCCTAAAACAGCACCTAGTGTGGCTAAAAAGGCCAATTCGAGAGTGGCAATCCCTTCCACACTGAGGACAGATACAGTCTGTCCCCTGTCCATCCCCCAGATTTTGCTGGTTCTGGGACTTTCTCTGCCTCAGCCTGCTGAATGAGTATCTCTTCGAATTGGAGAAGGCCATGCTACATCTTTAGCCTCCAAGCTGAACTATCAGAGGTTAAGTTTTCCCAGCTGTTAATGTCCATTCCAAGGCCTTTAGATCCCTCTTACAGATATCCTTATATTGCAGTTATGGTCTCTCTCTAGGGTGCTTTCCCTATACTAATTCTCCATATGGGAAGTATTTCGGAATCTGCCCATTAGTCATCCTTATGACATGCCCAAGCCAGCATAGATGTCACTGTTTCAATAATATATACATGCTAGAAATTCCAGCACATTCCAAGACTGCGCTATTTGGAGCTTATTCATGCCAGGTGATGCTAAGTATACATCAGAGACAGCACATATGAAAGGTGTTCCATAGAACATAAGAACATTTTTCTGAAATTTGACTATTTTGCTCCAATATTTTCAGGAAGTCTTCTTTATCCATCTAATTTATCCATTTTATAATTTGACTATTTGCTTTCTTTCCCCTTTTACTTCCTTCATTGCATTAGCCTTTTCATTGCTCAATTTCTTTCCCTCCCTTCCATATTTATTATTCTCTTTCTATTATACTTACAATGTTAAATTATATTAGATTAATTATCTGGGCTTTGAGAGACACCTTTTTATATACTCATGTTTGATGCCAGCTACTCATCACAGTATTTAAGATGGTTCTTGGAAATCTAAATTTGGTATACGCATAGTGATAAACCAAAGATCCACATAGTGATAAAGTATATATACACATGCTATATCCAAAGAAATAGAGTTTGATTTCACTGCTTTGGGCTTGCACTAACCATATAAAAGAGTTGACTAGAAATTTCAGTCCTTCACCCTTCTTCAAACAAGTGAAATCAGCAGCAACAAAATATTTTAGATCTGAGCAAAAATGCAGATAACTACATTATACATAAGTCAGATATTGGTTCATCTGATTCCATATAATTACTACATCATGTATAGGCAATTTGATACTTTCAATATTTCATGTTGTGACCTTATTACACTCAGTGTGAATCATTGTAAAAGATAATGGGAACTGTACTGTAAAATATCTCAGTGGATGCCTACTTCTGTTCTAAATTGTAGTTTAAAACAGTGTTTCTCAACCTTAGTAACTTGAGGACATTTGGATTTGAACTTCCAGTATTCCCTTGCTAGTATGTTAGCCAGGGAATTCTGGCAACTGAAGTCTACACATTTTCAGGTTCTAAAATATGTCTATATTGCCTACTTCTTTTCCACATGGATTAGCAAGACCTGTTCAGAGTTTTATCTGGAAATCTTCCTCAATTTTATTTGGAAATATTAAGCCTTCTTCATGAAATAATTCATTTCAGTGATTGCACTTTTCTTTAGGCATAGAGGAAGGCAACAATTAGATTAATAATTTGCAGGAAATAAGGAAGTTGACTCAAAAGAGAAAATGTTTAGGGAAAAAAATGAATGCTCAAAAGTCTACTTGTTGTTCAATAGCTATTTGTGAGAATATTTGCATATACCACCTTCCAAGGCAGCTAATTTTGTAGTTCATGTGGTTTTACAGTAACCAAGAACTGCTTAATTAACAATAACAGGATAACATAAATAATTGTATGCACACTTATAAAAATGGCCTGGATATAGAATACACAGATGCAGAATGGAATGTCAACTCAAGTTTTTTTTAAAGAATAGCTTTTATAATGGATGAGAAGGGAGGAATGATTTACTATTCATAAACACCAACCATTACAAATTGGATAAATTAATATTTTATAACTAGTAACAATGGGCGTTTATGAAAGCATCTTTGTCTTAATTAGCCTTAGATAAGACATTTTTTATGATTTTCCGATTAGGTGAAGAAGACAGGATTGTTTTTATGAGAAGAGCAACATAATTTTTAGGTATGGATTATCCATATTAATAAGATTAAAAAAAAGAGAATTTTGGTGGGATTAATGAAAAGAAAAGTATCAGGTTGGCTATTCATACTGTAGTAGATGAATCACTACTCTAATTTAAATATAAGAAGTTTTCTCCATTCCTGTTCAGGATGAAATAATTTAAAATATTTCTTAATAGTCTTAGTACTATTGATGAGGTATCGCAAGTTTCAATTCTAGATCTTGTGCCTTTCACCATTACATATATTAATGTATTAAATAAAGTGGTAGAAGGAAAACCATTTTTTCCTGTATCAATCAAGTCAGGTTTTGAGTATTGTGTCCAGGATATGACATTACTTTTCAAGATTCAGAAAAACAGGAACAGAAAAAAGACATGAAAGGAAGGAAAAGGAAGGGCATTAGTAGACTAGAAGAGAGACTGAAAAAAGGAGATGCTTTTTCATTTCAAAATGCTTCATTTTGAGAAGGGAAGAATGAGAGAAATACAACAGCACTCTTCAAAACTCTGTGAAGATTGTTCAAATGTGAATGAAGTATCTGTGAAATTTTTTAAGCAGAGTGCAGTTAACAAGGTGGTTAAATTATGGTGTGAATGTCTTGCCTCTCTTTGGACAGTCATCTCTCCAGCCTTCAATTAAAAGTCATAAAAGCCAGCTCAAGATATCATGAGCTAAATCTTCCAGCTGGACTTTTTCAGATGAAGAAGCATAAATGAATTCCCTCCAAGAGTTATAGGGGTTGACGGGTAGCTGTTGTGCCAAGTATCATGGTAGAGCAAAAAATAAAAAAATAAATGCAACAATAATTTGAATGTAATCAACCAACCAATCAATTGCTCATTAATTTTATATTTCAATCTCACTTATTGGGTTTCTTACTAATAAAGCAGGTCTGAAATCACTTAACAGGCAGACCAGACTCCAGGAACTTCTAATAATTAATTTAATGCAGAAAAGCAAACAAGCCATTATAAAAGTATTCCTGTGACAATGGCTGTCACATCTGAACAGCAGAAGCCTGAATGACCAATGCACTGAAGGAAAGAGCAGAAGTCTTTAACATCTCATTACTTCAATCTGCAGACTTTTGCAATTATCCAAAGCCAGGGCTATTTCTCATGAAATAAAGGATTATTCCTCCTCTTTCTGCCAGCATAGCAGCCCACATTTATTTCTTCTTGTTCTTCTCTATGGGGGGAAAAGTGTTATTTGGTATTCTCCCAAGCTATGTATATCAGAACAGAACAACAATCAGATGTGTGGGTGTGCCATATGACAGGATGGCAGACAGTGCTAAGCAGCTGTCACAGTGACAGGAGCAACATTTGTACAAAAAGGGGAAGGGGTCAATTGTGAAGCATGGGTGACATCTTGACTTGGTTTCTCCCCCTTCTGGAGGTCTCTGAATGTGAATCAAAGGATATATGAGTTTTCCCTGTGCCTGTGGACTGTCAAAGCAATTGCCTCCTCTGCCTTTCCTGTATTTATATTTATAAAGCTTCAGAGTTGCTAAAATGACAACAAAATGAATAGCACAACAGCTGCCTGTTAACCCCTATAACTCTTGGAGGGAATTCATTTCATTCTGATGTACATTTCTGATCCTTACAGTTACACACTAGAACCAGGGGTGTCAAACTCAATTTCATTGAGGGCTGCATCAGATTTGTGTTTGAATTTGATGGGTGGGTGGGCGGGCTGGGTGTGGCCAGGGTAGATGTGGCCAGCTCAATGTGATTCATGTCAGTGTGCCTGTGGTGGCCCAAATGCTCTGCCAGCGGAAAATGGGCTCCTGTTTTTGGTGTGACGGCCTCCTGCAACACTCTACCAGTGAAAACAGAGCTCAGGAGGGCCATGCACCATAGGCCGGTTCTTTGTCTCCAGGGCAATCCAATGAGCCAGATCTAAGCACCCCACAGGCCAAATCTGGCCCATGAACCTTGAGTTTGATATCCCTGCACTAGAAGAACACTATATCTGTGCAACTTTGATTTGATTTTATTATTTATTTTCTTTATTTATATGCTTCCCACCTCACTCCAAAAAGCAGACTAATTATGATCTAATTTTTTTGCCACGAGTCAGGACCCTGGAACGAAACCAATGTTAATGTCTTTGGAGATCCTACCATGTTATTTTTAATTGAAGTTCCCCTTCCACCTGATTCTTCTCTTTCTACCCTCCATTGTCCCCCAGTTTGATCACATTTGAGAAAAACAAAGCAATGAGGCAGTCAGATATGATCTATTATTTTTGTTCTCTTTCTGAAATAACTAAATTTAAGAGTGTTTTTTGTTTTGGTACAGTTTAATTACTGCAACAAGCCTAAAATCTGCAAGTGACATTTTGAATGACAGTAACAGAAAACAGGCAGCCTATTCATGTCAAACTCCCAAACTGAAAGACAATAGCTGTCACATCTGGACAGCAAAAGCCTGAATGACCAATACACTGAAGGAAAGAATGAAAGTCTTCAGCATTTCTTTACTGCATACCTTTGCAACAGTCTAGATATGTTAATCCAACATAATTTCTTTTAACATCATTGTCTTGTAAATTTAATATGATAAAATATAATAAATGTAAAATTATGTAATGATTTGTGTTTTATATCCTTATTTAAATACTCCTTCTGCCTCAGGATGGCAGGACTTTCATTGGCCTGAAAGCTGCAGCAGGGTAGCATGGTAAAGGCTATTGTAGGAGAAGGAATGGCAAAATTTTGAGGTGGATATAAAAGATGGATCATCTTAGAATCCCCACACAACCACAAGCAAACTAAATCCAACCTCCCTTAAATTCCACTAACTCTTATCTAATACAACCAGGTATCAGTCATTAGTTGAGAAGATTGTTGGGCATAGGCTGTTTAGCAATAAATCAGTTTAATCGGACCTTCATGTGTGGACCTGATCTTTCATGTCTAACAGCTCTTCTCTGAAAACAGGCAAAACTAGGATCAGTTTGGGCATCAGGCTCCCCCTAAAAGGCCTGGTCCCACTGGCCAATGGATGCAAAATGTATGCATAAAGGACACAGCGGACGAGCAAAATTTTGGGGGTGGCTCCATCCGTTGTCATCCGCTCCAAAAAGTGGTGAAAATTTGCATAAACAGAAAAGAACAGAAAAGAACGGACGTGGGTAGTATGAAGCGGGGATGTTAAACGGATGTTCATAGGAAGCCTAGGGGATGAAAGCAGATGGAAACAGATAACACATCCAAAGGGGTTCCAGGGGAGAATTTTGAAGCAGACGGATAGCGGAAGGGGCAGATGCATAGCGGCTGAAGCGGATGCATCACGGACGCCTATAGGAAACAAAGGGGATGCCACGCGGATGTATACCAGATGCAAAGCATTCACTGCGCATGCGGGGAGTATGAATTGTGTCAACTCCGCAGATATAAAAGGATGCAGCACGCACGCAGTCAGCATACAGGGGAAAGACGTGCTGCCAGATACATCTTGCAGGAACACCATGGTTCATCAGTCAGGCAAGAAGAGGAAGTCCATGCCTACTCATTCAAGCCCTGGCAAGGTGAAGAAGGCCAGAACCAGCATCCCACCCCCTGGCACTGACTCTGAAGCTGCTGCTGCTGCTACTGTGGTGGACCAGCCCCAAGGCCCTCAAGCCCCTCAAAGCCCTGCTGCTGAAAGCCCTGCTGCTCAAGCCCCTGAAGGCCCTGAACAATCTCCAGAAGGCCCTGATGCTGAAGCCCCTGAAGGCCCTGCTGAAGCCTCTCCCAGAGGGAGGAAGAGGCAAGGGAAGGAGAAGGGAGAGAGGAAACAGTACACCATTTCTGAGGACCACAAGGAGGAGGTGCTGGAATGGCTGAGGGAGAATGAGTACCTCTGGACAAAGGGCCACAGACTGTACCGGGACACCAAGAAGAAGCAGGCAGTTTGGAGAGACAAGGCAGAGATCCTGGGGTACACTGCAGAAGTACTCCTGGGATGGTGGAAGCATATGCACACCTGGTATGGCAAGCTACACCTCAAGAATTCTGGGCAGGCCGCTGTCAAGCTCACTGACCAGGAGATGTACATCATGGCCAAGTGCAGTTTCCTGGAGGGTGAGATCCACCACTGAAGAGCAGCCCCTCTGAGACCTCTCTCCCTCAGACAACCCACAGACAGCCAGTCCTCTTCCAGCCAGGAGCCAGCTACCCTGTCCAGGCAGGTGTCTTCAGAGGGCCCCACAGCAGAGATCCCCCCCCCGAAAGCTGCACTCCCCATGCCGGCGGATTTGGAGGATCCCATGGAGGATGATGCCCTGCTGTCACAAATGGAGAAAGAAGCAGCAGCCACCAGAGGCCAACCCACCCCCACCCCCACCCCCACAGGATGCAGGCAGAGAGGCAGACTGGAGGGCCAGGTCTACAGTGTGCTGTTGGAGATCAGGGACACAATGAAGACCAGCACAGAACTTCTGTCTCAGCTGGTCCATTTGGACAGAGCATCCTCGGGCTAGAACACCTTCATCACCTACGTGAGCCAGACCCTGAGGGACCTGCCTGAGGCCCAGTACCAGGTGATGAAGCAGAAGATCACAGCACTTCTGCACAACCCTCAAGGCCCAGCTGAAGCTGCTCCTACCCAGTCCAGGTCTGTTCCTCCACCCCAGGCAATGTCACAGCCCTTCCACGGCTTTCAACATCCCCTCACCTACGAAGTCTACGACTACCAGGACTTCCCACAGCACAAGCAGACCTTCCCAGTCCAGACCCAGGTTCATCGGATGCCACAGATGCCAGTCCTCACCCAGCTGCAGACCAGAGAGTCCCACTACACTCCTCCCAACCCTTCCTCCACCCCACAGCCAAGCCCGTCAACAGACAATCTGTCATCAGTATTGGGCCTGACATCTCAAGTCCTTGATGAAAGGCCTCTCAACCTCACGGGACTGAGTCAGCTCTTGGATAGCTTCCTGAACATGCCACCACCTGTTGTACCCTCGGGGCCAAGCACCCCAATGGTGCCTCAGCACTCAAGCCACAGCCACCTCCACAGTCCCTGCCCACTTAACAGCTGAGACCATGGACATGACTCAGAGTGACTGAGAATAGTGTCAGAGACTGAGTTGTTTACTTGTTAAGTTTATCTTTGCTTAAGACACTTTACTTCATTTTGCTTATTTAATACAGTCATAAAGTTTACCTAAGAAAGTTTATCTTTGCTTAAGACACTTAATACAGTTTACTTGGTTCATTTTGCTTATTTAATAAAGTCATAAAGTTTACCAAAGAAAGTTAATAAAGTTTATCTTTGCTTAAGACACTTAGTTTACTTAGTTCATTTTGTTTACTTAATAAAGTGTTGGTGAAAACTTTGAAAAAATGGTTAAGCCTTTGCATGCTTGTGGGATAGATAAGGGTAGTTGTGGGAAAGATAAACCTCCAGTGCAACCATAGTGGGACTGTATGGTCCACCATCCCAGCGATCCAGGTGATTTTCACCCCCTTTTTATAGGAAATATCGGTTGTCCGCTAGGTGTCCTTCTACATACTCTAGACATACTGCAGACATCCTAAATATATGAGATACATCCCAGATACAAGCATTTTGTCCGTTTTGAATACTTTATATACAAGATGCATACGCTTACATCCTTTCTATGTCCGTGCTACTAACGCTGTGTAGATGTTCCGTGTACCTTTTGTTTCCTCCCTCTTTCCGTTTTCAGCTGCAGCGGATGTGAGTTGAGGGGATGGCCAGAGGATGCAGAGAGGATACAGTGGAGGTTTAATGGATGATAATGGACATAGAACGTTTGTTGCTTGTATATGTCATGGATGTACATTGTACGCGGTGGACAGTTCATCTGTTCACAAAGTTTTGTGCAGCTCAAAACTTCTTGCACAGATGAAATCGCAGTGGACGGATGCTCGACAGATAGAGCATATGAAACACGTATGCAGTGAGTACACAATGGATGCATAGTGTTTTCCAATAGATGACAAGCTTTTTTTTAATGTTTTACATCCTCTTTGCATCCGTAAGTGCAGTGGGACTGGGCCTTAAGCAGATGAATTGTTCCTTTAGCAACTCCAAGGCTTAATGTATTCATTTTGTGCCTTAAGACCTCCTATGCATGCAACATAAATGTAAAGAAAAGGTCCACATTTCTGTCTTTATATCCTCTGGAAGGGATATGAGAGCTATAGTAAGGATATTGGTGGAATAACAAAATAATAGAAAAACAGAGTTGAAAGGGACCTTGGAGGTCTTCTAGTTCAACCCCTGCTCAGGCAGGAAACCCTATACAATTTCAGACTAACGGTTGTCTACTCTATTCTTAAAAACTTCCAGTGTTGAAGTATCCACTGCTTCTGGATGCAGTTTGTTCCACTGATTAATTGTTCTTAACTGTCAGGAAATTTCTCCTTAGTTCTAAGTTGCTTCTCTCCTTGATTAGTTTCCATTCATTGCTTATTGTCCTGCTTTCAGGTGCTTTGGAAAAGAGCTTGGCTCCCTCTTCTTTGTGGCAGCCCCTCAATATTAGAATTCTGCTATCATGTCACCCTAGTCCTTTTTTTTCATTAGACATACCTAATTCCAACAACCATTCTTTATGTTTTATGTTTCCAGTACTCTCATCATCTTTGCTGCTGTTCTCTGCACTTTTTCTAGTCTCAACATCTTTTTTTACATCGTATGATCTTACCAAGACATTATAAACTGGTATTAACACTTCACATCATCTTGATTCTTTTTTTTATAAAAGTTTTATTTAAGTTTTCACAAAACATATAAATACAAGGGACAGATTCATACATTCTAATCCATATCTTATAACTATTTTCACAATTTTTTCAATAGCTTTTCCCTTTCTTTACTTCCTATAGCCTTATTTTAAATTATCTCATTCGTTTCTTAATCCAATTGCATATCTTTTTCTAATTTTTAAAATATTTCTAATCAATGTTTTTATACTTTAGTCTGTCCTTACAATTTCATATTATCTTTTCTCATAAAACAAATTTTCCCCTGTAATTACTAGATTGGAGTGTAACACCTTTGTATCTTTTTTCAAATCTTGTTTAAAAAATTAAGTTACACCTTTACAGTTATTCATTTTTTAACCTCTATTTTATAACACATACCTATTTTCAAACAAATTCTTTTTTGCTACATTCCTTAAAAATACATACTAACTTCTTAAAAGAAAAAAGTATATATGTATATATATCTGTGTATATATTTATAACAATAGTAAATGGAAACATTATTCTATTTAAGTATAACTCTGCCATTAATATTAATAACAATCTTTTACATTTCTATTTCTTTTAACAAACATTATCTAGTAATATCATTTGCCTTTCACTTTAATCATCTATATTTCATATTTTACTTATTATTGTCTTTAAATAAAAAAACAAAACAATATTTATTAACAGTAGTCAATAAAATTATTATTCTTATTCAAATTCATCTTGTCAACTGATAAAAATCTTCCATGTTTCTTTTCAGTTTTTTTTAACTTTCATTTTAAATAATTGAGAGCCTTATTCCCTTTACAAATATTCCATTACACATCAAAAGAAATTTTTTTCTGTCACTTTAATGATCTAAACATATTTTCTAACCCTTTTCTATTTCTAATATAACAATGCTATCCCATGCACCCTTGCAGAATCCTCTCCTTAAATTAAATTTTAACCATTGTCTCTGTGTCTTTTAAATAGATGTATACCTTTCATTCTTGTACGCTTTTTCTGTACCTTTATGTCTTGTTCCTGTCCTTTGTAGCTTTTTTTCCTTTCCCTCTTCCGTCTCTTCTTCTTCCTCCCCTTTTTATTCCCTTTTCTATCTGATTCTCCCTTCTGTGATCCTCCTTTCTGTTTCTTCCTGATATTATGATTACTTTTCAAATTACAATTCTTTTTGGTTGTTGCTTCAATGCTTAGTTTTTAACTCCCTTTTCTCCCTTTCCCTTTTTTACCCACTTAAAGTTGCTTGGTCATTAAAGATGGCTTCTTCTTTATCCACCCTTCTTGTTCTGCCAGCATTTCTTGTTATTTTTCATAGTTCAAAATCTCCATTTCTAAAAATTGAAATATGAAGCCAAAAGATCCTCTTCCCTCTTGGGCTTCTTCTTTTTGTTCTTTAAGTCTCATTTTTAACTCTTCAAGGACTGATGCCATTTAAAAAAAATTTAAACAACCCCCAATTGATTTTATTTTGTTTCATTAGGATCCACTATCCAAAATTCCAGGAATCATCCAATAATCCAAAATTGTTTCTCGCTTCTTTTCTCACTTTCTCTTTCCAGGAGCTTTGTTATCTTGTAACAAAGTGTCAGCTACAACGTATCTTTTGCAAGCCTTGTTAAAATTCCACTATCATTTTTTTTTAAGTTCCAGGTGGTCTCTTCCATTTTCCAGATTCCACCTCTTGTTTCATTTTTCTTTCTTCTGCTTTCTTTCTTTTTTAAAGAATTTTTTTTAAATTATCCAAGAATCTTTATCCTTTTGACACTTTATTTTCAGCTAGAAATAGCCTATTAATGTCAAAGTGGATTAGTATCAATTTCTTATTCAAATCTCTTATTCTTAATGTCCCAAGTCAATTAAAACTGTCAATATGAGAGGAAAAAAAGCCAATTCCGTTTCCTTTCCCTTTCTCTTTTGCCGCTTAAGATCATTTTTAGGAATAGTATTAGTCTTTAAAATTCATGTTTCAGGTACCTTAAATAGATGTTCTCCATTCAACATGGTCAGTCAAACTTTCTCCTTTAAATTTCCTCCTGCACAATCTTGTCCAGTCGGGTTCTTCTTTGAGGTGATCATTTCTGACCATCGCTGCAACCACCTTTAGGAAAGGGAGTAATGGCCAGCCAAGGAGGAGAGATGTGGCTCTACTCAACCCTGCTGACAGCTCCCCCTTCTTCAGCACCTCTACAGGGTGGCTTCAGCCCCAAATCCAGGCAGCTCAGGGGCCTCCAGTGGTGAGCATGGATCAAAACCACGCATGATCATGGATTTTGATCTGTCGCCGAAGAAGCCCAAACTGGAAGTCCACATCATCTTGATTCTTGATTCTATCCCTCTGTTAATGCCTAGAACTGTGTTGATTTTTTTGACAATTGCAGCACACTGCTAGGTCATATTTAAGTGACTGTCCATTAGGTGTCCAAGATCCCTCTCACAGTTACTACTGTTGAACCAGGTACCACCTATACTATACCTGTGCATTTTGGTTTTTCTTGCCTAAATTTAGAACCTCACTCTTTTCACCATTGAATTTCTTTTTTATAGATAGCACTCAATGTTTAAGTTTGTCAAGAGCCTTCTGTATCTGAAGCCTATCTTCTGGACTGTTGGCTATTGCTGCCAGCTTGGTGTTTTCTGCAAATTTGATAAGTATTCCATCTACCCTTCATCCAAATCATTGATGAAAATGTTTAGGAGTACTTGGCCTAAAACAGAGCCTTGGTGTACCCCATTGCATACTTCCTTCCATCCAAGTAGATGCAAATCCACTGAGGACTACATCTTGAGTGCAGTTGGTCATTCAGTTATGAATCCATCTGGTGGAGATGCTGTCTAACTCATATTTTTCTATCTTATCAAGCAATAGGTTGTGATCAGATTATATCTGCAGTTTCCTTCAGAACTTTGGGGTATAACCCATCTGATCCAAGAGATTTGAACTCATATAGGGCAGACAGGTGCTCTCTTATTCATTGTCTTGCCTATTTTAACTTGTATTCCTAATCTGTTTTTTACAATACTGTTTTTGATAGGTTGGACTGGTTTTTGTCTCTTTTGTGTAAAGACAGATGCAAGAAACAAGTTAAGCAGTTCTGCTTTCTCCCTGTTGCTTGTCACCTTCTTGCCACTTTCTCCCATTAATGGACCAATTGTTTCCTTGACTTTTTCTTGTTTTTTTACATGTTAAAAGAAACTTTTGTTGTTGTTATTTTTGACTTTAGCCACAAGCCTTAGTTCATGTTGAGCCTTAGCTTTCCTCACCTCATCTTATCAGGCTCAGGCTGTTTGCTGATGTTTTGGCTTAGTTATGTGCCCCTCTGTCCATTTTTTATACTTTTCCTTTTTGTCTTTCAATTTATTAGAGAGTTCTTTAATCAGCCATATTGGTTTCTTTTAAGAGCTGTTATTTTTTGTTCTTCATTGGTATTGTGCTAGACTGGACCTTTATAACCCCACTTTTCAAAGTTTCCCAAGCTTCTTGGGTTGTTTTCCCCTTGAGGATTCTCATCGATGGAATCCTTCCCAAACTCTCTAAAAGTTTGTTGAAATTAACTCTCTTAAAGTCCCAGACTATAGTTTAACTTTATTCTATTGCTTGTGCTTGTATAATGTTGCATTTCAATATTGCACCCACCCAAGGTTCCTGTAGCTTCAACATTTGTTATCATTTCATATCTGTTAATGATAATTTAATACAATATGGCCAATCTTCTATTTCCCTTCTCTACTTTTTGGGAGACAAAGTTGTCTGCTAGGTTTGTCAGGAACCTGTTTGACATACTTGTAGCACCTGGGTTTTTTCTTGTTTTTTTTGACATCTTGGTTCTGCAGTATGAGTTGCAAAATCTGACTTGCAAAATTGAGTTGCCAGTTTGGATGCTCTTCAAACTGGAATGACCAATAGAAATAGTTTTTCTTTCTTTTTCTTTTTCTATCAATCAGGGATAAGCAGATGCTCCCTGGAATATCTTTTTTTCCAGTACAATTTTAGTGACATGGAATGGAAGAACTAGGGAACAGTATGGAGGGAGAAAAAGGTATATCCATAATGTATTTATTTATTTCCTATGGTGTAACAGAATACAGTTCTATAGAAGAAACCTGACAAAAAAAGCATATAAAATGTCTATCGAAATATAAAGCACCAGTACAGTGAATTATTTCTGGTGCATATGTAAACTAGCCTCCTTGTAGTGCACCCCAGGCAATGTGACTTTACCATAGCTAAATAGTCTATGCATTCTGACTGCTGGATCTCACAAGGATTTCAGCAAGAAGAAACAACATGAGCACTGAAAATAAAGCATCCATAATAAGCTGCATTGAATATCTCTGAGGCTGCATATAGTCTATAAGCATTCTATAAAAGGCTAAACATAGAAGGAGATTGCTTAGTTCAAAGTACTCTCATCTCCTTTGGAAGAAGCACCATCCCTATTAAATTCTTCCTCTTGTTAAGAAGTGGAGACAGATTGCATTGTTACATGTGTTCTTTTCAAAATATCTCCGAGGATCTGTCCTATTTTTGGTATTGGTTGAATAACAACACATTTGAATTAAAGCTAAGGGACAGATTTGAAATTGCTGATAATATATACATGCCAAAGTAATGGTGGTAGGAAACAAAGAATCAGAAAATGTTGTTTATCCAAAGTATTCCAGCTAGAGTTTGAACCATCAGGGATGCACATGGCCTCTGACCTTTCCCGAAAGACTTTCCAAAATTGTAATTTTAAAGTGCAGAGGAGGAAAATTATGATGTATCCAACTGAAGAAAAAAACATTTATAAAGTTCTGACACCACCATGACTGCCATATTGAGCCAGAAAAGAGTTACTCGATTCTACCAGCTTTCAACTGGTAGCTGCCACATGCCTCATTTCTTCTACTTGACCAAGATCGTGCTAGCAGAAAAACAGTGTCCTCTTCCTCTTAACTGAGGAACTCAAAGACACCTTTCTTCTAGTACTGATAGAAGAGCTGAAAAGGCGTATGTCTTCTGAAGCAGATTAGGGGGTTATAAAGCACAGAAATTGGTTTAAAATAGTAGTTAGGATTTACTAACTTACATTTTCCCAAGTAAGTTGCTGCATTTATAGAGGGGCCTATTACAGTATGACTAATTATATTTTTTTATTCCATTTACATATATTAAAATAAATTATATTCAGATATTTATTCTGGCTCAGTTTGCTATTGAGACTCCATGCATGACAATCAAAAATAAAGTGTGAGTCAGGCCAGGAAAAAAATTACATACTGATGTTCTAAGCCAAGTTTACATCAAGCCAATATATAGTACTATTCTAAAGGGAAGTACTTATCTGTAAAATGAATTACAGCTGGAAGTTATAACTAGTTTAATTAAATGCTGCCATATTTACGTCTACCTTATTTCATCTGCAGAAAAGAAAAGAACAGAACAAATGAGGAAAGAGTGCTGCGAAAGCCCATGTCACACTGCACCAACAGATGGAAAGAGGATGTAAAACAGAGAAAAACACTTACCATCCATTGGTTATTGC
>BLBF01000055.1:20950024-20997799 GCA_015471245.1 Laticauda colubrina | reverse complement strand
TATTCTATTCTATTCTATTCTATTCTATTCTATTCTATTCTATTCTAATTCTAATTCTAATTCTAATTCTAATTCTAATTCTGCTCTACCCTCTACTCTATACTCTACCTTACTTTACTCTACTCTAATTCCACTAGGACTAATTATGAGCTGTAGTGAGCTGAGAAACCAGGATCCACATCACAACTAAATTTCAAATAATGCTTTTTACCAGTTTCTTCTCTTGAGCTGATCATACCATAGAAGATTGTTGTAAGGATATTGTTGAGAAGAACTGAATTGTAATCAACCCCTTCTTTGTTAATAGAAGATAAAGGAGCACTGAAGTGTTGTGTAAATGGTTTAATCAATAGTTCTCCATGGTTGCAACGTGCCTTCTCGGTGGAACTTATTTCTGATTTGTGCTAAAATGTTTTGCAGGTATTGATACAACAAAATAATACAATCAAATTATCCCTAGCTTTTGCCCTGAGGTAATTATCATTTCCAAAGCAAAGAGAAGGTAAAGAATGATACCAATTTGTCATCCTTGTTACTAGACAGGAAGACATCTGACAAAACAGGATTTCATCTGGCTGCTGTTCTCAGTTGGCATATGGTTCAAAGTAAATTAAAATTATAAGCCTACATTAAGAGCAAACTTAGTGTTGAATCCATTTCTCCCGATCATTTTTCTTCCCTACCCTCTTGATAGACACACAGATTGTAAAAGATCTAATATGGCTTTCTAAAGCTTTAACCAGACATTTCTATAGCTTCTACTCAAAAAGCAACTAACAGCAAAAGAAGAGTTTGCTTTTATCCAATCTAACAGCTTACTGTCATATACCACTGAGAAACCTATTTCAGTTCAATTAGGGAAGGCAAAGGAAAATCAATACAGGTTGACAATTGGACATGAGGTCCAGTTTGTTGGCTTTTGAATTTGTTTTCTCACTTAACAAAGACAGTATGGCAGTGTGTTACTGTGACTGGCTTGTGATGGTTGTTTTTAGTTATCCCTCCCCTTTAATCTGATTTGTCTCTTTATTGGAGATAAAGGACAGAAGAATCCAGATCAAGACCTGATCTCAGATTAAATATCCCTAAATTGAGACTCAAGTCTATGACACAGAATGTCTTCGAAATAATTCCTATTTTCCAGTCCTTTTCCAAATGTGACTTACAAGTAGGCAGGGGCTTATACATGATCAGGAATCAATATTGACTCTTGACCCCTTATTGATCTGTTTAATTGTTGGCATATTTATGTTAACTAATGATTATTTGAAAAGGAATGCTCTTAAATAAGTTAATTTGCAAGTCTGGGGATATCAGGAGGATTCACCTTTCCTAAGGATTAGTATTTGAGATTTATACATTGAAAGAAACATAGCAAAGGGCAAAACTGAAATGAATGTTACAACAACATCATCAACATTCTTTTAGTACCATGGATTGGCTTTCATTTGAATCCAGTTCATTATACATTTCTATTCCTATACTAGCTCTTCCTAAAAGGATAGGTAAATTTCAGTCTATAACAGCCAAACACTCATGCCAAAGACATTCTTTTTTTCTCAGTTGAATGTCCAATTGAGCAAAGAGCAAATTATCAGGGAATAACTTACTGGTACATGCATGGAACTATTTGAGAAGACACTCTACTGTTGTGTTTCTCAACTTTTACAGGTTAAAAGTGTGTGGGCTCTAAATCCCAGAATTCCCCAGCCAGCATGAGAAGTTGCTATTCTGGGCATTGAAGTCCATACAACTATAAACTGCTAAGGTTTAGAAATTCTGCTCTTTGACATTATACCAGTAAACATATATATTTGCCTGCTTTGGTTATGTTAATCAGAATTGGTGGTACTACTTGGAAGCAGGAAGCATATTGCAGATAAATGAATGAATGAATGAAGTGTAATAATGGTGTCCTAAATAAAAAAAGATGTTGAGACTCTAGAAAGAGTGCAGAGAAGAGCAACAAAGATGATTAGGGGATTGGATGCTAAAGCATATGATGAACAGTTGTGGGAATGTGGTAAATCTAGTGTAACAAAGAGAAGGACTACAGCTGATGTGATAGTAATCTTCTACTATTTGAAGGGCTGTCATAGAGATGAGGGGGTTGACCTATTATCTGAAGCACCTGAGGGTAGGACAAGAAGTAAAGCCTCTGTCACACTGAACCAACAGATGCAAAGAGGATGTAAAACAGACAGAAAAGCTTGCCATCCATTGGAAAATGCAATGCATCCATTGTGTACTCACTGCGTATGTGTTACATACGCTCTATCCGTCAAACATCCATCTACTGCTATTTCATCTGCTCAAAAAGTTTTGAGCTGAACAAAACTTTTTGAGTGGATGAAATTTCTGCCGTGTATGATCTACATCTGTGACACATAGGGGCAGCAAACATTCTATGTCCGTTGTCATCCATTACACGTCCAATGTATCCTCTTGGCAACCTCTGGCCATCTGCGCAACTCACATCTGCTTCAGCGGAAAGCGGAAAGAGGGAGGAAGTGAAAGGTACGTGTAACGTCCACATAGCGTTAGTAGCACGGACATAGAAAGGATGAAAGCGGATGCATCTCATATAGAAAGTATTAAAACAGACAAAACATTCATATATGGGACGTATCTCGGATATTTAGAATGTCTGGAGGATGCCTAGAGTATGTGGAAGGACACCTAGCGGAAAACCGACATTTCCTATAAAAAGGGGGAGGAAATCACCTGGATCTCACTTTCAGTCCAGCAGACTTCTGGTGTGCAGACCTGGTGTGCAGACTTCTTCACCCTTACTCTTGCTCTTCCACATCATCCATTGATCTCCACCATGGATCATCGCACACTCCTTTTGGTAGCCTCCATCATTCAACACCAGAACCAAGCCCTCTTCAGACTGTTTCACCTTTTCTATGCAAAGAGAAGAAGGAGACGTCAAAGAACTGTCTGGGTCCGACGATGGATTGGGAGAAGAGCGGAGTTTGGACTGTATGACAAGCTGATGGTGGAGCTGAGGAATGAAGACACTCGTGCATTCCAGCACTTCATGAGGATGCCACCAGCCATGTTTGATGTAGTTGTGAAGTGTCTGAGACCCAGATTGACTAAGGCAAACACCAACTTCCATCCCAGCCTGGACCCTGGACTGAAGGTGGCACTGACTCTGCACCACCTGGCCTCTGGGACCATGTACAGAAACATGCAGTATGCCTGGAGGATGCCACACAACACCATCAGCATTGTGGTCAGAGAAGTGGTGCAGGCCATCATCGAAGAATACCTGGAGGAGCTCCTCCAGTGTCCCACCAATGAAGAAGGCTGGAGGAAAGTTGCAGAGCAGTGGTATCAGAAGTGGAACTTCCCCCACACCGTTGGAGCCATAGATGGAAAGCACGTGGCCTGCAAAGCTCCAGCCAAGTCAGGGTCCACTTATTTCAACTACAAGGGCTTCTTCAGCATTATCCTCTTTGCCATGGTTGATGCTGACTACAAGTTCATGTACATCAATGCTTCAGGCAACGGGTCAGCTTCAGATGCCCAGATATATAACGCCAGTGACCTCAAGGGTGGGCTGGAATGCAATGTCATCATGGGTTTCCCAGATCCAGACCCCCTACCCAATGACACACAAGATGTGCCCTACTTCATCGTGGGTGATGACGCCTTCTCCCTCAGAACCAACCTCATGAAGCCCTACACTTCAAGATACCTCACCCGTGAAGAGAGGATCTTCAACTACAGGCTGTCCAGGGCAAGACAGGTGGTGGAGAATGCCTTTGGCATCTTGTCCAACAGGTTCCAGGTACTTCTCACCACCATGCAGCATCGCCCACAGACCATGAGGAGCATTGTGGAAGCTTGCTGCATCCTGCACAATCTCATGTGCACCCGCGACCCAGTGTTGCAGAACAGGCTTGTGGACCATCAACAAGGCAATGGGGACATGGAGCCTGGTGAATGGAGGCAAGGACTAAACCTGATAGACACTGGGGATGTGCAAGGCCCCAACAAAGCTCCACGTGGAGGGAAGAAGCAGCACAACCTCCTGAAACACTGGTGAAACTCCCCAGCTAGAGCAGTGGAGTGGCAAGAAATGATGGTAGATGCTTAATGGATGCTTCCTTCAGCCTGTCTCATCATACTGATGAGATTGTGCCATGTATGTTGAGTGGCCTTACAATGAATAGGGCATTAATAAAGAGTTTTGTTTTTGTTGAAATGTGTGGATCAATGATTAAATTGTTATTGATAATAAAGGGCCATTTGTGTGGTAGCTGGGAGGGTGGACCATACAGTCCCATTATGCTTGCTCTGGAGGTTTATCTATCCCACAGCTATCCTTACCCATCCCACAGCTATCCTTACCCATCCCACAGCTATCATTACCCATCCCACAGCTGTCCTTACCAATCCCACAGCTATCATTACCCATCCAACAGCTATCCATCCCACAGCTATCCTTATCAATCCCACCGCTATCATTACCCATTCCACAGCTATCCATCCCACAGCTATCCTTACCAATCCCACAAGCATGCAAAGGCTTAACCCTTTTTTCAAAGTTTTCCCCAACACTTTATTAAGTAAAAAAAATGAACCAAGTGTGTGAAGCAAAGATAACCTTTATTAATAACAAACTGTATGACTTTATTAAAAAGCAAAATGCCCCAAGTAAAGTGTCTTTGAGCAAAGATAAGGTGAGCAGGTAACAACTCAGTCTCTGGCACTCTTTTCAGTCACTCTGAGGTGTGCCCATGGTCTCAGATGTAAAGGGGCCAGGGACTGTGGAGGTGGCTGTTGCTGGAGTGCTGGTCTGAGGCGCCATTGGGGTGCCTGGCCCCGAGAGTACAACAGGAGATGGTGTATGCAGGAAGCTCTCAGAGAGCTGACTCAGTCCTGTGGGGTTGAGAGGCACTTCCTCAAGGACCTGGGATGTGAGGCCCAACACTGATGACAGATGTTCTGAGGAAAGGCTTGGTTGTGGGGTGGAGGAAGGAGAGTGTAGTGGGGCTGTCTGGTCTGCAGCTGGGTCAAATGAGGCATCTGTGGCATCTGTGGCATCCGAGGAACCTGGGTCTGGACTGGGAAAGGCTGCCTCTGCTGTGGGAAGTCCTGGTAGTAGTAGGCTTGGTAGGCGAGGGGCTGCCTATATCCGTGGAAGGGCTGTGACATCAGCTGGGGTGGAGGAGCAGACCTGGAGTGGGTAGCAGCAGGTTCAGCTGGGCCTGGAGGGTGGTGCAGAAGAGCTGTGATCCTCTCCTTCATCGCCTGGTACTGGGCCTCGGGCATGTCCATGAGGGTCTGTCCCACGTACGTGATGAAGGGCTTGCGGTTGGAGGATGGTATGTCAAAGTGGACCAGCTGGGAGAGGAGATCTGTGCTTGCCTTGATTGTGTCCCTGATCTCCAAGAGGACAGTGTGGCTCTGTCCCTCTGGTCTGCCTCTCTGCCTGCTTTCTGTGGAGGTGGAGCTGGGTGTGGGTGTGGGCTGGTCTCTGGTGGCTGCCTCTTCTTGCTCCATCTGAGACAGGGGATCCTCCATGTCCTCTGGCATGGGGAGTGCAGCTGTGGGGGGGGGGTCTCTGTTGTGGGGCCCTCCAAAGACACCTGCCTGGACAGGGTGGCTGTCTCCTGGCTGAAAGAGGAGTGGCTCTCTGTGGGCTGTCTGAGGGAGAGGGTTGACAGATGGGCTACTCCTCGATGGCAGATCTCACTCTCCAGGAAGCTGCACCTGGCCATGACATAGGTCTGCTGGTCAGTTAGCTTGACAGCAGCCTGCCCGGATCTCTTCAGGTGCAGCTTGCCATACCAGGTGTGTATATGCTTCCACCACCCCAGGAGGACATCTGAAGTGTAGCCCAGGCTTTCCGCCTTCTGTCTCCATGCTGCCTGCTTCCGCTTGGTGTCGCGATAGAACCTGTGGTCCTTCCTCCACAGGTACTCGTTCTCCCTCAGCCATTCCAGCACGTCCTCCTCATGGTCTTCGGAAATGGAGTACTGTTTCCTCTCCCCATTCTCCTTGCCTTGCTTCTTCCTCCCTCTGGCAGGGGCTTCAGGGCTATCAGCAGCAGGGCTTTGAGGGCCTTGGGGCTGGTCCACCACAGCAGCAGCAGCAGGAGAAGCAGCAGCAGCAGCAGGAGAAGCACCAGCAGCACCACCAGCAGCAGCACCACCAGCAGGAGAAGCACCAGCAGTACCAGCAGGAGAAGCACCATCAGCAGCAGTAGAAGCACCAGCAGCTTCAGAGTCAGTGCCAGGGGGTGGGATGGTGGTTCTGTCCTTCTTGCCAGGGCTGGCAGGAGTAGGCACAGGCTTCCTCTTTTTCCCCATGGTGTTCTCTCAAGATGTCTCTGGCAGCAGGTCTTTCCTCTGAATGGTGACCTGCTTGCGAGCTGCCTCCTTTTATACCCACGGAGCTTCCGCAATTCATCCTCCCTGCATGCGCAGTGAATGCTTTGTATCCGCTATGCATCCGCTATGCATCCGCTATGCATCCTATAGGCATCCATGATGCATCCACATCATCCGCTACGCATCTGCTACGCATCCGTTCCTTCCACTACGCATCCGCTTCACTGTTCTCCCCCAGAAGCTACGAATGTCCGCTTTACATCCCCGCTACATCCTCCCCACGTCTGTTCCTTTTCGTTGTTTTCTGCTCTGTTTATGCAAATTTGGGGCACTTTTGAGAGCAGATAACAACGGATGGAAAATTTGCTCATCCGCTGTGTCCTTTTTACATATGTTTTGCATCCCTTGGCTGGTGTGACCTAGCCTTAATGCATAGAAAATAATCAACCTAGAACTAAAGAGAAATTTCCTGACAGTGAGAAAAATACGCCAATGGAATGGCTTGCCTCCATATATTGTAGTGGTTCCATCACTAAAATTTTTAAAGAAGAAATTGGACAGCCATTTGTCTGGAATGGTATAGACCCCCTTCTGCTTGAGCAGAGGATTGGAGTAGCTTCTTCTCTGGTAATATCAAACGACTAACTAGAGCATACAAAACTTTTGCTAGACCTATACTTGAATACAGCTCATCAGTCTGGAACCCATATCATGTATCTGAAATTAACACAATTGAGAAAGTCCAGAAATATTTCACAAGAAGAGTTCTCTACTCCTGTACTCATTGCAGAATACCTTATGCCATCAGACTTGAAACTCTAGACTTAGAAAATCTAGAACTATACCACCTCCGGTCCGATCTAAACATAGTATATAAACTCATACATTGCAATGTCCTACCTGCAAATGGGTACTTCAGCTTCAATCATAACAATATAAGAGCACACAATAGATACAAACTCAAGGTTAATCGCACCAAACTTGACTGCAGAAAATACGACTTCAGCAACAGAGTGGTCAATGTTTGAAATATTCTACCTGACTCTGTGGTTTCTTCCCCAAACCCCAAAAACTTTAACCTTAGACTTTTTACTGTTGACCTCACCCCCTTCCTAAGAGGCCTTTAGTTGCTGTGTATAAGCCACCTATAAGCTGCATTCCCATAAGCTGGGAATCATGCCTACAGTCCCTGTCCTATTGTTTTTTATTTTTCTTATAAGTATCTATCTCATGTATTCAAAGCTACAGTATATTATAGGTAATGCTGAATGGATTCTCTTTATTCAATTCAAAATTGGCTGAGTTTCTGTCAGCATACTTGTTAAGGATTCATAATTGTTTTCCAAGAATACTCTCCACTGTCAAGTGAGAATAATGCTATCTTTCTTTGTATTAATGTATTGTTCTTTGAAAATTTTAGCTTAGTTTCACCTTTCTAGTTTAAATTCCATAACACCTCCTAATTCAAACTGATCCCAGAAATTCATACTGTATCATTCCAAACAAAACCTGCAGGAAACAGGAAAGAACTGGGTTTTGATGAAGAATGACAATAGTTGCATCACACATTTTAAATTTTAAAAAAACTGGCTGTTTAAACATGAAGTGCAGTGTTTTGCAGTGAATGGGAGTATCATTGCAAAAAAAGCTTCAAGATCAAAGAACATCTGCTTATATTCCAAATGGACAGTTTTGTCATTTAATCATTTAGTACTGATCAATGTTGCATGGATAGGAGAATTTAATATTAAAGAATGGATTCAGTTACACTTAGAAAGCAGATGGCTTTAGGCAAAAGGTCTATTGAGTATTGATCATTCATATTCAGAGTGTCAGTTAACACAATAAACCATGGGAGCAATTGAAAAAAAAATGCTTGATTAATAATATATTTAGGTAGTTTAACATAGACAATATTTTTTTCTAAACTCAGCCTTGATTTTTTTATTTTGTCATTTACTAGAACATAACACAGAGCTATCACCAGTTTTATTATTAATATTATCAATTCAAAACTATATTTATTCTTATACCTGTATCTTGTAAGCGATTGACAAATCAAATAGATACTAAAAATAAATAAATACTTCATCTCCAAGATCTCCTCTGACTCTGTTATTCTGTAAATCTTCACACAAAATCCAAAGGGAGAAAAAACTTTCTCACCAACCATTCGTGGCCCTTTTGTTCCTGGTTAGCAAAATGTCCTCTAGTCTACAGAAAGTGGAAAGGTGCTTTACAATTCAACTTATGAGCATGTTTATCTGAATAACCCTGTTATTCAGTGGATGCTATATAGTTCTAACCAGAAATATTGTGGCAGCAATTAAAGACTTGTCAAGTGGTGCATGCAGTATGTGTCTGCTCTCTAATTCCACCATGAGTGATTGGGAAGGAAAGTTTATTAGCTGAAAAGATCAAAAGTGCTGCCTTATGGGAAACAGTTTCAAGAAAGATAGACTAAAGCAAAATAACAACAAACATACATGCATGCACACAACCCCCTAGATCAGGGGTTCCCAATCTGGGGTGCGAGACGATATTCCAGGGGGTGTGAGAAAAGTCCAGGTAAATAATAGGATATTGGCTATATGTTGGCATTTTTATTTTCTTTTGCAATGAACTAACTTTGTTTTCATTTTAGAGTTAAGTATCATTAGTGGCCGAGTTAAGAGTTTAGTGGCCGTCACATACATAGCTGAAAAGATTCAATCCTACCATATATTTAATAATTAAATAATTCAATCCTACCATATATTTACCATATATTTCAGGGGGTGCGAGGTTCGAGTGAAATTTCTTTAGGGGTGCGGGATGAAATAAAGGTTGCGAACCACTGCACTAGATAACCATGTTGTGCTTGTCTAATAATGAGAAAAATAGAAAATGTTGAATGAATTGCCAATCCAACTTTGTTATTTTAATGGCTCAGAACTTGAACAGACAGCATTACTATATTGATACTTTGGCACGGCAGAGATATATTTTTCTACTTAGTTTCCTTAATGGCTTACAAATTAATTCGTTTTAGGAGAGCCTAGTTATTTTTAAGTGATCAAATGTATTAAAAATACCAAAACAGTGTTCCCACTGTTGGTTGACAGATAGAGTTGAGAAGACTAAAAGGACTTCTGGTCAGAAGGTCATGAAGGCAAGGTGGAGAGATTGGGTATGGGGCAAGCAATGTCTGCCTGTAAGGTGGTTTTGGGCACCAGGAGATCTACAGCAGCACTGAAAAGTTTTTGGGAGGTCTCAGGCAGAAGGCTGGACATCAGCCCATTGATTTCTCTCTTCTGGACCTAGCTGGACCCAGTTACTCACATGCTTTTCTGTTTGTTCTGACCCAGGCTTCATCAAACTTAATAAAACACAAACTGAATTTAAAAGTAAAACCTATTTTAATGCAATGCTGGGAATTACTTGCATTCCCAGCCAAAACTCATTATACACAGTTCCTCCAGATAAGAGCACATTTTTCAGTGCTGTTGAATGCTGCAAAGAAAAAGTCCAGTTAAGGCTAACATAAACCAACCCTAAAACCCAGAAAAAACCAACCAGAGTACAGAGCTTCATGAAGGACTCAGAGATTACTGAACTGCTTTGCTTCCTGCAAAGCTTTTGCTCATTGAGGTTTGGCTTTTATCTCTTATGGGAGGGACAGTCACCTCCCAACCTTACTCCTGAGTCACCCCTTTTGCTTCAGCTGCTCTTGCTTTCTTGCAGCTCTGCACGCACGTGCACTGGAAACAGGCTCCTCTGGGTCCTCTGCCTCGCTGCTGCCAGACTCCCGAGGATCCGAAGGCAGCACCCCACTCCCAGATGGTCCTGGCCCCATCCCTTCATCGGATGCAGGACCCTCATCCAAGTCCTTGCCTGACTGGTTCCCTTTCATCCACACTGTCCAATATCTCTGCCATCTGCACCAGCTGCCGGTGAACCACTGTCACGCTTTGTTCACTTTCCAGTTGGGAGAGGTTTGATAATGTGTGTTAGGGAGCTTGTCATAGTGGCTTAATCCTCACCCATAGATAGTGAGTGGCAATTGGCAGATGTGGCCATGTGATTGAAAAAGCAGATTGAAGAATCACATTGGGAGAAAGGCTAGTCATCTATGGTGGAAGGAAAATGTAGAATGTATTCCAAAATGCTGATAAGTATTAGGAAATTAAGAGTGGTATTGGGAGAGCATCTCTGATCCCCCTTTTCTCCTCCTTCTAGAGATTTCTTTTCTCTGAAGTACCATATTTCTGTGTGTATCAGAAAGGGCAGCTTTTCAGGAAACATTTAATTTGCCAAGTGATTTGACGAATATTGATGTTATCACCAAATGGTGATGTATGGAAGCAGAAATTGATTGCTGTTCCCAGCAGATGCTTTGATTCTCGTTGGTCCCATTGCAACCCCAATTTACAGCTCTTTGAAAAAGAAGCCTAGATTTTATTTGTTATGGAACACAAAGTCTAGTTCCACTTGCACCATTTTTTTTTTTTTTGCTTGCTCCACTAGAGAGCAAAAGTAGCATCTCAAGCTATGGCAGATAGAGTTCATTTTACTTTCATGCTCTTAGGATCACCAGAACTGAATCACAAAAATATGGAAATCACCAGGTGGCAGCAAAAAGGTACAGAACTTTCTTACTATCTAATGGTGTTTGGAATTTAGTACCCCACCCAAAAGAGACCTATGAAAACTTTCAAAAACAGGCTTAGCTTTTATGAAAGACATGGTTATGAATTTAGGTTGTTTCTTCCAAAGCCATGGTTGATCCATCTTATGTAAAAATAAGTGCCTCCTATATTTCCTTATTTTTAGGGTTTTTTTAAAAAAAAAAACATTGATTTAAAGGAGAGATTGATAAAATATCAAAAGAAGGAATGGGTGTTTTAGGCTACGTGGATTTTATTATTTTTGGTTAAACCCATGATAAACTAGATGCTTAGTCTGAATTTAGCTTTTACCACCTATCAAGTCCTTTTCAAGGACCTGGGATATGTATTATATACATCACAAACAACAATGTAAAATCACAATTGTGAGTTCTTTAGCCTCATAAACATTTGAGTTCTTTATAAGAACCTTGGATACCATAATGTATTGGCATAGTAAATAAGTGGCTTCAAGCAGTGTGTTCTTTTGCAATTGACAGATGGAAATTTTGTCAGTGTGCAGATTGTCTTAGTGACAGCCAAGATTTTTTGGGTATGGCATCTAGTAGGACCACCACAGCCGGTTTATTCTGAAATCTTTGATGTTTGATTTTCAGATCTTGATGCATTGTGATCTTCTCCAATTCTTTGTCTTCTATTCTACCATCCCTTGGTATTGCCACATCAATTATCTATGGTTTTCTTTTTCTTTTCAATCATAGTTAAACTCTGGTATGTTATCAGTTTGCATTCAATATTTTAACCTGCACATTCCTTACTACTTTTCCAAATATATGTTTCTAGCATTGTTGTCATTACTGGGGCATCATAATTTTTACAGATGTTCCAGTGAGTCATTTTGACTATGTCATTGTTTGGGCAATCTACCTGCACCAGCTGAGTATACAATCTACTGTTTTTTCTCCTTTGTAAAATCCCAACTTTGAATTATTTATGTATTTATTATTCTGGCTATGAGTGCATTATTTCAGATAGCTTGCTCTTGAGTGAGTCTTAGATTATTTTTTTAAGTCTTAGATTATTTTTTTAATATTCAAGCAGTAAGCCACTGGCAGGTTTTATCTTTATTCATCTTCCCCTTGAACGTTTGTAGAACTGGACTGTGTAATGTTTTTCTCTGCCAGCATTCTGATAATTTTTATTATATTATTTTACTATTCATGCTTTGTTTCCTGCACATTCAGTCACTTCTAATTTCTAACTTGTGTCAGTTCTTGTTCTTGGCTGTTTTACGTGATCAGCCAATTCATGCTTTTCTTCTTCAGCAGTTTGGTTGACTTGAAATAAATGTCTGCTTCCATTCATGTAGGGCAAGAATAATGGTAATAGCACTTAGACTTATATAGCACTTCACAGTGTTTTACAGCCCTCTCCAAGCAGTTTACAGAGTCAGCATATTGCCCCCAACCATCGGGGTCCTCATTTTACTGACCTCAGAAGTATGGAAGGCTGAGTCACAGTGGTGATATAATGCATAGGTTATGACTTTTATTTCAATTTTCCTACTATCATTTGTTACAATAAAGTAGAGATGAGCAAATTTGGGTAACTTTAAAGCCAAATCAAAGGCTGAGAAGAGGTGAAAAGATCAGGCTTAGATTTTCCATACTTTTTTCAATGTATTTTTTAATAAGATATTTTTAAAAATCTAATTTGTTCTTCCTTCCTAGTAAAGCAGCTAATAGTAGAAAACAATTCCAAACAGCTAAAATTGAGTAAAACTATTGAAATCAGCTGTTAATGATTCATTAGTATAAATCCGAGTTCTTCAACTCAATGATCTCCTAATAATAATGAATTTAAATGAATGATCTCATTGATGCTAGGCTTAAGCAGGAAAGAGGCAATTATTTTCAATAATTATATATTAAGCTATATAGCAAATGCAATATTTTTTCATTGGAGATAAATCATAAACAAGCACAAGGGAAAGCTTGCTTCATTTCCCATAATTCCTGAAAACTCAGTTTCATCTCTGTGACAGCCACTTTGATTTCTCATTCTTTATTTATCTTGGATCAAGATTTACAGCAACTGTAGAAAATTCTGTCTTTGTTATTGGCTTGCTCAGAAAGAGCAGGCAGGAGCTCTGGTTGCAATCCTGCTTTAGCCAAATTTACAAGCCAAATTTGTATGTGATTCTTCCCGACATAGTTGCCCAGAATCTTATTCACATTTTGAAAACTCCTAATGTAAGCCCTAAACTGAAACCTTAAGACTCTGTTTTATGTTACCTGACCCTATAGCCTACAAATTTTATTACCAACAGAACAGAACTGGTTCCACAAATTACACTTCCTCCATCATACAAACTAAATTTAGTCTATCCTACTGGGTCTCCAGCAATGGCATAATCAGTTTTTGTTTATCAAAGTGAATCTTTAATACCTAATTGGTGAGGATGGACATAGCTGAAATGATATCTTTGGGAGCATTAATTTCTCAAAGTCACCCTTTGAGTGACATCCACTAGTCCTAGCTCTTCCCAAAAAATCAGGAACACACATTTATATTTCACTATTGATGCGATTGGCTTGTTGAACACTTTGCAGGTTCGACTGAAATTAATAGAGCTATTATGCCCACTTGTAATCTAGCTGTAAATATTTATTTTGGATGAATAGGTGAGCAAGCAAATCCATTACATAGATAAGTTGTTCCATGGATGTTAAGAAGATAGTAATATGTCATACAAATCTTAAAAATCACATCCTGTCTTTAAACTCCACTTCTGATATTCCAGAGGTCATATTGTTGGTGTCCATCTCTGCAAGAAGCAGGATCGTCAAAATGATTCATAATATAATGAAGAAAATGGAGCTAACTGCACCTAAAAATAACAAAAAAGTTATCTTTTTTGGCTGATTTTGAATTGTAGTCCAACAAAACAAGAGATAACTTAGTAAAAATGGAGTAGAATAGCTTTTATTTTCTGCTATGTCATTTTTGGTTTGGACTCAGAAATGAATAGAATTGTATATTGATTTGTGAATATGCATTGCATAGAGTTCAACAAATTCTTGCTTGCTGAGTCTTAATGTAAAAAAAAATATCACTGGGGGAAGGTAATTGTTACTGGTTTGGCCAGTCCATCTCACAATTTCTTGCTACCTTTTTTTTAAAAAAAGTTTTGAGTAACCTGCCATTAGTCCTGATGTGGAATAATTAGTGAGAGTAGAATTTCCCTATCAATGCTTTTAGCTCTGCTCCAGAAGTTAAGCCTTCTTCCTTTAGAATGCGATCACCGAACACAACAATCTACAAAGGGATCCCAATGCAGCAACTAAGTGGATAGACATGATCTGGCAGAAATTGCTTGCTTAGATATTTGTTCCTAGATGGAGGCATCGATACCAACTTCCTAACTGTAGGTCTTGTACTAAGGCTAATATGATATGTTCTCATGGAGCATTCAAAGTTAAAGGTAACATAATCTGATGTTAACAACAAAATATAGGAATACGGCTATTGTCAAAGCTGAAGTTGGCTGAACTGTGGCCAGGGTTTTTTTTTTTGGGGGGGGGGGTAGTTTCTAGGGAGGTTTCTTCTCTCACTGCTTCAGGGCTGACACAGCCTGGAGCAAGGGGCCAGGGAAGGGGATGTAGAAATTAGCTGGGGTGTTGTAGCCTACATAAAATTATTTCTGGGAATCAGGGACGTTCGTGCAGGTGTCCACAGGGTGAAAACTGAAGTCATCTTGCAACTGGACTGTATGCTGATTGGACTATGTGACATGTACTCTGGGGGGGACCATGTACTCTGGGGGGAAGTGGTGAAGTTTTACTTTTAAGTGGGGAAAAAAAACAAGTGCCAACTTAGAGCCGATTTTCCACCAGGAATATGCCAATTTGATACATCCTAAGAAAATGTCTTTTGAGGAACCTGCCTGCCTTGGAGTTCTTATTGAATGGGGTGTATTACTTGGAACCTGGACAGCTATGTTATCTGTGTTTATTTGGTTGATGACAGTGGAAGCTATCGTGATTGTTCATTGTAGGTGCATGTCAGTGGAATTTCTGATAGAGCATCCTCTTTCATTTCTATCTTGTCACGTTACAATTTTGTGAGAACAAACTTTTCACACTTTTATAGATTTACCACTTATACATTTGCTCACAATACCTTTATATACATTTTCTGGATCCTGAAAGATGAGAAGTTTTAGCAAAGCTATGGAAGCATTGTTAGGAATATGAGTCTCCTAACAGGTATTTGAGTTAGAAATATATAAACCAGGATAAACATTTAAATACTGTCTCTTTAAGGGAATGCAAGAGCATGCAATTGGGTGTGGTTCCTCAAATAGTCTTAAGATGGAGCCAGAAACCTGGATTGTTTTCGTCTGAGTCTCAGAAGAGAAGAGAGTGTATCTTTATTTCCTTCTGTTGGAAAGTATTGCTATTGCTCCATTTTTCCTAATTGACTGATATTACTGGATTTAATGGAAGTCTGATACTTCACTGTTTTTGACACTGGACTTTGTCACTGGAATATCCCTGGATTGAAAAACTGACTGATTAACCTGTGAATGACTTTTGGACTACTTATTTTGGACTTTGCTTAAACCTTTCTGGAAGTAAAAACCTACATTTACTGGACAGTGTATCTGTGTACTGTGTGTGTATTATTCCAACACTACTCTCTATACGTCTCCCTGTATGCGCTCATTCTCCTAACGGGGAATTACCTCAACACTATGTATCTTCACTGGAAGTCCTGCCCAGAGATAAACTGACACTGACTGTCATAACCGGAAGGTTGTTAGAAGAAGCAGGAAGACGACTAGATAGGGATCAACTGAGGAAGGAACAACTACAAGAAGAGAATTTATCTTCAACTGCCTATACCGTGAGGAAATGTTTTTCTTGTGGGGCTAGGGGACATATAGCTAAATTCTGTAAGAAAAGAAAACAACAGAATACTGGCAAACACCAGAAGGCCAAGAAGAATTTTAGTTTAGCTATGTCTAGCAATTCAACTGTAAACAATAATTTGTGGGTTGTCGATAGTGGAGCATCACAGTGCATTACTAAAGATAGAAAAAGGTTTGTAAAGATGTCCACGAATAAACAACATGTTTCATTGGCAAATGGATGGAAGATGAAAGCATCAGGTGAAGGTACTGCATATTGTTCTTGCATAAACGAACATTTAACTATGTTATATGTACCTAAACTGAAATTTAATTTGTTATCAGTAAGGGCTTTAGTTAATCTTGGTTATGTTGTAAACTTTAGGGGAGATAACTGTATAATAGAGAAAGAGGGTAAAAGTGTTACCCTATTTTAAAAAAATATTTTATTTTAAAAAATGATTTATATGTAATACATGATAATCAGTTGAAGATGGCTAACTCAGTTTATAACAATGTTAAGCCACATGATGAATGTATACATTTACTACATAGACGTCTAGGACATAATTTCAAAATGCTCAAACAAACTGTTGAATTGTCAGAGGGAATAAAATTGAAACCTTGTAGCAAGTATTTACATTGTAATGCTTGTAGTCAAGAAAAGAGTAAAGTTACTCCTGCAAACAGACTAAATGGGTTTAAGACAAAAGAACCTTTAGAGGTTGTATTTGCTGACATAATTGGTCCTAAGAAACCAAGTTTAGGAGGTGCCTGTTATATTTTGAGTATTATGGACCATTACTTAAGATATGGTTTCTGCTATCTAATGAAGAACAAAACAGAAACATTCCAACATTTCTTTAATTGGCTAAGGTTTTCTGAGAGAAAAATGAAAAGTAAAGTAATTACTTTAGTAACTGATAACGGGACTGAATTTGTTAACAAAAGATTCCAAAATATGCTGAAATTGGCTGGTGTGGAGCATAAACATTCTGCACCTTACAGACCACAACATAACTCGTTTATAGAATGAAGAGGGCAAACATTACAAGCCATGGCTCGCACTATGTTATCTGATTCAGGTCTACTTGAAACACTGTGGGGTGAAGCCATAATGTGTAGTAACCATGTTTTAAATAATGTGGTAAATACAACAACTGGAGAATAACCATTCACTCGTTGGCATGGCAGAAAACCAAATTTAAGTTACCTACACACATTTGGAGCTCTAGCATGGGTGCATATTCCCTCACAAGTAAGACTGAAAGGGCAACATAGAGCTAAGAAGTTATTTTTTGTGGGTTATGAGGCCAACCACAGATCATTTAGATTTTGGGATCATAGCACAGCTCATGTTTATTGTAGTGCTAATGCAAAATTTCTTGAACATGTTGGGTGGGATAAACTGGAATAGGAATCCAGCAATGATATTATTATTGACACCCAAATAGTTCCTAAGGATAAAATCAGTACACCCCAAATAGCCATTAAAGAGGAAGAACAGGAGGAAGTAGTAGAACAAGCACAGGAAGAAATAGAAGAACAGGAGCAGATGGCACAGGAAAGTCCACCAGTAAGTCTTGTATTACCAAGACATTCAACCCGAGTAACACGACCACCTGATAGATATTAGGCTAGTGTTGTATGCCAAGTGAATACAGTTCCAAGTAATTATAATGAATTAAAACTGTATTCTGCTAAGGATCAGGCTGCTTGGCAGAAGGCAATGGGTAAGGAACAAGAATCATTAAAAAAACTGGAGGTATATGAAAATGTTAAGTTACCACCAGGTAAACATGCCCTTGGATGTAAATGGATATATAAACTGAAGACAGGTGTAGATGGGACTGTTATTCATAAAGCCAGGTTAGTAGCACAAGGATTTAATCAGACAGCAAATGACTATGATGAGGTGTTTGCACCTAGTCTGAAGGCTACTACATTAAGGGCAGCATTAGTGTGGGCAGCTAAGGAGAAACATATTGTTAATCATTTGGATGTAGAGACAGCTTATCTGCATGCACCATTGCAACTCACTATATATTTAAAGAAATCTTTGGGTTTCAAAAATGATAATACTGATAATGATTGCTGGAAATTGAAAAAGAGTCTTCATTTAAAGCAATCAGGATATGAGTGGAACCAATGTATAGTTAAAGAATTAACTAAGACAGGCTTTGTAGCTGGCATGGCTGATCCATGTTTGTTTAAAAGAGAAAATAATGGTATGATTTCATTATTGCTACTATTTACTGATGATATAGCATTAAATCACCAAAACTGAACAAGAAGCTACTGAGATAATTTCACTATTGGAAAAGAAATTTAAGATAAAACAGTTAGGAGAAATCAAACATTATCTTGGTTTAAAGATAGATAGAACTAGGGGAGGATACAAGATCTCACAGGCAGATAAAATTAACCAATTACTAAACAGTTATAAAATGGAACTTTGTAAGCCGACTAAAACACCAATGAGCCAGGAGTTTAGCCATAGTGACGTTCAAAGTCCTGTTTTTGATAAGAACATTTATCAGTCCTTGATTGGTAATTTATCTTTTCTCAGTAATCGGTCAAGGCCAGATATTGCATACAGTGTTAATCAATTAGCGAGATTTAACACTGAGCCCACTGAAAGGCACTGGCAAGCTGCTAAACGTGTGTTAAGATATCTGAAACAGACAATACATTATGCATTGTATTTGGAGCCAAAAGATGAACTGAATTTGACTGCATATGCTGATGCAAGTTTTGCTACAGACATAAATACACAAAAATCTACATCGGCTACTGCTGTATTAGTGGGAAAAGCATTGATTGGATGGAGATCTATTAGACAGAAACATCTAAGTTTGTCAACAATGGAGGCTGAATTCTCATGTTTGTCTTTACTATGTACAAATTTAGTTTTGTATAAGCAATTATTTATTGATATGGGAATTAATGTAACAGATCCTATTGTTGTTTACGAAGACAACCAATCAGCAATACAGATTGCTTCAAATATTGCTGTTAAAACAAGAACTAAACACACTGATTTAAGATATTTAAATGTGACACAATGTGCACAAAGTAAGACGATTAAGCTAGAATATTGTATGTCAGAAAACAATATAGCAGATCATTTTACAAAGGCCCAAGGCTCTATAAAGCATAAGGCATGCTGTGAAGATTATGGACTTATAATATATAAGAATATAAGGTTATATATATTATCTTACCCCAAAGGGGAGAATGTTAGGAATATGAGTCTCCTAACAGGTATTTGGGTTAGAAATATATAAACCAGGATAAATATTTTAATACTGTCTCTTTAAGGGAATGCAAGAGCATGCAATTGGGTGTGGTTTCTCAAATGGCCTTAAGATGGAGCCAGAAATCTGGATTGTTTTTGTCTGAGTCTCAGAAGAGAAGAGAGTGTATCTTTATTTCCTTCTGTTGGAAAGTATTGCTATTGCTCCATTTTTCCTAATTGACTGATATTACTGGATTTAATGGAAGTCTGATACTTCACTGTTTTTGACACTGGACTTTGTCACTGGAATATCCCTGGATTGAAAAACTGACTGATTAACCTGTGAATGACTTTTGGACTACTTATTTTGGACTTTGCTTAAACCTTTCTGGAAGTAAAAACCTACATTTACTGGACAGTATATCTGTGTACTGTGTGTGTATTATTCCAACACTACTCTCTATACGTCTCCTTGTATGTGCTCATTCTCCTAATGGGGAATTACCTCAACAAGTATCTTGACTTTCCTTAAATCATCATCATCAACATCATCCAAATTGACAGACGGACAGACACCTGCCACCTCAGACTTAACAGTTGTCAATAAGAAAGACAAAAATGTCTGGATTGTGGATGTGGATGTGGATGTGGCAGTGCCTGGAGACAACAGAATAGAAGAGAAAGAACTGGAGTAGATAACAAAACACAAAGACCTACAAATAGAAATAGAGGGACTATGGCAAAGGCAAGCAAGGGTAGTACCAATAGTAATAGGCGCCTTGGGTGCAGTACCACAAAACAACTGGAGCACCACTTGAACAACAAAGGCATTGACAAATTTGTCACCAGTCAATTGCAGAAGGCAGCTTTACTTAGAACAGCTTCCATCCTGCAGCAATATCTGTAACACCATCAAACATCCAGATTTGCCTATCCCGAGTCCTTGGTAAGGACTTGACAGGTAGACAAAAATGCAAAACCCAGTCTGAACATCTGGATGACTGTGCGATGAATAATAATAAAATAGATTCTGAACCAGTTCCTGGGGACCTGCAAAAATCCAGTATTCTTTTGTGATCTGTGGGAGAAGGCAATGTGGAAGTTCATTCTGAGGGCTTACTGAATAAGAGAATCATGTTGGTTGATTACTTTCACCATATTTGATCCATCAGATTCATTGAAGCTTTATGCATGGAATAAGGTAGATAACTATTTATTTATGTATTTATTTATTTAATTTCATATTTCTGGACTTCCCATCAAAGAGGGACCCCTTGCTGCAAAGAGGAGAGATCTCTTAACAAAGTATTATTTGGGCATAAACCCAAATAATAAAGGGTGACTACAAAAAATAGCTTAGACATCTTTCTAATTTACATGAGTATTAATGGAGGGAGAAGGTAAAGCATAATCAGACTTTGTAGAATTCTGTTACTATAGCCAATTTTAATGAAAGTAATTTCAGTCTTATTGTGATTTCTTGTTCTGTTCTTCATCTTTGGACTGACAATTGGGATGTGGCTACCTTCACATAGTTTTTATGGAATATTAACAGAATAACAGAGTTGGAAGGGATCTTGGAGGTCTTCTAGTCCAACCTTCTGCTGAAGCAGGAAACCATATACCATTTCATACAAGTGGTTGTTCAAGGAGTCTGTCATAGGTCATTGAATATGAACACACATTCTCTTGAAACAGTCCAACTTCAGCAGAACAAAGTTTGTATTCAGAAGGCTCCATTTCCCATATTTCAGTATGCCTGGCAAAAAAAGACCCCCCAGATAACAGCTATCCAGGATTTCAAACAGTACTGGTAATGCTGAGCCAAGTGGCTTTATCATCTGGTTCGATATAAAACAGTTTCTTTGTTCTTGTTGACTCTGTTTCCAGAATAAAGGTGAAAAGAAGATGGAAAAAGTATCTCACTGATCCCTGGGAAATGCAAGGATAAGAGGTAGGAGGGCAAATAATATTGAAGGTGAATGAATCACGTGAACTGAAAGGAGCAATGTATAAAATGCTGCCTGGAAAGAGGAACTGGACAGAGGCATCTCTGTCCTTCATGGACAGGATTAAAACTCAAAGAACATTGAGATTAAATCAGAAGTGCATCAGGAATGATAAAAGGAAACATTTCTGAAGACTATTTATAGTTACAGTGTGGAATTTATTGCCATCAGATATGGCAGTGACCAAAACCTGATATAGTTTTAAGAGGGGATTAGCGAAAATTGATACAGGCTATAGCTATTTGTCTTGACAACTACATGCTACCTATAGACTCAAAAGCAGCTTATTTTAAATGCCAGGAAGTTGCTCAAAAATAACAGTACATGGCTTTATCTTTATGTCCTCTCTCTTAGCTTCCTAGATGCAGTGACTACTGCAAGACCCAGAATTTTGGAAATGATAGAACATTATTCTGAATCAGAGGACTGCATATTTTAAAAAAATGAAATTGGTAAGAGAAGTGGGACAAGAAACCTTTGAGAAAGGTAATCCTTCCCAGATTACACTTTAGTTGCTCCAACATCGGTCACATCTGTTTTTTCTTTCAACAACCTGCCTCCAATATCACAAAGAGAACTTTTGCACTGGAGTAACAAAAAGGGATCTGTCCAAGAGATGCTTCCTAATGTCAGCTGGTACTCCATTCAAAATCCAAGAAAGAAATCCAAGAAAGAAATACTTAGACTCCATTAATCAGATAAAATATATTTTTTATGGAAATCAAGTGGTAGCAACAAAAGAATTCTGAATCTGAGAAAATGAGTGCATAAATTACATATACAAAGCAATGGCAACGTTCCCACCCCCAATAGTTCAATTGGCTCATCCAATTAAAAGTTGTGTATATCATCATGCGGGCATCTCCAGGTGGTGATGAGGCCTCTGTCTGTTGACCTTGACATATTTTGATAAAGAGTTAGAGCTGCGCATAACATAGGATAGAAGCCTAAACAAGAATCTACCCCTCCCAGCTTATACAGTTCTGGTTTGTAACACCTTCAGCTCACTTCCCATAACCATATCCCCCCTTCTCCCCCCATTACTTATGACAGCCGAAAGATGCAAAGCAAAGGGAGAAAATCTTGAAGACTGACATTCAACCCTCCTGCAAAAGAGATGTTAGTTCTAGAAAAGGTAAAAATGGAAAGTAACAAAAAATATACATGTAACACCATAATACTATTTTTAGGGTTTATCAGGATATTTAGTACAAAATGCCTTGATAAGCTTAGGAGCTCTAACATCCTTCTCATTCACCCATTCAGACTGGGAAGGAAGAAAATGTTTCCAAACAATCAAATATTGGAATCGACCCCTTTGCTTTCAAGAATCCAAAATGTCTTTAACTTCAAAATGTTGTTCACCTTCAATTAGCAATGGCACAGGGGGAATCAACCTGAGTTGGTCTCAAGTCGGAGGTATGTTCAGGTTTTAATAAACTAACATGGAAAACAGGGTGGATCCGTCAAAGAGTTTTTGGTAATTTCAGTTGGATTGCCACAGGGTTCACAATTCGTTCAATTGAAAAAGGTCCAACATACTTAGGACCAAGCTTTTTTGACTTTTTTGTGGTCTGCAAATATCTGGTGTATAAAAAGATCTTGTCACCCACTTGATATGGTTTTTGTGGACTTCTCTTTTTATCTGCAAATTTTTTATGAGCTTGATGAGCATCATCTAATGCTTTACAGGTAACTGGCTAGGTAAGCTGGAGCTGTGTTATCCATTCATCAAATGACTGAATGTTAGATTTCTCCTGTGGAAGCTCAGATATGGGTACAAAGTCTTGTCCCAAAGCCACTTTAAATGGAGTAAACCCAGTACTACTATGCCACCTCAGCAAATGGCAAAAGGTCAGCCCAATTATTTTGCTGATAATTTATATAACATCGAAGATATTGTTCCAATACTGAGTTAGTCCTTTCACAAGCCCCATTGGTGGGCAGAGCTTAAGCCCTAGGTGGAGCTCAATAACTTCAGGAACTCCTTCCAAAAGTTTGAGGTAAACTGGACACTCCTGTCTGAGATTATGCATTCAAGAATCCCATGTAACCTGTAGATATGTAAAATAAATAGCTTTTGCAGATGGGATTTTCAGACAAGGTATGAAATGTACCTGTTTGGAAAACAAATTTCCCCCACTTTCAGGTAATTCCACTATAAAATCCAAAGAAATTTCCTTCCATGGAGCAGTTGGTCCAGCCACATTTTGTAGTAAGCCTGCTGGTTTACCAGTTTACTTTGGCTAAGGCACAGATAGGACAGCTAGCCACATAAGTCTCAATGTCCTTTTTCAAGGTAGGCCAGCAAAATTGCCTTTTAAACAAGTGTAAGGTTTTCACAAATCCAAAATGTCCAGCAGCTTTAGAGTCATGAGCTTGCTGTAATATTTGGTTTCTCAGTTTTGCTGGCACATATAATTTGGCCCCCATCCATGCCAATCCATCTCTAATTGTACAATTATTTGAGTGAGTAAGGAACCAACCATCAAGTTTTAGAGCGTCTTTTAATTGTGCAGTTAAATCATTTGACAAATCAACTTCCCTCTTTTTCTGGGCTGTGGTAACCACTGGAGCTGCCAACTGTTTGGTTGGGACAATAGGCCATACCACTTCTTGGCGAGCACTATTATATTGAGATAATCTAGATAAAGCATCCGCCATGAAGTTCTTCCCCCCTGGAATGTACTTCAATGAAAAATTAAAATGCTGAAAGTACTGCACCCAGTGAACTTGCTTGGGAGACAGCTTCCAAGATGTTTTCAAAGCCTCCAAATTTTTATTATCCATCCACACCTCAAATGGGTGTTTTGCCCCTTCTAAGAAATGCCTCCAGGTTAACAGAGCCCAATGAACTGCAAAAGCTTCTTTTTCCCAAATGGCCCATCTTCTTTCAGTTTCAGATAGTTTACGGGAAGTATATGCACATGGTTGCAAAGTTCTTGTCTTGTTTGCTTGTAGTAACACCGCCCCAACTGCTACATCACTTGTATCAGCTTGGATTACAAAAGGAGCATCCATGTCTGAGTGCTCAAGTACTGGTTCAGCAGCAAACAGTCGTTTCAGCTTCTGAAAAGAGGCTTGACATTCCATGGACCACTCCAGTGGTTTACTAGGCTTCGGTTTCACCTCCCCTTTGGTTTTTAGGAGATTTGTGATAGGCATTGCAATCTTCACAAAAGCAAGGATAAATTGACAGTAAAAATTAACAAATCCCAAGAAACTTTGAAGTTGCTTCTTGGTGTGGGGAGGGGCCCATTCCAAAATGGCACGAACTTTCCCCGGATCCATTTCTATGCCATCATGTGATAAGCAATAGCCTAAATAGTCAATTTTTTCCTGGTGGAATTCACACTTGGACAACACTGCATACAGCTCAGCAGCTTGAACTTTTTCCAGAACTGACTGCACTAATTTCACGTGTTCATCACGAGTCTCTGTGTAGATAAGAATATCATCAACATAAACCAACACTGATTTGTATAAATGTTCATGCAACATCTGATTGATCATTTGCATGAATGCTGCAGGGGGCCCCTGTAGGCCAAATGGAAGAACATTGAATTGGAAACAGCCCATTTGGCGGGGGCGCTAAAAGCAGCTTTCCATTCATCCCCTTCCTTAATTCAAACTCAGTAGTATGCTTCTTTCAGGTCAAGTTTCATAAAAAAATTTCCTTTGGCCAAGTGGGCCAACATATCCTTCATCAAGGAGAGGGGGTACACGTTCTCCACCGAAATAGCATTGAGGTTTCTATAGTCTACACATAAACGAAGGGAGCCATCTTTCTTCTCACGAAACAATACTGGTGCTGCTACCCGGGGTCTAGCAGGTTGGATGAAACCATGTTCCAAATTTTTATCAATAAATTACCACAGCTCTTCTAACTTTTGCATTGTCATCGAGTACAGTTTCGGTTTTGGGAGTTTCACTCCTGGTAAAATTTCAATGCTGCAATCTGTTGAGTGATGGCGGGGGAAGCTTGTCTAAGGCCTTTTCACTGAATACCTCCTTTAAGTCCCAATATTCCTCTGGAATTTTCCCTCCCCCCTCAGACTCTTGGTGCCAGTGGAGGCCAGCTCAGTGGGATTCTTGAGTTTTGGTTGATATTGGCCCTCCCTTCTGGGCATTGGTTAATATGTATGCTCAATGATCCCCTCCTCCAATCAATGTGGGGTTCCATTTCCAGAGCCAAGGCAGACCCAGTATTAAGGGGTGCTCCATCCTACCATGTGCTTCAAATGCTGTTATTTGCAAAGGAAAACCAGCAATCAGGCAATAGCAATAGCACTTAGATTTATGCAGTGCTTTTACAGCCCTATCTAAGCAGTATACAGAATCAGCATATTGTCCCCAACAATCTGGGTTCTCATTTTACCAACCTTGGAAGGATGGAAGGTTGAATCAACCTTGAGCCGGTCAGGATGGAACTGCATTTCACGATACTAGAATTATCCAGCAATGCAGCATTCTAACCACTATTTCACCATAGTTCTTTGGATGTAAGTGTTGTTCTCTTTAAGATTTTATTGGAGGATATAAATAAATATGTAAACCACCCAAATTGTTATTTGCAAGTTGGATCATCCTAAAAATGATGTAAATAAGTGCAATAAATAATGAATAGTACATACAGTTATGGCACGATATATACCATTAAATACAGAATTAGTAAGTTTTGCTGACATGCATTGGATTTTCACCAATTTGCCACATCATGGTTGAAAACAACAATTTTGGAATGGATGCACTTTCCTATTGTAATTGAAAGAAGTTTATTACAAGCAACGTTCAATGTAGTCGACCAAATCCTTGTCATTTTATGTTGAACGACTTACAGTGAACCATTACACTCAAAGGATTGTTAACATTACTGGTAGGATAATTACTTTAGAACTACAAAAGAAATTGAATTTAATCTGTGGGGAAAAAGAAAACTATTGGGTGGAATTTGCTCTTGGTCCCAAAACATTATTTGACACTTTAACAAAGATTTCTTTTACCACCTTTCTCTGTTGTTCAAACTAAATAAATTAACTACCTCTTTTGAAGTCATAATTATTATCTTGCCCTTTTACAAAATGATCTTGAGGTTTACTGTTCCAGGAAAGTAAGATTAAATATTCTCATGAATTCTCATGAATTTAGGTAGAAGCTTATGCAGCAAAGTTGAGCAAATAATTCACTATACATCCATACATAGCAATAGCACTTAGATTTATAAACTGCATTATAGTGCTGTACAGCCCTTTCTAAATGGTTTACAGAGTCAGCATGTTGCCCCCCAAAAATCTGGGTCTTCATTTAACCCACCTCGGAAGGATGGAAGATTCAGTCAACCTTGAACCTGGTGGGATTCAATCTGCCAAATTGTAGGCAACTGGCTGTCAGCAGAAGTAGTTTGCAGTACTGAACTCTAACCACTGGGCCACCGAGACATACATACATACATACATACATCTCTCTGAGTGTTTATATACAATATAGATAGTCCTTAAAGCCCATGTCACACTGGCCAACGGATGCAAAAAAGACACAGTTGACGAGAAAAATGTTCCATCCGTTGTTATCTGCTCTCAAAAGGAGCAAAAATTTGCATAACCAGAGCGGATAACACGGACGCGGGGAGAACGCAGGGTGGATGCAAAGCGGATGCGGAATGGAAGCCCAGCAGATGGAAGGGGATGGGAGCGGATGGGAGCAGATGGTGCAACCGCAGGGCTTCCGGGGGGCCTCAGCAAAGCGGACGCGGAACGGACACAACGATGTAGAGCGGACACCGAATGGATGAAATGGATGCACAGCGGAAGCCTAGCGGATAAAGCGGATGCACAACGGAAGCCTAGCGGATGCACAGCGGAAGCGGAACGGATATCGACCGTTAATTACGCATGTAGGGGGGAAGTATTACGTAAGCCCCCCTGATATAAAGGGAAGCAGCTCGCACGTGGCCAGCATTCCGAGGAAAGACCTGCTGCTGGACACTTCGAGTTCCTTGCCTGCCCTGCCAGCCTGCTTTCCAGCCAGCCTTGGTGCCTGCCTGCCTTCCTGCCAGGCTTTCTGCCAGCCTTCCTGCCAGCCTTGCTGCCAGGCTTCCCACCAGCCTTCCTGCCAGGCTTTCTGCCAGGCTTCCTGCCAGGCTTTCTGCCAGGCTGCCTGCGAGGCTTCCTGCCAGGCTTCCTGCCAGGCTTCCTGCCAGCCTACCTGCCAGGCTTCCTGCCAGGATTCCTGCCAGGATTCCTGCCAGCCTTGGTGCCTGCCTGCCAGCCTTCGTGCCTGGCTTCCTGCCAGCCTTCCTGCCAGCCTTGGTGCCTGCCAGCCTCCCTGCCAGCCAGCAACTCCATAACCATGGGGAGGAAGCGAAAGCCTCAACAACCTGCCACCATCCCTGGCAAGAGGGACAGGGCCAACCTCCTGCCCCCTGCCCCTGACTCTGCTTCTGCTGGGGCTTCTGCTGAAGCTGCTCCTAGCGGTGGTGCTTCTGCTGGTGCTGGGGCTTCTGCTGGGGCTTACTCTGTTGAAGCTGCTCCTGGTCCTGCTGGTCCTGATTTACCTGCTCATGCTCCTGGACTTGCTTGACCTGCTCATGCTCCTGGACTTGCTCTCCTGCTCGTGCTCCTGGTCTTGCTCGACCTGCTGGTGCTTACTCTACTGCTGCTGATCCTGGTCCTACTGTACCTGCTGCTGCTGCTGCTGCTGCTGATGATGATGATGATGATTATGATCCTGCTGGTGAGGATGATGATGCTGATTATGATCCTGCTGGTGAGGATGATGATGATGATGATGATGATTATGCTGGTGCTGTTGCTGCTGCTGGTGGTGTGGAGGAGCAGCCCCTACTACCTGGGAGCCCCTCTGATGAGGGCCCATCTGGTCCAGTCAAAGGGAGGAAGAGGCGTATGTGACAACGGAAGAGGAGGCAATACTCCATTGAGGAGGCGCACGAGGATGAGGTGCTGGATTGGCTGAGAGAGAACGACTATCTGTGGCGGAAGGGACACCGGCTGTGCAGGGACACCAAGAGGAAGCAGGCTGCTTGGAGAGAGAGGGCAGAGAGTATGGGTTACACTTGGGAGGTGCTCCTCGGCTGGTGGAAGCACATGCACACATGGTATGGGAAGCTGCACCTGAAGAAATCTGGCCAAGCCACTGTGAAGCTGACAGACAGAGAGACCTACGTCATGGCCAGGTGCAGCTTCCTGGAGGGTGAGGTCCGCCACTGAGGAGCACCAGCAGCCCCTCTCATGACCCTCTCTCTCTGGCAGCCTGCTGCCACCCAGTCCTCTTCCGGCCGAGAGTCAGTCCCTGTCTCCAGGCAGGTTTCTGTGGAGCGTGCCATGGCGGAGAACCCGCGGACAGGTGTGGTAAGCATGGTGGAGTGCGTAGAGACTCCCTGGTGCGGTGGGAGAAAGGAGACATCGAGTCCACCACACTCCTAGCTGCATCCACCCCCCCCCAGCTCAGCCTACGCAGAAAGGCAGAGAGCCGGACAGCTGGAGGGGCAGAACCACAATGTCCTGCTGGAGATCAGGGACACCATCCGCACCAGCATAGATCTTCTCTCTAAGCTGGTCCACACCGACTCCTCATCCTCCAACCGCAAGCCCTTCCTCACCTATGTCAACCAGACCCTCAAGGAAATGGCAGATCCACAGTACCAGGTGGTGAAGGACTGGATCACCAAGCTGCTTTACAACCCTCCAGACCCAGAGGAACCTGCTCCCACCCAGTCCAGGCCTGCTCCTCCACCCCAGGTGATGTCCCTCCCATTCCAAGGCTTCCCACAGGCCCTCACCTACCAGGGCTACGGCTACCAGGAGGTTCAGCAGCACAGGCAGCAGCCCTTCCCAGTCCAGGCACAGAGTCATCGGGGGACACCGTTGCCACCTGTTTCACTGATGCCACCGATGCCCCCCACGCCAATGATGCCACCGACGACAGCGATGCCACCCACACCAATGATGCCACCCACGCCAGTCCGCACCCAGCTGCAGAGCAGACAGCCCCACTACACTACTACTTCCTCCACCCCACAGCCAAGCCCAGCCTCAGTACATCCGTCATCAGTACTGGGGCTGACACCCCATGGCATGGAGGAAGGAACTCTCAGCATCACGGGGCTAAGCCAGCTGTCCGACACCTTCCTCAACACACTGTCCCCTGTTGGCCTCTCGAGGCCAGGCACTCCAGCACCACCCACCACCACAGCACCTGGACCCTTCACCCCTGAGACTGGGCACACCTACGAGTGACCAAGAAAAGTGGCAGAGACCGGGTAGCTGGCTACCTGTGGACTTTATTTGGACACTTGATTTGGGTCATTTTTTTTTTTTTACAGCTTGTTGTTCAATAAAGTTTATCTTTGATTCACACACTTGCTTCATTTGTTTTTTTAAAAAAAAGTCTTGGTGGAAAATTTTAGAATTGGCTTAAGCCTTTGCATGCTTGTGGGATGGGTTAAGATAGCAGTGGGGTGGGAAGGGATACCTGTGGAATGAGCAGGGATACCTTTGGGATGGCTAATAGCTGTGGGATAGATAAACCTCCAGTGCAAGCATGGTGGGACTGTATGGTCCACCCTCCCAGGTGCCACACCTATGGCCCTTTATTATCAATAATAATGTAATCAATCATCCACACATGTCAACATAAACACAACTCTTTATTAAATGCCCTGTTTATTGTAGGCCCACCTAACATACATGGCCCAATGTCATCCGCGTTCTCCACCAGCCGCCTTGCCCTGGAAAGCCTGTAGTTGAAGATCCTCTCTTCATGGGTGAGGAGTCTGGAGGTGTAGGGCTTCATGAGGTAGGTTCTGAGGGAGAAGGCGTCATCCCCCATGATGAAGTAGGGCACATCTTGCGTGTCGTTGGGCAGGGGGTCTGGATCTGGGAAGCCGACGATGAGGTTGTGTTCCAGCCCCTCCTTGAGGTCACTGGCGCTGTATACCTGGGCATCTGAACATGAGCCGCTGCCTGAAGCATCGATGTAGTCAGCATCGACCATGGTGAAGAGGACGATGCTGAAGAAGTCCTTGTAGTTGAAATAAGTGGACCCCGACTTTGTTGGAGCTTTGCAGGCCACGTGCTTGCCATCTATGGCTCCAACGGTGTGGGGGAAGTTCCACTTCTGATACCACTGCTCTGCAACTTTCTTCCATCCTTCTTCAGTGGAGGGGCACTGGAGGAGCTCCTCCTTGTATTCTTTGATGATGGCCTGCACCACCTCTCTGACCACAATGCTGATGGTGTTGGGTGGCACCCTCCAGCCGTACTGCATGCTTTTGTGGGTGGCCCCTGAGGCCAGGTGGCGCAGAGTGAGTGCCACCTTGAGCCCAGGTTCCAGGCTGGGCCGGAAGTTGGTGTTTGCCTTGGTCAACCTGGGTATCAGGCGCTGCACAACTTCGTCAAACATGGCTGGAGGCATCCTCATGAAGTTCTGGAACACCCAAGTGTCTTCGTTCCTGAGCTCCACCATGAGCTTGTTGTACAGTCTGTACTCTACTCTTCTCCCGATCCATCTTTGGACCCAGACGCTTCTTGGCCGCCTCTTTTTCTTCCCCTAGTAGAGTTCACAGAGCCTGTAGATGGCTTCGTACTGTTGCAGAAGGGTGGTGGCTGCCAAAAGGACTGTGGTATGATCCACGCTGGACATGACTGGATGCTGTGGAAGAGCAAGAGTCAGATGAAGGCTGCAGAGGTCTGCATATTTAGGCTGCTGGTCTGAAAGTGAGGTGCAGACGAGTTGCTCCCCCTTTTTAAAGGTAGTATAGGTGTTCCTTTGCATCCTCTAGGCATCCTCTAGGCATCCTCTAGACATCCTTAATATCTGAGATAGATCCCCTCTGCGAACGTTTTTTCCGCTTTAAACACTTTGTTTCCATGCTGCATCCATTCTGCATCTGTTCCGCATCCGTTCTGCTTCTTCCCTGCGTCTGGGCAGATGCGAGTTGCGCGGATGTGCAGCAGAAGCCAAGCGGATATAGCGGATGCGTAACAGTTGCGTAACAGATGAGTAGCGGATACGTAGCGGATGCAGAATAGACGAACTGGATACATTTTCCGCGCAAAAGTTTTAGGCAGCCCAAAACTTTCTGAGCGGATGAAACGTCCATAAACGGATGCTGGATGGATAGAGAGGAAGCCAAACGGAGGCAGTGAGTACATCGCGTTTTTGAATGGATGGCAAGGTTTTTTTTCCATTTTACATCCTCTCTGCATCCGTTGGTTCAGCGTGACATGGGCTTAACTTATGACCACAACCAACCTTTACTTAAGCCCTAAATTTTTCTTGTTAAGTAAGGCATTTGTTAAGTGAGTTTTGCCACATTTTACAACCATTTTTGCCACAGTTGTTAAGTGAACCACTGCAGTTGATAAGTTAGCAACCCAGTTGTTAAGTGAATCTGTCTTTCCCATTGACTTTGCTTGTCAGTAAGTCACAAAAAGTGATCACATGACGCTGGGACACTGCAACCATCATAAATATTAAATAATTGCAAAGCATCTGAATTTTTAATCACATGGCCACGGGGATGTGGCAAAGGTTGTAATTGTGAAAAACACTCATAAGTCACTTTTTTCAGTTCCATTGCAACATTGAACAGTCACTAAATGAACTGTTATAAGTAGAGGACTACCTGTAGTTCTTTTTCTCTCCCTGTTCTATACTATGTCCACCCTGTGGGTATTCTCTGAATTAATTTACTGTATTGCTAGAATCCCATTTATGTACTAATCTCAAACTTCCAAGTAAATAGAAAATTCCATTCTAATGCCTCTTGCTTACTCCAACATTTTGTAATTGCCTTTCCAGGTTATAAATTATGTGATCACGATAGTCTGTGCTATTATTTTATTTATAATGTTTATATTTTTCCTTTTTTAATGTGTCAAAAACAAGGTTATTCTCATATCAAAAAATAGTGATAAACTAATGTGTATGCCACATTCCAGAGCTTTTAAGTTCTCTACTTGTAGCCTTAGAAGAAAGCCAAGATTGATAAATTCCTACTCTTCCATGATATTGATTGCTCAAGAAATATTTTCAGATGATTATCTGAATCTCTTCCCAAAAGTTGAATGTTCAGAATGGGGTGCTGATATTACTTATTGTCTACATTAGTTGGACAATATTCTAAATTGGCAGTCTTTCCTTTCATTTTTTTTCAATGAAAAAAGTAGAAAGACAAAACTCTAATTATTTTCCTGGGGAATTCCGGTTTGCAAGGCTTAGGCCGCTGGAGTGCCCCAGATCGAGCTGGATTTGGGGGCTATAGTTACCCCGTAGAGGTAACTGAATATGGGGGAGATCCAGCAGAGGTCCAGGGGAATTGCAACACCCTCCTCAGTTGGCTTAATTCCCTTTTCTGAAAGCGGTGGAGCGGCGGTCAGCAATGGCCTCCACAAAGAAGCTTTCATCCAGAAAAGAATGTGCAGGAGGAAGCTGAGAAAGTGAAAGTTTTTGGCTAACTGAGATAATAAGTAACATTTAAATACCCTAGAATTTAAGTTTCATAAAAGATACATCGTTCCTGACGAAGACAGAAAAAGCGGCGAATGAAAAAAAAAAGGGAAAGTTTGTTTTTTCTCACTCTCCTTCCTTACGGTGATAGCAAATGAATGGAGAAATCAGAAAAACCCATTTTGGCATCAGCATGTAATCCTGAAAAGTAAAGCAAAGGGGACAATAAAGATTTCTGATCAGTGGGGGGGGGGGAATCTATTTTTTGCTATAAGTGGGAAGGGAGAGGAAAAGAATTAATATTAAGATTTTGTTGGAGGAGGCTGCTTGGAATTTATAAGATTAGAGCTAAACTGTAACAAGACTTCCAAAAGATATATTTTAAGCCCCTGTCACACTGCACCAATGGATGCATAGATGATGTAAAACAGACAAAAAAGCTTGCCATCCGTTGGTTAACGCGATGTATCCGTTCTGTACTCACTGCCTCCATTTTGCTTCCTCTCTATCAGTCAAGCATCCGTTTTTGGACGTTTCATCCGCTCATAAAGTTTTGAGCTGCTCAAAATTTTTGCACGGAAAATGTATCCAATTCGTCCGTTCTGCATCCGCTACGCATCCGCTAGGCATCCGTTCTGCATCCGTTACGCATCCGCAATATCCGCTAGGCATCTGTTCCGCATCCGCGCAACTCGCATCTGCTCAGATGCAGGGAGGAAACGGAACGGACGTAGAAGGGATGCAGAACGGATGCCTAGCGGATGCAGCACGGAAACAAAGCATTTAAAACGGAAAAAACGTTCGCAGAGGGGACCTATCTCGGATATTAAGGATGTCTAGAGGATCCCTAAAGGATGCCTAGAGGATGCAAAGGGACACCTAGGGGAAAACCTATTTTGCCTATAAAAAGGGGGAGAAACTCACCTGCATCTCACTTTCAGACCAGCAGCCCAGCTGTGCAGACCTCTGCAGCCTTCATCTGACTCTTGCTCTTCCACAGCATCCAGTCATGTCAACTGTGGATCGTAACACACTCCTTTTGGCAGCCACCTTCCTTCTGCAACAGTATAAAGCCATCTACAGGCTCTATGAACTCTACTACAGGAAGAAAAGGAGGCGGCCAAGAAGCGTCTGGGTCCGAAGATGGATTGGGAGAAGAGCAGAGTACGGACTGTACAACAAGCTGATGGTGGAGCTCAGGAACGAAGACACTCGTGCATTCCAGAACTTCATGAGGATGCCTCCAGCCATGTTTGACGAAGTTGTGGAGCGGCTGACACCCAGGTTGACCAAGCAGAGCAGCAACTTCTGCCCCAGCCTGGAACCTGGGCTCAAGGTGGCAATCACTCTGCACCACCTGGCCTCAGGGACCACCTACAGGAGCATGCAGTACAGCTGGAGGGTGCCACACAACACCATCAGCATTGTGGTCAGAGAAGGGGTGCAGGCCATCATCGAAGAATACCTGCAGGAGCTCCTCCAGTGCCCCTCCACTGAAGAAGGATGGAAGAAAGTTGCAGAGCAGTGGTATCAGAGGTGTAACTTCCCATACACCGTTGGAGCCATTGATGGGAAGCACGTGGCCTGCAAAACTCCAGCTAAGTCGGGGTCCACTTATTACAACTAAAAGGGCTTCTTCAGCATCGTCCTCTTCGCCATGGTCGATGCTGACTACAAGTTCACGTACATCGATGCTTCAGGCAACGGCTCATGTTCAGATGCCCAGGTATACAATGCCAGTGACCTCAAGGAGGGGCTGGAACACAACCTCATCATCGGCTTCCCAGATCCAGACCCCCTGCCCAACGACACGCAAGATGTGCCCTACTTCATGGGATGATGCCTTCTCCCTCAGAACCTACCTCATGAAGCCCTACACCTCCAGATTCCTCACCCGTGAAGAGAGAATCTTCAACTGCAGGCTTTCCAGGGCAAGGCGGGTGGTGGAGAATGCCTTTGGCTTCCTGGCCAACAGGTTCCAGGTACTTCTCACCACTATGCAGCATCACCCAGAGACCGTGAGGAGGATTGTGGAAGCTTGCTGCATCCTGCACAATCTCATGTGCACCCTCTACCCAGTCTTGCAGAACAGGATCATGGACCTCCAACAAGGCAATGGGGACATGGAGCCTGGGGAATGGAGGCAAGGGCAAAACCTGATAGACACTGAGGATGTGCAAGGCCCCAACAGAGCCTGACGTGAAGGGAAGAAGCAGTGTAACCTCCTGAAACACTGGTGCAACTCCACAGCTGGAGCGGTGGAGTGGCAAGACAGGATGATAGAAGATTGATGGATGCTTCCTTCAGCCTGTCTCATCACACTGATGAGATTGTGCCATGTATGGTGGGTGGGCCTACAATGATCAGGGCATTTAATAAAGAGTTGTGTTTGTGTTGACATGTATGGATGATTATTACATTGTTATTGATAATAAAGGGCCATAGGTGTTGCAGCTGGGAGGGTGGACCATCCCATCCCACTATGCTTGCACTGGAGGTTTATCTATCCCCACAGCTATTACCCATTCCAAAGGTATCCCTGCTCATTCCACAGGTATCTCTGCCCACCCCACTGCTATCTTAACCCATCCCACAAGCATGCAAAGGCTTAAACCATTTCTAAAAGTTTCCACCTAGACTTTATGAAAAAAAAGAAATGAAGCAAGTGTGTGAATCAAAGATAGACTTTATTGAACAACAAGCTGTAAAACAAAAATGACCCAAGTCAAGTGTCCAAATAAAGTCCACAGGTAGCCAGCCACCCAGTCTCTGGCACTCCTCTTGGTCACTCGTAGGTGTTCCCAGTCTCAGGAGTGAAGGGTCCAGGTGCTGTGGAGGTGGGTGGTGCTGGAGTGCTGGTCTGTATCATCATTGGGGTGCCTGGCCCCGAGAGGACAACAGGGGACGGTGTGTTGAGGAAGCTCTTGGACAACTGGCTCAGACCCGTGATGCTGAGAGGACCTTCTTCCATGCCATGGGGTGTCAGCCCCAGTACTGATGACAGATGTACTGAGGCCGGGCTTGGCTGTGAGGTGGAGGAAGGAGTAGTGTAGTGGGGCTGTCTGCTCTGCAGCTGGGTGAGGACTGGCGTGGGTGGCATCGGTGGCATGGGTGGCATAGTTGTCAGTGGCATCATTGGCGTGGGTGGCATCGGTGGCATCAGTGGAACCGGTGACAATGGTGTCGTCCGATGACTCTGTGCCTGGACTGGGAAGGGCTGCTGCCTGTGCTGCTGAACCTCCTGGTAGCCGTAGCCCTGGTAGGTGAGGGGCTGTGGGAAGCCTTGGAATGGGAGGGATATCACCTGGGGTGGAGGTGGAGGAGCAGACCTGGACTGGGTGGGAGCAGGTTCCTCTGGGTCTGGAGGGTTCTGAAGCAGCTCAGTGATCCAGTCCTTCACCACCTGGTACTGGGGTTCCGCCATGTCCACGAGGGTCTGGTTGACATCGGTGAGGAAGGGCTTGCGGTTGGAGGATGAGGAGTCGGTGGGACCAGCTGAGATAGGAGATCTATGCTGGTCCAGATGGTGTCCCTGATCTCCAGTAGGATAGTGTGGCTCTGCCCCTCCTGCTGTCTGGCTCTCTGCCTTTCTGTGGAGGTGGAGGTGGGGGGGGTGGATGCGGGTACGGCTGTGTCGGACGCAGCGTCTCCTTTCTCCCACTGCACCAGGGAGTCCTCCATGCGCTCCACCACGGTTACAACACCTGTCTGCGGGTTCTCCGCCGTGGCACGTTTCACAGAAACCTGCCTGGAGACAGGGACTGACTCTCAGCCGGAAGAGGACTGGGTCTCAGCAGTCTGCCAGAGAGAGAGGGTTGTGAGAGGGGCTCCTTGTGCTCCTCAGTGGCAGATCTCACCCTCCAGGAAACTGCACCTGGCCATGACGTAGGTCTCTCTGTCCGTCAGCTTAACTGTGGCCTGGCCAGATTTCTTCAGGTGCAGCTTCCCGTACCAGGTGTGCATGTGCTTCCACCAGCCGAGGAGCACCTCCGAAGTGTAGCCCATACTCTCCGCCTTCTCTCTCCAAGCAGCCTGCTTCCGCTTGGTGTCCCTGTACAGCCGGTGTCCCTTCCGCCACAGATAATCATTCTCTCTCAGCCACTCCAGCACCTCATCCTCGTGTTCCTCCTCAATATTGTATTGCCTCCTCTCCCGTCCCTGCATACGCCTCTTCCTCCCTTTGGCAGGACCAGATGGGCTCTCATCAGAGGGGCTCCCAGGTAGTAAGGGCTGCTCTTCCACACCACCAGAACCAGCAGCACCAGCAGCAGCAGGATCATCATCATCATCATCAGGATCATAATCATCATCATCATCATCAGCAGCAGTAGCAGGATCATCATCATCATCATCAGCAGCAGCAGCAGCAGCAGCAGCAGCAGGATCAGCAGGACCAGGATCAGCAGCGGCAGTGTAAGCACCAGGAGCCCCAGCAGCACCACCAGCACCAGCACCACCAGCACCAGCAGGACCCAGAGCACCAGCAGGACCAGGAGCATGAGCAGGATGAGCAGGATGAGCAAGACCAGGAGCACGAGCAGGACCAGCAGGACCAGCAGGACCAGGAGCAGCTTCAGCAGAGTACGCAGCAGCAGAAGTACCACCACCAGGAGCAGCTTCAGCAGAAGCTCCAACACCAGAAGAGCGAGCGCGAGCAGCAGAAGCCCCAGCAGAAGCAGAGTCAGGGACAGGGGGCGGGAGGGTGGCCCTGTCCCTCTTTCCAGGGATGGCAGCAGGTTGCTGAGACATTCGCTTCTTCCCCATGGTTGTGGGATTGCTGGCTGGCAGGGAGCCTGGCAGGGAGGCTGGCAGGGAGGCTGGCAGTCACCAAGGCTGGCAGGAAGGCTGGCAGGAAGGCTGGCAGGAAGGCAGGCAGGCAGGCACCAAGGCTGGCAGGCAGACTGGCTGGCAGGGAGGCTGGAAGGCAGGCTGGCAGCAAGGCTGGCAGGCAGGCAGAGAGCAAGGCTGGCAGGGAGGCTGGTCAGGAGGCTGGGAGGCCGGCTTTGAAGCAGGCTTGCAGCAAGGCTTGCAGGCAGGCATGCAGTCAGGGCAGGCAAGGACTCGATGTATCTGGCAGCAGGTTTTTCCTCCGAATGCTGGCCACATGCGAGCTGCTTCCCTTTATATCCGCGGGGCTTACGCAATGCACCTCCCCTGCATGCGCAATTAATGCTCAGCATCTGTTCGGCTTCCGCTGTGCATCCGCTAGGCTTCCACTGTGCATCCGCTTCATCCGAAAGGTATCCACTGTGCATCCGCTTCATCCGCTCGGCATCCGCTCGGCATCCGCTCTGCATCCGCTGTATCCATTCTGCGTCCTCTTTGCTGAGGTCCCCCGGAAGCCTAGCGGCTGTGCCATCCGCTCCCATCCACTTCCATCTGCTGGGCTTCCCTTCCGCATCCACTTTCCATCCGCTCTGCGTCCTCCCTGCGTCCGTTCCTTTCCGGGTTATCCGCTCTGGTTATGCAAATTTTTGCCCCTTTTGAGAGCAGATAACAACGGATGGAACATTTTCTTCGTCCGTTATGTCCTTTTTACTAACATTTTGCATCCGTTGGGCAGTGTGACAGCGCCTTAAATTGGAGCTTTACAACTGAACTATAACCCCAGGAAGAGAAAGTATAAAAAGAAGAAAGTGCTAAATGAAACCGTCTGTGTGTATTTGGATTGCTTGGTGACTTTGGGACTTTTGGAAATCATTATTTGAAAGATTAAAAACATTTGGGTTGTATAAAAAAACTTTTCACAATGGCACTACTTGTTGATGAACTGAAAATTGCTAAAAAGCTAAAAGAAGGGGAACAAGAGGGGAAGGGCTCTTCTGGATCTGTTTTCCATTTTTTAGACATGGCGATTTCTACCTACCAGAAACTACAAGATCAAGAATATTAGGATGAACAAGAAGCCATCTTTAATGAACAAACAACTTTAGCTGGGAAAGAAAAGGGAAAGAGGGAAAAGAGAATGGAGAATTTAAGACTTAAAAAAACAATCAAAAAAGGGAAAATAAGGTGAAAAATTGATACTATGTCAGAAAGCAACAGAAAAGAGGCATACAGAAGAAGGTGGAGATTAAGAAGGTGGAGATTAAGAGACAAAGGGGTAAAAAGGCAGGATTGGAGAAGAAAGGAAGGGAAAAAAGGAAGAGAAGTTACACAGGTTTAAAACAAGATGTAAAGAAGATTTATTCAGAGATAGTGGGTAAAATATGATTTAAAAAGGGATTCTGCAAAAGTACATAAGATTGTATTGTTGTATTTATATTTGAAATAATGTTAGAAAACTGGATTTAATAATAGAGCGTAACTTGCGATGGATTATTGTTTTAATTATATTATAAACTTATTACTCTTTCTTATTTTATAATATAGTATGTAGCTTCAGAATGTACTAAGCAGAATCAGAATGCAAAGTATATATTATTTTAAGTGTTAAATTTAGGGGAAAGATTTAAAGGCGTCATACTTCAATCAGTGATTACAGGAGAAATTCTTTGTTAATGAGAAAAGATAATAGAAAATTGAAACAGAACAGACAAAAGATATACGCATAATGATTTAAATTGAGATGAAACAAATCAAATAGAATTAAGAGAGTGAAAAGAGGGGAGAAGCTATATAGAAAATGTAGAATGGTAAATAAGATATGAAATGGGATAAAAAATGAGCATGAATTTGAATTTATGTCTGTACAAAAAGATGTAACCCGGGACTAAGCCGCTTTCCAAAAAGAAGTTTTATGTTTTTATGTTTTGTGTTTTGTTTGTGTATGTTTGCTCATTGAAAATTAATAATTTTTTATGAAAAAAAAAACTCTAATTATATTCCTCTTTTCTTATTCAATTATGAAACTGCTTAATGGGTCATCAATTGAAATAGATAAAAGAGATAGAAAGAAAATTTATGGCACACATGGCAACTTAGCCCAGGCAGCCAAAAATTTTGAAAGAATAATTTTAATTCATTCATTTAAAAAAACCCTCTCCTTGCTGTAAATGAGGATACAGCATTCCTCTGATAGTTTTCAGAATTCTCTACTTAAGTCAGATAAACACTAAATATTTATGTTTATTTTATGTCTATGTTTATTTAGAAATGTAGTTCTTGCTTTTTCTTCCTATGTAACTGCATCATCATCATCATCATCATCATCATCATCATCTGCTATGGCACAGTAGTTAGAGTGCAGTACTGCAAGCTACTTCAGCTGATCACCGGCTGCCAGCAGTTTGGCAGTCGGCATTTCACCAGGCTTAAGGTTGACTCAGCCTTCCATCCTTCTTAGGTTGGTAAAATGAGGATCCAGATTGTTGGAGGCAATATGCTGACTCTGTAAAATGCTTAGACAGGGTGTGAAGCACTATGAAGCAGTATATAAGTCGAAATACTATTGCTATTGCTATTATCATCATCTTAGCCATTATATTCACTGCAGGATGAAGGCCTCTTCCTCATATTTCCAACCAATATGGTCCTGAGCTCTCTTTTGACAATTGGGCCCACACTACCTGCTAATGTGGTTGAGCCATCTTAGTTTTAGGTCTCTTTAGGTCCATTCCAAGACTGCCATGGTCCACCTTCCATCAGTTCTTCTGGCTATGCAACCAGCCCATTTTCATTTCAATTCTTTTACTCTCTTGATGATATTGTGTACAATGGAACCTCGGGTTGTGAACATTATCCATTCCAGGACTAATGTTGCAATTTAAGCCTCTGTCACACTGCACCAACGGATGCAAAGAGGATGTAAAACGGACAATAAAGCTTGCCATCCGTTGGAAAACGCGATGTACTCACTGCCTCCGTTTTGCTTCCTCTCTATCCGTCCAGCATCCATTTATGGACGTTTCATCTGCTCAGAAAATTTTGAGCTGCTCAAAATTTTGCGCGGAAAATGTATCCAGTTTGTCTATTCTGCATCCGCTACGCATCCGATAGGCATCCATTCTGCATCCGTTACGCATCCGCTATATCCGCTAGGCATCCGCTGCGCATCAGCGCAACTCGCATCCGCTCGGACGCAGGGAGGAAGCAGAACGGCCGCGGAACGGATGCAGAGTGGATGCAGAACGGATGCAGAACGGATGCAGAACGGATGCAGCACGGAAACAAAGCATTTAAAACAGAAAAAACATTTGCAGAGGGACCTATCTCAGATATTAAGGATGCCTAGAGGATGCCCAGAGGATGCAAAGGGACACCTATACTGCCTATAAAAAGGGGGAACAACTCACCTGCATCTCACTTTCAAACCAGCAGCCTAAATGTGCAGACCTCTGCAGCCTTCATCTGACTCTTGCTCTTCCACAGCATCCAGTCATGTCCACCGTGGATTGTAACACATTCCTTTTGGCATCCACCATCCTTCTGCAACAGTGCGAAGCCATCTACAGGCTCTGTGAACTCTACTACGGGAAGAAAAAGAGGTGGCCAAGAAGCGTCTGGGTCCAAAGATGGATCGGGAGAAGAGTAGAGTACAGACTGTACAACAAGCTGATGGTGGAGCTCAGGAACGAAGACACTCGGGCATTCCAGAACTTCATGAGGATGCCTCCAGCCATGTTTGACGAAGTTGTGCAGCACCTGACACCCAGGTTGACCAAGGTAAACACTCAGGATGTGCAAGGCCACAACAGAGCCTCACGTGAAGGGAAGAAGCAGCGCAACCTCCTGAGACACTGGTGCAACTCCCCAGCTGGAGCAGTGGAGTGGCAAGACAGGATGATAGATGATTAATGGGTGCTTTCTTCAGCCTGTCTAATCATACAGATGAGATTGGGCCATGTATGTTGGATGGGCCTACAATGAACAGGGCATTTAATAAAGAGTTGTGTTTATGTTCAAATGTGTGGATCAATGCTTACTAATGAAGGGCCAAAGGTGTGGCACCTGGGAGGGTGGACCATACAATCCTACTATGCTTGCACTGGAGGTTTATCTATCCCACAGCTATCTTAACCCATCCCAAAGGTATCCCTGCCCACCCCACTGCTATCTTAACCCATCCCACAAGCATGTAAAGGCTTAAACCATTTCTAAAAGATTCCACCAAGACTTTATTAAAAAAAAGAAATGAAGCAAGTGTGTGAATCAAAGATAAACTTTATTGAACAACAAGCTGTAAAACAAAAATGACCCAAGTCAAGTGTCCAAATAAAGTCCACAGGTAGCCAGCTACCCAGTCTCTGGCACGCTTCTTGGTCACTCGGAGTTGTGCCCAGTCTCAGGGGTGAAGGGTCCAGGTGCTGTGGAGGTGGGTGGTGCTGGAATGCTGGTCTGTATTGTCATTGGGGTGCGTGGCCCCGAGAGGACAACAGGGGATGGTGTGTTGAGGAAGCTCTCAGACAGCTGGCTCAGACCCGCGATGCTGAGAGGTCCTTCCTCCATAACATGGGGTGTCAGCCCCAGTACTGCTGAGAGATGTACTGAGACTGGGCTTGGCTGTGGGGTGGAGGAAGGAGTAATGTAGTGGGGCTGTCTGGTCTGCAGCTGGATGAGGACTGGCGTGGGTGGCATCGCTGTCGTCGGTGGCATCATTGTCGTGGGTGGCATCGGTGGCATCAGTGGAACCAGTGGCAATGGTGTCATCCGATGACTCTGTGCCTGGACTGAGAAGGCTGCTGGCTGTGCTGCTGGACCTCCTGGTAGCCGTAGCCCTGGTAGGTGAGGGGCTGTGGGAAGCCTTGGAATGGGAGGGACATCACCTGGGGTGGAGGAGCAGACCTGGACAGGGTGGGAGCAGGTTCCTCTGGATCTGGAGGGTTCTGAAGTAGCTCAGTGATCCGATCCTTCACCACCTGGTACTGGGGTTCCGCCATGTCCACGAGGGTCTGGTTGACATCGGTGAGGAAGGGCTTGCGGTTGGAGGATGAGGAGTCGGTGGGACCAGCTGAGATAGGAGATCTATATTGGTGCGGATGGTGTCCCTGATCTCCAGGAGGACATTGTGGCTCTGCCCCTCCTGCTGTCTGGCTCTCTGCCTTTCTATGGAGGCAGAGCTGGGGGTGGTGGATGTGGCTACGACTGTGGTGGACTCAATGTCTCCTTTCTCCCACCGCACCAGGGAGTCCTCCACGTGCTCCACCACAGTTACAACACCTGTCCGCGGGTTCTCCGCCATGGCACGCTCCACAGAAACCTGCCTGGAGACAGGGACTGACTCTCGGCCGGAAGAGGACTGGCTCTCAGCAGGCTGCCGGAGAGAGAGGGTTGTGAGAGGGGCTCCTGGTGCTCCTCTGTGGCGGATCTCACCCTCCAGGAAACTGCACCTGGCCATAACGTAGGTCTCTCTGTCCGTCAGCTTAACTGTGGCCTGGCCAGATTTCTTCAGGTGCAGCTTCCCATACAGGTGTGTATGTGCTTCCACCAACCGAGGAGCACCTCCGAAGTGTGACCCATACTCTCTGCCCTCTCTCTCCAAGCAGCCTGCTTCCTTTTGGTGTCCCTGTACAGCCGGTGTCCTTTCCGCTACAGATAGTCATTCTCTCTCAGCCATTCCAGCACCTCATCCTCGTGTTCCTCCTCAATGAAGTATTGCCTCCTCTCCCGTCCCCGCATACGCCTTTTCCTCCCTTTGGAAGGACCAGATGGGCCCTCATCAGATGGGCTCCCAGGTGGTAGGGGCTGCTCCTCCACACCAGCAGCAGCAGCAGCAGCAGCAGGATCATCATCATCATCATCATCATCAGGATCATAATCATCATCATCAGCAGCAGCAGCAGTAGCAGGATCATCATCATCATCATCATCATCATCAGCAGCAGCAGCAGCAGCAGGACCAGGATCAGCAGCGGCAGTGTAAGCACCAGGAGCCCCAGCAGCACCACCAGCACCAGCACCACCAGCACCAGCAGGACCCAGAGCACCAGCAGGACCAGGAGCATGAGCAGGACGAGCAGGATGAGCAAGACCAGGAGCACGAGCAGGATGAGCAGTACGAGCAAGTCCAGGAGCACGAGCAGGACCAGCAGGACCAGCAGGACCAGGAGCAGCTTCAGCAGAGTACGCAGCAGCAGAAGTACCACCACCAGGAGCAGCTTCAGCAGAAGCTCCAGCACCAGAAGAGCGAGCGCGAGCAGCAGAAGCCCCAGCAGAAGCAGAGTCAGGGACAGGGGGTGGGAGGGTGGCCCTGTCCCTCTTTCCAGGGATGGCAGCAGGTTGCTGAGACATTCACTTCTTCCCCATGGTTGTGGGATTGCTGGCTGGCAGGGAGGCTGGCAGGAAGCCTGGCACCAAGGCTGGCAGGAAGCCTGGTAGGAAGGCTGGCAGGAAGCCTGGCATGCAGGCAGTCACCAAGGCTGGCAGGAAGCCTGGTAGGAAGGCTGGCAGGAAGGCAGGCAGACAGGCAGGCACCAAGGCTGGCAGGCAGACTGGCTGGCAGGGAGGCTGGAAGGAAGGCTGGCAGCAATGCTGGCAGGCAGGCAGAGAGCAAGGCTGGCAGGGAGGCTGGCCAGGAGGCTGGGAGGAAGGCTGGCAGGCTGGCAGCAAGGCTGGCAGCAAGGCTTGCAGGCAGGCATGCATGCAGGGCAGGCAAGGAACTCGATGTATCCTGCAGCAGGACTTTCCTCCGAATGCTGGCCACGTGCGAGCTGCTTCCCTTTATATCCACGTGGCTTACGCAATGCATCCCCCCCACATGCGCAATTAACGCCAGGCATCCATTAGGCTTTTGCTGTGCATCCGCTAGGCTTCCGCTCTGCATCTGCTTCATCTGCTGTGCATCCGCTGTGCATCCGCTGTATCCGTTCCGCGTCCGCTTTGCTGAGGTCCCACGGAAGCCTAGCGGATGCACCATCCGCTCCCATCCGCTTCCATCCGCTGGGCTTCCATTCCACATCTGCTTTCCATCCGCTCTGCGTCCTCCCCACGTCCGTGTTATCCGCTCCGGTTATGCAAATTTTTGCCCCTTTTGAGAGCGGATAACAATGGATGGAACATTTTGCTCGTCCATTGTGTCCGTTTTGCATCCGTTAGGCAGTGTGACAGGGTCTTTAGTCATGACTAAAGCACAACTGACTTTCGGTTCACATGCGTGAACCCAAAAAAATGATGAAAAAGGGGAAATTGCTGTGGCAAGGAAAGGCACTGTGGCTCTGTTTGTTCGCCATCTGAAGATGTGTCTTTTCCAAAAATTCTGGTCATCACCCAATTTGGTCATGGACAGAAACGTTCATGACCCAAGATTTCACTGTACTTTCATTTGTTCTCTAATCCATGTGCAGGTGTTTCTATCTTGTCTTGTAATGCTGAGCGTATATCTTTCCATGGCTCTTTGCACTACTCAAATGCTAGTAATGGGACAACAGTCTTTGTTATGCTTAATGGCAGAAAGCTAGTTTATTAGCATAAGGTAGGCTGTCAAATATACAAACCTCTTCAACATTTTGCTATTACCACCTAAAGGCACCTGCCACCTAAAGGCATTATTTTACTCTGGCAAATGGTACAGCTAGCATGCAGAAAGCCATTTTCCCACTTTAAAACTTGGTTGTTTTTAAGAACTTTTTTTCTCTGCCTCTGTCTTAATATTCAGAGAGAAGCAGAATGAAAGTAATAATTATATAGCCACTGTCGTATTAAATAGAATAGCCAAGTGACACTGAGTGTTCAACATCTCTTATACCTCATCATGTATTCCTGAAATAGCCATCCAATTAGAATAGAATGGTAATTCTTATCTGCTAATAGGTTTGCCCTTACCATCTTCTCTGAGAAACATATTGTACGTTTCTCAGTTGAAGACTTACCTAAAAGAGATTGCAAATCAAAATGCAAGTAACAATAATTACCATTCCCAATTTTCTTTAAATTAGATTTCTGACCACCATACAGTTGAATGTGAAATTACATGCAAAGTACTCAGAGATTTTAGAATTTTTATTTATTAGACTTGTTTGCTGCCCATCTAGCCTAGAATGGCAACAAAGAACATACACTGTTAACATTAGACAGCCTATGAAGTTTCTCTGATGGCTTTAAGGCAAAAAAGCCCTTCTTGAAGATGAACAATACACATCTCCGTAGATGAAGAATTGGGTATGCCTCTCTCTGATTTCGAAGTACAGAGAGAAAAATCTTCCAATGCTGTTTATACTGGAAAGGTAAGCATTTGTTCCTTTCATTGGTCATATTATCTAGAAAACCACAAGAGCTCTCTTAATATTGATGTATGAAGGCTCCATATTAACCAGACTGCTAGCAGTGTTGTTCTACTTGAAATTACCAAAACAAATTTTCAAGGGCAGATCTATATATATAGTTATACAATCTGCAGATGTTCAAGACACAGGTTGCTCAAAGCAGACCATCCTTATCCAATAAAAGCCAAAGCTGATAATTCAGGTAACCATCAAGGCCATTTCAGGTTCAAATGCCAAAGCTCTAAGAGCTTTGTAGCATTTGTATCTGTTATCTTTAGATGCCATCCAATTCCACCAAGAAAATAAATACATATGTATGTTTGTACATACATGCATGCATACATAACCTGCTCCCTTCTTTTGGATTTGTGCCTTTAAGTTATTCTAAAATGTGTTAGTGATTCACTGGATCATCATATTCAAGCCTGAACTGAATCTTACAGTCAGTGAACACTCCTAATTCATGAAGTGTGAAGTGGGTGACTTCTAAGTAAAATATAGATTGAAAAAAAAATCCTGTGGATGTCATCAGATAAGTTCTGAATAAGCAATATTGGTTGTACTATGCAAGTAAAGAGCCTATATACAGTATGTGATGCATTTGCAAAGTCCTTAGCAATTTTATAATTTACAAACCCCTTGTAATTTCTGACAAAATTGTCCCCAGATTCCAAAGACACAATTCTAATATAATACAGTTTTATACAATATAATACAATAACACATGATAGTATATTCTACATAAACAAATAACATTGATATCCCGTGTCTAAAAACAAAACAGATATAATAATAATCGAAAGCATTGTCTATAGCTTCTATTTCCCCTTGTTGGAAAAGAGTTATTAGGCTCAGCCATGCAAATTTAAAGGTAGATTTATTTGATAGTCTGATAACAGTGATTAAAATCTGCTTCTTGTTTTAGCTGAATCAATTATTTTAACTGAATCAATAATTTCAACTGAATTTCACTGAATCATGTCCTCAGTTACTTCCTGCAAATGCTAAAGCTGGGTTTCTAGATGCTGCAAAGAATTTTTCCCCCCTCCCCCCAAAAAATGGCTATGCATTTCAATAAAGTAAAATGGCAGCAGAGTAGGACATAACAGGCATTAATCAAAACCTTGAATGAGAAAGTTGACAAACCCTTAGTCAACAAACCAATGGAATTAACAGCCTGTCTGATATGGTTATCATGGTGTTCCAGATAGAATTAGAACTTGTTTTCTGTCTAGATTCATACATATATATATATATTTATTGATCTTGGAGTTTGACCAATAAACACAGACCAAGACTCCCAACCAATCAGGATGAAGGAAAAAAAAACATTCTGGCACAGCGTAGGCTAGCCCCAAATTTAAAACTGAAACAGCTGTGAAAGTCTAACTCACAGACGAACACAGTAAAGAAGCCTGATGATGGCAGATGAGATTCTGCCAAAATGTTGCTACAACTTTAAAAGCACAACTACAATGACGTGGGAACAAAGCTGAACAGCACACATGTAAGTACCCACAAAAACTTAAAAAACAAACAAACAACAGAATCTCATCTGCCATTATCAGGCTTCTGTATGGATGTGGGTCTCACAGCTCCTGGTTTCAAATTCGAGGCTGGTCCATTCTGATTGGCTAGGAGCCTGGGTCTGTGTTCACTGGACTTGGAGTTTGATTGATTGGTATTTCTGGTTTCTTCTGTCTGTTTTGTGGCTTTGATTGGCTGGCAACACTCTGTTTCTGTGTTGGAGGCTTTCAGTGCAGCTTGGCTTCCTGTGAAAGGACGGCTGCTATTCATTAGCAAGCTAAGTTTCACCTGGGTGCCTGGTGGGGACCAGGAGCTGTGAGACCCACATCCATACAGAAGCCTGATGATGGCAGATGAGATTCTGCTGAAACGTTGCTACAACTTTAACAGCACTACAATGACATGGGATAATACCCCAAAGAAGCTAAACAGCACACATGTAAGTACCCGCGAAAGCTTAAAAAAACATAGATATATATATGTGTGTGTGTGTGTGTATATATATATATATATATATATATATATAT